>CM070604.1:50269168-50998335 GCA_036346395.1 Hsuehochloa calcarea | reverse complement strand
GTGGTCACGAGAAGCTGTCCAACGCCGAGACGGCGGCTGCGCGGCGACGGTGTTTCGGCATGGCACCAGCACCAGCCAGCCCACCAAACCGGATGGCTTTCGGCGCACGGTGGGCTGGTGGCAGGGGAAGTAGGGCCCAGCAAGCTCACGGTTCACTGAGTTCCGGCCCAAGCACAAAAGAGATACAAGAGGCTTTTCGGACCCAGCCGCACATGATGCGGGGGAATCCCGTTTCGTTCTAGGCAGCGAGGTCGGTGATGCACTAGCCGCTTAGCCACTGACAGGAGGGACCAAAAAACAAAGTCCGACTCTGACACGGCTAACGATGCGGACACGGCCAACGCTGAGCTCCATATAAGCACACCCAGGACGCCCCTGCGTAGGCATCACAACTCTCGTTGCATTATCCTCGTCTCCAGTGTTCCTGCAGCAAATTTGCCATCGCATCTGCGACTTGCGAGTTCGAGATCATCCATTAGCTGCATTCGACTCCATGGGGAAGAGGAAGTCGACGAGGTCCAAGGTGGCGCCGCGGAAGAAGGCGGCGAAGCTGGAGACGGCCTTCTGTTGCCCGTTCTGCAACCACTCCGGCAGCGTCGAGTGCAGCATCGACCTCAAGCTCATGGTCGCCCAGGCCTCCTGCTGCATCTGCAAGGAGACCTACTCCACCAAGCCCCACGCGCTCACCGAGCCCATCGACGTCTACAGCGAGTGGATCGATGAGTGCGAGCGCGCCAACGACGCCGTCGTCCGGGAGTCCTATGACCACGATGATGATGATGATGCGTGATCGAGGACCTACAGTTTGAGGCGGTTTCAGAGAACGTTTCGTCGCTGATCTTACTCAGTTCATCAAATAGTACAAGGACGTGGTCCATGTAATCTTACTCAGTTAATACTGATTCATGTGTTAGTTGCTCCGACGAATTAAATTTCAGGGCAAAAGAACAGATATTTAATCGTGCACTGATTGGTTGTTACTTGTAACATAACTTCGTTTTGACATTATCAAGAATTAGAGTTGTATAACGAGCAATGTTATTCTACATGTAAAGAATGCATTCCAACATAATTGCGAAGGATTGATGGATTTTGATGGAACTTGTTAATTCGTGGAGTCGGTCTAATTTAATTAGGTTACCTCAATGTGGATTAGGTAAGACCGGTAAGTCTCCGAACACCACGATAAAATATAATTGTGTCATCTTGGTTTGTGTTTGTGCTTTACTTGATCAATTTATATTCTTACTTTAATTGCTTATATATCTTTGTATGATTCCTCATATTCAATTGTATTCATATTGTTGGTGTACTTAGTGGAGCCTAGTTGATTTAGGTTTTAATTGTGCAAAACCAATTTGTTATTAGCTTTTGTATTATTAATTGATTTTAGCTGAAAGATTTTTTTAAACCGCCTATTCATCCCCTCTAGTCACCTCCTCGATCTTACAAGAAGTTAATCAACAAACAAGGAGTCAAATGGTAAAGAAGGAAATGAGAATATATGAAAAGGTGCTTACTTTCTAATTTAGAGTTCTTTTACTCTAAAACTTTTATTCGCTCGACCACAACAAAATTCTCCACTAAATACTACAAAAATAGCAAACTCTTTAAGTTTTTTGATAAAGTTTAAAGAGAAAGGCTATTAATAGTGGTCGTGGAAGCTTACATGTATTGTCATGTTATTGTATTCAGCAAAAATGGAGTCCGGACTCATCTTTGAGTGACGATCCGATATTTTCCCTAAGCCTCATCGAGTTCTTTACTGTCGAAGACTTGAAAGGGACAGGGGAAAGTAGCAGAAGAGGAGACTTTTCAGCAGAGGTCGAAACCTACTGGAATTCCTCAGATACCACCACTCCATAGGTGGGGTTGGAGCTGCCACGGGTTTCGGAACAAGCATTGGCTCTTCCACCTACTCGGGGGCTGGCTCAGCCTTTTTATCCTCAGGGGCATTCTCCTGAGGGATGCTCTGGCCGGAAGCGACCCAAACACTAGAGGATCTATAAGCAAAGAAGGAAAGAAACTCAAGACTCTAGAAACACTAATGGTAAGTATTTACATAGGTTTTTTTTCATGTATACATACCTTATTTTTTTAGTCTTGAACTTGAAGCGTCTTTGAAGCAAAATCCAACACACTTGCTTTTCTTTTCTTTACAACTGACTTCACTGATTCCAAATCGGTAGGGTTGATTAGACCCCTCACATCCACCGACAAGAGGTCGGAAGAAATATCCTCAACCAGTTGGTTGAGAATGAGATCCCTGACCATAGGGTCATATTGTGTGGTCTCATCGACCTCCGGAGCGGTTTCTTCATTAGCAACTGACGGGTCGTAATTCACCACTTGGGAGTGTTGGGATACGGTTAAGCTATGATAATAATAATTCAAAATTTCAACCACGTAAACCACGAAGCCAAACAAATAGATGATCACAGATCGTTACCACCAAACGCGTAGTGCAGCGGAAGAATAGTTGGAGTAGTCCAATCCAACGAAGAGCACGTCTGTGATGTGGTCGTAGGCGATCGTCCACACCAGCAACCTCTCCAGTTCCTCATGAAGATCGCGGATCGTCCTCAAGCGCAACAGCAACCACAATAGCGCCTCTACGGTATCCACACTTCCTCAAGCGCAACAGCAGTCGCAATAGCGTCTCCACGGTATCCACACGTCCAGGGAAGGAACAATCGAACGCTAGTGTGTCAACACCAAGTCGCACGGTGAGGCTCTCAAGAAGATAGCAGCTAGGGTTTTGGTAGAGCAACTCATGTCAACTCGTATACTGACTCTGCCCCAATAGCCTTAAGCATCTTCTTATAAAATGCCCATGACGGATCCTATCCGAACACCTTTTGTTCCAATCCATTAAGTGTGTGACTCATTAGGTTTATGCGTAGTCGGTTGTGACTCGGAAACTCTTTCCGACCACGAGTCGTTAGCGGTTCTTAGTAGGACATAACGAGTCCCGAACACACACAAATTATATTGGATGAACCTTAATGCAATATGATCTATGTTGGGGCCCAAAATGCAATTCTAGACCATCTGTGTATTATGTACTAGTCCAAGATCACGCTAGTGCACACAGTATCAACATAGATGAATATCGATCCACACAAGACGATTAATAGAATAGACGACTAATTTGAATAGTAAATAATAGTTTTGACCTTATGGTCGAGTTTACATTTATTAAGCCACGCAGGGCTGATAATAGATAAAATAGCAGCAATGGAATAGAAATAAACTCCACCGAAATCCCCATCAATTCACCACAAGCAACTGACTGGGATCAAGACCCTAATGATCGACACATTCGTAGAACTCATCTTCAAAAGCAGACGATGACTACTCCATTTATGTTGATTGTTTGAAGCAAGTATGAGTACGCAACCATACTCGCAAGTCATACCACATAATGCAATTTATAGATGATGGCTTATTCCAAAGGAATGACTTATGTGGTTCTTTCACGAAAATACAACATTTGTAATTGAATATGAATAATAGATTGAAAACATAACTCAAAACAAATAAACAATAATAATTTATCATTTGATTTCACAAAGGACACAAAGTCTAAACAAGTTATTCACACAACCATATGGCTTAGATCACATAGCTCCATTCCCAAATGTTTTATGAAAAATCTATCCCTCGTGTGAAATCCCCGAGCATGTACATGACCGTAGACGCGGCTATTCGAATAGATTGATTTAACACTCTGCAGAGGTTGTACACTTTACCCACAAGATACAATCAGTGTAGGTAGCACTTACCATAACAAAACATTTCAGAAACTCCATCTCAAACATTGACACTCCCGATGTGTTTTACTGCCGTCCAACCGATACACACAGCGTTTGGGTACGACACACACCGTTGGACAGGGATGCGGCGAACTGTTTTGAGCTCGATCTCGTAATGGCGGCCGCGGCGGTGCCTCACATGGAGAAGAAACTGAGTCGGAGATGACGACCCTGTGGTGGGGCCCACTTGGCAGCGGCACAAGGAAATGCGGGCACGGGAGTGTGTTCGATCAGTGCTCGGAGCCACGCGTCGACAGATGCAGGCGGGAGCGCGCGGGCGAGAGAGAGAGACCAACAGGTGGGGACCACTATCAGTGAAAGGCGGGCGCGCGGCGCAGCGAACTGGCCGCATGCAGTCTTTGGGCCACGAAAATAGTGTTGGGTTTCGGCCCGACACTGTTTAGGAGGATTTTAAATAGAGTTTCTATTTTAGAAAATACATAAAATCCAATTTGCAATTGGAAAATAGCAAATAAACTCAGAAAAATTCTATAAAATTCTATAAAATATATCTAAGTTCATAGAATCCAAATAAAATAGTTTTGATAATTATTGATGTTGGGACTAATCATATTATATTATTTTGAGACTAAAGTCCATATTAAGATTTAATAAAAATTCAAATGATAAATTTTTCCAACTAGTAACTATTCAAAAGATTTTTTAAAGCTCAAAAAATATTGAGATGTTACAATCTATGACCAGGTCCTCATCACTTACAACCAGGGCCTATCTCTATACGACCAGTTCATATTTGGTAAAGATCAATTCGTAACTCCTTACGACCAAGTTTCGACCACTTTGTAATTACGTTCAATCAGTCTATGACCAGCTCGTATCTCCATATGACTAGTCCGTAACTGATCGAACTAAGCGACCTACTCATGTATTCTTCATTTGCCTCACGATATCTGGTTGAACTTGAGATATTATGTCATCCATGGACTGTTCAATATTTTCTCAACCGAGTGTCAGATAACCTTATGTGGTCGAACTCTTCGACCACCAGTGGTATGGTCATGCACTTTCTTTATCCGATCACTTCGAGTGGCCAAGAGATATCTCGCCTGTTATGTTAGGAGGGGCAAATCTCATATCCGACTACTCACATCCTTCCGCGTGTTTCATAGCATACCGAAAGTTACCTTTATAACTACCCAGTTACGAGTAGTGTTTGACAACCCCTAAGAGTGCTATTGCGCATGTAGGGAACCATGCTGATCACAGGTCTAAGGATTATACATAATCATTGCTTGAGACCAAATAATGACACATATAATCATAACAATCTCAATAGTGTCTCATGGTGGGTTTATCCAACACCATGTTCTCTAACATGTGTTCACATTATCGATTCGATATCTCTATATTCATGACCGGTGAAACATGGTCGTCAATCAATACATGTGTTGGTCGTAGAGTCACTGATGTTCCGACCAGTGAAATCCGGCCAGAGATACATTTAGAATGACATCATATAAGTTAAAAGAGTTTCATCAACAAGTCACATACTTTTTAATCTTTATAACCAATGATTTATTCAATGAACATAATAACATTTATTAATTAACTTTTAAATATAGACGTAATGCAATCATCTCTATGACTGCCTCTAGGGCATATCACCAACAGGAAGTTCACAACAACCGCTAATTAACAATCAAACCCCTGATACTAAGGTGTTGGATGGCATCAACCAATCTCCCCATCTTTCCTTCCTTCTTCACGGAGGAGCGTCATTCCAGGTTCTCGACCGCCTTCTTGCCAGAATAGTAGAGGCTGTCCTTTCGGGTAACCGTCATGTAAAATCAGCTGTTCTTCCATGACGACCACGAAGACTTTGACTACATACGGATGTACTTATCAGCTTTTCCTTCGTGGAGGCGCAAAGTGCATTCCCTAGGCGTCCCCATCGTCTTCCCTGACTTCGCCATCCTATAGAAGTACTTGAGCTCCAGTTTGCGGGAATTCCCAAGTACACTTCACAAAGGTAGACGAAGACGCTGAGGTTAGCAATCGCATTGGGAGAAAATTTCACCAATTCAATTACATAATGCTCCAGGATTGTGGGGAGGAATGAATGAACTGGGAGCCTGAATCCACATTCAATATATGCGAGGAAAACATGGATTTCCCCATCTTCGCTGCTTGGAGAGTGCTCTCCAGTCGGCGATCTCCAAGAAATTAGATTCTTGTCCAGACGCATTCGAATCTTCTCCAGGGCTTCAAGCTTCTTTCCGCTCAGAACAGAAATTGATCAGTTAGTAATCAAGTCCAACATGATTAGGTATTGGATCAAAGAAAGAAATGAGGTCGTAGAAGGTTGAAGACAAAAGAGGTATGAGGAATTCTCTCTTAAAAGAATAAAATGGAAAGCAAGAGGCGTAAAAACCCTAAAGCCTTGCGCCAAGGGGATTTTATAGCCGCAATTCCTTAACTGCACTAGAGAATTACCCAAAAGTCCAACGAAAAAACTTTTTAGTTCCTAAGCAGTTTCTCAACTTTAAAATGAATACAGACTACCTCGAATATCCCGACATTAAATAAGAGTCTGCCCGATACGACTTCATCGGGGAAAAATGTTCACACGCCCAATTCATTTAAAAGTTCGCAGGGCTAGCCGACGATGATTAAAATCTCTATGTATTACTTTAAATGCATAATTAAAAAACTATATGTCTTCGTGGTCGTAAACCCTAAAACTGACGATTCCTGTGGTCGTAAGTGTCATAAACCCTAAGGCCAATGATCCTCGTGGTTGTAAGAGTCGTAACCCCTGAAGCTAACGAGCTCTGTGGTCGTAAGGGTTCCAGATGTTACTTATAGATAGTCTGGTCGACGAGATCCTGTACCTAGTCTCCGACTATATAACTGCTTGCACAAGCAAAGAACTGGCATCTGGATTCAGCTTTAAGCATATCACTTACCGTGTGATGAATGGAGCACATGTCATATTTTGATACTATATTAACCATTGGCTTGCTCCAACCAGTCGTGACACTTCCAACATGCGTCCTCTCTAGAAGTAACTGTCACCCCCTTCAAATGTTATTTAAGGATAGAACACGGAGGAACAAAAGAGGGAGATTGGAGCACAACAATTAGTGTTAGATTCATGTTCCAAGTCTGATTCAATAGTATAGCAAGCATTGCGCTTAGTGTAATTAGGATTAGTTCTTTGCCTTGTTAAGGGCACTCTTAGTAAAGGATCTAGTTCATAACAATAAAAAGTAGTCACATCATCTCCCAAGAACTTCTCGTTATTTTTCTATGTTTTATTTCGTAAGATCGTCGACACCTCTTGTGGCGACGAGGCCACGTGTCGCTCCTCCGTTGGGTAACTTGTGCTAGTCGTCCAACCGTTGAGCGACTAGGTTCAAGCCGCCCAACCGGGAGCGATATATAATATTAAAATTAGTATAATATATTACTATATTTTTGAAATAAAATAATTTTTTAAAAAAATCATTAAAAACCCTTTTCTTTGTCATTCCCGAGACATAAATAATGGAAGGACGTGACACGCAACTGAGGCGTCGTACCCGAGCCCGAACGGCCGAGCCGATTGACTACTCTGGCTCCGTGGCTCGACCTACTCAGTAGTCAGTACTCACACACAGCACAAACAACTAGACGCGACCAAACGGCCTCGGCATCCAGCATTCTAACACGTCACAGCGTTGCACGCACCCACCCACTGGCCGCGGCTGCTTCCCTCCCCGGCTATCCGATCTGACACGCCGGCTCGCCGCAGCCATGCCCAGCTCGCCCAAGGTGTTCTCCTCCATCTCCGCCTCCCGCCGCTCCTCGCTCCGCAGGCTCCTCTCCTCGCCGGCCTTCTCCGCCGCTTGCCTCCTCTTCGGCCTCGCCGGGTTCCTCGCCGCCGCCGTCTCCATCGCCCATGCGCCGGCCGCCGCCGCGCGCGGCCGCTGCCCGGACTCCTCGCAACCGCTCTCCGTCACCGTCGCGTGGGACCGGCGCCCTGGGGATGCCGAGGACGCCTCGGCCGCCGAGCTCCCGGCGTCCCTCGCCACCGGATCACGTGGGAGGCATAAGGTGATGGCTTTCGTCGGGATCTTCACCGGGTTCGGCTCTGTTGGGCGGCGCCGCGCGCTGCGGCGGACCTGGCTTCCCGCGGATCGGCAAGGTCTCCTTCGGTTAGTCGTTGGTGTCACAGCTTGCTAGTTCATCTTCACTTGTGTTGCTCGAGATCTAGCGAGATTTTCAGTGTTAAACTGTTGATGCTATTGGTTACCTAATAAGGTTGGAGGAGTTGCAAACTTATAATCGCGGATTACAGTTGACTAGGCAATTTCCATTTGTCCATATCCATCTCTAGAACCTAGATTTAACTATGATTTACTCAAATATTCTGCTGTTGGCTATTAATTATCAGACACACAGGTAGTCAGAAGGCAAATGCTGGTCATTTACATAACTGATTTGCTGGTTAAACTATTCATCCATATAGAAAGATCACCCTATGATCCATATGAATATGGTAGTAAATTTGTTTCTAAATTTGCTCCTGGAGTTTGCTTCTGAGATATCTGCACGATAGTATCAGACTTGCTAATTCTTGTACACTGGTGGTTTTTAGACTGAATTCAGTTTGCGGAACACACTTGTTTTTTTGTGGAATTATGCTGCTATTCTAGAAGAATGTTTTGATCATATGAAATTGTTAGATTTGTCTCACTAGTACTGATACTTCATTATTTTGTTGCTTGTGATCTAACTATAATGCGCATGATGTTGGGCAATCTATCCATCTATTTCATGCATAGGTACAGGAAATCTGTACATTTTCAAACAAAAGTTTCCTACTAGTGAGAAACCAGCCCCAATGTATCTGTTAGATGAGCAAGCATTGACTATTTTATTTTCATTTTGCTCTATGTGTATGTTTGTTGTCCAAAAGTTCCAATCATGCTTGATGCTCATCACTATCGCTGGTTTTGATTTTTGTTTCCATTTTGTGACGATATTTGCCAAGTGCCCTTACAGCGGTTGTCTTTTTGGTTCACTGCATTGCAGATTAGAGGAAGCTATTGGTCTGTCATTCAGATTTGTTATTGGGAAAAGCAATGACAAATCTAAGATGACAGCTCTTGAAAGAGAGGTTGAAGAATATGATGATTTTGTGCTTTTAGATCTCGAGGAGGAGTATAGCAGGCTTCCATACAAAACGTAAATAATAGAACTATTATCTTTTGATTATGTTATCTCTTTTCCTGGATACTGATTTGGTCTTATGTTTTAGGTTGGCTTTCTTTAAGGCCGCCTATGCGCTGTTCGATTCTGACTTCTATGTTAAAGCTGATGATGATATTTACTTGAGACCAGGTAAGTAACAATATCCAAGATATCACAGACATCCTTTCCTTTTGAAAGGCTGGCACTTCCATCACTGATTTATATTCTGCAGATAGACTTTCCTTGCTTTTGGCTAAGGAGCGTTCACATACACAAACATACATTGGATGTATGAAGAAGGGGCCTGTTTTTACTGATCCAAAGTTGAAATGGTTGGTTTTGTCATTTAGTGTTATATGATATAATGAGCTCCTTTGTTCCATGATGCTTTTTCCTTGAGAAAATTTAAATGCATGTATAACTCTAAAAAGCTATGCATACAGTACCATGTTATCTATATGGAAAGTGGCTACTAAAGCAAAACTTGATCCAGAAATGAAAATATTATTTCCCTTCTACTGCATAAAAGTATTGCATCGATACCAGAAAGTCTTATGGTTTCAGAAAAATTGACTTTGCCATTGTATCATACAAGGATTGAAAATGAGTAGGTTTGAGATTCTTAAATGCTTGCTCATGTTTTATTGTATGAAACCACAGTTGCTTGGATTGTCTTATGGCAAGGTGTTGTGCCCACAGAGATCACTTTTTCACCTATGATTGTGTCTCTGCATTCATTTGCACCACTTCTAGCTTTATATCTTAGGATGTATGGAAATAGTGGGGCTCACATGGATTGGTCTAGCGTGTGAAGTTTGCTCACCTAAGTTTGTTTTTTTTTCTATGTTCAGTCAGTGCTGATAATCCTTGGGTTTGGATCTAGTACTTTGATATCCGAATGGTTTCTCATAAAGTTAAGGTGTGAACTACTCTAGATAGGTGGTGTCTGCAGCAAATACTTGGGCTAGAGGATTGAAGAGGAATGCAAGGGTTAGCATGGAATGAATTTACTGGATTGTTTATCAAAGGTTAACGAAGACGTATCCTGATTTCCTGACAACTTATATTGGACTTAATATATTATCAGGGTTGGTCTGGGATCAAAGAAAATTCATGTTTGCTATCCTTTATTGGCCATGCATTTTGTCAAGTGCTACTCCCTCGGTCCGATGTAGTTGTTGCTTTTGTATCTGTGCTGGCCAAATCTTTCTAAC
Source organism: Hsuehochloa calcarea (assembly GCA_036346395.1). Taxonomy (NCBI): domain Eukaryota; kingdom Viridiplantae; phylum Streptophyta; class Magnoliopsida; order Poales; family Poaceae; genus Hsuehochloa; species Hsuehochloa calcarea. The sequence goes on along the minus strand of CM070604.1, from coordinate 50,988,110 downwards.
TTTGACCACTGATATATTTTTAAATGTCTAGATCAACCACGAGATAAATATACCAGTGTATTTGTTATAAAAAAGTACTTTCATCATATGACGATTTTATAATGTTTATTAACATAATACTGTAAAACTTACTTGTCGAAGTTCGATCTTGGAGACTGTGCACAGTAAAAAAGAAAAAGGTATTTTGGACTGAAGGGAGTATATAACTGGATTTTAAGGAACGCATTAAGTAAACTTACAGCAAACCAAGCTCGGTCAAGCTGATACACTCCTGTGATTCTAGAAGCTGGAGCACGCTACAATTTGAGTTTGTCTTCTGCATTCAGTTCATGAGCCTATCCCCGACTTCTATAAAATTTCCAATATCTTCTGTAGAATTACACTCAGAAACAATTTAAGATGAAGTTGTTAATTTACTCTTATAGGGCATTACTCAGATATGCAATTGCTAAAACTAAGAGTCTAAGATGTGTTTGATCTGTTGTGCCAAATGGTATCAGGTCATATATGCAGAGCACTTGCCACCACACAATTACACAACATGATTAAAAATGAACATACAACTGGAGCCACCTACTTGTGGATGGAAATAATTTGATATTTACTTGCAGAGTTGCAGTGAATGGTTATGATTGTTGGAGTGTTAAGCTCCAGCTTAAGTTGCCAGTTTCCATACATTGATGCCAAAAAGCTAAGCATCAATTGTGGGCACAGACCTTATCACCTATCATTATCGGTCATAGGAGGCCTAAGTGATGCTAGACGAAGTTTGGTACTGACCTTAGTCTCAATTATTTCAGGGAAATACTGATAAAGTGATAATTAGTAAGTTTCTTAGTTCTCAGTGTATGTGGTCTGCGCTGCCTAGCTTGGAGATGTATGTGGTAACCTAGTAAAAAAGGTTATATTGACTATCAGAAGTTCTATCATTCAAGAGACTAAGAGAGTGAGTTTTGCCGTCATACGTAAGTGATGTGTTAGTATGAGCAAAAGGTGAGTGCACACTGGAAAAATTCTTTTTCCGGGCATCCAAAACTAAAATATCTATCTTCTTTAGCCCTTATATGTAGTTAAGGAATGAAACTGGCCAAACTGAATTAGTCTCGACCAAGATTGGCTATCTAGCCCATTAAGGCTACATGTGCAATATGGGTAAATGGCCAAACATGGCTGGATTCAACCTATATGTTGGAGTAACTTGTGGTGTCGGTTCCTACACGGCTACACCTGCACAGATGTATGACTTGGGTTTGTAAACTTGCAATTTGGTATGATCATATCTCAAAACTTTCATAGTTGTATCACTTAGATCCAAACTTGTACTTGTAAATCCTTGAGGACCATCCGCATGTGAGGATCTAGTTCTCAACCGTCCGATTTTCTCATATCATACTATAGGACGGTTGGGGACTAGGTCCTCACGTGACGATGACCCCCATATAAATTTCATCTGAAAATGTTGCCAAAAATTAAACTACTACACTAACAATGGGGATATTGAGTCGAAGAAAAGAGAGCAGAATTGCAAGTCTTGGGACCTATTGATATAACCATGCAAGTTTAAAGATCTAATATATCATAATCAAAATGCAAGTTTAGGCACCTATTTGATACAAACATGCAAATTTTAAAAACTAACAAATCAAATTGCAAGTTTAGGGATTTAAGTTACACAAAGCGTGCAAGTTTAGGGACCTAGAGCACAATTCATGCCATATGTTGTTCAGACTTGCCAATTCTCCACATGGCAAAATTATTCAGTGCATCATTTACCAATGACTACTTATTTTATTTTATCCTGCTCTTTTAACAAATGCAGGTATGAACCACAATCCTACTTACTTGGATCGGAATACTTCCTTCATGCATATGGGCCTATTTATGCTTTATCAGCTGATGTGGTGGCAAGCTTGGTTGCCTTGAGAAACAACAGGTGAGTTACAGTACATTTTCTCTTCATCTTGTCGTGAAACTAACATTCTCAAACTTGTTTTTCTTGCACAAGTGTTTTTAATTGTTCACAGAAAATATTGCGGTTTTTGTCTTAGCCTGTGTAATAATACCAATTAGTCATGCTGACCCATATATTAGCTGCCAATAAGTTGTCTTGAGTCTTGACTGGTGTTACTGGGATACCTATACCCACAAACGGCCAGCAAAGTGCCCTGTTGCTTGGCAATTTTGCTTAAAACATCTTTCATTCTTTAGTGTCGGCTTGAAATTGAGAAACAAGTCTTGGTGGGAAAACATGGAATATTTTGAGATATGTTGTTGAAGGCCAAATTCCTTTGTGCCGCAAGTTTATGCCAAGTCGTCTTAGGGTTTTTTTTTCACTTATACCCGACACCCGTGGATAGGGCTTCTGGTCATGTCTCTTTCATTTATGAATAAATGAAGTAGCTTTTAGTCAAACTTTCCCTTTCCTGTGGCTGGTCAAGTTAGAGCTATGGGAAAGAGTGGGCGATTATTGATTAATTGCTCAGATTATTCCAATATATCGTGAGCTTCAGTTTTTACACAGAGAAACATTATTACATGCATTTGCATCATTGTTGAACGCTAGACTGAGTCATATCATCTGTTCGTTTCATGTATTCTTACCTTTGTTTGTCCAGCTTCCGTATGTTTAGCAATGAGGATGTTACTATTGGATCCTGGATGCTTGCTATGAATGTCAACCACGAGAACACGCATGCTCTTTGTGAACCTGACTGTACAGAGTCCTCAATTGCTGTTTGGGATATTCCAAAATGTTCAGGTTATTTCCTTTCTTAATTTTTACCTTGAAGTGAGTTTATTAAAGCGAAAGTGCTTGGTGAAATATGGATTTTTCACATTGATGTATTTTTGTGGCCCCTCTGCAAGTAATTGGCTAACATGCGTGTTGTCACATTGTACATTACTTTGGTCAATTGCAACATCATGAAGGCCAAAGGTTAGTAACAATCAATAACATTAACCTGCAGAAGGTTGTACATTAAACTAAACTCCTGTTAGGCAGTCCAATAAAGGGTGGTGGATAAATTTGAGGGATGTGTTTGTCTAGATTAGAGAATCATAGAAGCTGATTTTGATATTGTTTCTGGTTAAACCTTTATCAATGCAAACCGTGTTTCACTTCAACGTTACATATGCAAATGATCTAACCTTCTTAAACCCAAGCTGGTGCATCCTAACATGTTTCTAATCTGTCATCCAGGGCTATGCCACCCAGAGGTAAAGATGCTAGAGCTTCATCGAAGAAAAGAATGCACAGGTGGTCCAGCTGAGGTGTCCGAATCTGACGACAGTTGAATTTTCGTTTGTACACGGGCTATGGACCAGACCAGCTGACATGATGACGGAATTTTCTCAATAGATTGTTGGAGTACCTATTGAATTCACCAGGTACAATCATTGCCGGGACACTGTTGAGGACACCTATAATGGCGCGATTCAGGCATGATGATAACACGGCATTAAGTAGCACAGCGTTATTGTCCTACATTCTTGTCACATTGTTATTTGCTTTTAACTACAGAACTATAATATTCTTGTCATTAAGGATGCTCGTCCCGTGTCCCAGCGAGGAATTTTTGTTGTATAGAATGCATTACAAACTAATATACGATACACCTTTTTTCTGCGACTGTATAAACAGCGCCTTCTGATATGTGTTTGTTGGCGTTGATAGTCAAGTATGCATCGAGTGTAAAGGGCGTTTACATGTTGGCACTGATTTGAGCCTCTCTTTCAACCGTTTTGTTTATCGATAAGAATAATTCAGGCCACTTGCGTCCGCCACTTTCATGCATTTAAGCAGATTTGGGGTGTGTTTGGTTGGTGTGATAGTTTAATGAGATGATATGGTCTTGTACTATATTAGTTCTACTGTTTTAGATGAATGAGATGGTCCAGTATTTAAAAATAATGTTTTATAGATTTGTATTCCACCGTTTAGAATAGAATATAATGATTCATCCAATCAACCAAAGCGTATGAATAACTTTATCCAATCAACCAAAGCGTACGAATAACTTTTTTTTCAAAAATTAACTCACATGTAGCAGCAACCAAGCACACCCCGTGTAGCACTTCAGATTCGACAGCCAAAACGACATCACTAACTCTGAATAGGTCGTGTATCTACCTGTAGGAGCATGAGCATGTCCTCGAGTTCTTTATTATATTACTCTTTTGCTTTTCGTGGCAGTTCTGCTCGAGTATTTCACTTTCACTGGCTCTGAGCCTCTGACGAGCGACGGGACGGTCTCAGACAGGATTACTACCATCGGAGCTAGATTTCTGCAGTGGCTTTTCCAAAAGCTCCGACCACATGCCCCGGCCCAGGCAGGCAGGCACAAGATCCAAACCCAAGCTGCCATGGCGGAAAAGTTCCTTTATAACTCCACATTAGTGGTATAAACTATACCATTGCTTGAAGAAACCATTAGTAACAGATTACAACAACGAACACATATTATTCGACAGTTGCCGCCGTTTCTTTCTGCGGCAGCGCAGACATTTCACCATCACACCACCGCCATATGCCACCGAATCAAATCAAGAACCCAATAATAATCCCCTCCTTAACTAATCCCCAAAACATTAATCCAACTTAAACAATAAATTAATGGATCCCCATCACTGCCTGCCTGTGCCTGTGCCTGTGCCTGTGCCTGCCTAGCTGTGGAGGATGGCCGGGTGGCAGTAGGGCCCGTTGAGCCAGCCGTCGGTGATCTGCTTGTACGCGGCCTCGGTGAGGTGGATGCCATCCCAGCTGAGGTGCGCCGCCGGGTTGGAGCACGCCGCCGCGCCCTGCATCCCGCACCGCGCGTTGTTGTTGTAGTTGTACTTGCCGCCGCCCGACCCGCAGCACGTCTGGAACGCCGTGCTGAAACCTGCACAGCACAGGCGCGCGCCGTCAGAGCGAACAGAAAACTCTTCATCAGCTCGAGCCGCCGACGAGACCGGCCGGCCATTAGGTGAGTGACAACATATGCGGTGGCAAACAGTGTCATGTCACGCGCCAAGACAAGAACGCGCTGCTGGTTCCTCTGTTTCTTGCTCTTTGTTTCCTTGCATCTACACGATGCCCCGCGTCCCGTGCACAAAGATTCAAGCTTGTGCCGTGGAAAGTTCGGTTCGAGTAGCAAAAATATATCGCTCCTCACGAACGAAATAGCACAAATGATACATCTATCACGTGAAAACGTCGTGGCACGCTCCTGCCTGCCGACCTATCGTGGACTAGGTTAGCACCAGGCTGTCTGCCGCCGACCGAGAGCTCGCCACGTGTCCTACCGCGCTCTAGGTCAGTGGCAGGTGGTTTGCCGCAGCGTTTTCGAGCGGTAGAAATGTTATTTTCAGACTATTTTTACAGTTTTATTTCAAAAACACGCTGAAAAAACTATTCGTCTTAACTCCGGCTGCATGTTGAGACATGTGTTTCGGTGGGAGAGGGAATGTCCATGGGCACTTGGTAGAAAAACGTCCACCTAACCGGCATCTCGATCTACCGCTATTTCCCCAAGATTTGGGCGAGTCTCGTTAGTTCAAGATCCTGCCCATATAAAACGCCCGTCACGAGCGTGAGTTAACCCGTGTGATCTTCTTTTTTCTCTCTCTCTCTCTCTATTGGCCGACGGCCGCAGGACATGCTCACGTTTCCACAGAACTGCACAGCTGCGTCATATGTAACGCGAGCCATTGGCTGAGGAATCTCAGCGCGGCGCACATGGACACGAACATGTGGTGGCCAGCAGTAGTACACCACTGTCTACTGCTGCTCGTGCACAGGTTTTAAGCGCGGAATAATCCTTATATTTAAACCTACCACGTTGCTTGTCCCGTGCTGCTACATGGTGATTACCAGCGCGCATTGAAAATGGTCTGCGCCAAAGCAGTCGAGCGCGGTTTGGAAGCTAGCCAGCGGTAGCCGCCAACAGTCGACATGGGTGCCCGCGTCGCGTGACAGCTCGCGTTTCAGCCTCTACTGCAGGCGTTAGCGTCACCGATTTCGCCTTATCAGCGTGTGCAGTCTCCTGTAGCTCGGCGGATAATACTGCTTATCTTTCTCCTTGGAATCAGCGCTGACTGTGCAGCTCCATATTCTCTAGTTTTTTTTTCTTCTTTTTGCCAAAATGGTGGTATTTGACGCGTAATTTGCAAAAAATGATATCCTCGCAGACGCGACATATGGCGGAAAACCGTACGGTCACGGTACCATATGTCGCACGGTTGCGAAAACCGCACGGTGACTGTGCGGACGAGAGTGTTATTTTTGCAGTTGCGTCTAAATAGTGGGGCAAAGATTTGATATTCTCGAAGAAGAAATACTAAGAGGATGGTAACACAACGTAGGGGGCTTGGCGCGCGCGTACCGTAGCTCTGGGGGTTCTGGACCATGTCGTAGACGCCCTGGTAGAAGTCGGCGTACATGATGCGCGCCGAGTTGTACTTGCTCCGGAGGTTGGTGATCTTGGTCTGGAGGAGGTTGTTGTGGTACGTGGAGAGGTCGTTGAACTTCTTGAGGCAGCCGAGGCTGTCGTAGTCGCCGCTGTTGGACGTCCCGTAGATGGTCAGGTAGATGGGGAAGCACCCGATCGGCAGCACGCCCGGCACCACGATGTCCACCGCCCCCAGCGCAATCAATTTCTGCACACACACCAAATGCAATGTCTCAAGAATAATTTGTACTAGCAGTCACTAGCTAGCTAGACACTAGTGTACTACTGACTGTCAGATTGGTAGGTGAGGGGTGTGAATTTGGTGCGTACCTCGATGCCGTTGGAGATGGTGTTGACGATGTTGGGCGTGTAGGTGCTGGCCTGGTCGGCGGAGTAGCCGCCGAAGAGCATGGCATTGTAGTCGTTCCCCCCCAACTCGCCGAACACGAACAGCGAGTTCGCCAGGTAGCTCTTGCAATCTACATGACGCACACGCGAATTTACCCTTCGTTCAGCTTTTTTTAATCGCAGCAGCGGCGGCAGGGGAGCGGCTTTAAAGAAAGCGTGTGTTGGTGTTGGTGAGTACTCACTCTGTCCGCAGACGGAGGCGGTGATCTGCTGGAACCACTGGATTTGGAAGCTGATGGGCCCGTTGTTCCAGATCTTGTCGGAGAGCCCCAGCGACCGGAAGAAGTCGGCGTCCATGGCCGTCGCCCCCGTGATCGCCATGTTCGCGCCCTTCTTGAAGTCCGCGCTGCTCGACTTGGACGGCGGCAGGAACGGCAGCCCGAACTTGGTGCCTGCGTGCGTCAGCAAGAAACCGTCGTCAGGATCGACGGACTGAAAAGGTGACGACTGGGTCGTAGGTAGGCGGTACACACAGAGAAAGTCGACGATGACGCGGCCGTCGCAGCAGCGGCAGGTGGGGGTGCCGAAGTAGGTCTCGCCGTAAGGCGGCTGCGTGAAGGTGATCTGCGACGGCTTGCCGCTGGTGCACAGGTTGCCGGTGTCCGTGACCGAGTCGCCGAAGTTGTACAGCGCATTGTACTTCTGCGCCGCCGCGAGAACCAGGGGCAAGCACAGCACCAGCAGCAGCACCGACGCCGACGAACCACTCATTCGGTGGCTCCCCATGATGCTGCCGCGCGCGCGACCGCAAGCACGGCACGCAAAGTGGCAAGAAAGCTACAGAAACGAAACGAAAGGAAAGGAAAGCTCCCCCCAACGCAGAGCAGAGCAGAGCACTTGAATGGAACGGTCGGCGAGTGGCAGTGTAGCCGCGCCGCGCGCGTCGCCCCGGCGCTTATGCCCCCGATTCGTCAAAGCCTTACAGGTGTATGCTCATGAACTTTTGCTTTTTGTGCCGTCGGTATTCGGTAAGCACTGTTCCCGCCTGGTTCGGATCCTCTACCGCCACACCGCCCGACCGGAGGCGGACGGTCCAGATCACACGCGGAGCGGCGTTTCACCGTTTGGGCGTGATCTGGACCGTCCGCGGTCCACCTACCTAAGCACATGCCGTGTAACCCACCGTGATTAACGAACGATTCGCGCCCAGAAACCGGTGGTTAGCTGATCTGTGAGCTGCGAGCGATCGATCGATCCTTTGCGATTGTGAGGCGACGGAGTTTCCATGTGATTTTGGGCGTGCTTTTCTGAGTGAGCAGTGATGGGTGGTGCGACTGGCGCCCAATCAGGGCAGATGCTTAACCGAAATGATTGAGAAAGAAACGTTCATCAGTGGCTGGAACCAGTCCCGTGCCGAGAAGGATTTGTCTCTCCTTTTGAATTTTTCTTGTTACCTTTTGGTTTGGTTTGGGGTTGGTTTGTCTTGGGTGCTTAAAGTTAATTGGTAGTAGACGTGAGGGAACGGCACTCTTCTACTTGTAGTAGTTGCATCTACAAAGGTGACCCTACTCTGGCATGGCATGGCATGGAAAACGCATGTTATGTTGCGTTGCGTGTGTCTCTGGTGCGTGCAAGGTTGACCGGTGTCTTTGCTGTTTATTACTTGCTTCTCCGGTTTGGTGAAACTGGGCTAGGCTCGAGATATCTGTTCGTTTCTGCAATGGAGTATAAGCGAACAGTGACGGTATTAGCATCGCAGTACCTTGGAACCCGCGTATGTTTACTGTAGTAATTAGTTTAGATCATTTGTTTGTTTGTTTGTTTTAGATCGTACGGTGAAGTTAATACCCTAATGCGTATCATTGTACTCGTCTGCATCAGCTCGTCCGCGAGGATCTGTCCACCTTTGAAGAGTGGTGGTTAGTAGAACAGAAGAACAGTGGTCTACAAGTTTCTCGCTCCGTTCGTGATCTTTATCCAAACGAATGGTTGCCATTGCAATCGCAATGACACAAGCGAACAGTGACGTGGATCCTTGTTTCGATCAAGCCATCTCGATCAAGCCATCTGAATAGAAAAGCAGTGGTGCATATCAGCTGCTGCAGTACAAAAAAAATCACTGGAATTCAGCAATGTCCAACGTATAGATACAGTACAGGAAATGACCACAGTATCTACTACAGTTCCCATACTGAAGTGACCCAGAGCATTGATTTTTTTTTATCTGACGGTCGCAGAGTATTAGCACAGTTAGGGGCGAGCACTAGCAGAAGTCCTGAGATCACAATCAGTGCAAGCCAACACAGCAGCTTAACAGAGCAATCATGGTAGAGAGAAAAGAGGCGCCTTCACCAGGATCACCACCATTAATCCAAACCTCTCAATCCAATGTGTTTCAAGCATAGGCATCGACTAAGCAAGTGTGCACTAGCATACATACTGTGCTTCGAGGAATTGTTGACATAAGAGAAAGTGATGGAGCAAGGCCCAACACAGACCACTCGATGCAGAACCAGCAACACCATTATGATTTAGGACCTGTATATGCAGCACACTTTAGCAAGGTGGCAACAGAAAACCATCAAGAAGGCTTCTTGTCAGTAAACTAAAAGCATTCCCATCTGCAACTTCGCCACCACACGTACATAACGAACTAGCACTATATATGCCCGCTTTACCTTACACGCACATTATTAATTTATCTCGCAGTTTATCATCTTATCCCGTCTCGAAGGCAATGGTTACCTGAAGTGCTGGACGAAAACAAATGCCTGCAATATATATATATATATATATATATATATATATATATATATATATATATATATATAAAAAGAATCAACTGCTTGCAATATAGTATAATGCAAAAACATACTTAGCTAGCAATTTAGCAATAGTTTCCATCGACTTTATTGGTTGGACTGTTATTCTCGGCTGAAGCGTGGCACTGTCATCTGTAAATGCCTGAAAAGACGCTTTACTTTGGTCGAGTGCGCGCGCGGGCAAAACGATGGAAATACGTCAGGTTTCGGGTGATCAAGACGACAAAAAAACAAAGAGAGAGAGACGGCGAGTATGCAGAAGTCAGAAGTCACAAGCAATCTTAGCTGTGAGACGGCGACGCGCACAAAAGCATAGCACAACAAGTCGGATCAGACTGCCGGTTGTATTCGGGTCGGAAAAACTGGTCAATTTTCAGTAAACCGGCAAACCGGAGCTGTTTTTTTTGTTGAATCAGACGGTTTGTGTTTTGGACATAAATACCATGGTTCTAATTGTTTTTTGCTATGAATTCAAGGGTCAGATTAGAAAGATACGAATATGAGTGCCCTACTTGTACGCTAGTTGTTTCATTGAGAATTAGAGTAGTTTTTCACTCCATTGCTTACAACTACCACTTTGACAAACAATTACAGTATAACTATGTTGTTGTTGTAGCTATACATATTTAATTCTAATGATAAATCTCTTGTTACGAAGATTCATAATCTAGACATACAAATTGATTGCATTATTTAATAGAAAATATCTATTTTTTTTTAAAAAAATAATGATAAATAATGTAATAACAGTTATTCAGTTAATTTATCCACATCTGCATCTGCAGGTCCAGTTCGGCAGGCAGAGCTGCCGCTGCCAGTGGCACGGGCAGCGCACGGCACCACAACGCCTACACCTCAGCAATTACATAACTGCTCCTACGTTGGATGGAGCGTTTGGCTAGCGCGTCTGCTGATCGTTTTCTGAATCAGCAGCGTTGGGAACCTGCGTAAAGGCAATGCGGATTGGCACACCCACTCACACATGAATGATTGCATTGTGGACGACTGACGAGAGAGCAGAAATGCGAAGCTACAGGCTGCGGCTACTACCACTCTGCTCTTCCTTTTCTTCTCCTTTTTTGGGTTTCTTGACGTGGTTGATTGGAGGTTGTTGGCTGCATGTCGTTGTATTGTTATCGGCGTTAAATATTCTAGCTGTGCCTTGTGTCTCCAATTCAGCGAGGGGACGTGAGTGGTTTGGTTGTTGTGTGCATGCAATAGGAAATGTGATAGAATGGCTCGAGATTATGATTTTTTTTTTGCCGTATTGACAATTTTTTATCTCGTATTAACACAAATGACTATCTTCTTCTTTTTTTTTGCAAATATAATATTGTTGCCGCACAGTTATCATGTGGGAATGCTCCCCACCCGCCACGTCGTTGTTCATGCACGTGAACGTTCATGCAACGAACGAACGTGAATGCCCCCGGCTCGCCACGTGTCTCGAATTAGGGTTTAGGCCGAAATTAGGTTAGGGTTTCGATGCTATTTGTAGAAATTTTAAAATATAGCAAATGAGTTCAAAAAATTATGAAATTTTATGTGGAGCCTTCCAACACAGTGTACTTGTTCGTGTAAATTTTCCTTCTGAATTTTTATCACAGCCGTCCTTTGCGCCACATACTGAGGGTTGTGTGATGCTTCGCAACGCGGCACCGCTGTTACCCCAGCCTGGCTGTCTACTACTTGCTCCTGCAGCTGTGGAGTTGGGAGCACTTCCCCTGTTGGGCAGCCGTCCATTGAGAGGGCAGTGCACCCGCACCCTCCTCCCTATCGACACGATAGACGGGCCTACGGTGGACTGCTGGCCATCTGCGCTGGGCCGCTGGGCCAAGGACCGACTGGCGAGATGCAACTCGTTGTTCCACAATGAATTTGAGATATTGCACGAGAGCGACATCGTACGGAATCCATGGTATCCAGGGTTCGTGCACAAGGTAGCGCCACACTGACTGTCCGTGCAATGCATCTGGGACATAGCACTGTGGACGACGGACTACCACCTGATGTTTGCACATATAGTGGAACCTTACGCGTCGCAGCACGTAATGCGACAGTTTGGTGCGCACAAGGTCGTGCCCCGGACGGCAGGCTCCTGCCACGAGCCATACACCTGTGAGTCAAACTTCATCTGATTAATGTTAACAGTTTTTACATCTTCTTTTCTAACATCAATACTTCCAAAAATGCAGGCAATCGAGACAGGGTGGACATATTCAGGACCGATGACCAGTCCAGCACGAGTGGACTATGACATGGACGGAGATGTCGCACTTGGATGTCTCACATGAGCTCATGCAGCGTCCATACGACGCTGAGATGTATGGTGCGTACATGGAGTGGTATGTGCACGTATACACGCAAGACTCACCCTTCCTCCACTGGAGTGCCCGGAGGAGGTGATAGCAGAGACGCACCAGCAGAGCCTTCGCCGCACATACAATCATGTCGCTCTCCCGCAGCAGGTTCGTTGGGATGCATCACTTGTACCGCCCGCGTTCGGTACACAGACTAGCGCCCACCTTTGGTCATCTGCACTGCACATCCAGGAGGTACGAGATTATCAGTTTACGTCCAGAGTACTTATTTCTACTAACATCGTTCTGTCTTGTAGCCTTCATTTGACTGTGGGGGCGACGACCAGTTCACATCCACTGATGATGAGGATACGGGCCTCCCAGCTCCTACCAGGGAGCAGTACACGTCGTCAGGGTATGGAGCATGGCAGCCAGGGTTTGGAGCGTACGCAGGGCAGAGCTCCTCCGAGTTCGCTGTCCCACTGTACATTCAAGGCCAGAGCTCCTTCGGGTTTGCTGGCACCCCGTACCTCTATGGCCAAAGCTCATCCGCACAACCAGAGTTGCAGCCATCGTGCCCCGGGAGTGATTTTATGGAGTCTGTCGCTCATGAATTCTTCAGAGGTGTTCCCTAGGTCGGCATGCCTTATCATCATGACATGTATACTTACCAGACTCTGCTGGGCCAGACTCAGCTGGCTGGTCCACCTCCGCCCACTCAACGGTCTCCGTACCCTCTCCAAGCCGACACGCGCTCTCCGGACCGACTCACGTATTCCACGGGGCATGCGCAACTCAAAACATCCAGGCGCACGCGAAGGCAGCCGCAATGAGCAGAGGGTAGTGGCCCGGACGAGTGAGCCATTATGTATCACATGTGTAGTTCCTATGTTTTGGTATATTTGTATTTATATTTTATTTTGCTATATTTGTACGCGTATTTTGGTTTTTATGTGTGTACTCCTACGCCATATTGTACATCAACATCTCTAATGGAGTAGCAATACATCTTCTTTTTTTCTTCATACATTCTAAGTCACATGAAATCGTGAAACTCTAATTTTCGAAACCTAAAATCTAAATTTTCGCGACCTAAATTCTAAAATTTTGGGATAATTCCAGAACACATATAAAATTATCGAAATATTACACAGTCAAGTCCACGGCGTGAGAAGCCTTCAAAATAAAATTCGTAATTTTTTGAGCTCATTTTCTACATTTACAAATATGTACAAACAGTACACCTACACGAAATTACGAAAAAATTCTGAAGGAATAAAATTATAGCAAATTTACATAAGCAAGTGCACTGTGTCAGAAGGCTCCACATAAAATTTTATAACTTTTTAAACCCATTTACTATATTTTTAAAATTTCTACCCACAGCGCCGAAACCCTAACCTAATTTCCACCTAAACTCTAACCCAGGACACGTAGCGGGCCGAGGGCGTTCATGCATGGCCACCGGAACGGACGATGTGACGGCGGATAGCGTTTCCGTATAGTAACGGCAACAACATCATATTTGCAAAAAAAAAAAAGCGATGATCATTAATGTAAATATGAGGTAAAAAGTTGCCGACACGGCCCAAAAATTCTCGAGATGATCCGTTTCAGTCTGCTACTTTCGACTAGTATACACCCGTAGGCGAATAATAATGAAGCTTCCTGTGCGTCACACGGTGTGAAAGGGTTGCATCGGGTCAGATCCTGTGCGTCGCACGGTGTGGAAGTAGTTCTCATCGAAACGAACAAAAGAGGGGTCCTGGTTCGAATTAACTTGCACCACCCAAGTTTGCACCACACAAATCCTGGACTCGTCATGATCTTGACTACTGTGATGATATCCTCGTTCTTCCATTTCACCTCATTAGGAGGCTTCTTTTGGGCTCACTCTAGTTGAAAGCGCCAGATGTACAACCCGTAGGGCATGGCTCAACAAAATGGCATTTTAGAACGTTCCAAAATTCCAAAGTTGCCATCAACTTCAGATGTACCCATTTCCCATCATTTGGAGGCTGTCCTGGGTTCATTCCAATTGAAAGCACAAGATGTAAAAAAAAAAGGTCACCATATATATATACGACCACAACCTAGTGGCAATTCAGAGTACCTTCGGTTTTTAAAATAAAAAAATGTGTGTTGGAGATAACAAGTTTTCGAGTGACGGATCCCGATGCTGTCCGACCGAGCTATAGGACGATCCGACGGCTCCGGGAATAGTCCTCACGGGACCGTCCCCTTAAAAAAGTTATTCGTTGCTGCCTAGGCATGAACCCAAAATCTAGGCCCCGTCCAAACTAGGCCTACTTTGCTTAGGTTTAGCTCACCTGGAGCCAGGTTCTGGGTATCATGCCTCACATCTTGGTCATAGACCTTGACTGGCCTAGTAATGCTTTTGTTTTCAAAGTACATTAGCCGATTTTTTTCCGTTTAATTGGGCGGCTGGACACTAAATACATATTTTTATTTGAAGACAAATAGTGTTATATGTTTTATACAACTTGTATGCTTTTGATGAGAAATATAATTGTATTTCTTATATCCTCGTATTTATATCTAATTGATCTATAACCTTACAATCTAGATCCACTACAGTCAACAACGGTGTATATATATAATTTAGACCCACTACAATAAAAAATGTAGGTATTTTTCTTTCCTCATCGATTAACGTGATGATTTTTTTTTTCTATCGCTTTAATTATATAATAGATAGATGGCTTAGTAAGATGCGCTTTTCCTCCCTATACAGAACAATTTAGTTTTTGTAATTCCTGCCTTTCCCCCTTAGTCCAGTAAGAAGTTCTCCAGTAAGAAGTTTCGCTTGCTTTTGAGAAAAGATAGTGTTACGACCTTGTGTTAGCCCTGACATAATTATCTCCCATAATTGGATCATCGCCAGTATGATACAATAACCAACTGGGGATGAGCGGAAAAGGAGGCTGCAAATTGATTTCAACTCTGTTTCCTAGCAGCGAACCGTTGGGTAGTCTAACCGGTGTGACATCTCAGTTTTTCTAGCTGATGACCCGAGCTTAATTTCCACAAACTATATATAAGTTAATGACCGCAATAACCAATTGTTCCCTTTGTAAAATAATTCTGATTCTAAGCGTTTTCCTAACCCAAAACGGATCATAAAGGATCACCCTCCCATCCGAGCCATCAAAACTTGTACAATGCTGAAAAGAGGCAACAATAATTTGCTCTCACAATGCTGGGTTCTATAAGAACATATACGATAGTTTGTTTCTTAGTTTATTACTAAAGAGAGAGATAGTACTCAATCTAATAAAAATAAACAACTCTTCCAAAACACTTTAATTGCTACAAGTGTGCATGATGCACAAAATGACTTTTATTAACAAGCAAGTCTCTAACAAGTATTTTGTTGTTTCTTGTATCTTGATATCAACAATTTGTTTGTTTGTTTATCTAGTAGCAAACCTACATTCTCTCCTCACCATCCCTCCTCTACATCACCTAAATGCTGATATGTCTATCCCTTAGTAACAAGTGACATAGACTATTATAGATACTTTAATGTGTTTTTTTTTTTGCATACGTATGTACGTAGACATTCTATTATGATTTTCGAAATCAACAAATAGCTGTTTTAAAATTCTAGATATGCTCGAACTATATATATTCGTCTTGCAAAAAAAAATCTGTTTATAATTGGCCTCGTTTCCTTCAATGAATTATAGTAGATGTACTCAGTTTAACCATATACACATATATTGAAACTTCAGAACAGTGATGGACCCAGTATTTCCAAAAATGGGTGTTCAAAGTTAACAAAATATTATTTAATGAAAAAAAGTCAGGGTCAACAATAGAGAAAATCAAAGTACAAATTGTTTACCGAGGAAATTCTCAAAATAATTTAGAGACATATTAGTTATAAAAGGTGGTATGCAACAAGCTAATCATTATCAAAGCAATTCTCAAAATAATTTAGAGACATAGTAGTTATAAAAGGTGGTATGCAATAAGCTAATCATTATCAAAGCAAGACACAATATTATTCTTTTGAAAATTGATAAAGGAGATGGAAAGTGTGGGAACATACAATAGTAAGTTACTAATCTTATTGGCCCAACAAGTTTTTTAAAAATATATTGGAAAAATACATTCATACTATTTGTTTTTAAAATAAAACATACAAGTTATTTTAAAATTTGTATAAGTCATTCAGATACTAGGAAACAATAATTAAATATAATATCATTTTCAAAAAATAAAAGAGAAAAAGAAAGAAGATATGACCAATCAAACAAAAAATTAGGAGGGTGGAAGGAATCGAACATATGACCTGTTTGAGAGAAGCACCAACTAACCAACTAGGCAAAGGAAGGATTGCATCAATAAATTGATGATTCTCTATAATATTTGGGATATTCACCTGCACACCACCAATGGACCACGCTGGGTCCACCCCTGCTTCAGAATCACAGTTACACAGCCTAGCAAAACCAAAAAACAAATACCATCCTACATCTCTCGCAAACAATCAATGGCTCATGTCTGATTCAAATGGTTTGCAGCTCTAGAAACTACCAAAAAAAAAAAAGAAGAGAAAATTAAAATTAGCGCACGATATACTGTGCTACCCCAAACTAACGGGGTAGCAATACGTCGGTCTTTCCCCTTTTCCCTTAACTAATGGACTTGAACCGTAAGATTCGGGTTCGGCCTCTACTTTATGCACACATCTACAAGTTGCTTTCTCTATACGTTTTTGCCTTTACACGTCCACACAGAGGACGTAGCACTTTCCCCACTCGACTATCTCTCTCTCTCCCTCGCTCCCTCACTCACGCTTGGAATCCATGAGTCGTAATGGCAGCGTGCTCGAGCGGCAAAGCGGGTGCCGCGTGTAGGAGCGACGACAAGATCTGAGTGGGTGGAGGGTGTGGCCGCACGAGCCCACGTCAGGATGGTTGAGAGCACGGCTGACGCCGTCATAGGAAGGCTAAGAGGCGCAGTGGGGAGTGGGCATTAGGAGCCCACAACCGAGTCGACGAGTGGACGCGGCAATGTGGTGCTGAGCGGGTGTGAGAACGATGGTCGTGGGGCGAGGCAGAACCAATGGGGAGTGAGAGTGACGACGACGGCTACAGGCTAGCTTGGAGATGTACGGGAAGAAGAGTGGACACCGGACTCATCCAAGTTGCATACGACCACGTAGGCGTGGCCAGTGAGAACGTCGAGTATGTCCAAATTTGATTTTTGTTCGTACTTGTTCGAATTTTACAACATTTTATGAGTTTGTATGAAATGAACTTCAAACGTCATGTTTTAGACCTGAAACTCATCGAAATACTAAGTTTTACATTTGAAACTCGGAGCTCATTTTTTGAAACTTCTTGAAACATCAGGGTTCGGATGTGAAACTTGTTGAAATACCAAGTTTCTGATTTGAAACTTGAAGCTCGTTTTTTTAAACTTCATGAAACACATCACATTTCGGAGTTCAATCTCGTTGAAATACCAAGTTTTAGATTTGATACTTGAAGCTCATTTTGTAAAACTTCATGAAACATCACATTTCGGACGTAAGACTCGTTGATACACTAAGTTTCATATTTGAAACTTCATGTTTCAGATGTGAGACACATTGAAATACTAAGTTTCGGATTTGATACTCGAATGTTGTTTTTTTGAAACTTCATGAAACATCACGTTTCAGATATAAAACTTGTCACCACCAAGTTTCATTTTTGGAACTTGAAACTACTCGAAACTTTGTAAAACTCTTCAAAATTGTTGAAACTCTATGATACTTGGCTTGTAGAACATAAAAAATTATTGAAACTCTACTATACTTGGCTTTTAGAACCTTCAAAATTGTGTGAAACTCTTTTATTATTTAGCGTGGAACCTTTTAAAATTTTCTGAAACTCTACGATACTTGTGGATTTTAGGAACCCCAAATTTGTCGATGAAACTCTATGATACTTGCGGCTTTAGAGAACCCCAATTCAGGTGATGAAGCTCTATGATACTTGCGGTTTTAGATCCTTATCGACGATCAAATCGCCGATCTTATGAATATAAAATAAAACAAAGGAAAATAGTGCGATCTCCTGGAATAGAATGAGGTCACCCTTTATTGCTATGAACTGGCTATTACAAGGAATGCATGTGATCAAACAAAAGGCTAATCCTAGTTACACTGGAGCGCAATGCTTGCTATGGTGTTGTAATCAAATTGACTACTAATCTTCTCAATTGCCTTCGATCCCCCCTCCTCTCCATCTTCCGCAGTCCTCCTTAAGTAGTTGATAAAGCGATGACAGTTATCCCTGGGAAAGACGCCTGTTGGGAAACGACACGTCTAGTCGGAGAGAGGTGCCAGTTGACAGGGTATCAACTGCTATGCGGTTATATGTCGGTGAGACATTCAATCGTAGTCCAGTGTCTTAGAATTATGTAACGTCGCGTGGTATGTAATCCAAGTACATCCTTACCGTGTGATTCTGATCCAGATGATACCAGTTCATAGCCTTATGAGCAGTCAACTGGTCGGGGACTAGGTACAGAACCTTGTCCGATCAGGGTATTCATTATGTAACCTCTGGAATCCTCACGATCAGTGAGGTCGTTAGCCTTAGGGGTTACGGCCACGAAGACATATGGTCTCTCTTTATGTATTAACGTAATACATAGAGGTATTCATTATGTAACCTCTGGAATCCTCACGATCAGTGAAACTCACAAATTTCAGATTTATATCGGTTAAAACTATTGAAACTTGAGACCACCTTCAAAATTTAAAATTTTGGATTTGAAGCTTGAAGTTTCATTTTTTAAAACTTGAAACACATATGAAACTTTAAGATTCGTTTTTTGTTGACTTTGAATACTTGTGAAGCTTGCTCGAAGCTCGAAAGTTTCATCCTGTCTCGTTCATAATTGAAACTTCCTCCAAACGCTGTCTTGAAACTTTTGTCAAACTTAATGAAAAGCGTTGAAAGTATTTTGAAACTTTCACAAAACATATTGAAATATGCTTGAAACAAGAAACTCGTAACTTGAAACCTTTTCACAAAACGCGTTGAAATATAGTCGAAACTTCAAAGTTAAAATCTGAAACTCTTACGCAACTGAAACTTCACGAAACTGTATGAAACTGCCATACTGTTAGAAAAGCATTCCAACGGTATAACGTGGGCTAGCAGCTATTAAAAAAAACCAAAAATAGTACAAAATTAAGCTGGTGGCTGCAGTGAACCGTGCATGCATGCAGTCATGCACCCCAGCAGCGTTTCATCTCCGACGACGACGGGAGCACCCCAGCCTCCGTGTCCTTAAACAAGACTACTCCCTTATTAACCCCAGTACCGCCGCCGCCCTCGAGGGCAACATTGCTCCTGCTCGAGCCACCGGCGGCAACAATCGCCGCGCGCGCGGCTGCGGAGTCCTTCCCGGTGAGCCTTTGCACGACGTCCTTGAAGTTGGCCTCGTCCGTGCTCACCTCCGTCGTGACGATGTGCCTCACCTTCACCTCCTGCGACCGCCCGGCGCCGGCTTCAGCGAGCGCCGGCCTTGACAAGCCGCCGCCTCCTTTTTCTCGACTTTCCATATATGCTAGCTCCTAACTCCTAGCTGCTAGCTTTAGCTTCTTCACCGGCGCTGCAAAGAGGAACACAGTATATAGATAGTGCTAGTGCTGACTTATTGACCACTCGCCTGCGTACAGGACGGCGAGAGAGACTCGGGGAAGGAAAGGTCGCAGCGTGCGAATTACAGGCAAATAATCGTCGTTGACTGGAGAATTGAGAACCGTCCATGGATAGGACTGGCCCCCCTGGTCCCAGACAGTAGTATTTTTTTTTTAGTTTTTAGACAATACCGTAGTTTCTAAAAAATACTACAATATTTTAAACTTTAAGGTGTTTGGATATAACAAATAATGTAGTTTTAGAAACCATAGTATTCCCAATAGTCCAATACCATGATTTTTTTTAGTTTTTAAAAATCCACTGGAGACTTCTTCTTTTTTTTTTTTTCTTTTCTTTCTAAACCGAGCTCCCGCATCACATGTATGATCCAACTACTATCTTGTATAGAGTTTAATTTTTAAATAAACAAGCACCGATAGAAACAAATGTTCTCTTTGTTTCTGTTTTAAAATGGGTATTGTTGGCCGATATGTACATATATACTCTTGTATATAGCATGATGTATTAATTTATTAATCATCTCTCTACAGGATGTTTAATTCTCACTCGCGGCGTATGTACATGAAACTAGAGCTTATATTGCTATCTTCAATACTGGTACTTTAGAGATATAACAATTTTTAATATTTACAAAACCCTCAAAGTACGCAAGGTACTATGCATTTAACTTTAACATAATTATCGAATTTGTTGAAGTATTTTTGCTATAGTTGTACAATTGGATTACAATTAAATCAATTGTTTGCGTGAATCTCGGGTCGGCGATGGAGTGAAACTCTCCTTTGTTAACTATTTCTGTCATGACAAAGGTGCATAGCGCCTCGAACTTCCACGAGCTCTTGCGCAACGAGTCCATATAAATCTATTATCAAACCCCGCCGCTAGGTCAAGAAAAATGGTAAGGATATATATTTGAATTTACAATTACAAAAAAATTATTTCGAGATTGACAAACCTCCGGATTCTTCATCTTAGCACTAATGATTTGTCGCATATGATGGCAACGAGAATGCACATAGCTCATCATTTTTTTTGTTTGCAGACCGCAAAAATAGAATTACATATGTACGTATAGTCATTGAAGACAAATTTTTATGAAGTATGATATATATAGGATTATTGTGTTGTAGCGCGTCAAGAAAATTTATTCTCTGTGTGTTAGTTGGTATTTGGATCCATCAGATCTTCCTTGTTGGCTAACATAGGAGATGAACGAACTACATAATTGAAAAAGTTATCCTCGGGCATTTCAAACGAAGGAAGACTACAATAGAGTTATGTATGGAGGAAATGATCATACTTGTCGAGTATTCCTTGCAGAATGCTGAAGTCGTGATCGTTTCTGACTAGGGAATCAAGATATATCACAGTGTTCCTCTTGGGTATAATGACTAAAAGGATCCAGTGGTACCTACTCATGTATGTCGCTATAACTATTAAACCTAAGTACAAATGAAATTTGAATAGCAAATAGTGAAGCACTTACCCCTGGTTGTAGGGCACCAGTATGTAGTCCTTGCGATTCTGAAGAAGCAATGACGTCGTTATATAGTTCTCGACGAAGGTCGCGTCTGCTTGGATGGTTTGCATAGATACCACGTGTGGGTCGAGGAAACCCACCGGTTCTCGCCCTTCCCGGGCATTTTTCATCATGTATCTATACATAAGCAATGAGTTGCGATATTTATCGGTATTACATGAATGTAGAACTTGATTGTACACACTTACAAAGGTCCAACATCGTAGAAGCGAGGCGTCGAGGGCTTCGAGATTGAATAGGTTGAATAAGTCGTTGAACCCCACCACGAAGTTGCCCGGCCCGTTGAAGAAATGCTCATCCTTGTATGCGACGGTGATTCCAGTATCGCACCCCTTCTTTGCGGTATTCCGCAAGTACCAGGCATGCAAAGCCTGACAAGCAAATCCAGCGTGGGCTAATTGTGCGTTAGAGCACAACGGTTTTCCGATGGAGTACTTCCCGTGCTTCTGGGACTTGGGAGGCGGCTTAATGTTCGTCGATTTCGATTTGGCCTTAACGATTGGCAGCGTCTTCCTGCGAGACGACTCGGGAACCGATACGGTAGCACGCTTTTGTTGTTCCTTGGCGCCTTCTCCACGGAACCGATGAGGTGGCCTTCGAGGCGAAATATGAGGTGGAGTCATGGAGGTTCCGTTGGAGAGGAATGGTCTGTCGAGATTGCGGCCTTCTTGGGTCCGGGACGATGTCCGTCTTGGGCCACTCGGATAAAATTGTGCACGGCATCCCCTAGTGTTGTGATCTCTTCGTTCGGCGAATGTCCAGCGGGACGGCCATGAAATGTTGATGTACCATGTCCACCTCCACCCTTGCGTAACCATGCGCCACTGGACACCGTCTTTGCCTTGCTCCTTCCCGGTATGGATGCACCATCCCCGCGACCTCAATAGGAATGGACCCAACTAACCTCGCTTGGAGCTTGCAGGCCGTCGGCTCCTACAAAACGATACGCAATTAGCTAAGGCGTCCTATAGGTCTATCTTTGGTGCATTCCATAGATGTACATTACCTTGATGCGGTCTATCGGTAATTGGTCGTCGTCATGTTCAAAATTATGCGTGGGACGCGACACTACTCCGATGTCGAGGACTTGTTCCCGCAATAACAGGGCGACTTGCATCGGTTGCGGAGTACTTGATTCAATTGATCCCGCAAACTTGCTATCTCGCCCTGAAATTTCGCTTAAGCGGTTCCAAGCGATTGTCGTACTCGGCCTTGGATCTCTTCCTACTTCTATACATGAAGTAGTCGTCATGAATCCATGTACCCAAGGTACGTTAACCCCTTGCCTCGCGTGCGACCGGTGCTCCTTGTTTCCTAGGGCCGTAGATAGTATATCCTTCTCCTGTGTTCTTGGAAGGAGCCTTGGAAGTTTGGACAATCAATTCACGCCGCAAGAGGTCATCATGTTATTATAGTCACTATGAAGTTATGGACTTATAAACAAGTAGGTAGTTCGACATATTTACCACACGTTGGGACACTTCCTGGTCCGCCGGGTTTGGGAAAGTGACGCTGCCATCAGACGAGACTTTTGCCCTCGCTTTTAACCAGGTACGGAACGCGGGTGTGTGATATCAGGAAATAGATTCTCCTCCTCCGCCTCCCATTGCGCGGATTTAGCCGCGTACCCAGCGGTGCCGAGTCTGTGGGGGTGAGTGTTTCGTGCCTGGATTGCTTTGTGCGCCGCACTTTGCTCCTTAAATTCATCCGTCGTCTTCATAGCCACAAAGGCGTTCCATGTTTCCCGCGTCAAGAATGGAAACTTCGTGAAGGGCGTCTCACTCTTGTTCACGTACTGCGTGACAAGAACGCTCTTGAAGGTCCTCCACGCGTGACACATGGAGAGCAAGGCATGCCGTTCGACGCGTTTCATGTCTGTTTCTGGGATAGTGAACCTGCTTGAAAGGTCTTCCCACAGCACACGCGTCTCTGATCTTTTGTCAGAGACTTCCACTTTGGTATGGTGATAGGGACCTTTTCCCTTGCAAGTATCCCGCAGATGGTCCGGAATCTCGCCGCTGATGCCGGGGGACTCATAGGGACCCCAACGTCACTGACCTCCGTGATGGTCAGTCGGCCAGCAGGCAATTTCGATATTCCTCTACCATCTCTCTTATGTATCTGCGGCGTCGGTGTGGCGGCGAAGACGGCGCCTCGCCATGTCTAAGATCGGTGACGGCGGCGAAGACGGTGCCTCTGCCATCTCGCTTACTTCCTATCTATATAAGTTACGTACGCAATTATTACATAGTATATAATATATGGGAAATTGCACAAAAATCAATGCGAGATGGTTTTGCACACAAAATACATATAATTTCTTAGCAAACTATGCACTAAGGATATCTTGAACCCCTTGCAAATAGAACTGAACACCTAGCTCCCAAAATAGGAATTTATCACAAGATGTGGCTTTCCATTCCTATCATCATAAATAATACAAAATGTCAACACGCATAACCACAAAAGCTATATCTTCCATGCGAAAACTATATGATCGTGAGATTTGTTGTTAAAAATACTTCCATAACATTATAATTTTACTACTATATCTTATTGTTTCCCTAATCAAGCAAATTAATTAGGAGTAACTAAGCAGTTACTCCTAGCACTGTTGCTTTGTGATGTCATGTCCATTGGTTAGCACTACAATTTATATGATGGGAACAAAGATGGACATTGTTGGTCCATATCAACATAAATCCAACATTGTTTGACGATCGACGAATACACTGCGAGCTACTTCAAGATCGATCGATCGATCAATTGCTTCCTCATATACATGCGCCACATGTTTGTCGAATAAATCTCATGTACCGTGGATTACATATATGTATGTACACTAGTTTGTGTGGGTCGATCGATGTATATGTGCATGCTTATTTGGAACTCATGATCATTATTCATGAGAGATGTATTGTTGTTGACAAATGAAATTAATGCCTAGTGGCACACCGATGACAGTGTTACATATATACTTACACTTTACGTATTAGTTCATATGAACATGGTACTATTCTGACAACTGTGAATAATTCTTAGGTTGCATGAACGACTTCACAAATCCCATGGTGATGAGGTATTGAAGGCAAAAGCAAGTGCAAAGATACACAAGTTCACATAATGGGCTCTGAAGTTCATTGGACTACACTCGCATGTTCAGGATACTAAGGGCAGAGGAAAGCATGGAACGCTCATTGAGGTCTAACTTCAGTTGTCTTCTTTCAGGACATTTCTGGATCTTACTGATAATGACCTTACTAGGGAGGATTTCACTAAGGCATTTGATGCTACATGCTTTCCTCTTACACTATTTTCAAGCACCTTTGACCCAGGATGGGCATCAGGGATCTCAACATCTGCAATACAAAGGCTTTTAGAATTGTTGGTAGAGGTTTTCGCAGACAATGTGAACTAATGTTTTCTTGAAGTTGCACACTATGGAATCATTGAACTCGTGTGCATCTTACTTCAGGTAATAATAAATCATAGTCCCCGTGTGCATCATATTACTTTCAGGCAATAATAATCATTGTCATACAATTTAGGTTAATGACTCCTATTGAGCAGACATTATAGATGCAACACAACTAAATGGTTCTTAACTGCTTGCTCCACACAATGGTCCCAGTAGTAACCAAATCACATAGACATGTATATGGAAACTTTTTCCAGCTTGCCTGATTTCCTTTGTGCGAGTAATTCATACCTTTTCTTTTCTTTTTACTGGAAATCGGCCCTTCCTAGGACCAAATGTCAGCGGGATCACCAGACAAGTCTCTAATGCAATTCAACATTACCCGAGCAGGGTGGAATCGAGCTTACCCGAGCAGGTGGCGGTGGCGGAGGTGGCCGGGCTCGGGGAGGCGCGGGGTCTGGGGAGGAGGGGCCGGGCCTGGGAGGCGCGGGTCGGGGAGGCGTTCGGAGACGAGGCGGCCGGGCTCTGGGAGGCGCGGGTCGGGGAGGAGGCGCGGGTCGGGGGAGGCGTTCGAGACGAGGCGGCCGGGCTCGGGAGGCGCCGGGTCGGGGAGGAGGGGCGCCGGGTCGGGAGGAGGCGCCGGGTCGGGAGGCGGCGAGAGGAGAATCGAGACGATAGGGTTAGATCAAACCCTATCGCCTCGAACCTTATATAGTCAACACGCATCACAGACGGTTCTAGAGGGAACTGCTCGTGATGCGCACATCCTGACGGTTTCCCAAGAACCGCTGCGTGATGCGTAAACATCACAGACGGTTCTTGAGAAACCGCTCGTGATGTACGCATCCTGAGCGTTCTTGGGAAACCGCCTCGTGATGTGTACGCATCACGCACGGTTCCTCTAGAACCGCCTCGTGATGCGTAAACATCACTGAAGGTTTAGACTTACACGTAAATCCCGACATTCCACAATATTGCCAACATAATTTCTACCGATCGTCACTTTCGGGATGTACCGCAAACATAATAAGTATGCATTTCGGTCTTCATAGATAGTGTTAATTTATTTGTTGATGCCGCACATCATGCAAGCTATTCTTGTTATGAATCGTGCAAAGCATTGTAAAATGTCGTTACGACAAAAAGAGCACTTGGTGATGAAATAGATTTACATATAAACAATAGCTAATTTAAATGAAATAGTGCTAAGTTATATGTCATCATTTTTAGTTAAGGGTCACATGAATAAACCTTGGGCACTTCACTAATGCTTTAGTGAGCATATTATACATAAAACAGTATAATATTTCGTATATGCAGCTTTTGGATGAACTTCCAAGATGGTGTTTTTAGCATTAGTTAATTATAATGTAAAGCCCAAAAGTTTAGCAAGATTTAAAGCATGCTAGGCAAAAAAAGGAAAAAGGAATGCACAACAAGAATTCCAAAAGCTACACGAATATCTCAACGGAAAAGTTATTGGCATATCGTGCAATAGTATGTTCAAAATGACTCCAAGAGAGAACCTACCCAATGAAGTGAAGTCGAGAAGGGTCAGATCCTAAGGAAGATAGACCTATCTCGTAACCTCTTTGACGGTGCAATTTGGCGATGCCCTCCTAATCTCCAACAGACTATCTTTGTATTCTAACAAGTTTGAAGGTCACATCCCAACTTCCCTAGGCAATGCAAGGGACAACCAAGGCATGTATGAACTGTTGGATAAGCAAGATGATGACAAGTTTGAGTTCAAAAGTTCATATCTAATTCAACTCAACATTACCATGAATATCCACATTGACATCAATATTAAAGATCACAAGTCCATAACACATTAACACATGACAATGGAATAAATAAATTAATTACAATGGAGTAATTAAATTCTTAATTAAAATACTGACCCTTCATGATGATCGACGCGCATATAGCTAGCTTCCTCACCGGGTTCTTCCTCGAGCTCGATGCCGTCTCCGAAAGGTGGCAACTCGTCAAATTGATTGTATTCTTCCTCGCCCACTACATTCTCAACTCCGACAATCCTCCTTTTCCATGAAGAACTACGTGGCGCTTCTTATTTGCCGGCCTGGTTACATAGAAGACTTGAACAACTTGGTTAGCCAAGACGAATGGTTCGTCTTTGTATCCGACACGCTCGAGGTCCACGGTAGTGACGCCGTGCTTGTCGACCTTCACTGTGGGAGATGGACCCAACGGCACCAAATAGGGGATCTTGAAAAGCACGTAGTCGATCTCCCATATCTCCTCTATTTGCCCATAGTACGAGCTCCTCACCCATCAGCATCGAATGCATCTATGCGGACACGCTGCTCGCAGACCGTGCTCTTCCTATCCCGAGTGCCGTATAAAATGTGTACCCATTTATGTCGATCCTTGCCATGTGACAATTGTAAAATGTGGCCTCTTGCCAACCATAGCAACAGATCATCACTTGATGACCTCCGAGTGATTCGCACCTTTAACCATTCGTTGAACCGACGGTTGTGCTCTCTCGTGATCCAAACCTCCGACCGATCTGGATTCTGTTGGCGTACCATGTCTTTGTGCTCGTCGATGTATGGGGACACTTGGGTCATGTGTTGCAAGACCGTGAAATGGGCTTGAGCGCACGATCCAGATCGGAGTGATTGATTTCTTCCGATGGTCCCGATACCATCCAGCTCCCCTCATGACGAGATAGAGGCACACCAATCGGATCCACTCGAGCCATGTAGTCGACGCAGAACTCAATGACCTCTTCCGTTGCATAACCTTCGATGATCTTGCCCTCGGTCGAGATCGATTCCGTGACGTAGGACTTGAGAATTCCCATGTACCTCTCGAACGGGTACATATGACGTAGAAACACAGGGCCGCATATCTTTATCTCTTTCACAAGGTGAACAATGAGATGGACCATGATATCGAAAAATGACGGAGGGAAATACATCTCAAGATGACACAGAGTCGTCACTACCTCGGCCTGCAGAGCATCTAGTCCTTGGGGATCGATGACCTTCTGAGCAATTGAGTTGAAGAAATAACACAGCCTTAAGATTGCCACTGACCTTGTTCGGCAAGATACTCCTAATTGCAACAGAAGCATTTGTGTCATCAAGACACGACAATCATGCGACTTCATACCAATTAATTTCAAATCTTGCATAGAAACAAGTTTCTTAATGCTAGCACAGTTTATTTCTCTCGGCCTTGGACAGAGTGTAGCAAGCTGGGGGAAGGTACGTTCGTCCTGTATCGGTCTCTTTCGGTGCTAACTCGGTCCTTATGTTCATATCGACCAAGTCACGCCGTGCGTTAACACCATCCTTTGTTTTGCCACTAATGTTCAGCAAGAGACCAATCAAGCTATCACATACATTCTTCTCTACGTGCATAACGCCGATGCAAATGGCGAACTTCTAAGTACTCCCAATAAGGCAAGTCCCAAAAATTGACCGCTTCTTCCGGATGTTCTTCTCACGGGTTCTTAATTTACGCCCTTCCCAAGCACAACATCGATATCCTTAACCATATCATAGACCTCTTTCCCACTAAAAGCTCTTGAAGTCGAACCGCCTTCCTTATTTCCGTCGAATTGTTTCTTCATCTTGCGGTATGGGTGACTCCTCGGAAGGAACCTACGGTGACGATATACACGCTTTGCGCGAGTTGTTCACCATACACTCTCAGTAGCATCTAAGCAAAGGCGGATGTGCTTTGGCTCCTTTGTATCAAGTCTCGACAGTTACCAAGGGCGGGAAAATCATTGATGGTGAGAACAACATGGCGCGTAAAGTGAAGTTCTCTCGCTTGTACGCATCCCATACCTGCATTCTTCGCTCCACAAGGTCACAAGATCTTCCAAAGAATGGTGCTAGGTACACATCAATATCATTCCCTGTGTTGCTTCGCCCTTGGATAAGTAGTGACATCAAAATGTACTTCCGCTTCATACAGAGCCAAGGAGGAAGGTTGTACATACATAGATTCACGGCCAGTGCTATGTCGGTGCTCATGTTACCGAAAGGATTCATTCCATCCGTACTCAACCCTAACCTTATGTTCCTCGCTCAAGACCGAACTCTTCAAGCTCCGATCGAAGTTTCTCCACCGCGTAATCGCAGGTGTCTTAGCTTTCCATCTCTTACGCTCCTCCGAGTGCCAACGCAGCAATCTTGCCTCCTTTGGGTTCGCAAATAAACGCTTCAAACGTGGGATTATAGGTAGATACCACAACATCTTAGCAGAGGTCCTTGCTTCACCTTAGCAAGATTTTGACGCTTGTATCGGGATGCTTTGCACACGGACAATAATGCATGTCTGCATACTCTTTACTGTAGAGGATACAATCGTTCGGACATGCATGTATTCTTTCTACTTCCATTCCCAATGGGCAAATAACCTTCTTTGCTTGATAGGTGGTCTTTGGGCAACACGCTTCTCCGGAAGGATGTCCGCTAGAGACCTAACAACGCCGTGAAACTCTTATCGGACCAACTATTGCTTGCCTTCAATTTCAGCAGTTCAAGCACGGCTGACAACCTTGTGTATTCCGCTTGCGACCAGGAACAAAGGTCTCACCGAGTCCTCCTTAAGCCCTCGAATTTACAAAACTCTCTCTCACTGTAGTTCTCTTCTCGCATCGCGTAGCATCCGATCCGCATTGTCATCGTGCCCCTATCCTCATCAAAAGCACACCACATCCGCAAATCGCTGACTTCCTCGGCGATGTCGCCATTATTAACTTCGTATAATCGCTCTTCACCGTGATCGGTCCAACATGTATACCCTTTTTGAAACCCCTTCAATCAAGTGCGCTCGATCTGCGCCGTGTTGTTAAACATCTTGATTACGCAATCAATGCACCTGACAAGACATAAAATTTATCCCCTTCTTCAACATATCCTGCTCAGCGGCTCTTCTAAAAGCAACCACGCCATTAATGTAATCTTGACTCACACGGTTCACACCGTACATCCAGTTTCGATCCATCTACAATACGCATGTAACAAATTAGTGTCAAATTGATTAGCGATTAATTTATAGCAAACGAAAATGTGCAATATAAACTCATTCTCCAACATTTGTATCTAAGGTTATTGAAAGAAAACTCTTCACTAGTTATGTACCACACGCGGTGGCATAGCGTAGCCATGCCTACGACCACAACCATGATCCCTACCTCTCGATAATCGATATCTATCTCAATTGAACAATCATGCAACCCAAATATAGGCATCACCTCATACAACACTTATTAACCTAAAATACCGGAACCGTAAATGCAATATTGCTTGACCCAAACCCCACCGTACTGTGAACCGGTGTGTAAATTTTATTTTTTTAAGCCAATTAATTATCCTAACTCAAATTTTAGTGATTATTAGACCTAATTCAATTTTATAAAGTTACCACTCCTAAGTCAAATTTTAGTTCATTAGTTATAAGGTTTCAAAACTAAGATTTGCGGTGGCTAATATTATTTATTCCAACATTGACGGTGCAAGATCATGTGCTCATACCAAGATAGAGGAGGAGCCGCAGGTGGAGGAGCTAGGCAGAAGTGGCGCTGGAGCGGTGACACACAGCAGATGAGGAGCTAGGGCAGGAAGTGGCGCAGTTGGAGGAGCTAGGCGGAAGTGGCGCTGGAGCGGTAGACACTGGCAGTTGAGGAGCTAGGCAGGAAGTGGCGCAGGTTGGAGGAGCTAGGGCAGGGAAGTGGCGCCTGGAGCGGTATACACAGCGCAGTGAGGAGCTAGGGCAGGGAAGGGAAGTGGTAGACACACAGCCATGCGCGGCGAGGAATGTCTCGGCTCAATTTATATGAAGCACAGAAATCGCGCACGGTTCTATTTCGTAACCGCTCGTGTGATGGGCATTATCACGACATTTGCTCAAATATAACCGTCAGGATGTTACATGACGGTTATATTTCGTAACCGCTCGTGATATGCCCGCCGCGCTAAAGATAACCCAGACAGACACAACACAGACGGTTCCAAAGGAACCGTCTGTGATGGGCCGTCTGCTATAACCTCTTTTGTAGTAGTGATTAACCTTGATCTGATTCGATTCAAATAAAATTTCGGAACATGCAAACGCAAACATAGCTATGATAAATATGCACGCTCGAAAATAGCTCCCGTGCGTGCATGCACGCATATTCTAATATAGATAGGTTCACAACGGGTTTCTTCTGGATCGACACGTCCGTGCGGCGCACATCCGCGTGGCCTGGAATTCCTGGGTTCGCCAAGGAAAACTACAGTGCCGGGTAAAGATGAACACGTAACTGTCCCGACGTGGTTGTTCTGCAAATTCCTCCGATTCAACATCACCGAGATCCGAACAGAGATTTCCCCCTCAGGCACTTCTGCTACCTTATATGTTCTTGGTTTATTTTAATCTTTTTCTTTTTCTTTTTCTATGCAGACAACACTGCTAACGTACTCCAGATGAAGCTCAACTACCAACACTGCTAACGTCATGTTTGGAAGGTCGGACCCACCTCTTTGATGCCAAATTCTGAGTTCAGCTCTCAGTAAGTCAGGAGACAATAGATGTAAGACAGAGGAGTACAGATGATGTAATAAGTTCAAATGTTGAAGCAAAGTCTTTTTCTTTTCTCTGTGTTCTTTCCATTTTTAAGATTCGCTTTATATTTTTGGGAAATTTCCAAAGCATACTAGTATATTGCTTACCGCTTAGCACGTTAATATCTTTGGTTTGGTTGGCTCCGCCGCCAAGGCATTTTGCCCTTGCGGAGTTGCGGGCTAGCGGCAGCCGCGGTACCATGTGTTGAGTAACCGTTCTTTGGCGAGTCCAGTCGAACGGTACTCGTATACAATGATCGTAATCGTAAGAACGATGAAGAACACAAGAACACAATAAATAGAATGAAGACGAGAGATATGCGGGACTTGTGGTCCGCTTTATTGCTTCGGATCAATTAGGGTTACAGGAGAGGGGTGACCTCTATTTATAGACTACGGATGAGGAGTTCAATTGGGCCAGACTCTCCGAGTCCTGGGCGTCAGATCGGGCCAGACTCTCCGAGTCCCGGGCCCATTTCTTAACACTCCCTTGAACACTCATCCAACATGTTCATGTCTCGTCAAAACTCCATAAAACCCATGGGAAAAATTTGGAGAAAGAGTACATGTCATGCGTTCATTGTGTTACATGAATTGCCTCATCAAAACCTTAGCCGAGAAACTTGTGAAAAACTCGTAAGGGAAAAGAGTACAATCCACCCAATTTCATTTAATCTCCGGATTTATTCTTTGGGTACTTGATCTTCGTGTTCAAGATTTAATAATGAGTTCGTGAAGATTCTCCCCAGAATTTCAGACTTGTCTAAGTCTTATCATTCCAATTCCACGTATGCATCTTTCAAAACTAGACGCTGGAAGTGACTTAGTGAATAAATCTGCAAGATTTTCACATGACTTAGTATGCAGTACCTTAATTTCGTCCATCTTTTGCATTTCATGAGCATAGAAGAACTTGGGATTGATATGCTTTGTAAGGGACTCTTCACATAACCCATCTGTACTTGGGCGACACAAGCTGCATTATCTTCATAGATAATGGTAGGGGTTTGTGCGGTATCCAATCCACATGACTGCTGGATGTGGTGAATCATCCGTCGAAGCCAAGAACATTCTCGTGAGGCTTCGTATAGTGCTATGATTTCTGAGTGGTTCGTCGAAGTAGATACAAGACTTTGCTTAGACGATTTCCATGAAACTTGGGCCCACCACATAGGAATACATAGTATGTTTGCGATTTGGTCAGTATGCGGGTTCGACAGAACCCGACATGCATAGTCATTCATACACAAGTCTTGGTTCTTTACGTAGAATAGACCAAGTTCTTTGCTTTCGGGAGGTAACGGAAGATGTCTATTATTTCCGCCAATGCCTTTGGTAGGTTCTCAGATATACCTTGCTAATAGGTTTACGGCAAATGCAATGCCCGATCTAATATGGGCTTGCTAAATACATGAGTGCTCCTACCGCACTCAGTGCACGGGAATTCGGTCCCGTGACTTCCTCCCCTCTTCTTTAGGTGCATGACGGTCCTTGTCTTGTCGCAAGGATCTCCCGACCATCGGCACTTTCAAGGATATGCCTTTTCAAAGCCGAACTTTTCCAACACTTTCTCGAGTGTAGGTTGGTGATGTACTAGAATCTCTTCCGGGTATGCTCAAGCCGCAAGCCTAGGCGATTTGGTTTGATCCAAATCTTTTATTTCAACTCGACTACGGTAAGAGCTTGATTTCTTAATACCTTCTAAGGTTCCAATGATATTCAGATCATCTTCATACACCGAGATTTATACAAAATCCATCCCGGATCGTCGTATAAATACACAGGATAATTCTCATTGTTCGTGTAGCCTTTCTTGCATAGAAAGTCGCCGAGCGATTATACCACATTCTCGCTCGATCGCTTCATCCATACGGTGACTTTCTCGAGTTGCAAATCAGATAGATTTCTATTCGCTCTATCTTGGTTGGGACAGGGTACATTCGTGTATCTTCATATAAATGTCCAATTCAAATTTCCATAAAGGTATGCAGCTACCACATCCATCAATTTCACTTAACTTCCAAGTTTGTCGCCATTGAGATAAATATCTAAAGGTAATTCCGCCATGACCGGGAATAGGTTTCTTCATAACAATCTCACGGACGTTGAGTGAAAACTTGTGCAACGAGCCTTGCTTCTTTCATTTCTCTTTCGAACAAATACCCACTTATGCCCTACATGGTGCACATGGGGAGGTGTGCGAACATGAGCCCAAACACCTCTCTTTTATTCAGAGAGAACAATTCAGCTTTCTATTGCCTTCTTCCAATCTTCTCAATTTGATCTTTTCTTATATTCAACGAGCGATGGTGCTCTGGATCAAGATTGATGATTGTGACAATTTTCTTTGTAAAGTAAATGTCGACATTGGTCGTTGGCTTATTCATAGATTCTCCCAAGATCATAAAGTTTATAGCTATGTCTTCAAGGGGCGATATTTCTTATGCTTCTATTTGCTTACCGCTACTTTCAATTATGGGCAAGTCCTTTAGTTTTTCAACTCCGATGTGTGCACACATCCATGCCGATGTTTCCCTTCATGGGGATGTTCAATTCTAGTATGCCTTTTCGAAGGTTCCATACGGTGCCAGTCTCAACCGCCCCTTCCGATCTCGGGGTACTTTGGTGATCGGTTGTGTCAAGTCCTTCTTATCCTTTTTCACCAGCGCCCCTGTTACTTCGGATTCGAGGCGGAGTTCTCGCCCTTTCGGAGGCCTTAGGGCGGGATTAGGATACCTTCATCGGTATTTCAACCCTCTCCTGCATTGCGTGCATGCATATGCGACTTGGTCACGCTCTTCAAATCACTAAAGTGGTTAGGCGCTTGATTCGCTAATGCTTGCAAATCAATTATCTTCGGACTACAATTGTCTTCTAGACTTCAATTGTCTTCTAAACTTCTATTTGCTTCACTAGTACGCTGGTCATATGCATGGATTTCAATTATCTTCTAGGCTTCGATTATCTTCGGACTTCTATTTCTCGACATTTTACATCAAGGGTTGATTTCTCCCTAATGACGAAATAATTCTCATCTAATATGCTATCAACGAAGTGAGTCGCATGCAAATCTCCATCGTGGGGTCCAAATACCGATTATGGATCTTGCCTCATAACCAACGATATCCCGCACTTTTGAGAGTGCCCATTTCAGTTTCTTTGTGGTGGTGGTATAGGTACATAAACCTTGCAACCAAACCTTCAAAGATGAGAAATTTTGGTGTTGACCCTTGCGCTAGTTGCATAGGTGAATGGATGTTATATGTCGGTGGTCGAAAATTGAGGAGAGTTGTCGTGCATGCAGATCGCGTGTCCCCAACATGTAGTTGGTAAATAACAATTCTCGCTAGTCCATTCAGGTGTGGACATGCGATGACGGATGCTCAATTTTAATTCTCATTTTCACACAATAATCATCAAATGCCCTTGAAGTAAATTCTCGGCGTTGTCCATTCCGTGGACTTCACATGATGATAAGGAAAATATTCTTAGTGTTAATTATCTACGAGATTAGCTTTGCAGAAGCGGGGTTTCTCGTAGACATTAAACAAACGTGCGACCGTTTCGAGGAAGCATCGATAAGCACCATAAAATACCTAAATGACCCTTACAGGGTGTTTAGGACCGCAAATGACTCCTCGGATACGGTCCAGAATGCAGGATTTCGCCCTTTACTTTCGTGAGTAGAGGGTCTAGTAGTCGCTTCCGATGGTACATGCAGGCACACAAAATCTTCAAGATTCGGAAGTTCTTTAAATTGACACTATGTCCTCGTGAATTGTTAATTATATTTCTCATCATCCTAAGACCTAAGTGACATAATCTATCATGCCGTAGATAGAAGAGGTTTAGAGCTTCTAAATATAGTTTTGAGTAAGATAGGTGCAAATGCCTTAATATCGTGTAGTATAGCCCATTTTCAAATGAAGGAAGTCATTCTAATACCAATTTTTTTTTAAATCACGCTCTGTAATGAGCGGTATTCCTTACCATGCTCTTCTTGCCTCTGCGTGGAAACCAAGTTAGCGAATATCCTTGAGAGTTCTAGTCGATTATGGGCACAACAAGGCTTCTTTAATGACCAAAGTTGTGTCCGTCGGAGTATAATTGTGGCCCTTCCTAAGCCTATTATACATGTATCGCGTCTGCGATTGTTGAAAAATTCCATCTCTCTCAAGGTGGTATTCATTGTGCCGCCACCGCTAAGCACACTTCCTCCATAGGGCGCTACATGCGATCTAATATAATGTACTTTATTAATATGTAGCGTAAATCCAAAGAACACATAAAATAAAAATACTTGATATTAGAACATAACTTGCTATCATAAATACGGAAATATAAGTCTTGCAGACTCATCATAAGAATTTAATGCTTTGCTCTTCTAGAGCCTACAACCATTATTCAAAGTTTCATCATAATCACAAAATGCAAGTGATCAGTAAAAGGATCTAAGTGCAATGCGTGCACTAGATCGAATCAAGTATTCGTAAACTTCGCCTTAATCGCTACATGGCGATCTTCTCCTCTTGGGCAATTACTACCGTGGTCACGCTATGTCCAAAGGAGGCATGATGGGGTTGCTATTAGGTCTGCCCACATCCATAAGTGCAACTAATGGGTGTGGATCTTCCGTGCTTGCAATGGTGAGGTGTGACTCATGCTATCCTTTGCCCCTTTTCTTAGATGTAAAAACACCAACCACGTGCGACTCACAACTTTACCCTTCTTGCCCTCTCCTTGTGAGAGGCTTCATTACCTTGTAGCTACTAGTATTGGCTTCATGGCCAATATTGCTACTAGGTGGTCGTGAGATGTAATTCTTCCTTAGAACATCATCTTGTGCTTTCGCAATTTTCACGGTGTCAATTAATGCGGCATACTTCTTGTAGCCATTTTGACAATAATTGCGTGGGGGATTGCACCGCATTCGGGTGAAGGTAGAGAGGGTCTTGTCAATCTTCGCTCATCCGTGATTACCTTATCACAGAGGTGAAGACTGTACAAATTTCGCCATCTTGGGCCAACTCTTTCAACTTCCGTTCGTGATGCGATCATTTTCATATTCATGCAAAAAGTTCATAGGGTTCTTCTTGTAATTTACATAAAATGGTTGCAAAATTCTCATAATGCTCGTCGAACTTCCAGTTCGTGATTCCGTATTTTTCCATGCATTTTCATGATTTACTGCTATTTTCAGTGATTAACAGCAATATTAATAATCGCAAATAATCAAAAATAGTAAATACAGTAAATAAATTGCATAGAAATAATAATAACAAGGTAAAATATGCTTCAAATGCAAAACCGATTCAAAATTTGAATTCTGATGCCTTTTCTGTTTGGAATATGAATTTTCTACACTCGCAATTTTCAGGGCTAAAACGTGAAAATTTCACCGAGAAATTTTTCGCGTAATTTACAGAAAATCCGAGGGCCTTTTGCAAACGGCCATTTTTTCGCTTTTTTTTTTTTCTCCGTCGGTTATACTGGCCGCCCAAAAGGTCGGCCGCTAGCCGCTTGCTTCGCCGGCAGAGGGACTCGGGGTAGGTTTCCACCCCGAAGTCTCTTCGGCGGCGGCTCCCTTCATGGGAGCCGCCGCGCT
The DNA here is from genome assembly GCA_036346395.1 of Hsuehochloa calcarea. Classification (NCBI taxonomy): domain Eukaryota; kingdom Viridiplantae; phylum Streptophyta; class Magnoliopsida; order Poales; family Poaceae; genus Hsuehochloa; species Hsuehochloa calcarea. The sequence continues at coordinate 50,951,365 of CM070604.1, read as the reverse complement.
TTCAGCGTGGCGGCGGCGGCTCCTTCGTGGAGCCGCCAGCGCTCTTCGGCGGCGGCGCCCGCCTTCGTGGGGCCGCCGCGCTCTTCTTCGGCGGTGGCGGCGCGCTGCTCTTCATGGCGGTGGCGGGCGGCTTATAGGCGCGCGGTGGCACCACCGCGACGCTTTGCGAGGCGGCGGTCGGAGGAGGAGGCGATTCGAGGCGGCGGCCGGCTCCGAGCGGGGGCTGGGGGCGGCGGGCGCCGAGGCGGAGGCGCGGCGGCGGCGAGCGGAGGCGCCATACGGTGGCGCCGTTCCCCTCCCTTCCCCGTTATCTTGTGGCGCGGCGCGCGAGCTCATCGCGCACCGCGGCGGGCGAGGCTGGCGGGCGAGGTGCCGTGGCGAGGCTGGCGGCCGAGGTGGTCAGTGGCGGCGCCGCTAGCGCAGAGGGCCGACGGCAGTCGCAAGACGGGCGCGCGCTTGCGCACGCCAGCAGATGGTTGGGCCGGCTCCATCTCCCTTCCTCTTTTCTGTGATGCGGTGTGGCGGCGCAGCATGCCATCTTTGGCGGCCGGGCGACGCCGTCTGAAGCGCGCGCACGGCACGCTGCAGCCAATGGTGGAGGTGCCTTGGCGCGGCAAACGGTTCTAAACCTCCCTTATTTGTGATGATTAGGCGTCCGTGGCGCGTGCGGGCGCATGTCGGCAGTAGCTTCAGGCGGCCGACCGGTGTTGCGAGGTGGCGCCGCTATAGGAGCAGCCGCCGCCGGCTTCGGGGGGGGAGCAGCTTATGCCGACTGTGGTGGTGCCACGGTGGAGATCAGACGGCCATTGCGGCTATCGTCAAGATTCTCCTTTTTTTCCATCTTCGCTTATGCAATCGATTACTATTTATGCGATGTAATTTTCATTCATGCAATTACCGACGGCGACTTCGAGTCGGTTCGCGGTGGTCGCAATTTCAATCTACGATACAATCGACATCCGATCTTTCATACAATCTCCGATCGACATTGTGTCGGCGACTTCAAGTCACCGCGAGATTAGAACAGATTTGCAATAGAAAAACAATCTAGAGAGCAAATTTGCGTAATTGAAAGCAATCTAGAAAATACGATTCAATCTACGAGTGTCGTTCTTCGACGGTTACCTTCGATCGCGAGGAGAGTCGATCGCGGCCGATAACGTGTTGAGTAACCGCTCTTTGGCGAGTCCAAATCAACGGGTACCTCGATACAATGATCGTAATCGTAAGAACGATGAAGAACACAAGAACACAACAAGAGAATGAAGACAGAGATATGCGGACTTCGTGGTCCGCTTTATTGCTTCGGATCAATTAGGGTTACAGGAGAGGGGGTGACCTCTATTTATAGACTACGGATGAGGAGTTCATTGGGCCAGGACTCTCCGAGTCACAGGCTCAGATCGGGCCAGGACTCTCCGCAGTCCGGCCCGGTTTCTTAACACCATGCACAAAAGACTAAGCGGGCTGTGGCGTGACTGCTGCCACCCACATTCCCTCGTTGGGCTTGGCCTTGAAATAGCTCGACAGCGGCAGCCTGACTGAAGCACGAGCGAGCTCCACGTGGGCCTAACCCGATGCGGGCTGTTTTCTCGTGCCTTTTCTCGGACTTGCTCCGCCCCCCATCCTCGGAGGTCGTTGCATCTAGGGCCGTACATATTACCACTGAACCGAATAAATCGTACCAAAAAAAAAAACATCTGGTCAGCGATGAGGCGAGGAACACCAATGAGGTCTTTTTTTCTCAACAGCGCCGCCGCCGAGGCGGGGCATTGAGCAAGTGAGCATTCAGTGCTCGTGCTGGACTGTTGGTGTTTGGTGGCTTGTGCTATTGCTCTACCGCTAGTGCACAGTAGTAGTGCAAGATTAAAAGAGCTCGCCAGCCAAGATGTCTTACTGTTGTCAAGTGTAAAAATTTGTGACGGTAAGTTGTGAACTCGCTGTATCGTTCTCAATTTGTGTCAACTTTAGAAAATATAATATTTACCGATACCGTACCAAAATAAATTGATATTTACCAATACCGAATCGTATTTTAAAAATATTGTATTGACCAAACTAACAATATCGTATTTACCGAATGTACCGTATTTATCGAATCATATTTACCAAAAAAAAAAACCGAACGACGACCTAGCTGCATCCGCCCGGGGTGTCCAAAGTTTAATGTCCGATGTCCGTGTCGACGACATCGAATGTCGTCATGCAAATGCAATCTGAACTCCCGGCCGTCCATGTCCAATAATGTGTAACATTTTGATCCGCTCGTGCCATCAAAATGCCTTTTCTTTTATCCCCTTGGAAAGAGCTCGGCGGCAGCAACGACGCCCGAATGATGGCAAATGATATGACCGGGCATAAGGCCGTGTGGCGCCACTGTAATTTCTACCCCGAATTGACTGGCCCGATCGAATTGACTAGAGGTGGGAGTTGAGTCGTGCCGGCTCGGCTCGGGCTCACTGTGCTTTGAGTCGCGTCGTGCCGTGCCGGCTCGGCCTGGTCACTTTACCATGCCGTGCTGGCCCACTTCACCTCCGGCCAGGCCCAGGCACGGGCCAAAGCCCATCGTGCTGGGGTCGTGCTATGCCAGCCCAAGCTCAGTCCAAAATTACTATATACGGCGAAGGTGGCGATAGTGGTGGCGACCACCATCTTCATTCCTCTCGTGCCCGCCTAATAAAGAACCTAGTTAAAATTGAATTAATTGGTAAAAACATGGGCACATAAATATTTCAGAGGAAAATTGAATTTTATTGATATTTTACAGATACAATGTTACTGCCTCGTTAAAAACCTTACGTCCCAGAGTGAGGTTCCCCGAGTAAAGAAAAGAGTACAGTACCAACATGCGTACATACTAACTAATCATCAATGTCGAGATCGTTCATGCGTTCGAGGTCAGCATACGCCTGCACGATCTCAAGATCCTCCGATTGATCTTTATTCTTTGCTCTTTAGCCAATTCCCAGTCCTTTGCGCATGTGATTGTCTCCACCATCTTAGGCATGAGGGATGATCTTCTTTCTTCAATTATTCTCCCTGCCATGCTGAACGTTGCTTCTGAAGAGACAGTGGACACCGGCACCAGCAGAACATCTCGTGCAAAATGTGACAGCACAGGAAATGTCTGTTTGTTGTTCTTCCACCACTCGAGCAATTCTATCTTTTCATCGGAAAGATCAGGATCGATGTTTGCAAAATTATGCTCCAGGTAGTGGTTTAGCTCTGAGACAGGATTCCACACGGGAGCTGCCTGAGATTGAGAGGACGAAGAACTAGACTTGCCCTTTAGCTTCTTCCACAAGTCGGATGTCAAGCTTTTCTTTCATTGTCGCTTCTACTGTGAGGCCTCCGATCTCGTCTGCTGCCGAATTTATCATGATACATGCGGAAAACACGAAAAAGCTCGTCTTTGACATGTGCGAAAGCTTCCGAGTAATCAAGACCGAGGCATTCACATATTCCCTCCAGACTGAGCTGCAAACCTGGTAACTTTTTCGTTGGATCGAAAATGATAGCAAAGCAATACACGTGTGAAATAGAACCAAAATATTTAATAAATTTTTCCTGCATTAGTGCGACAGCATGAACTAAAAGTGGATCCTTCCTAGATTTGGCAATCTTATCTGCAATTAACCAAATATATTCTATAACTAAGGGAGAGGTAGGGTAATAAATATCAGATAACATATTTGTTGCTTTATAAAAAGATTTTAAAAACTCTCGAAAACGACTAGCAATCTGCCAATCTGAATTAGTAACTACTAGTTCATTGTCTTGACAGTTAGCGTTGACAAAAACGGATATGACATGTTCATACCCTTATAACTTCTTTAACATGATATAGGTCGAGTTCCACCTTACCTTCATGTCAAGACCGAATTTTCTTGGCTCCTTCCCATTGGCCGCGCAGTACTCCGCGAACCTAGCTGCCACTTGTGGGGAATTTATGAGGTAGCGAACGGCGTCGCGTACATTGTTAAAAAATCCACCAATCGCTTGCATACCATCTTGAACAACAAGGTTCAAGATATGACATACGCATCTCTGGTGGAGAACATAACCACCAATATATGTCTGCAAGCTTGGGGTGAGAATGTTCATAGCAGTCGTGTTGGCTGATGCGTTATCAAGAGTTATAGAAGCAATCTTATTATATATCTTAAAATCATCAAGTACGTGTAGTATACGCTCGGCAATGGCCTCTCCCGTGTGTGATTCGTTAATTAGCTTAAACCCTATGACTCTCTTATTTAGCTTGTAATTGTCGTCTAAAGAATGGGCTATGTCCAAATATCTGAAGTTATAGCAAAAGAGAACTGAACTTGTAGAAATAGTTCTTTTAGCTCTGCTAGTTCCTTACAATACATCCGTAAAATATCAGATGTAGTGGTTCTCCTACTAACATGTTGGTACTATAGGCAAAAGCCACGTTGGATCATTTTTTCGAACACCCGACTTTCACCCATCCTAATCGGTTGATCTTCTGCAACAATATATCTAGCAATTTCCTCACGAGCAGAAAGCGGGTTGTATACCCAAGTACTTACAGAGCCATCTGCCTCGAAGTTTAGCTGCGTTTGTACTCCCCCTGCAAGCGCAAGCAAGCTTTGTAGTGCCGGTTCAAGTGCCCTGTCCCTGCAGCTGCACGAGCAGATAATTTAGCTTGGCAATAATTACATGTTGCGATATCTACTGTTTGACCGTCTTGGATTTCCTGGCTCCAGGTCATGTGCTTCCAGCAATTCGCCCTTCGTCCAGACCCGCCAATATTGACGTCCGTGGACGCGGGAGAGAACTCTGGAGGCTCCGTTGGCTCCGGACCGCCCTGGTACTCCTCGTAGCACACTTGATTTGAATGGGTTTCAAAAAGGGTTATACACGTTGGACTAGTCATGGTGAAGAGAATATTATACAGGAAGGTAGTAATAACAACATCGCTGACGAAATCAACGATATGCTGCCGGATCATGTCGATTGTGGTTCCGATTCGGATAGGTTGTATGCTGACAATTTGGATTAGATGCTCCACGATGCAGAAGGGAACTGTGATGAGAGGGACTATGCTAAATTTTGGGGCTTGATGGAGGACTCGGAGAAATATTTGTTCCCGGGCTGCAAGCCGGAATATACAAGGTTGTCATCCGTGCTTGAACTGCTGAAATTGAAGGCAAGCAAAATTTGATCAGACTAGAGTTTGACGGCCCTGTTAGGTCTCTTAGCGGACATGCTTCCGAAGGAAAACAAGTTGCCCAAAACCACCTACAAAGCAAGAAGGTTCTTTGTCCATTGGGAATAGAAGTATAAAGAATACATGCATGTCCGAACACTGTATCCTCTACCGAAGGTTCCTCGTGCTCGGTCGACTGTCTCGTGAAGTCAACCTCTAAAAAGCGAGGCAGCAAGGGCAAATCGAAGATGGTGGACTCCTGTTCTGATATCCCCTTCTTGTTGTTGGCCCAGAAATTCGTGCTAGGCGAGCCGTTGGTCGAGACAGTAGAGCCCGACCGTACCCTATGATTCTCTTGCACGAGATTGCATATATGGTACATGAAACATGCCAACAAGACGGATGGATAACGACGCTCGAGTGTCAACATCAAGCTCAAGAAGGATCATCTTAACCACGTGGTTCAAGATTGTCTTCACAGTGAACTTCGAGGACTTGTTCTTTCTCTTCAACCTCGACGCCCTCGACGCCCTCGACGCCTCACTCACGCGATGCTGGACACTGTAAGTGTGTACAATCACGGTGAACGTTCGTGTAATACCAATAAATGTTATATATAACTTCTTAGTTTTGTTTATATATATATATATACACATGATTTCTAAAGCCGAATTAAGGAATTCACCGGTAGGTTTCCTCGACCCATACTTGGTCTCCTTGCAAACCATCAAGGAGAATAAAAAATTCATCGAGGATCACATGACGGAGTTATTGCTGGCTCACCGCAATAAGGAATTTATACTTTTCCCTGCAATCAGCAGTAAGTGCTGCACTAGTGGCTATACTTGTCGATTTATACTTTATAAGCAATACAACTTAGGTTTAATGACCATAGCAACATACCTGTGTAGGTTCCACTGGATTCTAATTGTAATTATACCAAAACAAAACAGTGTAATATACCTAGATTCCCTAAAGAGGGCCGCACACGACTTCACAATTGTTCGATAATTAATTGACGGGTAAACACATTTCCTCCACAGATAACTCTATTGTAGTCTTTCCTTCCTTTGCAATGGCTAAGGCTAACTTCTTGGAATGACGTAGGTCGTTCGCCGTGTATTTGCTAAAGGAAGGAAATGCAAGGGAAGGATTCCGCGACATGATCTAAATTTTTTGTATTCACTTGTACACATTAATCCTATATAACACTTCGTAGTAATGCCTCTCGAACTAACCAATTCTATTTTTGCAGTGCCACCAGCAGCCATCGGCCTTCAACATCTGTGAATACTATGTTTGCCATGACATGGAACTACTCGTCGGTTCTACGATGACAAATGATCCCCAGGTTTGTCAATCTTGCAATAATTATTTCATACTTATAAATTTATATATACCCAAATTTAATCTTCTCATCGACAGGTTGCGAGCATCGATACAACTGCGTTGGAACATGGCCAGCTCATAAACATTCGAGGACAGTTTGCGGTATTCTTGAATAGTGAGGTCATAAATCCATTTGTGAATTGGATGTGCTTGTTTCTGAAATGAATGTGAATTGGATGTGCTTGTTTTTGGAATGAATGTGAATTGGATGTATACATGTACTTGTTGTGTTTCAGCTTGTTTCGAGGGTATGGCTAGTATTTCCTGAGGCTAGCTAGTAAACAGGAATATATTTAGCAATACAAAAGAATATCGATGCATCAGCTCTCACAGACGGTTTCATCTACAAACCGTCTGTGATACATCAGCTATCATAGACGATTTCATCTACAAACCGTTTGTGATAGTCAACTATCACAGACGGTTTTGAGTTAATAACCGTCTGTGATAGTCTGCATCACATATGGTTCGAAAACCGTCTGTGATGACCGCATGTCATTACTGACCCATAAACTCAGACGGCTCATGAAACCGTCTGTGATTACGTTTTTGAACCATCTGTGAAGACCATTTCTGTAGTAGTGTACGTATATATGTATATACGTATGTAGCAATGTATGTATATATATCTATCTGTCTGTCTATCTATCTATATGTATGTATGTATGTATATATGTGTACACACACACAACACACATACAAAGTGTTCCCCTAGGCGCTAGTCGGGCGGCAGACTAGCGCCTAGCACCTATTCGCTGTCTAAGCGGGGCTAGGTGGCTGCCTATGTGGGATAAATTGACTATGCAGGTTAGGAGGGAGGGCTGCGCCTAGCGCCTGAGGGAACACTGCACATACACATGGTAGCGCTATTCAATGTAAGTTATTTCATACTGGCGTAAGATGGGCCCACACGACATAACCACGTCCCCCACAGGCCCAACCACGGTCCCATGTGCGTGCGATCCTAGGTGCCCCGTGCAACCGATCGTCAAAGCACGCGCCCCCGACGAAAGAGACCGTAAAACCACACGTGCCCCTCCATCCATCCCGTCCCCATCTTCCACCACACCGTACGACGGTGGCGTTTGTAAATTGATCATAAAATGGCTCGAGGTCGTCCACCACGCAGGCGCGGGAGCCTACCATTTGGTAGTAATTGATCATTGTCGCCGTTTTTGTGTCGATCTGCCTCCACCGCACCTCCGTTGTCTCTAGTTCTGACGCCATGCAGTTCCCCCCCGTCGTTTACTACCGTGCTGGACAGAGCAGCGCACATCGAGTTCCTTTGTGCAGACAGCTACATCGGTGATAAACACGGTCCCGCCGTCAGTAAGTCCCTCCGACGTTCGGGATCCTCTACTCCACACCTCTGTATTGACGCCTCCCCCTCCCCTTGTGGTTTCTTTGAGCAAGATGAGGACACCGGACACAGATTGGTCGTTCACTCACGTAAGTTTGTTTTACTGTTATGTATGAGCTCTCTTACTGTAAACGACGCGTAATATTATTGACACTTGCTTGTTGGAAGTTCATGTGTGTATGGTAGAGGTTTACTGCATTGAGTATTGTCATTTACTGTGTGTCCAACCACGATTACTTTCTTTATGGTATAGAAAAAATATGTCTCGTGATGTAAGTTATTTTACAGTTCCATATGAGCTATCTTATTATAAACCCACGTAATATTACTTATGCTTGTCTTGTTAGAATCTATTGTGCATATAATGAGGATTTACTGCATTTAGAAATATCTTTTACTGGATATTCGACCACGATTAATGTGTTTGTTGGTGGACAAAAATTACGTCTCGCATGATAGGTTTACTGTGCTGAAGGTTGCCATTTACTGTTTTTAGGACTCGGAGGTTCCAGACATGTTTGAGAATGTGGACAGGCTTTCCAGTTCTACTGCCTGTACGCACACCATACTGGTTTATCATCAGGACTCAGGATGAGCAGGACCAAAAAAGAAGGCCCGAGAGTTCTGTTGCAATCTTGAAGAAAACATTCGTACTATATGCCCGAAAAGGAATGCGAACAGACAAAACTTTGAAGAGGATTGGGTGCAGGGCGTTTGTGAAGCTGAATAAGAGCATGAAGGATGGCTCCTTGGTCGAAAGGGCCTTGTGTAGCTCATCGACACTATGCAGACCGGCAAGGTCCCTCACAATGCCTTGATATACGTCTTATCCAAGTTGCATGGAGGTCAACAGAACGTGTCATTCACTGCTCACGACCTCAAAAATAGGTATTTACTGCATGCTGCCACTGTCCTTACTATTGTGTTCCGCACAAATTATTGGAGTATTTTAGTTAAGACTGCGGACCTATGCCTCTTAAAAAAGCCCTTCCTTCTACTGCATGTCTACGATTGATTTACTGTATTTACCAACCCTCGTTACTGTCCTATCGCAGGAAGATTGCTAATACGCGTGCTAAGAATGCCGATAATATAAATAAGCTGATGGCTTTCTTCCAGGAGTGTTGGACGTTGAACGACAAGTTCTACTACGACATATACGTGGATGAGAATGACGTTGTGAAAATATCTTCTAGAGCCACACGAGCTTCACGCAGAGTACTGACTTCGAAGATGTCGTCATGTTCGATACAATAAATAGAATCAATACGTACAACATATCATATCTCTGATTATGTTTGTTGGCTTCAACCACCACTCTTACAACATCATATTTGGCTATGCGCTGCTTTCGAACGAAAAGGCAAACTCTCTGAGCGGCTGTGTGTATTTCATCTGGAACAAGAGGGAGACATGAAATGATGAAATACCTTATGCTGCGGCAGGCGTGCATTTTGTCGTGCAATTTGTCCGATTTGACCGGCCGGGGAGGGTTCTTTTTGGCGATAAGATCGCTTGGCATACCCAACGACTCACCCTACGTGTCCACCCATGACTGGTGGCCATGCCGATGGAGCACGGTGGACGCGCGGCGCTGCGACACACTGGCCAGCTGATCGATATACGTACAAGCCTAGGAAGGGAATTCTAAAACGGCATGCATGTTGTCATTAGAAAGAACAAAAAATAAATATACCTTTTAATTTTTCCAGCGAAATCTAGAGGGCTCCATGGATACGTTCGGCTAAAATAGGGATATGTATGCGAGAAATGATTCAAGGCTGATCTCCTGCAGAGTGAAAGCATAGTTTTTAACGGAACTGCTAAACATCAGTTGAATGATTTTTTTTTGAAAATCAGCCAAATTTCTCATGCTTTGATCTACTCGAAGATTTGCGCTCCGGCGGGGTTGCTTTAAAGAAGAAATGGCGAGGAGCACCGCGTTGAGCTCGAGCTTGAGCCTCGAGCGTGGGCGGGCGGACAAAAGCCTCGAGCTTCCCCGAACCAACTGAGCTAGGCTCAGTTCTCTTCTTTTTCTTATATTAAGGAGATGGTTTGGAGGCGTCGCCAACCGTCGGAGGAGGACGACGGCAAGCAATGGAGGAGGAGGACACGTGGTGGAGGATGCCACTAGAGATGTAGAAGAAGGTGTGCGGGAGCATTGGAGGAGGAGAGGCGGCGATGAGGGAAAACAACACAACAGCATGGGGACCTTGATGAGGCGGTGGAGGTTCGGCGGCAGGGTTTTAGGTACCAGTAAAAAAATTAGGGGGGATGTAACATCCCAATTTTCTGAGCTTTTAAATATCTTCTATTAGTTAACAGTTGGAAAACCAGTCAAAAAAATTTAGGAGGGATGTAACATCCCAATTTTCTGAGCTTTTAAATATCTTCTATTAGTTAATAGTTGGAAAATTCACCATTTGGATTTTATTTGAATTTTTAATTAAAGCTTAATATGGACTTTTAGCATCAAAATAATTTAATATGATTAATTCCAACATCAACAATTGTCAAAACTATTTTATTTGGATTCTATGGGCTTGGATATATTTTCTAGAATTTTTTTGAGTTCATTTGCTATTTTCTATTTGGATTTTCTGGTATTTTTAAAAAGAAAAACTAAATTAAAATCTCAGAATAGTATTTGGGCGAAACCCAAACCCTATTCCTGTCGGCCCATCACTGTGCGGCCCGATCGCTCGCACGCGTGCCCTGCCTCCGACTAACATGCGAGCCGCGCATGTCGGCGTCCCTTCTCTCTCTCTCTCTCTCTTCAGCCGCACGTCCGCGCTGATCCCACCAGTTAGCCACGCCAGTGTCGGTTGCCACGCGTCTTCGCCCGTGCCATGCTCGCTGGCACGCGGGTCCCACCGTATTTACTGTTCTTCGTCTCCGAATCGTCCGCGCTCCGGACTCCACCGCCGCGACGTCAAACCGGATACCTCAGTGGCCCCGCCGCTGTACCCTATTTAAGGCATTGGCTTGTGCGTCACGAGGATCGTCTCTGCCTCCGCCGCCTTTCCCCTAAAGCCAGAAACCCTATAGCGCCGCCTCTTCGCTGGAATCGGAGCTTTTGCCCTTGCGTCGTCGAGAGCTTCTTCACCGGATTCCTCCGCTGTCGGTGAGCTCCAGCCGTCATCAAGCACACCTTCGAGTCGTGTCACGGGCTACCTGATGTGCGCACTCTTCTTCCCAGAGGAACCCTAGTTCGCCGTTGCCTCCTCAAGCCGCGCTGCTCCACTGCTTATCACGTCGTCGCCGTCAATTTGGTCACCGCCAGCGGGTCTCGACTGTGTCATCTTTTTTGCCGTGTCGAGTTTGTCCAAATGCGCACTTCCACCACCCTTGAGCCGCCGCCGTTCGCAAGTGTCTTGCCGGCGTTCGGCCGCCATGGACGTCCACATTGGTAGCCATATCAGCGCCCTTGCTTGTGTGTCGTCCTACGTGGTGCTGAGTCAGCCACCGCGTCAGCGCACACGTAACAGATGCAAACCCAAACCCTAAACCCAACTCTCGGTAGATCTGTTTCACCGTGCACCAAGCCACTATCTTGTGGGACCCACCTGTTAGGGTGACTATTCCATAGACCCGTGCACCTGTAGACCCAAGAGCTGAGTCTATGGACCGGTCTATAGACCTTGGGTCCCACATGTCAGATTTCTTTTAATTCCAAAAATTCCCAGGGCTGACGTCATACTTGCGTCATAATCCAATTTTTTAGTAGACAAATAATTTAGATATTCAAGAAATTCCAATTTAGGTTATTTCTTTAGGTTTTGATCTTCCAAAGGCCATATCTTCTTTATCTCAACTTCGATTGAGTCCATTCAAATTCCTAAATTCATCTAAATTCAAGCTATATTTATCTGAGATTTTTATTTAATTTTTGGAGTTTGTTTTCTTGATATTATTTTTTGATTTGTGTCGTTGCGAGTAGACGTTAATTCTTCTGGTACTTTTGAAGAAGAAGGAGTGCACCAAGATCAAGACTAGTACCTAGACATATTCTAAAGCAAGTTATACCTTTGATCATATTGCACCCAGTTTTCAAAATACTTTGATTCAAATTAGTGTATTTTACTTTAAGTATTTATTTAAATGATTTTGGGTTTAGTTATTAATCCAATTTGTAACATTCACCTTGTCTGTTGTTATGTCATGATCTTTTGTCACCCTAGGTTGGTTCATTATTAGTTGGTATTATCATAGCACCAACGTGGGTGGTTATATACGAGTAGATTGTTAGCCATGCTACGAGTTATTATTTCATGTGAGTTGCAAATATAAACGTGACTAAGTAATTATGGAACTTAATGCAAAACTATGTGCGATGTGTGCTATTATTCGTTGATAGCATGTGTTGCACTTAATCAACAAGGTGATAAAAGATTTAGACTGGGGAAAGCGGTGGATATTGTTTGATATGGTGGAAGCTGTGTGCATGGGAATATTGGTCTGTATGACATAGTTAGAAATTGAAAGTCTTGCTTTGATCAATTAAGGACTTAACTTTGTGTGCCATTGAACAGAGCTTTCCATACAACCACATGTCTGATGGGATGGGCCTAACTAAGTAGGTTATGAAATCTTGACATTGATTACCCAGGCTGATAGGTTAGGTTGTGTGCTAGGGTGGATGTGTGTTTCTGTCTTAGTGACGACTCATATTGCGGGACGGTTCGCCGCTTCCCTATACAACGTTGTGTGTCATACCAAAAGTTGTGTGCATAAATTGGACGGCGGTAAAGCACATCGGGAGTGTCAATACTTGAGATGAAGTTTCTGAAAGGTTTTGTTATGATTAGTACTAGCTACAATGATTATATCGTGTGGGTAAAGTGTACAACCTCTGTAGAGTGTGAATCAATCTATTCGAATAGCTGCGTCTGTAGTCATGGACATGCTCAGGAATTTCACACGAGGGTTTGATTTTCATAAAATATTTGGGAAGGGACAACTGTGTGACTTTATCCATATGGTTGTGTGAAAGAATTTGTTTAAACTTTTTGTCCTTTGTGAAAACAGATGTTAAACTATTATTATTTGTTTGTTTGTAAATTAAGTTTTCAATATATTATTTGTATTCAATTGCAAATGTTGCTTTATGCAAAATAACCACATAAGCTATTCCTTTGGAATAAACCATTATCTATAAATTGCATTCTGTGGTATGACTTGCGAGTACGGTTGTGTACTCATGCTTGTTGCAAATATTCAACAGAAGTGGAGGAGTGTTCGCCTGTCTTTGAGGATGAGTACTATATATGAAGGTGCTGATCGTTAGGTTCATGATCACACATTCTGCTGCCTGTGGTGAATTGATGGGATTCCGCTGGAGTTTAACTTTGTTTCGCTGCTGCTATTTTATTTGTTGCCAGCCTATGAGGTTTAATAAATGTAAACTCCACCGTAAGGTCAAAATGGTTATTTGTTAATCAAATTACCCATTTATGCCAATATTTCGTCTTGTGTGGATCGATATTCATCTATGTTGACATTATGTGCACCAGCGTGATCCTTGACTAGTGCATTATACACAAAGGGTCCAGAATTGTATTTTTGGGTCCCAGCAGGGGATATAGTAGATTTGGTAAGACCGGTTACCAGAAAATATCGGCCAAAAAATTGGAATTAAAATATGAATTTTGTTTTTTAATAGAAAAACTATGAAAAATTGTAGATATGAGCTAGATATTCAGATATACACAAAATAAAGATGAAAATTAAGTTAACATTTGATGTATTTACATTTAGATGAACTTTATATGAAAATGTGGGGTCTGATAAAATCGAAATTCACCAGTTAACTTTTAAAAATAAAAAATATCACTCTTTTTTCACTAGAGAGAGTATGCGCTTACTGCTTGGATGCTCCATTCACCGACCTAATGAGTTGGTTTCAGGATTTTTGTGGAATATTCACTCAACTTAAACCAACTTGTTCCAGACGAGTTCATTCCATTGTTCAACCAAACGCTTGGAAGAGTGCATATCCCAAACTATCCATTCCAAGGACCACCTCATTTACCCATCCAAACACACCCTTAAGAAACAAGAATAAAAAGCTTTTTATCACAGGTCACAAACAGGAAGTTATGGTCAAAAAATTTCACCTTACCTTTAAAAAAAAAACCTTTATTTCACCTTGGACCTACAAATATGTAATATTCATGAATGTTAAGATTGGTTAGATGGAAAGAACATACAAGTAGATACGTCATGAAACGTAAGGAAAAATTACATAAGGCATGTAAGTGCCTAGCATCCACATCGAGAAGTATCGTCTGATATACGTGTATGATCGATATTTTGAAGTTTGAGTATAAAAATATTTTATACCCTTAATATATTTATGACAAGTGAGTTTTGAACTCAGTTCAAACTCACTTGAACTACTTTTGAATTTAGTGTGACTATAGTTATTATATAACACAAAATCAGGTATTTCTTAAATGGTTTTTTACCGGGGGGGGGGGGCGGTAAGGCCGAAAATCAGAAACTTTTGGCCAAATTCGGCCAAAATTTTCATTTTTTTTCAAATTTTAAAATTTAAAACACATTCAAATTCAAGCAAATTCAATTTTTTTGACAAAATTCATCAAACCAGTTTTTTTTGTCCAGTTTGTATTCCTACCGGCCCTCACCGGTAAATCAATTTTGGCCGATTTTTGGATCCCTGCATAAAACTAGCTCAAACTAGTTAAATAGAAGATGAATTTTTTTTTCAGAGTTTGATATCTCATATACACTTTCTTGTGGGTATATGAAGATACATTAAACATCATGAATCTCAAAGCACATCGATGAGTTTTGATTTGGGTGTGCCTAGGCACCAAGGTGCATGAAACACTTGTCCCATCATAAAATGCTCACATGATATTATTTTTACAATAACATTTACAATTATATTAGATAAAAAAACTAATATCCCAAGTTTCATTTTGGAAACAGTAAAAAAGTTCAGGGCATCTAGGTTTTTGCGCTAAGTGGGAGGCAAGAATATCCAAGAAGTGAAGAGGATCTATACCTATACTAATTAGAGGCTCTCCCAGAAGCCTCTATATTAATCCTAGGAGGTAAAAAGCCTACAAATTCCCACATTAATAGGAGACAAAGAAAAAGGCTAGAAATTCCCACGTTAATCAGAGAAAAGGGAAGAAAAAAAGTGTTTGAGTACATGAAACATGAAACAAGCACAAGTGTTTGAGTACAACACAGTTTGCTCTCAAACTACCAAACGTATTCTTTGCTAATATGGAATATAATGTCAACATTGATTAAATAATCTTTCCTACTGGATAGCAGTAACAAAAAAACAGGAGTCCAGCAACCGCATCAGGGAAGAGTCCAAGCTCTATAAGGAAAAGTTTTTGGCTATTAATTTACCTTCATAATTATGTATTTTTAGTACTACCTCGATTCCAAATAAAAGTTTTTCAGAAATTGTGCCAGTCAAATATTTTTAGATTTGACCTTAGAGGCTCTCTTAGAAGCCCCCATATTAATCCTAGGAGGTAAAAATCCTAGAAATTCCCACATTAATGAGAGAAAAAGAAAAAGGCTAGAAATTCCCATGTTAATCAGAGAAAAAGGAAAAATCCTAACCATCCAAAAGAGTTTGTACTAGAAATAGAACTTTGTGATGGCTTGGATCCTTCTAAACACATCCGAAACATGAAACATGCACGAGTGTTTGAGTACAACACGGTTTGCTCTCAAACTACCAAACATATCCTTTGCTAATATGGAAAATGATGTCTGCATTGATTAAATAATCTTTCCTACTGGATAGCAGTAACCAAAAAACAGGAGCCCGACAACCGCGTCAGGGAAGAGTCCAAGCTCTATAAGGAAAAGTTTTCGGCTATTAATTTATCATCATAATTATGTCTTTTTAGTACTACCTCGATTCCAAATAAAAGTTGTTTTAGAAATTGTGTCAGTCAAATATTTTTAGATTTGACCATCAATATATAAACAATTAACACGATTAACATGTAATTAGTATCACTAGACCCACCATGAAATATACTTTCATAATATATAATTATTGTGATTGGAAACAACATATTTTCATAGAAATAGAACTTCGGGTCGCATGAATGGAGCATATTCGTCCGGTACTAAAAACCAAAATATGACTCCATGGACAGTGTACTAGATGCAAATTACAATTAGGACTTTGTGAACAGCAAAAAATCCCGAAACAATTAATTGTGAAGCTGTGCATAGATACACAGATATTCAAATATTGGATCTCAATTTTTTATATCGAATATCTATAATTGCATAATTACAAAAATAAATCTAATTTTCAAAATTCATAAATATGGGATTTTAATTATTAAAATTATAGATGGCATGTAGTCGTATATGAAACCCACCATGCCATGATCAACTCAAAGAAGGTGGTAGTCCTGTGGTTAGAATTCTAAATTTTCTTAATCTATTATATTATTATTTTCTTGTAACAATTTTTACAATTTCTAATTAAAAATTGATATACTTGGGTATAACAATTGTTTCGGAATTCACATTTGTGAATTTGTATATATTCGTATAACATTTTTTTAAATTATGAATTCTAATTTTTTTTCAATATATAAGTATTAGTTAATATATATTTTTTCAATATATAAGTATTAGTTCCACATATTCAATGGAATTACATATGCCTGGACAATAAAATTTTAATTCAGAATTTATATATATTATAATATCACAATTTGTGCACTCCATATATATGTAAATCCATACACTAATAGTATTTGTACTTAGGATGCACGTAAATAACAATATTGGTTCTATATTGGGGCCATGAGGCAATAAATTAGAAATATATAACAATTAGAAAAAGTAAAAGAAATGAGAACTAAAGTTTGCTAATGGGATTTTTCTTATATTATCAATAACATAATATTATTGAAACCACGTAGCCCGCACATCCGCACGGGTTGATGACTAGTGGTACTAATTAATGATAAATGGTGAAGCAAGGCTTTGCCCTTGCAAGGGTTATGCCTAAATATTTCTTTTGTTTTCTGCAGAGGTTCATATCTTTAACAAAATCTTTAAACGAAAACAAAAGAAATATAGAAAGGTGTCCAATGATGACCAAAGGAGCCCAACATACCCTAAATGGATGAGCGAAGTATCATTGTCAATAGGGTAATACTACCATTCGTACGTTTGCTATACCGGTTCGCTCGTACGCTTCGTCACCGTTTATCAAGCGTTTTTTTGGTCTACAACTACTTCTCGTGTCTTTTCTATAGCCATCAAACAAGACTAAGACTTCTCTCTTGTCCTCCCTACCCCTCTCTCCACTTTCATCTCTCTTGTCGTGGCCATAGCTTAACTGGAGCTTCGTGTGTGTGTCCATGTTTCTCTCCTTCCTTCGCCACTCAGGGTCACGATAGGAGCTCCACGCAGATGCATCTCCTTTCGAAGCCACCATCATTCATGCCAGTGAGCGTCGCCTAAATCAGACATGCTCCACCACGGTTAGTCATGGGCCATGAGTCGTTGGCATTGTTGATGAAAAAAGAAATATTGCGGTCTGTTGTTTCAGCTGCTCCTCTGTTGTTTCTGCTGATGTTGCGGTCCGTTGAAAATAATGTTACGACCTATTGAAAACAATGTTGCATAGTGTTCTTTCGAATGTTGCATCTGTAGAAAAAAAAAGTGTTGCATCTGTAGGAAAAAAATGTTGTATCTGTAGAAAAAAAATTATTGCATACTGTTCACGGCGATGTTGTAATTTTTTCCAATGCGTTTTTTTTTACAGATGCTTTGTTTCTTGATTTGTGAGGTTGCAACCATTGTCTTAGGATGTTGCAACCGTTGTCCTGGGATGTTGCAATCGTGTTCGGAGGATATTGCATGCAGCGGCATTCCGATTGAGAACCTGTCGGTGTATTAGAACCGATCTTACGTAAAGATTGTTTGATTCGGGGGGTCTCCTAGAGATGAGATCACGCAGAGTGGATTGACACGGGATGTTTAGACAGGTTCAGGCCTTCTCCGAAGAGAATAATAACCCTAATCCTGTGTGTATGGTATTCTTGATGATCCAGTAAAGGACTAAGACTATTACAGAGAATAGTACTTGTGTTTCTACTTGACTAGCTCTTGTTCGTTGTCCCCCTCATCTCTCTGATTGATGCCCTTATATAGTCGTGAAGAAGTAGCCGTTTTGTCCTGCGGGAGATGCGCCTAATTAATCCGATGAATGGCGCATGATGGCGATGAATTACCGACGCCTTGGCTTCTTCACGCCGTCTCGCAATTATCTTCCAGAGATAATGGGGTAGTTACACACCATTAATAAGCGGAATAATAGTGCGTGTAGACCGTTCGGATTCCTTAATCAATTGGACCCACTCGCCTGTAGGTTTGATTATAAGGTGGTGAAGTTTACCGGTCGTAGAAGAACTTACGACCGGTAGCGATCGTAAAGGACTTACGACTGTAACGATCGTAGAAGGACTTACGACTATGTAGTGGTCGCAGAAGGACTTACGACCATGATATAGTCGTAGCAAGACTCACGACTATGGGGTGATTGTAGAAGAACTTACAATCACTTGTTGGGCTTCTCCTTATAGATAAGGGGTACCTCCGGGGACTATGTGACATCATATTTACCCATAATAAGAATTATAGATAAAAGATAAAATGAGGATTATTAGATCCTCGTCATCTAGCCCCCCAGCTTCAAGTGAAAGTAACTTACTTGATAAAGGTTTCGTAAATGGACTTACGACCATGAGAATGTCGTAGAATGATAGTCGAAGGAAAAACTCTTCGACATTTGAGTGTTGCTTTGACCAGGAATTTGCTTGGTCAGGAAGGTTGCTTACGACTATCAAAAAGTCATAAAAAACCCCTACGACCGTCTGGTGGTCGTGGTAGGGGAATCGGAGAAAAAGCTCTTCCGATTGATACTTCCTTCGACTAGAAAGACTTGGTCAAGAATGTAATTTTGCTTGGAGGTGACAATACGCACCTACTTTTTTCTCGAGCGGGCCATCCGGGAATTGCAACCGCTCTCATAGACTTGTCCGATGAAGCGGTTCCGGCTGTACAACCATCTATCATAGACCTATAGCCGAGACGGTTTCCGAAGCGGCGGAGATCGTGCGGTTATAAAAACTTACCAGGAGGTAGACTTGGATTTTTACTTTTCTAATGCCAATTTCTTGTTCAGAAATTGCTGCCCAATTGAGAAACCTCGAGGCTGAAATCCAAGCAAAGACCTTAATCTGCAATGAGTCCGTTCGCATTGCTAAGATGAATGCGGAGGACATCAGAGCATGGGAGCAAAAGCATGCTGAAACCGTTGCTTCCCATCGAGAAGAGGTCAAGAAATTGGATTCTCAATTAGTAGGTAAGAAAAAGCTTTTACCTATAATTATCTTTGTGTTATCTTCCTCTAGAAGTATATTTTTGTTTGACCGATATTATTCTTTTCAGAACAAGTGGTCGAAAACAAAAAGCTTCGCGAGGCTTCGACTTGTACCCAACAGGAGATGGAGTCGATGAAGACTAGTCTTCAAGGCAACATCACTCTCCTGAACAATGTGCTTAGTGAGCTACATTCTGAGGGAAAAACTCATCGAGAAGATACCATAGCTGCTCACACAAGTACCATTGGGGAACAAGTCGAAAAATTGCAAGAAATGGTGACCACTCTGAAGACTAATCAAGCTGAATCAATAAGGGAGGCAGTCGAAGCTGCAGTAAGTTACGCTTTGGCGAAACTTAAAGCTCAAGACCCCCGCCTTAATGTTAAACCAATCGAAGCCGACTTGATCGTCACGAATCGAGGCAAGTCGTCGATTGAGGAAATGCAATCGATTGGCAAAAGGTGGCGAGGAAATGCGGCTAGGCTCTCCCTTGAGTAATCTTGTAACTACCTTGTAAAGCGGACAATTTTTGTTGATGAGTAATATATGATCCGCTTTATTTCGAAAATCATCTTGTCGAGTAGTTAGTAACTCAAAAGATAATAAACGAAAGAAAGACTAAGAATTGAAGTCAAATTAAAACTTTATCCTAGCCCCGACTATTTGCTTAGATTGTTTAGACAATCTAAATAAATAGTGTTTAAAAATGGGGTTTCTGAAAACAAAGAGAGGTTTATTTAACTTATAGCTTTTGTTACGGTTGTCAAGTACTGATCGAAAAGAGTAGAAACGACTCGACACTAGGAAGTTCCTTCTAGTGGGCAGGACCACGTCAGTGAGGAGGAAAGGCTTCGACTAGGTGATGTTCCCATCTCCGACTAGTTTAATCAAACCAAGAACAGCAACTTGAGTTAAACAAACGTCTTAGAGGACTTTAGTCATTCGTTCGTCCTTTTTTGGTGGACTTCGATAAATCTCTTCCAGTAGCAAAAGTAGGAGACTGAGCGACACTAGGAAGTTTCCTTCTAGTGGGCAGGACCACATGTAGAGAGGAAAGACTTCGACTAGGTGTGTCTCTTCTTTCGACCAGTTAAAACAAATCGAGTACACCAAAGGTGGTCGAACTAATGTAAGAAAGTGCACTCTATTTAGAATATTTTTTGAATTTACTGAAAAAATAGACTAAGATTGAGAGAGTTGGCTTTGAGAACATTACGACTAGATAAAACCCGAGCTCTTTGTATTGGCAGAAAAAATGAGTAACGAGTCGATGCTAGGAAATTCCTTCTAGTGGGCAGAACCACATGCAGAGAGGAGAAGTTTCGACCAGATGACGTTTCTCGCTTTTTGGCCAGTGTAAAGAAAACTGGGTGTTTTAAAATCATAGTCGAAAGATTAAAAAAGCACTACTCGAAAATAAAGCAAAAAGAGGTAGAAAGAACCTGGACTTTTATTGCCTGAGAAACTGGTCACACATAGAATTTGCGTAACTGGTCGATGTTCCAAGAGTTTGAGAGAACCTGTCCATCTTCCATTGCTAGTCGTACCGACCCTGGCCGAGTTACTTCGACCACTGTGTAAGGACCTTCCCATTTGGGGGAAAGTTTATTCCGATTGGACTTGGATTGGCAGAGCCTCAATACCAAGTCACCTACAGCAAGGCTGCGAGGTTGGACCTTACGATCATAGTATCTGCGCAGGGCTTGTTGGTAGACTGCCGAACGGATTAAGGCTAGGTTTCTCCTCTCTTCGAGTAGGTTAATGTCATCTGCTCGAAGTTGTTCCTGGTCTGAGTTGTTGAAGGTTTCAACTCGGGTCGACCGCAATTTTAGTTCCGGAGGAAGCATGGCTTCGGCTCCGAAAACTAGAAAAAATGGTGTTTCTCTGTTGCTCGTGGTCGTCGTCTAACCGCCCATAATATGGAGGGTAATTCTTGTACCCAAGCCCCCGAGCGCTTAACAAGCTGGTCGAAGACTCGAGTTTTAATTCCTCGCATTATTTGACCGTTTGCACGTTCGACCGCCCCGTTGCTTTGGGGATGCGCAACAGAAGCATAGCATAGCTTGGTACCCAACTCGTCGCAAAATTCCTGAAATTTTGCACTTGCGAATTGTTTACCATTGTCTGTAATTATCCGACTCGGAACTCCAAATCGACTAATTACGCTTCTCATCATGAACCTTTTTGCTGCTTCCGTTGTTATCCCAGTTACAGGTTCAGCTTCGATCCATTTTGTGAACGTGTCAATAGCCACAAAAAGGAATTCGAAACCTCCTGGAGCTTTGGGAAATGGTCCTAGGATATCAAGCCCCCAGGTCGCAAAAGGCCAAGAAAGAGGTATCGTCTGTAATGCTTGAGCTGGTTGGTGTATCTGTCTACCATGGAATTGGCACTGGACACACTTTTTAACCACCTCCTTAGCATCGTACAGGGCTGTAGGCCAGTAAAAACCTTGTCGAAAGGCTTTACCAACCAATGTTCTGTAGGAAGCATGCGTCCCACAGATGCCATTGTGTATATCATGAAGGAGTGTTATTCCTTCGTTTTGCGGAATGCATCGCATGAGTATCCCTTGGGTTCCTCGTTTATAGAGGACTCCTTCAACCAAAGTATACATTTTGGCTTTTCGGGACAATCGATCTGCCTCAAGATCATCTTCGGGTACGGAACCCTTGTAAAGATACTCGTAGATGGGAATCATCCAGGTATCCTCGTAATCTAATGAGGCCATCTCAAGAGGAGGTGTCTCTGGTTCTTCGACCAGAGACGGTTTTTGGAGTTGCTCCAAGAAAACTCCTTTTGGTCGTGGATCGGAAGAAGCCATCCGAGCAAGTTGGTCTCATGAGGAAATTATCCTTCGAGGATAAATTGTACCTCAAAACCTAAAAATGTTTTTCTAGCTTACGATTCGATAAGTACCGAGCCATTGTTGAGTTAGAGCACTGGTACTCTTTCCCGATTTGATTCACGACTAGTTGAGAGTCTCCTCTCACGAGTAGTCGACGAATTGAGAGTGCTTTCGCAGCTCGTATGCCAGCTAGCAAACCTTCGTGACTCGCCACATTGTTAGTGGCACGAAAGTTTAATTGTATGGCATACTTTAAGGTTTCTCCGGTAGGAGATACCAGACCACCTCGATTTCGAGCCACTTAAAGTAAGTGACCCGTCAAAGTACATCATCCACCGATCGTGAGAATCGTGATCGGGATCTGAATGAGTTCAGATTTGTCCATTCGGCGACAAAGTCCGCCAAGATCCGGGATTTTATGGCCGTTCGGGACACGAAATGGAGGTCGAACTCCCAAGTTCGATCGACCATTTGCCATGCGTCCATTGTTTCCTTATTATGGAGGATTGCTCCCAAAGGAAACTCAGACGGCACAGCTATTTTGTGCGCCTGAAAATAATGCCGCAGTTTCCTCGAAGACATGAGGAGGGCATATAGAAGTTTTTGGACCTGAGGGTAACGCTCCTTAGGCCCGTGTAAAACTTCGCTAACGTAGTAAACCGGTCGTTGTACGTTTTCACGTTCTACGACTAGTACTGCGCTTGCTGCCTGTGGCGTGGCAGCTAGGTAAATTAGGAGCGTCTCTTCTGGCTTTGGAGAAACCAGAACAGGAGCACTCGAAAGATACCTCTTGACATCCTCAAAGGCAGTGTTTGCCTCGTTCGACCACTCAAAACCTTCATGTCTCCTGAGAAGTTTAAAGAAAGGTAGTCCTTTTTCTCCTAGTCGTGCAATGAAACGACTTAAAGCCGCCATGCACCCAGTGAGTTTCTGAACTTCCTTTTTTGTGTTTGGAGGACGCATCTGGAGGATGGCTTTTATTTTTTCAGGATTTGCTTCGATTCCTCGTTCAGATACTAGGAATCCAAGCAATTTTCCTGAAGAAATTCCAAACACACACTTCTCTGGATTGAGTTTTAAGCGGTGCTTTCTGAGGTTGTCGAATGTTTCTTGTAGGTCGGTGATATGATTAAGTCTCTTAATGCTTTTACGACTAGATCATCAACATAGGCTTCCAAATTCGGCCTAATTGAGATGAAAAAGTCGATTGCATTAGGCGTTGAAAAGAACAAGATTCTTTAGACCAAATGGCATTTTGACATAGCAAAAGGTACCAAATGGAGTAATGAATGCGGTCTTTTCTTCATCGTTTAAACACATATTGATCGGTGGTATCCGAATATGCATCTAAAAACTTAATATCTCACAACTGCAGTTGAATCAACCGGTGATCGTCACGAGGTAAAGGGAAATCATCTTTTGGACAAGCTTTATTAAGATCAATAAAGTCCACGCACATACGCCATTTGCCGCTTGACTTTTTGACCATTACAGGTTAGCCAACCACTGGGTGGTTGACTTCTCTTATAAAGCCCGCTTTAAGTAGCTTATCCAACTCGATTTAATAACATCTCGTCGATCGGGGCAAATCTCCGTAATTTTTGTTTTACAGTACTTTATCGGCCGTAAAGCTAGCTCGTGCTCGATCACCTCCACGGGACTCGGGCATGTCGGATGCTTGCCACGCAAAGACATCTGCGTTAGCTCGGAGGAAGGTAATGAGGGCGTCTTCCTATTTGGGGTCGGAAGTCTCCCGTGCGAGCATCTTCGAGGGTTCTTCTGCGCCCGGAGGAACCTCTTTGACTTGGTCGTTCGGCTTTGGTGCGACTTTAGGCTTCGACTTGCTAGTCGGTCGACTTTCATCTCGAGTTGGTATTTGACCAACCATCTCGAGGATCGACGATCGCGACTATACGCCATCTTTTGTCACATTGAATGGTGATCACTCCTTTGGGACTGGCATCTTAAGACATTGATACCCGTAATGAGTAGCCATTAAGAATTTTGCCAAAGTTGGTCGTCCGAGTATGGCGTTATATGCCGATCGAAATCGACCACATCAAAGGAGACTTTCTCGTCCGAAATTACTTGGTGAGCCAAATGTTAAAGGAAGAGAAACTTGGCCAATAGGTTTGGTGAAGACCCCGATGCGATTCCATGAAAGGAGTATCGTCGCCTTACCTTTGTCCCGGTACTTGCATCTCGCCCGGGGCATTAGTAAATAATATGTTCAAAGAATCGCCACCATCAACCAACACTCGATTGACCCGACGATTGTTGATGGTGGGTTCGACCACAATCGGATATCGACTGATCGACTCGTAGTGATTGGGCGATCATCCTTCTCAAAAGAGATGGTAACTTCCGATCACTTGGTAATTTATTGACGAGAGGAGTATGTATAGAATTTACCTCTCGTCCGTGACTTTAAGTTGTCGTTTGGAGTCGTATGTCGATGATCCTCCGTAGATGTGCTCAACGGTATGTTGCGGATCTTGGGCGGCATCTCCTCATCATCCGACGACTTTGGCCACTCGTATGTCCTACCCGCCGAGAGTAGGGAGTGGTGCTTTGTCGTTGTAGTAGTCCTCGAGCTTTCTTTGAAAAACTTCGGCGATTCTATGGAGGTCATGTCCTTCCTTTTTATGAAAAGGACACCACCTTGGTTTGTCGTTCCTACGATCGGCGCTTACCTTTGCCTTGATCGAGTGCGACTTAGTGGTTTGGGGCTCTCCATCTTTCACGGCGGAACCTCCTTGGAACCACCGGTTTGTGGTTTTGACTTTTATTTTCTTCTTGGACTTTTTGCTTTTTATCCTTACCAACTTCACGGCTCTCGAGGAGTATATGTTTCTCGATCGATAGTGTTGTTCCACTCGACCGCCTCGAAGCGATTGCATATCGATCGGCCATCTCGAAGAGTTCTAAGAACCTTGATGTTGGGAGGATTTAGAGCAATGTCCTCCGTTATTCTTCTCTGCGGACTCCTTGCTTAAAAGCCCCGATCACGGAGGAATCGAAATTTCGAATTGAGTTACTGAACCCGACTAAAGCGTTTGATGAATTGACGCAAAGTCTCGTTGTTGTTCGTTTTATCCGGTGCAAGTTGTCTTCTTTTCGAGGCGGTTGTATGTGCTTTGGAAATCGCTGTAGAAGATCACAGAGGTGTTGCCAAGAGTAGATCGACTCGAGTGGTTGGTTTAATAACCACGATCGAGCGGATCCTTCGAGCACAGTCGGAAGGTAATTCGCCATCACATGCTCTCCTCCTCCTGCTGCTCGGACAGCTGTTGTATAGATCTGAAGAAATTCGATGGGATTTTGAGATCCATCAAATTTCTCCATGTTCACTGGTCGAAAATGAGGTGGCAATGGCGCGCTCAAGGTCGGCGAAAATGCGGCATCCGGTAATCACTTCTTGACGCCTTCTTTGCAGGAAAGAAGGGTTAATGTCACCAGGTGATCGTATACGACGATACCCGGTAACAGGCTGACCTGTTCTGTAGTAGGCCTCAGTTCTACGAGGAGAATACTCCTCGTATTCCACTCGTTGTGAATTTCTTTGTCGAGTGGTGAATGATCACCTCTCCGAGGGGCTTCTTGATCTTCAGCTGATCGAAAGGTATTTCTCCGAATAGGAGATCGATTCGCCTTATGGCCGTGTCGATTCCTACGTAGAGAAATATTCGATTGACTGGTAGCTGAGGAAGTCGTATTGCTGCGACTACCTGAATGTTGTCGATGAGGTACCTCCAGTCTCGTCATCACAGTTCGAAGTCTTTGCGTAATCTCTTCAGCAAAGAGATCGTACCCTGGCGTTCGAGCAAGCTCTTGACTGGGATTCTCGAGCAAGTCGTTGATGTCCTGGAGTTCTTGTACCTCCTCCGACTGATGTTGAGTGCGCCAGCGAGTTCTTACGATCGCAATTTTCTTTCTTCGACGACATCAAAATCCTCCTCATCAGGTCTTTGAGGCCTTCTTAGTGGAGTGCGAGAATGTCGAGGATTTCCTCGCGCTCATCGAGTGTTGGTTCTCTCTCGCAGCGGTGGTGCCCTTGCCATTACCACGAGGGTAGTGTGTGATCTTCGGGAGTGTTCTTATCTCGGCCTCCATGAGGTCGACTCGATTGGGGAAGGGCGAAGACCTCCGTTGATGATTCTCACTTGCGCCGAGGCCTCCCGCTTGAGGAGTGCTCGAGGGACACCATCTGGCGACTTGGAGTAATCCTCCGGTAGGGGAACTCAGGGTTATAATCTGTCTCGCTCGCAAATGAGATCCGCTGGGAGACGGCCGAATTTGGGGAAAAGCATGCTTGATCCCACCCTCTCGGAGTTACCCGAGAGAGAGGATCACTAGATTTGGTGGAGTCTGGAATGGTGGCTTCGAACTTGACTTACCAAGTCGGACCGTCTTAAGGGGACTTGAACACTTGGAGAAAGAACTCTCGTTGTGTTGTGAGTCCTCCTGGGAGCGGTCCTGGTCGGATTGACCCTTGTCCTTTGAGGGAATTGGCTCCTCTGTCGGACGTATTGTTGTGGGGGATAAGGATCCCTCCTCAACTCCATTAATGGGATGGTTTCTGGAGAATAATCTCGGAGGCAACATCACCATCGGCGGATGCATCACTCGGCTCGTAGTCGAAACGGCATCCATGTCGACGTCTGCAGAATCCGCCAAGTCAAACCAGTTCTCCTCGTTCCATTCTCCTGCCATAATTGCATGAGATTGGAAAAAGAGAGTATGTTGACAAGAGATTACCGGAAGATCCCCACGGACGGCGCCAACTGTCGGTGTATTAGAACCGATCTTACGTAAAGATTGTTTGATTCGGGGGGTCTCCTAGAGATGAGATCACGCAGAGTGGATTGACACGGGATGTTTAGACAGTTCAGCCTTCTCCAAGAGAATAATAACCCTAATCCTGTGTGTATGGTATTCTTGATGATCCAGTAAAGGACTAAGACTATTACAGAGAATAGTACTTGTGTTTCTACTTGACTAGCTCTTGTTCGTTGTCCCCTCATCTCTCTGATTGATGCCCTTATATAGTCGTGAAGAAGTAGCCGTTTTGTCCTGCGGGAGATGCGCCTAATTAATCCAGTAACGGGCGCATGATGGCAGTAATTACCGACGCCTTGGCTTCTTCACGCCGTCTGGCAATTATCTTCCAGAGATAATGGGGTAGTTACACACCATTAATAAGCGGAATAATAGTGCGTGTAGACCGTTCGGATTCCTTAATCAATTGGACCCACTCGCCTGTAGATTTGATTATAAGGTGGTCGAAGTTTACCTGGTCGTAGAAGAACTTACGACCGGTAGCGATCGTAAAAGGACTTACGACGTGTGCGATCGTAGAAGGACTTACGACTATGTAGTGGTCGCAGAAGGACTTACGACCATGATATAGTCGTAGCAAGACTCACGACTATGGGGGTGATTGTAGAAGAACTTACAATCACTTGTTGGGCTTCTCCCTTATAGATAAGGGGTACCTCTAGGGACTATGTGACATCATATTTACCCATAATAAGAATTATAGATAAAAGATAAAATGAGGATTATTAGATCCTCGTCAGAACCCAAGCGTCCGATCCTAGCCCCCAAATCGAACGTCCGGGTGATAGTATCGCAGCGGCGTCACATCTCCCTGTCTTTGCCTAATTTATCATCAACCCACAGTATGACCTCATCAAATGGGATGTGTCGCTGGTCCTTCGCTTGCAGTCGGTCGCCCCCATCTCCCTCCGCTACCCTCCCCTCGTCGATCGGCTCCCGTGGCGCGAGTGAGAGAGAGGGAGGGAGAGAGATTGGGGAGAAGATTGGCCACGACCACAGACACTAGTGGTGTGGTGCTATGCTCCGTGTTGTATTGCTGCGTGGGGTGGAATGGGTGGTAGTGTAATACTGCAGTGTTGTGCTGTGCTGGTGCGTTCTAGGGATAGAGCGATGGGAGAGCAGTCAAAGGAGAAAAAGAGTCACGAGTTAAATGCAGACGCACGTGGAAACGTGTGGCCGAAGGGAAGCGTTCGATGCTTTTGATGGCATCGGCCGTATGCCTAATAGCATTGTCCTTGTCAATAATATTGTGTTTTTTGAGTTTAGCGAATGGCCGGTATATCGAGCATTATCGTAAGCTAATTATTCAACGATGTGTTTCACCATATTCTTCGCGGATAATGATCGGAATGAAGCTTTAACCTGTTATGGAAACGCGTCCTGCGTAAGCTATGCCGTTTGTGGCAACTCTGAAAAGCCCGTCTTCTTCATCCTTTCCGACCACACACAATGCTTGCGCCCAAATAATGTTCTCCTTCTCTCTGCTCCTGTGACTCCAAAGTTCAGATCTTGTTGTCCTTACCCATCATCACCACACGCACTTGAAAAGGAGCTTTATGCCATCTATCCACAGCTATCCAGCAGCTGATGATTAATATCGGGCGGGCATTACCTGCGCGAGAAGCTTATCTTGCCCGAACAAATCGAGCTAAGCAGAAGCGATCGACTCACCGTCCAATTTTTTGGTAGACACATTCTCGCGGCCGGCCGGCCGGCCGTGGCATGTCTGCTTGGTCGAGCCCCAGACGCAACGCAACCCTGCAAGCGAGAGACCAATTGAGCTAGAAGCTGTCTGCCTTTGGAGCATTAACGTAATCAAAACATTAGCAGCTAGCTAGCTTATATATTACAGCAGGCAGACAACATTAGTATCCAATATATATACAGCCACCGCTTTCCGTCAAAAGCGCGCGATGCCTGCCTGCCCGCCGAGCGTGTCACGTCCACACGCAGATAGGAAAGGTCGCAAGATTCTAGCAGCTAGGCTAGGCTAGGCTGGACATGGACACTGTCCCGAGCTTCACTCCTATATAGACTGACCATCATCTGCGGGGCAAACTGGAACTCGATCAGCTCAACTTAATTACAGTAGCTATATATCTTCCAGCCTTGCTTGTCAACAACCTCTATCTAGCTAGCTACCAATCCCTGTACGTACGTGTGGTGCAGCAATGGCCGGCAGCAGGGACAGGGACCCGCTGGTAGTTGGTAGGGTTGTGGGCGACGTGCTCGACCCCTTCGTCCGAACCACCAACCTCATGGTGAGCTTCGGGCCGAGGACGATATCCAACGGCTGCGAGCTCAAGCCGTCCATGGTCGTGCAGCAGCCCAGGGTCGAGGTTGGCGGCAATGACATGAGGACATTTTACACACTCGTACGTATAGTATAAGCGCACGCAAAGATATATCGGTGCTAATTAATCATATGCGTGCAAAATGGCTTGTTAATAACAGCATATATATCGATCGATCATGTTGTGCGTGCGTAACTAACTGCAGGTGATGGTAGACCCAGATGCTCCAAGCCCAAGCGACCCGAATCTTAGGGAGTATCTACACTGGTAAGTACGTACGTACAAATGCTAGCCAGCTCTCTCTCTCTCTCTCTCTCTCTCTCTTTTCCATGCCACACTCACTGCTGATTCGTCCTGCATATATATATATATATATATATATATATACGCATCATATCGATCTTGACATGGTGGATCGATCTTGACTTTCTACTTTCTGCAGGCTGGTCACTGATATCCCTGGTACTACTGGAGCAGCGTTTGGTCAGTGTACTCCTCCTCCCTCTCTAAATTAAGTTATCTCTTCCTCTTCAGTTTCCTGCATGTTTTAACTTGCATGGATGCGATCGATGTGCTCTGCACTTCTGCAGGGCAAGAGGTGACGTGCTACGAGAGCCCAAGGCCGACCATGGGGATCCATCGCTTCGTGTTCGTGCTGTTCCAGCAGCTGGGCCGGCAGACGGTTTATGCCCCCGGTTGGCGCCAGAACTTCAACACCAGGGACTTCGCCGAGCTCTACAACCTCGGCCAGCCGGTCGCCACCGTCTACTTCAACTGCCAGCGTGAGGCTGGCTCTGGGGGAAGAAGGATGTACCCCTGGTGACACATCCAAGATAAATAATAAAAATAAAAATAAAAATAATCAAGATATATATGATTCTGTGTGGCTAGCTCGCTAGCTATGTCGTCACGAGCAGACACGCTAGCTTAGTAATTGACTAGTCACAGACACATGCGTGCATGTATAACATATGCATGGAAGTCACAAACAAAACATGTAAATGACAGCGACTACCACAACAACATATGCAGAAGCCAGAAAGCAGCAGCGCATGCAGTGTCGTTGGATGTAGTAGGTCATTATTATGTCAATATAAATGTCAAGTTATATCATATCATATCGATAAATATATCAGTGAACAATAATGTCTCTCGCATCTAGCTAGCGTACGTCCCTTTCAGTTCGGTCGGTTCTCCCCTCCCGCTGAATCTTTCGGAAATATTTAACGGTGCCATGTTCCGACTGGTCGATGGATATAATATTTAACGGTGCCATGTTCTGATTGGTCGATGGGATATATATATGATCGATCCATGCGCACTTTGCGCTTTGATGCAACATGGGACGTCTCTCATTTTTATCCCCGCGCGCGCTCGACCATTCGCCATCGATATATATATGTATATATATATTGATAGATTTTCTCGAAATATTTAACGGTGCCATGTTTCGATAGGTCGATGGTTATACGGTCGATTGATGCGCACTTTGCGCTTTCATTCAACATGGGTCTGTCATTTTTATCCCCGCGCGCACTCGATCATTTCTATATATATATATATATATATATATATATATGAACATATTTAGTGCTAATTAATGAGTAATTCAGTGCTAAGGTGTTAACACCAATCTTGACCGTTGGATCTGAATTGAACAACCAAGATTAATGCAGGCTCCCACCTCTAAACCATTTAATCACTTTGCATGCCCACACCTTCAATGCACCTTCATTAATGCGTCTTCATTAAACACCATGCATTCTCTCACCTCCAACGGTTAAGATCCAGATCCAACGGTTAAGATTGGTATTAGCACCTTAACACTGAATTACCAACTAGTACTAGATACGTTATATATATATCCTTTTTGCTACTCCCAGGTGTAGTTACTATATATCCATATCTCATAATGTAGGGAGTATCTTGTGCAACTGAAGGTATGTATGTGTAGTATATGAGTATATAAGACCCCTTATGTGGTATTTATACATTTTTAGGGGTAGTATGTATAATTTTTTAGACATACTTCTTTTTATATGCGAATATGAAACCATTTAAAAAATATACTAAAAACTATGAACTCTCTTTGCAAAATTTTTTCATGCGGTTCGCATTAGAGCATACGAGTATACCTAAAGTGATAAAGGAGTATATCAAATTTTTTTAGGTGATATATCAGAGGTAGAGTAACTACATACACAGACAGACCGAGCAACCATACTGTCCATACACACACGCTTCTTGAACCGTTTTTTCGGCTGGGCGGACGAGCGATTGGGTCGTCCCGGTTTAGTCGTACGAGGCTCTGCACGCTGTGTGGTCAGCTAGAGCCCGATACGACGGGCGCACCCACCGGCCACCGCACCGTTTTGAGCAAAGATTCGAGACCACAAGGCGACGGGACAGCCGAAGTACACCGAGACAGTAACTCAACGACGCAGCGAGAGCATGGCGGCCAACCACCGGCGCAGCCTCGCGTCCGCCTCCGCCCCCGCTCTGTCCCACCGGTCTCGGCCTCCTTCGATGCTCCTTCGTCTCGCGGTCTCCAGCTCGTCCGCGGATCAACCGGCGGAGGCCGCCAGGAAGGGGGAGGCCGAGAGCGCTGGAAAGGAAGCGGGTGAGGCGAAGGGCGGTGATGCTGGCGCGGGGAAGGAGGGGGAGGGGGAAGACGACGGCGGCGTGTACGTGAACAAGGCCACGGGCGAGATCGATCGGCGGCCAGCGCGGGCCCGAACCCACACGGTACGGCGACTGGGAGCGCGGCGGCCGCTGCTCCGATTTCTGTCTGACCAACCCCTACCAACCGATGAGAGGGCACCTTGCTCTTGGCTTGTTAGATAGTATACTTGGATTCGTTCTATGTTATGCTCACAAAGATGGTATTAGTGGTATGTTTCTCTGTGTTTTCCTTTCTGAACCGGGGGAGAATAAGTTGAGTTGTTATACTGAACATGATCCTTAAGTTTCAGAGTGCTATACGCATGAATCTTGACATATCAATCTTGGGTTTAAATTCAAGGATGAATTGCTGGAGGTTAGGTTTGTCATTCGTGTGGTCTTTATAAGCTCAGCAATGAGATGGAGCCATGGAATGCAGAGCTATGTCAGTACGAGTTCTTGTAATTTGCAATGAGGAAAGGATTCCTCTATGCTACTATTTCATCCATCTATGTTTGATTAGCGTAGTTGACTGGCGCCTCGTTGTGGCTGCTAGCTCGACAGAGCAATCGCAGGCATGTTGATTGCGCAGGGCGTGTGCACTAGCTACTGCAGAATGAAGAGACTTGAGTAGGAGAGCATTGACGTTGCTATTGGGATCAAATCATCAATTGGGCGTGCAGTTGCAGTGGCCTGCATTTTTGCCTGATGACGCTATCTATCTCTATACCGAGGATGGCTGAAATCCGAAACTGCATGCAGTGATCATAAGCCAGCTTACGAATTACAGGGCATAATATCATTTATATGTATCTGTAAAACAGCATGATCATAGCTTTCCTCGATCCGAGTGATCTGGCGCTCCGGTTTCCCCAATTTTTGTTGGTACCGAGCGGTTGCCGTTTGGTCGGTTAGTGCCAGCTCGTGGTGGCTGGGCAAGGTGGATTTCTGCTGCAGATGGGCGAGCCCAACAGCTCACATTACTCCCAGATGGTACTGCGATCAGAAGGCAGATGATGTCGCGGGCCGCGGCCCTGGCCGCTGTTGGGCTGGACCTGGTGGCCCACTACAAAGCACCCGCGGCCCATGAAGAATCGATCAATGTAGTTGGAATGAAAGAAAAGGAAATGATTGATCGTAATTTATTTTTTTTGGCAATTGGCGAAAATCACGACGGGACGCGAGAATCAAGTCAATATCTTGCAGCCTTCATTGCGCAGATGGAACGTTTCCATATCATTCCGTACGCGATCGCGCTGCCTCTCCCCATCTATAAATCAACGCGTGCATCTCGAGCAGAAGCCGATCCGCACATCGCATCCTCCTCGTCCCAGTAGTATACTGCTCTCACCCAACCCTGGTACAGGTGCCACGCAACCACCATGACGCCAACCCGCTACTCGACGCTCGCCGCCGCCGCGGCGCTCGTCCTCGTCCTCGTCCTCGCCGGCCGGCGCGCGGAGGCGGGGACGAACGACGACTGTGGCGCCGCGCAGACGGCGTTCAGCGACTGCACGGCGTACATCGCCGGCATGGAGGAGAAGGTCTCGCCGCGCTGCTGCCAGGGCCTCGGCGACATCAAGGACCTGGCGCTCACTGCGGCCCTTCGGCGGGCCATCTGCACGTGCAAAATGGCTTGTTAATAACAGCATATATATCGATCGATCATGTTGTGCGTGCGTAACTAACTGCAGGTGATGGTAGACCCAGATGCTCCAAGCCCAAGCGACCCGAATCTTAGGGAGTATCTACACTGGTAAGTACGTACGTACAAATGCTAGCCAGCTCTCTCTTTCTCTCTCTCTCTCTCTCTCTCTCTTTTCCATGCCACACTCACTGCTGATTCGTCCTGCATATATATATATATATATATATACGCATCATATCGATCTTGACATGGTGGATCGATCTTGACTTTCTACTTTCTGCAGGCTGGTCACTGATATCCCTGGTACTACTGGAGCAGCGTTTGGTCAGTGTACTCCTCCTCCCTCTCTAAATTAAGTTATCTCTTCCTCTTCAGTTTCCTGCATGTTTTAACTTGCATGGATGCGATGTGCTCTGCACTTCTGCAGGGCAAGAGGTGACGTGCTACGAGAGCCCAAGGCCGACCATGGGGATCCATCGCTTCGTGTTCGTGCTGTTCCAGCAGCTGGGCCGGCAGACGGTTTATGCCCCCGGTTGGCGCCAGAACTTCAACACCAGGGACTTCGCCGAGCTCTACAACCTCGGCCAGCCGGTCGCCACCGTCTACTTCAACTGCCAGCGTGAGGCTGGCTCTGGGGGAAGAAGGATGTACCCCTGGTGACACATCCAAGATAAATAATAAAAATAAAAATAAAAATAATCAAGATATATATGATTCTGTGTGGCTAGCTCGCTAGCTATGTCGTCACGAGCAGACACGCTAGCTTAGTAATTGACTAGTCACAGACACATGCGTGCATGTATAACATATGCATGGAAGTCACAAACAAAACATGTAAATGACAGCGACTACCACAACAACATATGCAGAAAGCAGCAGCAGCGCATGCAGTGTCGTTGGATGTAGTAGGTCATTATTATGTCAATATAAATGTCAAGTTATATCATATCATATCGATAAATATATCAGTGAACAATAATGTCTCTCGCATCTAGCTAGCGTACGTCCCTTTCAGTTCGGTCGGTTCTCCCCTCCCGCTGAATCTTTCGGAAATATTTAACGGTGCTATGTTCCGACTGGTCGA
This sequence comes from Hsuehochloa calcarea, assembly GCA_036346395.1. Taxonomy (NCBI): domain Eukaryota; kingdom Viridiplantae; phylum Streptophyta; class Magnoliopsida; order Poales; family Poaceae; genus Hsuehochloa; species Hsuehochloa calcarea. The sequence continues at coordinate 50,916,661 of CM070604.1, read as the reverse complement.
TGGATATAATATTTAACGGTGCCATGTTCTGATTGGTCGATGGATATATGATCGATTCATGCGCACTTTGCGCTTTGATGCAACATGGGACGTCTCTCATTTTTATCCCCGCGCGCGCTCGACCATTCGCCATCGATATATATATATATATATATGTATATATATATTGATAGATTTTCTCGAAATATTTAACGGTGCCATGTTTCGATAGGTCGATGGTTATATGGTCGATTGATGCGCACTTTGCGCTTTCATTCAACATGGGTCTCTCATTTTTATCCGCGCGCACTCGATCATTTCTAACATTCGTCTGAAATATATATATATATATATAGTCTTTTTGCTACTTTCAGATGTAGTTACTCCATATCCTATATCTCACAATGTAAAGAGTATCTTGTGCAACCGAAAGTATGTCTGTGTAGTATATGAGTATATAATACTATTTATGTGGTATTTATACATTTTTAAGAGTGGTATGTATAATTTTATAGACATACTCTTTTTTATATGCGAATATGAAGGTATTTACTAATTTTTTCATACGGTTCGCCTAAAGTGATAAAAGAGTATATCAAATTCTTTTATGTTGTATATCAGAGGTAGAGTAACTACACCTGAGAGTTGTAAGTATTATATACACACACAGAGACATACGTACATAACCGAGCAACCATACTGTCCATACACACACGCTTCTTGAACCGTTTTTTCGGCTGGGCGGACGAGCGATTGGGTCGTCCCGGTTTAGTCGTACGAGGCTCTGCACGCTGTGTGGTCAGCTAGAACCCGATACGACGGGCGCACCCACCGGCCACCGCACCGTTTTGAGCAAAGATTCGAGACCACAAGGCGACGGGACAGCCGAAGTACACCGAGACAGTAACTCAACGACGCAGCGAGAGCATGGCGGCCAACCACCGGCGCAGCCTCGCGTCCGCCTCCGCCCCCGCTCTGTCCCACCGGTCTCGGCCTCCTTCGATGCTCCTTCGTCTCGCGGTCTCCAGCTCCTCCGCGGATCGGCCGAGAACGCTGGAAAGGAAGCGGGTGAGGCGAAGGGCGGTGATGCTGGCGCTGGGAAGGAGGGGGAGGGGGAAGACGACGGTGGCGTGTACGTGAACTGTTGGAGTTAATCTCGTTTTTTGAAAGTGTTTTTCGTTTCTGTTTTGAGCTCAAATCCGAGTCGGACTGGGAGTTGCATACGTATGTGTATATAAGCACCATATAAGCCATAGGGAATAGATGAGAAAAAAGAAAAGCAACACAGCTACTTGTATTTGCTATCACGTGAAGATAGCAGAGGCCAGAGGTGCTGAGCAAAGACGTGAGTGTCGCTATCGGAAGGATAGGGCCAAGGATAGCAACGTAAGAACCAGTGGGTCTCCAGAAGAAAGAAGCCGAGCGAATTCTTTCCTTCTGGAACGAAGCAGTGATAAGAGTAGAGGATAAGGAAATTCCAACAATTGATATCAGAGCCTGTACTCGATCCGGTGATGCATCGATCATCTTCCCACTCACCTACCCGGCCAAGGATGCCCAGCGACGTCGACGCACGACTGGAGGCGGGATCCGGTAGCGGCAGCGGTGGCGGTAGGGAAGTTGTGATCCATCGCGTGGTGAGGGAGTCAGGAGGCTCGGTCGTATACCCGATATTGACGCGAACCAACTATGGAGATTGGTCTCTCGTGATGAGGGTGAATCTACAAGCGCAAGGTTTGTGGGAGGCGATCGACCCTGGCAATGGCGACTACCGAGACGATAGGATGGCGTTATCTGCCATACTCCGAGCCGTTCCGTCGGAGATGCTGTCTACGCTTGCAGTCAAGAACACCGCCAAGGATGCATGGGACACCATCAAGACAATGCGCATGGGCGTCCAACGCGTACGCGAGGCAAAGGTACAGACGCTACGCAAAGAATTTGATGACATCAAATTCAAGAGCGGCGAGTCGGTGGATGACTTCGCAATGCGGCTCACTAGCCTAGTCAACAACTTGAAAATACTCGGGGACAAGATTGAGGAAGACCGTGTTGTTAAAAAATTCCTCCGCGTCGTCCCACCAAGGTATTCTCAGGTAGCAATCTCAATTGAGACGCTCGTTGACTTGCGAGGCGCTCTCGGTGGAAGAACTCACCGGACGATCGAAGGCCGTAGAAGAAGCGTCTGAACAAGACAACACCGACGGCGCCGGTGACACCGCTCCTCACAGAGGATGAGTGGCTTGCACGCATGAAGCGGCCGAGCATGGCGAGGCTCGGCTCGGCGCGCATGAAGCCAGTGGTGGCGAACAATTTTACAAGGAATCGTCGAAGGAGGACGCGCGTGACTCATCAAGAAGCGCGGCGTGGGCGTGGGCGTGGCGGCAGAGGAGAACGTGGAGATTGGGCTAGGCAAGACGATGGTGACAGATCCCATGACAAGTCACATATCAAGTGCTTTAAATGTGATAAATACGGTCACTACGCATCGGAGTGTCGCAGCCACATAAAGTGCTTCAACTGCGACAAATATGGGCATTATGCTTCGGATTGCCGAAACAAGAAGAAGAATGAGGAGGTAAACCTCACCCGAGCTATTGAAGACGACGAACCGACCCTACTTCTCTCCTTATGTGTCAACCAGGCGCCGGTCATGGTGATGTTGAATGAGGAGAATGTAGTTCCTAAACTACGCACAGAGGGAGGCAACCATAATCATACTGATGAATGGTACTTAGACAATGGAGCAAGCAATCACATGACGGGAGATCGCTCCATGTTCCATGAGCTTGACGAGAAGATTTCGGGCAAAGTCAAGTTTGGCGACGGCTCCACAGTACAAATAAGAGGCAAAGGATCAATGTTATTGCAATGCAAGAACGGCGATCAGAGGATGCTGACTGAAATCTATTATATACCGAGTCTGTGTAACAACATACTCGATCTCGGGCGATTATGAGCGGGAGTGCGGGGTGGTCTGCGGGGACGAGTTCTTGCGTATCTATAACAAGAACAAAGATATGTTGATGAAGGTGAAGAGATCTCCGAACCGGTTATATAAAATTTTTCTGAAAGCTTGTAAACCGATTTCTGTGAAGGACAGTCTGGAGGAGCCAGAGTGGAATTGGGGAGTAGAGTCAGGACAGGAGGTCTCAGGCGTTGTTGATCTCATCGGTCAAGGACATGACAGGACCCAAGGACGGCACGCAGTTGGCGCAGGAGGCGTAGCAGGCGGAGCCTGGGGGGGTGCAGACGGTACGCAGGAAGGCGTGCAGAGCACTCAAGAGGACGGCAAGTCCCACGCGCATGCAGTTGCTACTGGAGGAACCAGCGGCTCAGGTCAAGCCCATGGACTCCATCGGCATGCAGGCACAGCAGGAGGGAGAGGCGGTGTAGCCTCAGCTAAGATGAACGCAGGGAAGTGGGCAGACTTGGTCCAAGAGAGAGGAGTGAGAGGCTCAGCTAATGGCAAAACCCAGGTGGTCGTGGGAGCAGGTGCTCCAGCCCAGGCGGGCGTGCAAGGAAGGACGAGTTCAGTCCAGGTGCGAGGCGCGGCAAGCGTTGGTTTGTGTATAGCTCAGGATGGAGCAAACGCAGACGGTAAGACAGTATCAGCCCAGGAAGGAACAACGCACGGGAGTGCAGGTAAAATAGGAAAATTTAGAAGTTCAGATGAGAGAGAAGATCAACATGATCAAGGTTTAAAAAAACAAGATTAAGGGGGTGATTGTTGGAGTTAATCTCGTTTTTTGGAAGTGTTTTCCGTTTCTGTTTTGAGCTCAAATCCGAGTCGGACTGGGAGTTGCATACGTATGTGTATATAAGCACCATGTAAGCCATAGGGAATAGATGAGAAAAAAGAAAAGCAACACAGCTACTTGTATTTGCTATCACGTGAAGATAGCAGAGGCTAGAGGTGCTGAGCAAAGATGAGTGTCGCTATCGGAAGGATAGGGCCAAGGATAGCAACGTAAGAACCAGTGGGTCTCCAGAAGAAAGAAGCCGAGCGAATTCTTTCCTTCTGGAACGAAGCAGTGATAAGAGTAGAGGATAAGGAAATTCCAACATGAACAAGGCCACGGGCGAGATCGATCGGCGGCCAGCGCGGGCCCGAACCCACACGGTACGGCGACTGGGAGCGCGGCGGCCGCTGCTCCGATTTCTGTCTGACCAACCCCTACCAACCGATGAGAGGGCACCTTGCTCTTGGCTTGTTAGATAGTATACTTGGATTCGTTCTATGTTATGCTCACAAAGATGGTATTAGTGGTATGTTTCTCTGTGTTTTCCTTTCTGAACCGGGGGAGAATAAGTTGAGTTGTTATACTGAACATGATCCTTAAGTTTCAGAGTGCTATACGCATGAATCTTGACATATCAATCTTGGGTTTAAATTCAAGGATGAATTGCTGGAGGTTAGGTTTGTCATTCGTGTGGTCTTTATAAGCTCAGCAATGAGATGGAGCCATGGAATGCAGAGCTATGTCAGTATGAGTTCTTGTAATTTGCAATGAGGAAAGGATTCCTCTATGCTACTATTTCATCCATCTATGTTTGATTAGCGTAGTTGACTGGCGCCTCGTTGTGGCTGCTAGCTCGACAGAGCAATCGCAGGCATGTTGATTGCGCAGGGCGTGTGCACTAGCTACTGCAGAATGAAAAAGACTTGAGTAGGAGAGCATTGACGTTGCTATTGGGATCAAATCATCAATTGGGCGTGCAGTTGCAGTGGCCTGCATTTTTGCCTGATGACGCTATCTATCTCTATACCGAGGATGGCTGAAATCCGAAACTGCATGCAGTGATCATAAGCCAGCTTACGAATTACAGGGGCATAATATCATTTATATGTATCTGTAAAAACAGCATGATCATAGCTTTCCTCGATCCGAGTGATCTGGCGCTCCGGTTTCCCCAATTTTTGTTGGTACCGAGCGGTTGCCGTTTGGTCGGTTAGTGCCAGCTCGTGGTGGCTGGGCAAGGTGGATTTCTGCTGCAGATGGGCGAGCCCAACAGCTCACATTACTCCCAGATGGTACTGCGATCAGAAGGCAGATGATGTCGCGGGCCGCGGCCCTGGCCGCTGTTGGGCTGGACCTGGTGGCCCACTACAAAGCACCCGCGGCCCATGAAGAATCGATCAATGTAGTTGGAATGAAAGAAAAGGAAATGATTGATCGTAATTTATTTTTTTTGGCAATTGGCGAAAATCACGACGGGACGCGAGAATCAAGTCAATATCTTGCAGCCTTCATTGCGCAGATGGAACGTTTCCATATCATTCCGTACGCGATCGCGCTGCCTCTCCCCCTCTATAAATCAACGCGTGCATCTCGAGCAGAAGCCGATCCGCACGCACATCGCATCCTCCTCGTCCCAGTAGTATACTGCTCTCACCCAACCCTGGTACAGGTGCCACGCAACCACCATGACGCCAACCCGCTACTCGACGCTCGCCGCCGCCGCCGCGGCGCTCGTCCTCGTCCTCGTCCTCGCCGGCCGGCGCGCGGAGGCGGGGACGAACGACGACTGTGGCGCCGCGCAGACGGCGTTCAGCGACTGCACGGCGTACATCGCCGGCATGGAGGAGAAGGTCTCGCCGCGCTGCTGCCAGGGCCTCGGCGACATCAAGGACCTGGCGCTCACTGCGGCCCTTCGGCGGGCCATCTGCACGTGCATCCTCTCGGAGATGCTCGCCGCCGGCAAGGTCAACTCCGGCCGCGCCGCCGGCCTCCCCGCCGCCTGCGATGTCCATATTGGCTTCATCCCGACCAGCCCCGACTTCGACTGCTCCCAGTAAGTAGCGCTGCACTTGTCCGTCATGCTAACTAGTTTTTGTCATGCTTCATTTCTTGTTAGATATAATACTGAACAACAAAAAATTCTCTCTCTCTCTCTCTCTCTCTTTCAGGATTCCGTGAGAAAACAGAGTTTACGTCTTAATGAAGAGCATCAAATTAGAAGAGGGCAGATGAATCTTTTGTCGATTTAATTGGTTTTGGAATAAAGATCATTGCAAGATTTTATCAAACAACAAAGCTACCATTGCTTCCTCACAACAACAAAAAAGAAGCTAATTGTTAGGAAGTCTCTTTCGTGTTGGCTCGTGATATATCGATGTTAAAGCTGGACTTTTGCTTTCGTCGAACTTCAATGTGATGGCCAATTAATGTTTTCCATTGAATGGGAGCGTTACATTACATGCATCAATGCATGCTCGGTGTATGGTTTAATAATATTCTGGTTATGTTTGCAACTTTGTCCTTGGTTAATTATGTTCGAAATTAGCAACGCATATTCTTGCACCTAGGAAAGGAAAGGCCGACGGAGATAGCTACATGGAATCAGAACACGGACGGGCCTCGCCACCGTGCCCACTGCCAATGCACAAATGCCAAGGGGCTGGGCTTGCCAGGCCCGTTTAGCCCGAATGCAATCTGGGCCCATTAGGCCATTGGTGCTCGATCGGGTCGTGTATTCACAGTACAAATCTCGTTGAAGTTTCATTGTTTTGTTGCATCATCTATTTTTTTTTACTTGCTTTGTTAAGCTGACACAGAGAATTTCAGCGTGGAGTACTAATTAAGGGTGAATTCTTTATATGCCACCGACAGTTTGCCTCATTCCTTATGCCACTCAATTGTTTCACTTAACACTTGGTTCTGACCCATATATCCCACATATGTCACTAACACAATCAAGAATTTCGTGAAATTACATACAAGGAATCCAATAATCAAATGCTAGTTCCGTAGTCTGTAACACATACCCAGGGGAAAAAAAACTTCCCATGCATCAGCATGGTTGCGTGCACAATCTACTTTCTTAGGTTAAAGTGCTTTTATCTATTGTATTAAGCAAGCATGTTTTCTGAAAACTTTTTTCTAATCTACGTGATCGTTTTTATCTGCTGTACTTTGCAAGCATGTTTTCTGAAAACTTTTTTCTGATCTACGTGATCCAAACAGCCACCAAGTCAACGTAAAACATGGCCTCACTGGCCCGGCTAAAACATGGCCTCAATCTGTAGTTGCAATCCCAAATAGAAACATATCAGCGACTAATGCCGATGTCACCTGGTTCTACCCTGTGTAACAGATCGCCGAAATTTCACCTGTAATCTCCGGTTACTGGTGTTATCGGTGGGGTTCGATAGATTTTTATACCAGACAAAAAAAATTCGAATCTATTTATTTTTCATCCAAATTCAAATTTAAATTCAAAATTTAGATAAATTTTATCTTTACATCTGAAAAATTCAAAATTTATTTTACAAATTTCGGCAGAAATTTTTGGTATCCAGCGAAAACCGGTGTTATCACTGCTCTTCCATAAAAATTTCTTATGGATAATGTTTTCCTTGGTAACCCGGTGTTATCACTGCTCTTCCATAAAAATTTCTTATGGATAATGTTTTCCTTGGTAACAGATAGCTAGGGATCCGGTCCTGTACAAAATTTCTCCGTCCCTTGTGGCGGCACGGGAGTCAACACAACACACAACACATCGTCTCGCCTGTATCTATCTGTTCAAAGCTCTCTCAGCCTGCAACGCACGAGCAAACAGCTAGGCAGCATCTCTCTCTCGTCGGAGATGAAGTTCGCCTGTATCGATCAACCGGTTTTCGATTGGCAGCACTTGGGCGGAGAAGTACCCCGGCAATCCAATGCTCGATCGGTCGCCGGAGAGTCGTTGATGGCAAGGTAATTGACGACTTCCACAGCAGGAATATATCATTGAACCGTTCGCTTTCCATTTTTTTGACATTTCGTGACTACTGGTGTCCTGTTCTTCCTTCTAGAAGACAGGGCTGTACTAGTAGCATCTGATTGGAACATTAATTGGAATTAACAGGACCATTTGATTGCGACTTCACATTTCCTGCGTACTGTTCTGCATTCTAGAAAATGTACAGTAGCATGCATTATGATTGGAAGCTCTGGAAACTGTGACCATATATCACATATTAGTTATTATTACTAGTCAATGGAGTATTCCTTTTCCCATCTTCAGCGTGGGGTAAAAAATTGTTGAATCTTACTGTTTTGTTTGAATCAGTGTTTACACTACCGGTTTGAAATGTTTTGTTTGAATCAGTGTTTACACTGCCGGTTTGAAAAAAAATTCAGAGGGCGGCGGTAACTCCGGTTACCGACGGTAACCGGAAATTTCGGCCGAAATTTATTTTAAAAATTTCGAATTTTAAATAAAAAAATCAAATTTGAATATAAGTAATGCAAATTCGAATTTTTTTTGAACAAATTTTATCAAAACCGAAATTTCGTCGGTAAATGATTCACTGGTTTGAATGCAGGCAGGTGAATATGCCTGGATGACTTACAGGGAAGTGAACAGGTAACTACTTGTCCTGAAGCTGATTAATTACCTCAGAACCTTTTTTTTTTTTCTCATCATGTGTACATGCAAGCTGATCATCCTGCACCGCCCATTTCTTCACTGCCAATTCTAGTGATGATATCAAAAACCGCATCCATCGGTTCCTCACGCACGCATGGGCACCATGAATTCAGATCGGACACTCGTTTAAAGCAACTCTAAGATTGCGTCAAACAAGTGGATGAGTTCAGAGATATGTGTTGACTCAAGCAATAAAGTGGTCTCAGAGCGTAGCATTTTGAATTTGGAGGGCATTCTGACTGAGTAGACTCATCCCTTTTGTTTATGCTTAAATTGCAACGATATATTAATACAACGCCAGAAATTAGATTGCTCATCACTGTGGAATTTATATTATCTCATTTGCAGCGCTCATCAGCCTTGGAGGAGTCACAAATGACCAAAAAGAGGAAGCCAAAAATTATGGTAAGCTTTTGTCTCGGCTAGCTTACTTTGTACTACCTCCGGATTTCAAATGTAAGTTATTTTGGAATTTGTACCGGCCAAATATTTTGACGCAAGAATGGGTGTCCCGATCTTTCGAAGAGAAGGATAACTCGATTTAGTAGAGACGACTCTCACGATTCGGTTATCAATCGTACACGACCAATATGCTGGCAATCGCTAAATCAACTCCGTGATTGTTATCGGCCTTGCTATTCGGTTACCAATCGTACACGACCAATATGCTGGCAATCGCTAAATCAACTCCGTGATTGTTATTGACCTTGCTAGAAGCACGATTGACCTGACCACGAATGTCTACTCCTATATGCAATCGAAGAACAAGATAATGAACAATCTAAAATTACGAATAGGAATTAAGATTGTATCGATAAGCAGGGTTCCAAAGAACAATATTGCTGTTGTGCTCGTCGAATAAGAGCACAATGTATAAAGTAGCAAAGCTAAACTTCAATCTATCAAAACCCACCAAACCCTAAGGGTGACGGCCACTATGTAAAGGAGGAAGAGGAGAAGGGAGGGGTGTGAACAGTACGGGCCTAGGGTTGCCGGCTACCATATGGGCCAAGTCGGCCAATACATTACATAGCCTATGGGCCAACAATAGGTGACGCAGCACCATGACATGTACATGTAATACGACCCAGTGAAGTAGAAGTAGCTTAGCTCGTAGGAGTAGAAGTAGCTCGGCCGAAGTCCAATTGGGAAATATGGAACTGAAGTGTAGAAAGTCCAATCAGAGAAGACGTGATTGAAGTAGAGGATGCAGTGCAGCGGGATGAAGTAGTGGTGGTTGCATCCTTAGAGTTGATGTCCTCATCACATTTTTAGCTTTTACCATCAATATATAAAAGAATTACCAAGATTGACGACAAGAAATTGATATTGCTAGATCCATCATGAAATATACTTTCATAATGTATAATTATTTTTATTGGTATTGGGGCCGGATTTCTGCCAGACCTGTCCCTCCTATGTGCGGCTCCACGCTCACTACGAGACTCATCGTCTCTACGATTTTATGATGCGTCTCCATCCTGAGTTTGAAATTGTGCATGCTTAGCTTCTAACTCGCCATCCGCGCTCGAGTTTGGTGGAGGCCCTCATGGGTGTTCATGCTGAGGAGACTTATCATCGTGGCGCGGCTCAGATGTCGGCTATCTTGTCTTCTTCCACGCCACCTCCTTCAGAACCGACCATGGTCCCTCTAGTTCTTGTGGCACTAGTGGTTGATGTCTCAATTGTGGGTCTCCACTGTACCTACTGCCAGTGTGATAGTCACCAGTACCAGGACTGCTATAAGCGCAAGAGGGACCAGAGTCACTGGGGGGAACGTCCACCGAAGAGCTATGTAGGTTCTCCCCACTCAGGAGCTGGTGCCTCTCGCGAGGGCTCCTCCGGTGACACTACACAGCAGCTCTTCTCCCTACTCCAGCGTCTCGATGTCGGCTCATCCTCCGTCTCCTCGGGTTCTACTCATCTGGATCTTGCTTCTCAGCAGTCTTCCTCGCCTCAGCATCCTCCCTCGTCAGGTATCTTATCTCCATGGATCTTGGACTTTGGCGCTTCCTTTCACATGACACCAAATTTTACCCACCTCATTTTGTAAGTCTCACAGCTCTTCCTTCCACTGTTCAGACTGCATATGGTTCATCTCTTCTTGTTGTAGGCCGAGGCACCTTTTCCACTTCTCTTTTCATGTTCCTCAGCTTACTATGCAACTTATGTTGGTTAGTCAAATTACTGATCATGACCGCCGTGTTGTTCTTGAGTCTGACTCTTATTGTGTCCAAGACCGCCACACGGGTACTCTGCTTGGTACTGGCCCTTGGCGCAGTGATTTGCAACATCTTTGGGAGCTCGACTAGCCGCACCTTCCTTCTAGTGTCTCCACCAGCCAGTCGATCACTACCACTACCACTATTTTTGCTGTGTCCTCTACTGCTTCCTTCGTTCAGTGGCACCACCATTTGGGTCATCTTTGTAGATCGTGTTTGTCGTCACTAGTAGGCCGTGGTGTTCTTGGGTCGTTTATGGGGACCTTTTCACATTGTATGGGCTGCAAGCTTGGTAAGCAGCTGCAGCTCCCCTATCCCTACAGTGATTTTATTTCTACTTGTCCTTTTGATCTTGTTTACTTTGATGTTTGGGGTCCAGCTCCCTTCAATGATATTATGTGATCTTTATTGATGATTATTCTCTTCATACTTTGATCTATTCCATGTTCTCTCGTAGTCAGGTTCTCTATTTTTACCAGATGTTCGCCACCATGGTTCGCACTCAGTTTGATTCGACCATTTTGTGTGTATCGTGTTGACTCTGCTGGCGAGTACCTGTTTGCTGCTTTCGTCATTTTCTTACTAAGCAGGGTATTCTTCCCAAGTACTCTTGTCCTGGTACTCACACTCAGAACGGTGTCTCTAAGCGTAAGCATCGTCACTTGCTTGAGACAGCTCACACTCTCATGTTTGCCTCTTTTGTTCTACCTCATTTCTCGGTTGATGCTATCTCCACTGCTCCTTTCCTCATCAACATGTAGCCTTCCATTGCTCTTCAGGGTTCTACTCTTGTTGAGTGTCTCTACAGTCGAGCTCCCGGGTATAGTCACATTCATGGTTTCGGTTGTGTCTACTTTGTCCTTCTTCCACCTCGTAAGCGCACCAAGCTGACTGCTCAGTCAGTTGAGTGTATTTTTCTTGACTACAGTCTGCTACAACGCTGGTGCTCCTAGGACAAGGAGATCTCGGGATGTCACCTTCGACGAGTCTCGGCCTTACTACCCTCATTCCTCTACTGCCAGCTTAGACTTTCTTGTTGAGTCAATCTCCTTTCTGACTTTTCCTGACCCTCAATTTTTCATTTCTGTTTTGCTTTTGCCTCCACCTTCGCTTCCTTCTCCTCTGGCTCCACTTGTTCCCCCTCCATCGGAGTTTCCTTTCAGCTCTTTTGTTGAGATTCCACCCTTTTTCGTGCACTACTCGCGTCGTCCTCGTCCTACTCCTTCTCCAGTTGAGCCTCCATCTTTGCTAGGCCATGTTCCTAGCTCTCCTCCATCCTTGGTGGGTCATGCTCCGCTTTCTCCTAGATACGATCTTCGTGATCGTCGTACTGTCAGGCTTCCTGAGCACTACATCTTCGAAGTCGCTGCTCTTTCTGAGTTTATGAACTACCGTGAACCTGCTTCTCACCCTGAGTGGCAGCTCGCAATGTCTAAGAAGATTGTTGCTTTGGAATGAACTAGCACTTGGGGTCTTGTTCTCTTACCTGCGTGTGTCACTCCCGTCACGTGCAAGTGGGTGTACAAGATCAAGACCCGCTCGGATGGTTCTCTTGAGCGCTACAAGGTTCGTCTTGTGGTGCGTGGTTTACAGCAGGAGTATGGTCATGACTACGATAAGACATTCGCTCATGCTGCCCACATGACTACTGTTCGCACTCTCCTAGTTGTGGCCTCTGTTCGACACTGGCTCATCTCTCAGCTGGACGTCAAGAATGCCTTTCTCAACGGCGAACTACGTGAGAAAGGCTACATGCAGCCGCCACTAGGTATTCTATCCCTACTGGTATGGTATGTCGCCTTCATCGTTCACTCTATGGGCTCAAGCAAGCCCATCGTACTTGGTTTGACAATTTCTCTATTGTCACTGTTGTCGGCATCCCGCTAGTGATCACGACCCTGCTCTCTTTGTACACACTGCTCCTCGGGGTCGGATGCTCCTCCCTCTTTATTTGGATGATATGATCATTATTGGGGACGACTCTCGGTACATTGATTTTGTGAAAGGAGCGTCTCAGAGAGCAGTTCTTGATGTCTGATTTGAGTCATCTTCATTACTTCCTTGGGATTGATGTCAGTTCCATGCATAAGGGCTACTACCTCTTCCAGGAGAAGTACATTTAGGATATAATTTCTCGCGCTTATCTCACTGATCAGCGCACAGTGGACACTCCTATGGAGTCTAGTGTCCACCTTTGGCCCACTGATGGGGAGCCTCTTGAGGATCCCACTCGCTACCGCTATCTTATCGAGAGCCTTGTCTACCTTGGAATCACTCGACCTGGTATTTCTCACCCTATCCATATTCTGAGTCAGTTTGTTTTTCTCCCACTCAGCTCCACTATAGTCACCTTCTTCGTGTTTTGCGATATCTTCGTGGGACCATCAGTCATCACCTTTTCTTTCCTCGTTCTAGCCCTTTGCAGCTTCAGGCGTACTCTGATGTGACATGGGCTAGCGATCCTTCTGATCGCCAGCCTTTTCTACCTATTGTGTTTTCCTTGGCTCCTCTCTGATTGCCTAAAAGACCAAGAAGCAGACTATCATTTCTCGTTCGAGTGCTGAGGCTGAGTTGCGAGCCATAGCGGTGTTGACAGCTGAGATCACTTGGCTTCGCTGGCTACTTGAGGATTTCGGTGTTTTAGTTTTTGTACCGACTAGATGCTTTGGTCATGAGATCGCGGGTGTAAGACCAAGTTATTACTCTTCAGTATGTGCGTTCGGAGTTCGGAGTTTCAATTAGCAGATTTCTTCACCAAGACACATACTAGAGTTCAACACAGTTTCTACCTCTCCAAAGTCAGTGTTGTTGATCCACCATGAGTTTGAAGGTGGTGTTAGATATGACTTATATATGATGTTCTTTGCATATTTTTATACACGTGTAACTTGTATATGTTAGCTTTTAGGCCCATTAGAATAGACAAAGGTTCATTCCAACAGGTCTTACATAGCTGGAGATTGTGAGACATTATCTTTTAGATGATGAATGTAAGTAAAATAACTATGCAGGGGATGTTGGTGAGTGGGAACCAAATGGATCCTTGAAAATCATTGACAGAAAGAAAAATATATTCAAGCTTTCATAGGGAGAATACGTTGTAGTGGAAAATATAGAAAATGTCTATGGTGTTCTTCAAGAGATTGATTCGGTAAATACCGTACTCATTTGGTCACTTAGCAAGGAATTGTCTCAATTTTTGCTTTTACTATGTTTGTCCTTTTTCTTTGCCTATATGCTTATGATGCTTGGTGAAAGAATTATTATATAGGATTTTGAAATTTGTAGGAAATCAGGTCTTGGGTTGGAAGAGAACTTAGTACAACGTGATGACTACTAATGCCACAATATGTTGATAAAATCGTCAGCATGCTTGGAACAAGTGTGTGATTCATAATAATATTTCTTAGCTTAGCTTAATTTCTTGTGCACTAGAATTGTTGTCACAAAGAATTTATATTGAAATGCACTATCACAACAATACTAGTTTGTTATGGGCATATTGTTAGAATAGGAATCCTTTGTATTTCCTTATTTGCCTTTTATATTTCCTTATCTGTATATGTCATATCCTCATTGTACTCCATATATATATTGCCCACTGGGCCTCACGAATATACATACAATATTCATAACACGGTAACCTCTGCTGTCATCGGACTCCACATCTCTCGTTTCAGTAGGACCTCCTATTTTTCCTATCTCTGTTCAGACAGCTGACGGTACTCTTTTGTCTGTCAGTTGTCAAGGAACTCTTTTGTCCACTGATTTTTCTAATACAGTTGTTTTCCATGTTCTCCAGCTTACCATGCAACTTTTTTCGGTGGGTCAGCTTGTCGATCTCGGCTGTAGGGTTGGTTTTGACTCTTACTCCTGTTTCATTCATGATCGACAGACATGGATGGTACTTGAGACTGGTCGGCGCTGTAGGGATCGTCAGGGTCTCTACACCCTTGACCGTCTCTACCTTCTGTCCACTTCAGTTGCTCCTATCACCTCTACGTCTACCTCCACCGCCACTGCTGCCACCACCTCTGGAGATTTTTACGCATTGGCATCATCGTCTAGGTCACTTGTGTGGGTTTCGTCTTTCTTCATTAGTTCGTCAGGGTGTTCTTGGACGTGTTACTATTGATACAGTTATATTTTGTCAGGGTTGTAAGCTGGGTAAGCAGCTATAACTTCTTTATCATTCTAGTGAGTCCTTCTCTTCTTGTCCTTTTGACTTACTTCATTCAGATGTATGGAGACAAAAACCTATTATCTCTAAAGGCGGACATAAATTTTATGTGATCTCCATTGATGATTATTTTTGTTTTACATGGATTTTCCCTATGTCTAATCGTGGTCAGTTTCTTGCGATCTATCATAGATTTGCAATGATAGTTCGTACTCAGTTTGATTATTCAACCGTACTTTTTGTCGTGATTCTGCTGGTAAGTACTGTTCTGACGCTTTTAGACAGTTTCTTTCTGAGCAGGGCACTCTTTACTAGTCTTCTTGTCTTGGTGCCCATACTGAGAATGGAGTTGCTGAGCGCAAACATCGTCATCTAATTGAGACCGTCCGCACTCTTCTCCTTGACTCTCACGTTCCACTACAGTTCTGGGCTGAGACTGTTTCTATGCCTGCACATCTCATCAATATGCAGCCTTCCACTGCTCTTAAGGGTGTCAGTTCTATAGAGCATCTCTACTCTCGAGCCCCCAGTACACCCATCTTCGTGTTTTTGTTGTACTTATTTTGTTCTGCTACAACCTCGTGAGCGCACGAGACTATCGGCTCAGTCAGTTGAGTGTGTGTTTCTTGGTTATAGTTCTGACCATAAGGGTTATCGCTTCTATGATCCTTCTATTCGACATATCAGAATTCCACGAGATGTTGTCTTTGATGAATCTCAACATTTCTTCTATCGAGATTCGACTCCTTCTTCTGCTTCCACTATTGACTCGGTTTTATGGTTGTCTCTTTCTGACTCTTCACCCATTTTTTTCACTATCACAGTCTTCCCCTAGTCTGTCTTCAATGGTTCCTTCTGTACCTCTGCATCCGATGTTGCCTCCTGCAGCACCGTCTCTTGTTTCTGCAACACCACCATCTTGTTTATCTGGTATTCACTACTCTAGTTGTCCTCGTCCTTCACCAGTCTCTTCTCCTGGTATCTTGCCGACACCCACACTTCATCCTCCTAATGATGCTCCTCGTTACACCCTTTGTGACCGGACATCCCTTCGACCTCCTGATTGTCTTGGATTTGCTCCGATGGCTCATGTTATCTCTGTTACTAAGTCTAGTTCTTATCGTGGGGCTGCTCCCATTCTGAGTGACAACTCACTATGGCAGAGGAGCTTGATGCTCTTCGACGTAAAAAGACTTGGGATATTGTTCTGACACCTGTGCATGCTCTTCCTATCACGTGCAACTGGATGTATAAGATTAAGATCCTAGTCTGATGGTACTATCGAGCGCTAAAAGCTCGTTTTGTGGCTCACGGCTTTCAGTAGGAGTTCGGTCGTGACTACGATGAGACTTTTGCCACTGTTACCCATATGACCAATGTTCGCACTCTTGTTGCGGTTACTTCTGTTTGCCAGTGGTCTATCTCTCAGCTGGGTGTTAATAATTCATTTATTAATGGTGTTTTGCATGAGGAGGTCTATATACAACCACCACCTGGGTATTATGTTCCCGATGAGCACGTCTGTTGTTTTCGTCATGCTCTTTATGGCCTCAAATAGGCTACTCGTGTCTGGTTTGCGCATTTTACTTCAGTGATTACTACTGTCGATTTCTCTATCAGTTCCACGATCCTGCTCTTTTTATCCATGTCTCATCTCGGGATAGGACACTACTTCTTTTGTACGTTGATGATATGATCATCACTGGTGATGATTGCTAATTCATCACGTATGTGAAGAAGCATCTTAGTAAGTAGTTTTTGATGACTGATCTCGGTACTCTTATATACTTCCTTGGGATTGAGGTCTCTTCCATGCCTGAGAGCTACTACCTCTCCCAGCAGAAGTATGTTCATCATCTTCTTGATTGGTCTGGTCTGACTGACATTCGCACTGCCGAGACTCCCATGGAGCTATCTCTATAGTTTTGTGCCACTGATTGTGATCTTCTTGAGAATCCTAATCGATATCGTCATCTTGTTAGGAATTTGGTGTATCTTGTGAGCACTCGTCCTGATATTGGTTATGTTGTTCATATCTTGAGCCAGTTCATGGCTCGTCCTACCCATCTTCACTACAGTCACTTTCTTTGTGTTCTTTGCTACTTGTGTGGGATTATCTCTCGTCATTTGTTTTTCCCTAGTTCCACCTCACTACAACTTCAGACGTACTCTGATGCGACCTGGACTAGTTATCCTTTTGATCATCGTTCTTGTCGGACCCGGATTTTCTTAATCCAGAATCCTCTGTGATTAGCCTGCGCTACTCCCTGGATCAGTGGGTAGCGCTCACAGTTCACATTACTGGATCATTTCATACATCGCGGAACATTCCAACATAATAATACAACCACACAGTTAAATAGACCACGTCGGGTCGAGTTTACAAAAGTGGGCCAACCAGGCCAAATAAGTTCATTACATAACTTAAAGAAACAGGCGCGGAAGCAAAAGGGACAGGGTGCAACACCTCACAGGCGAGCGACTGCGGTGACATACGTACAGCCGATACTAACCAAAGAGAGTTGGTGAACATTGGTTGTACGCCGGCACCTGCGGAGCCAGCTAGACTGTGGCGAGCTCTAGCCTACGAAACTAACTATTCCTCGCCCCGGTCTTGACCGTCGAATCCTTGCTCCTCGTAGTAGGCATAATCGTCCTGCTCAGCAGATTATGGGGTTTGGGGGGAAAGAGCGAGAGTGAGCACAACCACCGTGCTCGCGAGCCAACACAACAGATGCAATAATATAGATGCACGGCTAACAAGGATGGCTCGGGTTCTTTTAGTTGTGCAAAGCAATATTTGTAAATATCATAATTACAAATTCCTATGACTTAGCATTTTAAACAAATTGCATTTATTAGGGAAGATAATTACAATATTAAATAATAGTAGAGATTCCCTCCATTGGAGACTCTACAAATGCTTAATTTAATTGGAGTTACCTTCATACATTAACCACACTGGATACGACGATCCAGGGAAAAATACCAAACCTCCGGCTAGATGAGCCGACCTGATTTTTCATTCCACCCACCAAGATTTTTGAAATATAACTACCTCAAGTTAAGTTCCCATGTCCGCCTATGATCGTAGGCGCGACTGTTTAAACAGTTTTGACTCTGAAGAGTTTGTACACTGTACCCACAAGAGACAATCATACTCGTTACCCCACATGATTCCGTAGTCATGTAGTTGAGCGATCGTCACAGTAACCTTTTGAACTATCTTGCCCCTTCCGTCATCTCACCCATATGGGGTTACACCCATACGTTGTGCGGGATGTTCACCTCAGCGACTGGAGTAGTTGAACGCGGAGTCAACCTACCCCTTAGCGACTGGCAAACTTCACCTTTCCTCGGTGCCCCTTTCAAGCCGGAACGCATCCTGCCACTTGCACATTCCCTCTTTCCCACCATGCGAGATGGCATTCAGAGTTTGATAATTTTACTAAGCCAAGTTGCACTTTGCAAACTTGTGGTTATACTTGTTTTACACGGGAGGTCATGACAAGATTAAGTCCTTAATCTATCCGGGCGGCTCATACCACATACCAACCACTCTCTTGCACGATGACACCCACCACTCTTATCATCCGTCAGATGTGGTATTAGCAAGTTTCAGGGTTTTAGAGAAGTATAAAATAAATTAACTCAACCATTTCAGTCATTTACCCCAATGACTGCCCAACACAATCTTTATGCTTAAATGATGGTGATTGGGGTTATTAGCACCCCGGTACTCAAGCAAGGCTAGCATGGCACTAAAGTACAGACTATAACTAGTAAGTTACCATATAATTACTAGGGTAACAAGGATCAGGGAGTTCAATTATCAAGGACAAGGTATAATAATTACTTAACAACCAAGCTGGCATTTAGCTACCTTATGACCATTTAACATACATTTGCATAAAATTAAAGCATGCAATTTGCTATTTTAAAAGAACATAATTTGCATAAAATTTAGGTTCAACATGATCAAATTGTTGACTCGCCTGGGTCAAAGGTTGAAGAATCTAGGTATCCTTGAGTGTGGTCGAAGCTGAGGTCACCGGCTTCTTCGTACTCTACTCGGGCGATCGTACCAGAAATAAAAGACACACAAACAAGGCAAATAAATACAATAACCATAGTAAATGACTTAAAAAATAAATCAAACCAGTACCATAATATAGGTCTTGAAATTACAAATTTTTGGGCACAAGTTTTATAATTTTCGAGTTATAATGAAAAAGTTATGAATTTTTGAAACTTTAAAATGAATTTTTCAGTTAACTAGAAAATTGAAAAATCCAGAAATTCTCCGAGCCGACACGTGGCTCGGTGCCTTCTGATCGCGAGGATCTGGTCCACGCACGACGACGCCGCAGGCGATTTACGGTCGGCCCGGCCCACTTGTCACCAGACGGCGACGCTGAGGTGGGGCCCACCCGTCAGAGTCTGTGCGTGCGAGGATAAAGCGGCGGCGCGCGCGCGTCGCCTCATCTTCTCCGTCGCGCGGAGGAGACGAGGAGGCGGCGGGGAAAACGGGAGAGAGAGGGCGGGGAGAGGGCGGGGAGAGAGCGGGGGAGGAGGCGGAGCGCACGGCGGTGGGGGAAGGGAGAGGAGGAAATGGCGGCGATTCGGTGGCACCGGAGGCGAGGAAGGAGCCGAGGCGGCGGCGAAGGCAGCGGCGGTTGGAGGCGGAGGCGGAGGCGGCGACGGCCGAGGTGGAGAAAAGGGGCGGCTCTGCTGCGAGGAAGAAGGTGGAGGTGCCGGGAGAAGAAGAGGGGCTCACCGCCTTAAATAGCCGAGGAGGAGGAAGGAGCAAGGAGCCGGGCAAGGGGGACCGAGCGGCGGGGCTACAGGGGATGGGCGAGCGGCAGGGGATGGGCGCGTGGGCGGAGAAGCCGAGGGCGGTGGCAAAGCCGGAAGCGGCGGTCGCGCCGGAGATAGAAAGAGAGAGGAGGGTGCGGGTCGGCCACGCGGGACAGTGACCAAGGCGTGGCGGCGCCGAGCCAGCGGCCGGCGTCTTCTTGCATTTGCAAGGGATGGCGCCTTGTGGGTGACCGAGCGAGGCGGGGAGCGGCGACTGAGGCGCGGGCCGGGCCGGGGAGAACGGCTGACGGCCAAGCCCAGGTAAGAACCCTAATCCAACTCGAGATTTCTATTTTGAAAATTTCAACTCGAATTCAAGAAATTGGATGTTACAGTTCTCTTTCTGCTTACTATGTTTTTCTTAGCTCCTCCATGATTGCTTGGAAGACAAAAAAGCATATTATATTTTCTCATTCGAGTGCAGAGACTGAGTTGAGAGCTATGGCAGTAGTGACAGCAGAGGTTACTTGGTTGAGGTGGTTACTTGCAGATTTTAGAGTGTCTATGATGGGATCTACGATTTTTTTGTCTAACGGTACATGTGCTATCAGTATTGCCGTGACCCAGTGAAGCATGTGCTCACCAAGCACATTAGTGTAGATTCTTCATACACTCGCTCACAGGTACAAGAGGGAGTATTTGCTTTACAATTTGTACCGTTAGAGTTATAAACAGTTGACTTCTTCACGAAGCCATAGACTAGAGTACAACATTTGTATTTTCTCTCCAAACTCAGTGTGTGTGATGCACCATGAGTTTGAGAGGGTGTTAGAATAGGAATCCTTTTGTATTTCTTTATCTGCTTTTGTATTTCCTTATATGTATATAGCATATCCCCCTTATACTCCTTATATATATTGCTCATTGAGTCTCATGAATATAAACACAATATTCATAGACATATAACTCAAACCTGCATAAATATTCATCCTTAAAACTACGTGGGGATGAAAATAATGGATTCCCCACGAAATTAGGCCGTGTTTGGTTGTCTCTCATCCTTTTCCAGGTAACCATTTGAGAGACTACATAGTGCATGTCTTATCAAAAACATGTCATACAAGCTAGACAGGAATGATCCCTTAGCTCTTTTTCGTATCCAATTCACTTGCCATTTGCCTCGCGTTTCAATGTTTCTGTTAATCCATGTCAGATATGGATATACGGGAACAGTTTTGAATCTTATCTTGTTGCTGCTATAAATCCCAACCCACAAGCGCTTGAACATTGGGCTGAACACAATGGTATTGCTGGAAGTTCTGCTGAACTAGGCGAAAAATTCAAGAGCTAAAGAAGATGTTCTTGCAGAACTCACAAAGATTGAAAAGGAAAAGAAGGTACCATATCTTAGCTATCTACGAGTCTGCAACCACCATTGTTTGTCCTACACATTTCATTAGGGTTAGTATTTAAATGTTCCCAATGGTTTTTCCCCTTGCCAGCTGAAAGGCTTTGAGTTCATAAAAGCTATCCATCTTGACCCATTACCATTTGATATGGAGTGTGTTCTTTCCAGCGATTGTCTTTTTGCCGTGCGTGGATGCTCTCTACAAGAGCACAGGGGGAGCAACGTTGCAGAGCAGCAGAAGGGTTCATGCCATCCACCGGTTTCTTGCTTTCTGTTAGTTGATACTTCAGTACTCGCATGATCGGGCTTTCTCCAGTCTCCATTGTTCTATGGAATCACAGTGTCATGTACGTGTAACTAATATATGACTTCGAAAAATCACGGTCCCATGTCTTTCTTCTCTTGAAATGAATACGATTGAATGCAGTAATTGGTGTCAAGTTTGTCTGATCATTGCTTTGGATTTTTTACACAACTTATTCCCTGAGAATCTTATCCGGTACTTGGTATTTCTGATTGGCTGTTAAATGACAAACTGTTCCTTGTGCGGCTGTGCCTCTTTTCCTCAGTCAGCACACCAGCGTAAGCACAAGTTCTGACAACTGCATCACTTTCTGTCTTCTCTTTCTGTATACCTTTTTTCAAAGAAGAAGAAGAAGAAAAATATCTCCTCATTCTGTATACGCGGAAGCAGGTTTGAAGATTATTGGTCAGTTCTTCCAAAATCTTCTTCGTATCCCTCCCTCGACCAGTAAAATTGGAGGGTTGAAGGGTCAGCAGTCAGCAGTCAGCACTGTCCTAGTTTTTTTTTAATATTATTAAGTCCACGAAACTTTTCCAAAAGCAAATCCATGGTGAGTGAATGCCAACACAAAAGACAGAGGCGTCAAAGAGAACATGTCTGACCCAGTGAGAATAAGCATACTACTCCAGGCGTACCAAGTATGTTTATAATTGGGTAAGTGTCACATTAATTTGTGAAATTTCGTTGCACTCGTCTTGAACTTTCGGTTGAAACTAATTAGACCATCACACTTCATTTTATTTGCTCTGGCTAGTCAATTTCTAAGTTAGAAGGCTAGCTTGATTAATTTGGTAGTTTAATTAAAGGCTTAAGGTTCAGGTGAACCGTGAACATGAACTTACCAAGCAAGAACTAATTCATACTTTTATCTCATTCTTTCCTTTGCAAGGATAATTGTCAAAGGTTCTAACTTAGAAGGTTAGCTTGCTTAACTTGGCAGTTTAAGGCTTCAGGTGAACATGACCTTACCATCCAAGAACTAGCAATTCATATTCCTCTCTACTTTCTTTGCAGTGATAATTTGGACTTTCCTCTGTCCTTTTTCTCTAAGTTGTTTCTAAACAAACTATCTGAATTTTTTAAATGACAACAAAACGAAATTAAAATAATATAGAAATCAACATTATATACTACTAATAATGTGTTTACATTAAAGTAACTAAAGCATAAGGGATTACCAGGGAATTGATACTAGGAAAAGAAAAGTAGGCCACCACACCATGTATTTCTCCTCCACTAACAAAGATGCCAAACATTTCGGCCGGGAGGCCTTTCCATACCGAGTGGGCCTAGCAGTTTCTTTCTACTCTTCCAGTACGATAATAAGTATGACCAAGGACCGGTCAACGATGTTGAAATTAATTTCGTTACCGAGCCTAATTGTGTCATGTATTAGAGTTTGTCGTGCATTAAAATAGTCATATATATATATATATATATATATATATATATATATATATATATATATACAAATAGTATATGTGTTAGTGACGACAGTACATGTCATATGTAGTGGAGGTAGTAGTCTATTTGAATGTGTTAGTAGAGATGTTATATATCATATTGTAGCTATAAAAAATATTGTTAGGTGTCACAAAAATTTATTGTATTTATCTTCTTATGTACATGTATTCTGGTGAGAAAATAATATATGAGTTGTTTCCAGGTGAGCTGGACCAACAAATGGGAGACAACAAGCACCCAAAGAAAAAAAAAACGATGGAAAATAACTCTGTTTCCCTATCTCGGTCAAACTTCCCTCCCTCTTACCAACATCTAGAAGACCAGAACCAGAAGCGTAGCATACTTAAAACCAATGGCCGTCACATCTCTCTCTCTCTCTCTCTCTCTCGAGCTAGCTAGTCTTTCTATAACTATCCTTCTCGATCATTTCTGGTTTCTCCATTCTTGCAAGCAAGCTAGCAAGCTGCAAGTTGCAAGTTGCAAGAAGATCGAGAGCATCAGCGCGAGAAGTTTCCTTTCCTCTTCTCCCTTGGTCTCCTATCTAGTAAATCATTGCTCATCTTGCCATTTCTGGCTCAGAAGTCAGGAGCTGCTATGCCAGCAACAGCAAGGTGACGCTTGCGAGTGAAGTAAATATAAAAGACCTTCGTCTCCTACCTAATGCGCGCGTATGTAAGCTGCTCCTAGGTCGATCTTGTCATCTTGGTCGCCTCTTCTTCTTCTCTTCTTCTTCTCTCAACTTGTCATGATCCTTCCACTCCTCCTACCTGCTAGCTTGGCGCTCCAAATCTGTCATTGGCGAATCATATTGACTACAGCTACAAATCTGTTCTTGTTGAATTAACCAACTGATCCCATGGTACGAGGACCAGCTGCTGCTATATATCCAAACACAGCTTAGATTTCGTGTATCAAGTAAGAACCATGCAGGACGGTGCGGGAGGAGACATCCATTTGCTCCTGAGCATCCTGGCCGACGGCGAGGAGCAGGTGAGGCAGCTCGACGCGCGGCTCGGGGAGCCCGATGCGCTGCAGTCTCGGGCGGAGGAGTACTGCAGAGGAGCGGCGCGGCAGCTGCAGTGCACGTTCGGGAAGGCGATAGCCGTCGCGAAGGCCATGGAGGCGGCCGGCGCATTGGGGTCGCGGGGCACCGACCGCTCCGAGTCGCCGCGGTCGGCGGACGAGAGCTCCGGCAGGACGGCGAGGGATATTGCGCATGAGCGCCAAGACTCGTGCAAGAGAAGGTGCGTACAATTGAAACTCCCTCACACGTCACAAATGTGCACTTTTACAGTTGTACTAGTTACTCCTAGGGTTTTTATTACCGGAATTTTTTTTACCAGATGTCACCGAAATATCCAAAAATCGGATTTTTTTTTTTGTTAAACTTGACCGAAATTTTTAAATCAAAATTTCATTATTTTTTGGATTTAAAATAAAAATTATAAAATTCAAACAAATTTCAATGGACAACAATAATTTCGGCCGCTTTTTGCTTGTTTTTTAATTTTACTAGGGTACTCGATAGAACTAAAAATCCTGATTTTCGGTTGATTATTGGCCAATAATCCAAACCCTGGTTACTCCTTATGGAAGCAGCAAGCTGGTGGCTACTAAAAATGCTTCTCGAAAAAAATAATAATTCAAATACTACTAGAGCTCTAAACTATAGCCTACCACACTTCACTATTGAGTTTTATACACCAATCAATTTACTGAAAAGCTCAAGGTGTCAAGAAAAGATAGACATCATAGTCTAATATTCACTACATCTGCAATAACTACTATAAATTACACTCCGCTCGCAACCTAGTACTTGACAGAGAAATACCAAAAAGCTCTAAGTAATTCATCATGTTGGATTAAAAAAGACTAACCGATCTAAGAACATCAGCGTGTAATGTGGACTTTCTCCTCTCAAAGTCAAAGTTAAATGAGAAACATGGAGCTCTTTTCTCAGGGGGGCAGTCCTTACGTGAAGATCGCCTCCTGAGTCGTCTGATCGCGCATTGTAGCATGAACAGACGATATCGAGGGTAGTCCTGTCTCTGAAAAGTACTATCCTGATAAACACGACTGATCTGCCACTCGAAACAATACTAAGGCCTCCTTTAGAACATTTATTTTTTTTTGCAAATTCGTGCGTGAATTAAACCATTTCTTGTGGAATTTTTGTTTCCAAATAGGACCTAAATTAGTTGGATATTTGCACATATTTGTTTAATGCACAAGTTCCGTTTTCAAATTAATAATTAGTAAACGTCAAACATATATATTTGAAAGGTGCCTAACCGCACGAACGGGCAGACTAGCGAGTAGAGAGTACTGCCACCCATAGTTCTTGGGTGTTTTGGTCAAAAAGAAAGGAATCTTTCATAATCATAGTTACACAGTACTCAAATATTAGCATTTGCATTAGTCAACGGGAAAAAATATATTAAGATCTGACCCTTGATTTTGTTGGTCCTGAATCACACAGGAAGGGCCTGCCAAGATGGACCGAAAAATTCCGAGTACCAGATGCAAACTTAGAAGCCACCCCGGACGATGGATTCAGCTGGAGGAAGTACGGCCAGAAGGACATCCTCGGAGCCAAGTTCCCCAGGTTCACCCCAAGGGCTCAAACATCTGACATCGAAAAATACCATCGAATTTAAATTCCATCTGGGCACTTTGTTTGGAATGCAAGAATTTCACACGAAATCGAGATAAATCTTACATGGGTCTTGTGAAACTCCAATGTTTCAAGCAAAGTGTCGTAGCACAATAATTTTATAAGAATTTTAGAGCTGTTTGGAATATGAGATTTTTTTTTGTGTGCAAATCCTACAAGAATTGTTCTGTTTCGTGGGAAAATCCTACAAACTTCGTTTGCAACCGCAATCCCAGTGTAGCACACGTAGATCCGAATCCTCAGCCCATGGGCCCCATACCTGACCAGCTTCTAGCTTTCTGAGTTCTGACACTGACATGTATGTTGTTGCAGGGGATACTACCGCTGCACGTACCGCAACGCGCAAGGGTGCCCCGCCACGAAGCAGGTGCAGCGGTCGGACTCCGACCTGTCCGTGTTCGACGTCACGTACCAGGGCGTGCACGCGTGCCACCAGAAGCAGCGCCACGCGACGGCGTCTCCTCCCGGCGCGGTGGCCGCGCACGACGGCAACCAGCCGCCGCCGCTTCCGGACCCGAACCTGGAGCTTCTCGCGAGTTTCAAGAACGGTCTGAAGGTGGAGACCGAGGGGCTGACGCTGCCGGCGTCCTTCCTCGACCACGACCATGACGCCACGACCCCTGCCTCCACCGCTTCCTTCTCCTTCTCGTCCGTCCCTTTCCACGGCGCCATCGTGACGACGCCGGACAGCGCCGCGGTGGCCTTCTCGCCGGTGGAGAGCGTCCAGCTGAGAGGCCCGGGCTTCTCCCCGGCGTTCGTCTCCCCTGCCGCGTCGGCCGGGTTGAGCTACTTCTCCATGGCGCACTGCCCAGTGGGGAGCTACGACCGGGGAGGAGTGGGCACGCGCGGGGCAGGGTCGGAGCTCGGCGAGACCGCCTCCGCGGTGGATCCCGCCGGGTTTGACTACTCGCTGTACCACCACCATGCCGAGCTCGACCCGCACCTGCCGTTCGCACCAATGTTTGGCGGGCACCCTTCCCATGGCCAACATAGGAACGCGTGAAGAGCAAACTGAAGAAGCTTGATTTTGTCGCGAGGATTTTGGTTCAGTTAGTCCCTGCTTGGAGTTTCACAAGAATCAATTTAATTCCAGCAGCCAGTAGCCCTCAGCAATCAGAAAAATTCCCGCATTCCAAACTCCTCGCGTCTGAAGTAGCAGCCGTACTTCTCTTTTGTCGTCTTAACGGGAACAGGTAGCGGTAGCAGTTAGTTCGTTGTGCTGTTTCTTTTGTTTTGTTTGCCTGATTCCAGTCCTAGTCTATAATCCGAGCGTTGTTCAGTGACAATGGTTAACTTTAAGAATTATTTTTAAGGTTAATTATGAGGATTAGAGTTACTGAAGAAGGATTTTATTCTAGTTCTATTCTACAATCTGTATGCAGGAAAACTGATTTGACACAGCCATACAGAACTTTTAGGTTAAGGTGTGGCCATCAGACTCGTTTCCTCTCCTGGGATCGGTGAAGCCCATGTGTATTCTTGTTGAGCGTGAGAAGAAAGAAACAGAAAAACTTAAGTGACGATGATTAAAATCTATATATATTACTTTAAATATATAAATAAAATATCATATGTCTTTGTTGTCGTAAATCTTAAGACTAACGACCCCCGTGGTCGTAAGAGTTGTAAACCCTATGGCTAACGACCCTCGTGGTCGTAAGGGTCATAATTTCTGAAACTAACGACATCTGTGATCGTTAGGGTTCCAAAGATTACTTATAGGCACACTGGTCGGATAAGATTTTGTACCTAGTCACAGACCAGATGATTGCTCGTACAAGCAATGAACTGGCATCTGATTCGGCTATAAGCATATCTTTTACCGTGAGATGAATAGAGCACATGTCGTATTGGCTCCATACCACACGACGTTTCATGATCCTAAAATACTAGCGATAAACTACTATGCGGTTTAGTGTCTCACGGATATTAAACCATCAAACGGTTGATACTTTATCAACCATTGTCTCGCTTCGACCTGTCGCGACACTCCCAACAGACGACTATACTAGGATCAATTGTCGTCACTTCCACAACTATTTAAAGAAGAGCGCGAACGACGAAAAGGGGGATCGAAGCCAATTCGGAAATCAATAGACGATTGGATCTCAACTAAAGCATTAGCATAGCAAATACTGCGCTACGTGTAATTAGGATTAGTCTACTGCCTTGTCAAGAGCACCCCTTATAAAGGATCCAGTGCATAGCAATAAAGAGCAGTCACATCATCTCCTAAGAACTATTTGTTATTTTCCTCTGTTTATTCGTAATATCGGCGACTCGATTGTCGACAGATGGCACCGACCGTGGGGACCAAAGGCGTTGAGTTCTTGAAGTTTACTTCGCTCAAGCATTCCTCATCCACTTTCTATGCCTTATCATCGTTCATGCGAACATGGCAGAGACTTGGGATGAGAAAAACTGATTCGACCAGCGGACTACTCCGACCTCGACATGGATGCATGCATCCACGCCATGGAAAACAATGGGATGTCATCCTCCTCCTCCTCCGGCTCTCCAGTCGTAGAGATTGGCGAAATCGACCAGATGGATGAGCATATAGTGTCGCCATCAATGGCGCTCTCAGAGGAACTGCTCGTTCCGACTAGTTTGGAACGTCCGAACGCCTCTACAAGCCCAGTCGACCCGACCGGCAAAAACGGCAAAGGAATCCCAGCGCCACAATCAGAGAGTCCATGTACCCTTGATGTTGTCATAGGCGACCAATATTCGCCAATGGCTCCTACGTATTCCGGGGGCCAACCGACATCTGGTAAATGTGTCGATAAAGTTATCACCGATCGTAGGCCAAGTGGGTATGGTGACACTCAGTATACGATAGGTAATCCGTCGGATCAGGCTAAGTCCACCACAGAGCCCACCAGATGCAGTAATATCCGACCGCTCCCCATCATGGAGGCTCTTTGCAAAAGCACTTGAAGGCTCTCCCTTAGTTACGATGACAGATCATCAGAAGATCACGGCTGGCGCCACGAAGTTAACACAATCGGATATACCAATCCGGATGTCATGCACGATCCTCCAAGGGTTAACTCGTCACCACTTGTTGGTGGAAATGGTAAGGACGCTCAAGTACCAACTATCAGAGGCAACCGAGTTGATGGACGTACATCAATTAATTCACATGTTCCTACCCCACCGCAAGTAAGGGGTCAGACAGGGCCCACCGGAAGGTCGAGGGAAAATTCACCTCATCAAACGCCTATTGCAAGCGGGAATCCTCCACGACCTTCGGTAATAATGCAAAATCCGCAATGAGTCCAGAATATTCTGAATAACCCATATCCTGTTTTAGTAGGAACTCCATATTATGCTCAGCTTGCAGGTCAGGTGTCGGAGATCCTCCAACAAACCATACGACGTAAGGAAATGTACCGCAAGCAAAGGAATTCACAAAGTCACACGATGACTTCAAACCAGCGCTCCTCTCTCAATAGGGAACAACATGGTCGAGCGGAGGACCAATCAACACCCAGACCCCCTCGTAGGTTTCGATCAGGAAATCACGAGGGAAGACGGCTCTTCATGACAGCCACTCCTCCGCATCAAGAGGAATGACTGCTTAATTCAGGCGATTTCGGGTATCATCTGAACCAAGCAGGTGGTCAAAGACGTTATCATAACGTCCACGACCGAATTGGGACACCGGATTCTAGGTATGCAAATATGAGGAACCGATCCCCAATTGATTACAATCCGGCTCCTTTACAGAGAAGGCGCCACGATTCCATTACGGGCTGTCGAGCATTTTCGGTGTGTCTCCAAGTTGTTCGTTGGCCGAACAGGTTCTGACCAGCTAACATAGAAAACTTCAATGGGACTCAGAACCCATTATAATTTCTTCAAATTTATACTACCGCCATCAAAACTACTGGTGGTAACGACAACGTGGTGGTAAATTACTTGCCCACGATCCTTGAAGGGTCTGCCCACTCGTGGTTGCTCAACCTACCGGTTGGATCTATCTATACTTGGGAGCAGCTCTGTGATATTCTGATCGCCAACTTTCAAGGGACGCATGATCGTCCTGGGAAAGAGGATGATCTTCATCGAATGAAGCAAAAAACCAACAAAACTCTTCGACAATATATCAGGAGATTCAGTCAGGTTCGAAATTCTATCCCAGAGATAGTAGAATCTTCTGTTGTCCAGGCTTTTAAAGCAGGACTGCAGAATTATCAGATTATAGAGGATATTGCAATAAATCCTCCACAGACAATCGTCGAACTTTTCGACAAGGCAGACAAGTATGCGACCGCTAGTGAAGCGGTCGAATGGTGCGATGCTATTGATTGAAAGGATAAAAATTCCTAGTAAGGCCTGGAGAAACAAGAGAAGAAAAGCAAGAAGTCTCTTAAGAACAAGAAGAATCGCAAGCCTGATAACAAGGAAGTCCTTGTGATTCCCAAAAAGTTTACCAATGGCAAGAGAAACTTCACTAGTCGAAACAAGGTGTGGATATCATGGGGATATGCTCCAGATCTTAGGATGATTTGACAATTGACAATGGCGTTTACGGTTTGTCGTTTCATGTGTTTTCGACACGTTTCAGAATTGTCAGGCAGTAACCGGTCTGACTGGTCGTAGCGTGGCGGTCAGACCGGTCTCAAATCGGTCCGACCGGCCATAGGCAGCGGTCGGACCGGTGAACTTAAAAATTGTTATTTTGAGCTGGGCAAAAAATAGAGGGTGTAGGCAAGAGAGGTGATTCTATTGCACTTGATCTCATAATTTTTGGAGTCACCAGTCAAAAGTTCTATTGGTTTGAAAATTCCAGTATATTTTGGTTTTCCAGAGAGGAAAAATGGCTAAGTCCCAGGCGGCGGTCAGACCGGCCCATAGGCGGCGGTCTGACCGATTTTCACTTTGTTCGTCGTTCGGTGTGGCGGCGATATTCGTGTGTTAGGTTAAAGTCATGAGTTTCAGGGCATATATGGTGCATGATGCATGTTTTGACTAACATGGGTCAAGTTGTGAAGAATTTGTTACCAATTTTGGTTTACTTGTCTATTGTTGTGCAGGTTGCTTGGTGGTCAATGACGGTCAACGGCGAGGATGATCAGGACTAGGCTTGGAGAGCTGAGGTCCAGAACGATCGACGATGCTGGGTGAGGTCAATGTACTCAAGCGTTGTGCAAGATGGAGAAGGGTGACCTATTAGCTAATCTGAGGCGCAAGATGGCGCAAGGTGTAGCTAGTTAGGTCAAAGGATGTCAAAGTCGGCGCATTAAAATACGTGCGTAAGTGTTCCATTTGTTTTGGGTCTTAACGGGAGCCCAATAGGATCAAACATCTAGAAGGTCTAAGCCTCTACTATAAATAGGAGAGGGAGGTGGCTGCACCTCCTCTTCGCCTCTTTTGCAATTCTTGTAAACCCTAATTTTCTTAGGGAGGGCTTTTGTGGAGGCTTGGGTTCTTGATGTTTGATGTGATTTTCATACTCTTGGATTGAGCATTGTCCTCTATTGATGGAGTGGCTGTAAGCCCTGATCATATCAATCAATCAAAGGAAAGTTTGATCAATGTTTTGTCTCATTGCATTCTTTCTCTTTATTTGATGTTTTTAGGTCTTTCTTTGATCCGTGAGTTTTTGCTTGATTTCTTCACGTGATCTAGCTTGCTGTGACGTGTGGAAATCCATCTAGAATCATCTTGATCATCAATCACCCACGAGCAAGTGCTTTGACCTAGTTTTCGTTTTGACCCGGTTTTGAAACTCTCTTCAATCAAATCGAAAAGGATCACTATTCTTCTAAGAATTATCACAATCTTAAATTGGAATAGCTTCCTGATATCATAGAGAAGGTATGTTCCAAGTTTCATCAAGTTTGGATTAGTAGATCAAAAGTTTCATCTATTTTCATCTTCGTCATCGGGTCGTTTCTTACGTTTCGAGGAAATCGGTCGACCGCCCAAGGTCGAGGTCGATCACAGGAATCGGTCGACCACCCAAGGTCGAGGTCGATCGCAGGAATCGGTCCGACGCCCAAGGCCGAGGTCGACCGCGATGCATTGAATTGTTTCAATCTTTGTTGTTTTTGTCGTATTGCTTAGGGGTTTTAAATTAGATTCAATATTAATCTTCCGTTGTACTGATATACTGATCTTCATAGCTTCCATAGCTACTAGAGTGAAATATTATTGAATCAATTATTTGTGAAAAAGTGAGTGTTCTCCTAGTCACCCCTCTCTAGTCGTCTTTTCGGTCCAACACAAGGCTAAGGCTCCGACCAGCGATTACAAGACAAATAAAAAGTGGTGTCCACTTCACCAGGCAGCGGGGCATGATTTACGCACCTGCCAGGCCTGGCAAAAGAAACTGGAAGATTACTACTCAGGTAAAGGTCTCTTCCTCTCCATAATAGAACTCGGAGAACCAAGCTCTAAGAAGTACAAAGATGATGACAAAGAGATGAAGTACCAGGAGCCGCAACACACAGTCGCTATGATTTTTGGTGGATCCTCATCGTACAAGTCAAGATGTCATCTGAAGGCCGTAGAGCGGGAGGTGAACTTTGCCGAGTCTCCGATCACCGTTGAGCCATCTAAGTGGTCAGAAACTGTAATATCATTCAGCAAAGAAGACTACCCATCCTGTCGAATCGGCCAGGTAGGTTTTCTATCGTAGTTGAATCTACTATTAACAACTGTAAAGTTAACCAAGTCTTAATAGATGGAGGTAATTATTTGAATATTTTATTTACGGGAGCATTGGAAGATATGCAGATTCCCAAGTCTAAGGTAAAACCCGTGAAACATGCCTCCCACGGCATAGCTCCTAGTTCTACCGCCAAACCGATAGGACAACTATCCCTACCGGTTACGTTCGGAAGACCCGACAACTTTCGAACAGAAAAGCTTCCATTTGATGTGGTAGATTTCAAAACCGCATACAATGGAATCCTTGGTCGTTTGGCTTTAGCAAAATTTCTGATAGCCACGCACTACGGTTATCAAAGTTTGAAAATGGCAGGACCAAAGGAAGCCATCACGGTTCGAGGAGATCGAAAAATGGCTTATGCATGTGATAAAAATCTTTAGAATTGGTCGATGAACTTTCAACCAGAGAAACTAATCCACCCACCATACAGGTCAAACACTCAAGGCTAAAGATAGCTCCGAAGCCTTCCGACCAGACCAAAGAGGTACCACTCGGCAAAGGCGTTCCTCTGGAAGGCACCAACGCACCATCTGACTCAAGAAATGCTGATGCGTCCGCCCAAAAGGTACTGATCGGGGCAGGACTCGATCCTAAATAGGAAGAGTCGCACGTCTCCTTCCTCCGAGCAAACCAGACGTATTCGTCTGGCAGGTGTCCGACATGCCCGAAGTCCCTAGGGAGGTGATTAAGCACAAGCCCAAAGCTAAGATGTTTAGCATCCGATCGGAACAAGGCAATCCAGTCGGAGATCTATAAGCTCCTCAAGGCTGGATTCATTCGTGAAGTCGACCACCTAGAGTGGCTTGCCAACCCTGTAATGGTTAGAAAAAGCAATGGGAATTGGCGAATGTGTATTGACTTCACAGATCTTAATGAAGCTTGTCTGAATGGTGACTTTTCCCTTCCACACATTGATCAGCTTATAGACTCTACTTCCGGGTGTAAGTTGTTAAGTTTTTTGGATGCGTACTCAAGGTGCGACCAGATTAATATGAGTAAAGATGATAAAGAGAAAACTACCTTTACCACTCATATGGCACTTACTGCTATGTTAAGATGTCTTTTGGTCTAAAAAACACTGGTGCAACTTTTCAAAAGTTGATGCAAAAAAACCTTCAATCCTCAGATTGGTCAAAATTTAGAAGATTATGTTGATGACTTGATTGTGAAAAGCGTCGACGCTAGCAATCATATTTCCGACCTGCACGAGACTTTCAATAACTTAAGAATGCATAACCTTAAGTTAATTCCAGAGAAGTGTGTGTTTGGAGTTTTATCAGGAAAGCTTATTGGATTCCTAGATTTGGCTAGAGGAATTGAAGCAAACCCAGTAAAAATATCAACCATCGACCAGATGTGCCATCTGACCACAAAGAAAGAAGTCCAAAAACTAACCAGGTGTATGACAGCGTTAAGTCATTTCATATCACGGTTAGGTGAGAAAGGATTACATTTTTTTCAAACTTCTTCAGAAACATGGAAGTTTCGAGTGGACTAAGGAAGCAGACGATTCCTTTGAAAAACTTAAGAAGTACCTTACGAGTACCCCAATCTTAGTTTCTCCAAGATCGGTTGAAATATTACTGATTTATATGGCTACAACGACGCAAATAGTCAGTGGTGCACTTGTCATAGAATATGACAACGTCCAACGACCAGTGTATTACGTAAGCGGAGTCTTACATAGATCAAAAGAAAGATACCCACAGGTATAAAAGTTGCTCTGTGTTCTCCTTATGGCTTCAAGGAAACTAAGATATTACTTTCAAGCCCACAAAGTGGTCGTACCAACCGGATATCCCCTTGGTCAAGTTCTTGAAAACAGGAAATCATCAGGACGAACAACGAAATGGACGATCGAGCTTGGGGTGTTCAACCTCCATTTCATCTCACAAATAGCAATTAAGTCCTAGGAAATAGCAGAATTCATTGCCGAATGGACAAACCCTGAACCCACCCAAGGGAACAAGTACGAACAACACAACGAGTAGACAATGTACTTTGATAGTTCCTTGATGCTCAAAAGCTCGGGGGCTGGAGTCGTCATAATCTCCCCTACTGAAAAGCATATCAAATACACCATTTAGCTAAACTTTTTTTTGCAACAAACAATATGGTAGAATATAAAAGTTTACTGGCAGGACTCCGAGCAACCAGAGTGCTCGGGATTCGTAAATTAATAGTGAATGGCGATTCTCAACTAGTAGCGAATCAAGTCGGGAAAGAGTATCAATACTCAAGTACCAAGATGTCATCTTATCTGACGGAGTACAGAAACTCAAAAGGCATTTCTTTGGTTTTCAGATCCAATATATTCCTAGAAAGGAAAACTTTCTGATAGACCAGTTGGCACGGATGGCCTCCACAAGGTCACATATCCCACCCGGAGTTTTTTTTGAGCAACTTGATTCACCCTCGGTGGTCGAGCATTCCGAGGACATAGATGTTCTAACAACGGTCGTACAAATCGATCTTGCCAACATGGATACTCCACAGGAGGTCGTCACACACGATCCCGGTAGAGATTGGATGACGTCGAACTATAATTATCTTCAGCATGGCATTATTCCGAAAGATTATGTAGAGGCTGATCATATTGCTCGAAAAGCCAAATTATACACTCTGATCGAACGTACCTTGTATAAACGAAGATCTCACGGAGTGTTGATGAGATGCATATCTCAAACGGATGGCATTACGTTGCTATCCGGCATTCATGGAGGAGACTGTGGCGCACATCATTCCTATAGAACACTGCTCAGTAAAGCCTTCAGGTAAGGATACTACTGGCCAACTGCCTTTCATGATGCAAAAGAGCTCGTGACGAAGTGCGTACAATATCAATTTCACAGTCGACAAGTACATCAGCTGGTACAAGCTTTGCAAACAATACTTCTTTCTTGATCTGTTGCAACCTAGGGACTATACATTCTGGGACCTTTCCCAAGAGCACCCGGGGGCTTCGAATTCTTTTTCATCATGATTGACATGTTTACAAAATGAATAGAAGCCGTGCCAGTTGTTAAAAATAACTAATGAGGCTGCTAAGAGGTTTCTCACAAAAAAGTCATCACACGATTTGGTGTACCCAGTCGTATAATCAAAGATAACGGTGTCCAGTTCTCTAGCGGACATTTTCAGGAATTCTACAAAGATCTAGGTATCAAGCTACATTTCGCTTCTGTCACTCACCCGCAAAGCAACAGAGCAGTCGAAAGAGCCAATAGGATCATAATGTAAGGGGTGAAACGCCGAGTGTTCGACCAGTTAACACAACGGTCAAGAGCTTGGGTTCAAGAACTTCCTTCTCTATTATGGGCCGTTCGAACCACGACCAGTCGTGCGACCGGTGAAACACCATTTTTTCTCGTTTACAGTGCTGAAGCCATGCTTCCTCTGGAACTGAAAATGGGATCTGCTCGAACTGATTGTTACAACAATAACGATCAAGAAGAACGACGACTCGACGATATCAATGTTCTTAAAGAACGACGAAACCAAGCCCTAATACGATCGACGGTTTACCAACAAACCATGCGAAGGTACCATAGTCGTAAAGTGCAACCTCGGAGCCTAGCTGTAGGTGATCTGGTTCTCAGAAAAATTCAAAGTCAGGCTAGTCGCAACAAACTTTCTTCCAAATGGAAAGGTCCATACACTATGATCGAAGTCACCAGACTTGGTTTGGTACGACTAGCTATGCCAGAGGGGCGTGTTTTGTCAAATTTCTAGAATATTGATCAATTGTGTAAGTTCTTTGTATAATTGTATTATTACATTTTGTCATATTTCAATAAAGTTTATCATTTTTTATGACTGATATTGTTTATATGTTTATACCCAAACTTTGGTTGCCTACTATTTGTTGTTTACACTGGTCCGAGAAGACCAACTTCTCTCCGATATCCTTTCAAAGGATCTCAGTTACCTTCTGGCTCAGACATCTAAGTCAAACACCACAAGGGTCCTAGTCGTGACCATTACGTCAATGGTTCTCACACGTGACCACACTCTTTTCTTAAAGAAACATACGAGTACAAAAACATAACACAAACAACAACATATAATGCATTATGTGCTTAAGATTTTGGAGACTACATTTCTTCACTTCAACATTATGTTCTACTCTTATTTGGCTACTGGTCGAGACACAAAAAACCTCATAGTCGATGTCTCTCCTCTCCGCATGTGGTCCTGCCTACTGGAATGGGCTTCCTAGTGACAGTCCTTTTCCTACGATCTTCGCTGCCAGTCGGACTTGAGCATGAGCACGTTTCGCGAGGTGTTTTTCATATCTTCAGTTCTTAGCCATCATTACGACCAATTTGGATATTATACGTAAATAAAACCACTTATTGTTTATTGCATACATTCTTGTATTTTTTTTCTTTTTCCATCAAAACAAGTCTTATCTTTTGGTTTTTTGATTATGGAAAACAGATCTACAGCTAGTTGAAGTCACACACTGGTTCCGACGACAGTTGATTTCCTAGTATTAGTACAATCAGTTTTTATCATATAATTAGCACATACTATCAACAGTGGTCGTGACTTTTACTCCAATTATTGGCTTACTGCTTCTTTAGTAAAGGTCTTCTACTGTATAAGCAGTCAAGGCTAGGAAATATATGAATACTTTATGAGTCAAAAGGATTAACGAAAGACTTTTTTGATGAACGAAAGGTCATTTTTTACATTCATATTTCTCATATTACAATAATCTACTCTTTAGGATCGCCAGACTGATCGCTTTGTGTCGGAGATCCGACCTCTATTTCTTGCACAACCTTATTTTTGAGAGGTGTCATTTCCTCAAAAAGTTTGGTTACATCGTCTCCCGAGCAATTGAAGTCTTCCTCAATAGATTAGAGATTTGTGGTGGGGTAGGAGGCCTTCATCTTTGCCAAAGCAAAACTGACTCTATTTTTGACAGTTTCAAATAAAGTATGTGCATGGTTCTCCTGAGTAGTTTTGAGCAAGCTTCTGAGATCTTCGAGTTGTTGGCCAAGGAAGTAGGTCTTCTCCACGAGATCTCCTAAGCTGGGCAGTTGAGTTTCCGATCCCATATCGAAGAGCATCTTATTGAAGGCTCCTTGAGCTATGAAAGCTAAGAAGATTGGTAAGCACACAGCGAAAGCCTTGTGCTGAATTCGATAACCCCCGACAACCACATGACACAAATGTGGAGACTTAAACTCAAAGGGTTGATTTGGGCACAGGCGGTCAGACCGGCTACCACGGGCGGTCGGACCGACGTTCAACCAGCGGTCTGACCGGCAACTAACTGGCGGTCGGACCGATGATACGGTTCGACCCGGCGAGCAATGGTCTGAATATACTGGCGGTCGGATCGCAGCTTGAAACACCGGTCGGACCGTTCGGACTCAAGATCAAAAATCACCCCAAATCCAAAACGAAATTTGATCCAACTTTTGATTCAACCAATGAAACTTGACCAAATTTCGAGCACACCTCCCTAATGATATTGGAGACCTATTTCTAGCGACGATCCTTCAGATCCACTTCGCAGAATTGATCTCTCAAGGATTTAACAAAGAAGTGCACAAACCCTAGAAATATGAAAAACTTTGATTCAAGACTTGCTTGTGGGGTTGATGGTCTAGATGATTCTAGGAGTACTCCCACACATCAAAGCAAGACACAAAGGGTCAAAAGACCAAGTTTAAACACTTGAATCAAGGAAGCACCAAATTCATCCAAATGAGAGAAGAACACAAAGAGGAGACAAATGATCTCAAGCAAGAAAAAGCTTAGGAACCGACCAAGTGGCTTCGTAATAGTATAAGCAAGTGAGATAAGGCAATTAAGGTCCATATGAAAGACAATATGTTCTAATTGACCTTTGATCATTGTGAGTCTTCTTGAATTGCAATTCAAATCGAAAAAGGCAATAAAACCCGAGACTCAACTCACTATGATCACAAAATTTTCAAAAGGTTCACAAAATTTTTTGTGTGTGTGTGTTCTTTATGTATGAAACCTTCAGAAACCAAAAGCTCCAGCAAAGATTCAAGATTTTCTTCAATCCTTCTCCCCTTTGACAATGAATTCATCAAGATGCATGGGACAAGAACGAGCATGAAGAAATGACTTTATTTTTGAAATTTAACAAAAGGAGCCATGACCATTATCTATGTAGACAATACAAGACATATCTCTTAGCAATTTTTGGTGGAAGATTCTTGGAAAGCTCTAGGGACTTAAAACCTAGGCCACTTTTTTTCACACTCACCTTGGATTGATCTAGAATCAAGTTGAGCTCTTTTTCCCACTAGAAAACTTCTCAAGAGTCATTTTGAGGTAATCGTTCTCTTTGCCAAAACTCCACAATTAGAGCACTTTTTAGAATCGATTGCCTCAACATGTTTGCTCTTAAGAAGATCCACTTCCACTTTCGAGCCTCACAAGACACACAATAGGACTCTCCAATCCTATTCAATCGCTCCTTAAATTTGACTCTAAAAATGAGAGCTTCTAGTTCGACAAGAGCATTTTCAATTGTTTTTCAACAGAGGAATGAGCATCATTTAAGCTTGACAATTCATTAAGCAAGCTAGAGCATGAATCACGTAAATCATCGAGATTAATGGATTTGAGCCTAACCACTTCTAGGTTCAAATTATCAATCATAGTATCCTGTTTCTTGATCACTTTAGCTTGCTTATGCAATTTTATTCAGCAAGCACTAAAACTCTTTTCATGTCGAAGTGAAGGGCATACCTCATCGGGATCACTAAAAGGATCCTCATTTGTTGGAGAAGTCGCCGTCGTGGTGTTCTTAGCCATAAAGCACATGCCGCTGAAATCACGTGCCTTCTTCTTGCCACGGAGTCACTCTTGTCGATCCTCCGACTCCGAGTCCACATCTTCCATGCTCACATCCTCTAGAGCTTCAAGGACTCGGTGACAAACTTGCGATAGTTTGTCTTCTTGGACTTAGCATCCTCGCTTGAGGATGCCTTTGTGACTCCTTCTCCTCCTTGCCCTTGACTTGGGGCATCTAGAGCGAATGTGGTTTGGCTCACCACATTCAAAGCATGTGATAGGTCCACCTCTCCTCCTACTCCTCACATTATTGTAGGCTCTCGTGAATTTTGTGGATAGGAGGCTAAGTCATCCCGGGTAGTCTCTCAAGTTGCTCATCGCTCAAAGAATGCAAGGCGCACAAAGAAAATTCAGATGAGCTAACATTAAAAGAATCAACATATCTACCCTTAGAGTTGTCAACCACTAAAGCCATCGGCTCTGCATGGGAGACGCGAGATAAAATCAATCTCATGCGTCTTCAACCTCGAGTAAAGCTTATCCATGGTAAGCTCACTCATGATGATGTTGTCATTGATGGCGTGATCTTCATCCCCCGCACCTTTACATCCAAAGCACCCAAAAGTGGCGTGCATTTTCGACTCGAAAAACAAGATCAACAATAGCGGAGATCATGAAGAATTTTAGAAAATCTCCCCACACTCATCTAAAGATTCACGTGTCTTTACTCGATCTTGGAGTATGCTTTCTTGTCGGTTCATCTCACTTCCTTGATCGCAGTGGACCCTCGTGATAATCACAAAGAGTCCGCCAGATCTCATGAGCAGACAAAGAAATGAGCGACACGCTCAAACTCCGATCGACTAAGGCCTTGAATCAAAAATTCGAGCCCTCTTTGTTGTTCTCCATATCCGAGTGGTCAAATTGTCACCTACCGCACGACATAAGGGTTTTTCACCTTAAGCCAAATCGTCACACGACCTCACCCCAGATCCATGATCGCTCGGACCTCACTCTCCAAGCGTAGTCCCGATCCACTCACCGCTGACATCGTTGACTGCAAGCCGCTGCGCAAGGCCCTGACCTTCTCGTCAAGATTATGCCCAAGAGCTACCTTCTTGCCACGTTCAAACTCAAGAGCTTTTTCTACTCTCTTTAATACTTCAGTTTGCTTTGCACAAGTAGACCAAAGAATAAATATATACGTTCATTCTTTTGTGCAATCATCACTTGTAGTGGTGGACATTTCATAATTGTCTTGAATTTTTGTCCACATCTCATGAGAGCTCTTGAGATTGCACACTTCATTGAACACCTCTACACTCAAAGCACTAAATAAAATGTTAATTGCTTGAGCGTCGAGATGCAAGCATTTCTCTTCCTAGTCCACGTTAAGGTAAGCCCAAACGAATTGGACCGGCTCCACAAATTAAGCCAACACCTCCGAGGTAAGTCCAACCACTTAGACCGGTTCCAACACAAGCCAACACCTCGATCCACTCAGGGTTGCTCTTCCTCCACTCCGGAGATGGCGAGCACCAAACCACTCACAACCACGACGGACCTTCTCACAAGCTTCTGGAAAAGATCACTGATCCACGACACCTCCACGTCGTCTAGGTGTCGGCAAATACCAAGAGTAACAAGTCTTAACTCTCACTTGAACTAATCAAGTGTCTAAGCTCAATGGATACACAATCCACTACCTAAGGTAACACGTGCACTTAGGGTTTACTCTCCAAGCTCACTAAGTGCAACACATGCATATAAGAGATGAGAGGGCTTGCTCTTTACTCAAGGGAATGAATAGAGGTACCAAAGATTCTTTCCCAACCGGACAAGGTGGGTATATATAGCCCACACACACAAAATAGCCGTTAGGGAAGATTATGCTAAAAATCAACGAAGGCCGGTCTGACCGCAGGCATGTGGCCGGTCAGACCGCCCTTCCTCCAATTGATATAAAACTAGCCGTTGGACACATCCAGTCTGACCGTCAACCCATGGCCGGCCAGTCCGGACCAGCCGGTCAGTCCGGGCAACACATGCCGGTCAGATCGCTCCAACGAAAATCAGAGAAACACACTCTCTGGAAAAAGCTGACCAGGTAGACGACCCGGGGGTCCGATCAGTCCGGACATATAACTGCGGTCAAACCGCTCCACAGATAAATCAACAAATCCAGAAAAACACATCTTCTGGAAAAAGCTAACCGGGTCAACGACCCGGGGGTCCGGTCAGTCCGGACATATAATTGCGGTTAGACCAAGCCACCAAATCCAGAAAACCACACTCTCGGAAAAAGCTGACCGCGACCCTGGTCAGACCGGCCAACACATGGCGGTCGATCCGCACGCTCAAGCGTGGTCGATTTGGGCTTTCAAGCGAGGTCATCCGCCTGGATTTCAAAGACAAAGCGACACTCTAAAAACGGCCATAACTTTTAGCCCCGATGTCGGAATTGAGTGATCTTGGACTCTATAGAAATTTTATTCAGAGGGATACACAACCCATCTATTTGATTGATCTCAAAAATATTTGATCAAATCAAAAGCACAACTCCGAAGAGCCACTAC
Organism: Hsuehochloa calcarea; assembly: GCA_036346395.1. NCBI lineage: Eukaryota > Viridiplantae > Streptophyta > Magnoliopsida > Poales > Poaceae > Hsuehochloa > Hsuehochloa calcarea. Next base: position 50,875,171 of record CM070604.1, on the reverse strand, counting down.
CATGGTCTAAGTCCAAAGAAATAGCAACAAGCAATCTTAGACCTTGCCAAGAAAAATGCATGAATCCCAACAATTTATAAAACACATTTGCAAACTTAGATCATGCCACAAGGAGTAGGTACATGGACTTCAACCATTTGTAAAACACATTTGCAAAGTATAGTCACATGCTACAAGGATTAAACGCACGAGCCTCAGCTATTTGTAAAACACATTCGCAAATAACAACATCATGCATAAATGAGCTAGAGCAAGCACAATGAGCTATCAACACATGACTAACTCATGCTACTAGTCAAGACCCCTCTTAATAGTACGGCAACCTATACTAGCAATCTGGTCTTCCAACCAAACACCAAGACCGGTAAAAGACTAGGAACACATCCTTAACCCTAGCTAGTCATACCTTTGTCTTAAGCAACTTCTTGAAGCTTGATGACGCACATAGTCACTTCAAGTCTGGGTCCTTGACTTTGATAATCACCAACTCATGATGATCTCTTTCGCTTCGGGATCTTGACTCGATGCTCATCAACTCATGATGGCATCCTTCATCCCGAGTCTCGATATGCATCAACACATGATGCATCCTTCATTAGACCTCCATCAACACATGATGGGTCTACTTGAACATCATCGACACACGATGATTTCCTTCTCTTCAAGCTCTTCATACGCATCACACATGATGCATCTTCTTCTTAAACCTTGACTTAGTGACGATCAACTCATGATGTCATCCGAAGTCTTTATTACCCTGGAACATAACCTATTCATCCAACTCATGGAAAATATTAGTTCCACAATATGATTATCATTAATTACCACACCATACCATTAACTCATAATGGTAGGACAAGATACTTCAATCTTTCCCTCTTTGGTGATTGATGATAATCACTTCAATTCACATAATTCAATGTAGATAAATGAGAGAACAAATGAGTATATACGAACTACATAAGTTATATATACTCAAGGATATGTTTCAAAGTAGAGATCCCAAATATATGTGGAGAACAGAATATGGATCAATACTAATGAAACCACAAAATATAGAGTGAACTCCTCCTAAATGTGCGCATACACGAATGTGTAATAAGAACATATGAATATATTCAAGTTATACTTGTGGTGGAGTTCAACCTATATTTTGGATTCGAGGAATGCAATAATATAAAAGAATATAAAGTCGAATGCATACCTCCATAGTTTGCACCTTTCTATATCCAAAATTATACTAGACAAGAGAGTTAGTCTCACAAATAGATTTATCATTAATCAATGAAATGTGTTAGTCAATATTTAGATTTGTCATTCATCACCAAAATACCCCATTAACACATAATGGCGGGTCTAGATTCTTCAGACTCTTCAGTTTCCAAGGCAGTTTCTCAAATTTTAAAATGAATACAGACCACCTCGAATGTCACGACATTAAATGAGGGTCTGTGTGATACGACTTCATCATAAAAAAAGTATTCACACACCCAATTCATTTAAAGTTCAGGGGCTAGCTGACGAGGATTAAAATATCTATGTATTACTTTAAATACATAAATAAATAACCATATGTCTTCGTAGTCGTAAACCTTAAGACTAACGACCCCCGTGGTCGTAAGAGTCATAAACCCTAAGGCTTGCGATCCCAGTGGCCGTAAGAGTCGTAACCTCTGAAGCTAACGACCTATGTGGTCGTTAGGGTTTCAGAGGTTACTTATAGGTACACTGGTCGGATGAGGTCCTGTACCTAGTCTCCGACCAGATGATTGCTCGTACAAGCAATGAACTGACATCTGATTCGGTTCTAAGCATATCCTTTACCGTGTGATGAATAGAGCACATGTCATATTGGCTCCATATCACACGACATTTCATGATCCTAAGACACTAGTGATAAACTACCATGCGATTTAGTGTCTCATAGAAATTAAACCGCCAAACGGTTGATACTTCATCAACCGTCGCCTCGCTCTGACCAGTCGCAACACTCCCAACAGGCGCCTATACTAGGATTAACTGCCGCCGCTTCATCAACTATTTAAGGAAGGGCGCGAACGGCTAAAAGGGGGATCGAAGCCAATTTAGGAAATCAACAGACGATTGGATTTCATCTGAAGCATTAGCATAGCAAGTACTGCGTTGAGTGTAATTAGTATTAGTCCACTACTTTGTCAAGGGCACCCCTTGTAAAGGATCCAATTCATAGCAATAAAGAGCAATCACATCATCTCCTAAGAACTCTTTGCCATTTTTCTCTATTTTATTTCGTAAGATCGGTGACTCGATCGTCGACACTTAGGCTGACTAGACTAGCAACAAGGATTTAGCTAGAGTGAATGTGATAATATGTTGTGTGGTGGCACACTGGTTGCTTACTTGCTTTTCTTTTAATTACCTTCGTTTCTAGTTCACAGCTCTAGGAAAACAGGGACATATGACTGTCATAATCTATAGAGATGGGCTAAGATTTCTTTGCAAATGTTTAGAAAAGCTGGTTTATACCTTCCATAACTTTCCAGAACCATGCATGAAATTGTTTGCTTCACCATCCCGAAGATCACCAGAACCCAAGGATAATCTTGTGTGGGTGTGACTACTTTCTTTGAAAACTAACGACATGGTCAAATTCAGAACAACAACATCGATATGGTAACTGATAACAAACCCAAAGATTGGGTGTCCTATATTCAATTTCAGGCATGATGAATTGTATATTTACATATCTTGTGAGCTATTTATATTTTTAAGAAATCATAAACAATGAAAATGGCAATAGAAGTTTGAAGGAAAACACAGCCTGAGGAACGTAATTGAAGTGTGAGCTTTGATGGAAAAAAATCATTAAGCATAATAAGTTGTTGGGGTAATAGAAACTAACCACTTTTCATCATGCCTAGATCATATAACTGTATATACCTGTGCTTACATTATAGTCACTGTTTTCCAAATTGTATGCTTTCACATGTACCTCTATTTAATCTCAAGCAGTATGTTGATTATGTGCGTGGTAAATTATCTTATTAGTTTACATTGTATTAGAGTACCTTGCTCACGCATACATCGACAAACCATAGCGACCTACCTTGAACTTATCTTCCCTCACACGCCAGCTGCCCCACCGAATCGTGTGTCTTCTATCTCTTCTCGTTGTTACAACTTTTTTCTTCAACCTCCAATATTAAGCTCAAATCTTGATCGATCCATATTAGCTGCTACCCCTTTCAATGCAATATTATTGCTTGATGCTACTTCTCCTAAATTATTGCTTAATGCTAACCGTTATGACATCAACAAGCATACACATGCAACCATCGTCGATCCCAACTGGGGACACGTGTCACGCTCTCTCTGGTGACACTGATCATATTCCCTATGATTGTGTCATCTCTACTCTAAGCTCTTTCCTCCTCTGCCTCTGTACGTCTGTGTTTCTATTCGTACGGATGCATGCATGTACATACGCATGCATGATGTTATACATGTTGAAAAAGTGGACAACATTTTAATTTCAGATTTTAGTATGAGGCAAAGATCACAAAAAACTAGAGATACATAAAGCGATATCAATAGCAGGCAGCTCATTGCACTTCTAAACATACTCAACAATTTGATTATAGTAGAAAAACTAGTCGTACGACTAACTTACAGTCAAGCTTGATGAAGAACACGAAATAGTGCAGATGTCGCAGTGAAGCGAGTAGTCATAAGATGCAGTGTAGAGAGCGGTGCTGACTTGATGCAGTGCAGATCGTAGATGTCGCGGTCAAACGAGTAATCGTAGGATGCAGTGCAGAGAGTGATCGCGCAGATGCGCTGCCGAGAAACCTTATTGTCGCCCCGTGCAGGAGAACTTTATGACAATAGTTCAGAGATACCCACTCACCCTCTTTCCCGGTGCACGCCGAGGAGAAGGGACTATTTGGTTTGACAACTCAATACGTCAGCACAGTTGATCGAAGAAAGAGATAGAAAAATTGGAATGAATTGATCTTTTGGTTTGGACGTCTCCAAATCATTCTAAGGTCAAGATAATTACTCTCTTGTAATTGCATACTTAAACCACTGGTACCCGCTAATTCAAAACCAATTAATGGTCATTAAGCAGTGTTTATTAATCCTGATTGTACACTGGTCTACAGCTTCGACTAGTGTATTACGACCACACTGGTATAAGGATCTGATCACTATTTTTCGACCACACTGGTCTATGCCTTCGACTACAATGGTTTATGGCTTCGACCACAATATTTCGGCCACACTAGTTAAGTCATCAACCACACCGGTCTAAGGCTTCGACCACACTGGTCTATGTCTTCGACCACACTAGTCTAAAGCTTCGACTACACTGGTCTATACCTTCGACAACCCTGGTCTAATGCTTTACATGCTTTGGAAGTTTAGGAATGAATGAGTATTTACACATATGGGCCCTATTCCAGCAATACATGCTTGATGTCCTATTCTCTCATGTTTGTCGCTCCTCTTCTTCGACGTTGGTCAACTCAATGCTGTGGCTTCCTTACTAACCACGGCAACCTTCTATCTTCACTAATGTTGGCATGTATGTTTCAGTCGTTATCTAATGATATGAAAAATCTTTTCGCCATCGCTGATGACGTCATGCCACTCACCAGTGATGGCACGCTCCTAGCTACCCGATGACCCCATATTGTCAATAGTTCAACTTCAATACATAGCTTCATCTTCTCTCTGCCAGGGCTTCCCCATTATCGAGCTTCTTTGGTCACTAACTTCTTCAATAACACTGATGCTCACCACTTATCATCGCGACCCTTGGCTCATTTAATTCTGGACTTTCTCTATAATGGCTCCGACGAGCAGCACAACATTGCCTTCGTTGAACGACGAAGGTTAGCAACACGACATTGTTCTTATCTTCGTCACCGCCACCTCAACTCTTCGCTTCCCCGTAGGTCAATATCTTCTTGCAGGACATATTGATGGCATTTCACTCCTTCATGGTTTCCACCGATACTATTCGTGCTATGCTTGTTATAACCTTTATTTTTATTCAAAATTTTAGTTATTTTTTTATTCCATAGGAAGCAACAATAGAAACATGTGACATTGAATGTGGTGTCATCTTTTGTGTCTCCTCTGGCACCATTCGTGCTATCCTCGTTATGACTTTTATTTTTATTCAATATTTCAATTATTTTATTAGAGTTCGTATACAAATCAAATTGCTAAATTTATTTAATTTATTCCAAATTTTAGATATTTAAGGATTTTACTTTGGAATTCGTATGGAAACTAAATTACAAATTTTCTTTTCTTTTTTATTATGAAGTTTCGTTCTTTTTTTTCTTATAATTTGTATAAGAATCCAACCTCTAATTTTTATTTTATTTTTATTTTGAATTCTAGATTTATTATATTTGATATGGACTCTTTTACTTAGAAATTTGTATGAAAATTAAATTTCTTATTATTTTATTTTTATTCTGAATTTCCGCTTTAATCAAATTAACATGAACTATTTCGTTTAATTTGATCGTTATAATCTAGACCCGACATGATTGACGATATAGATCTTTATCTTTTTTCACTGATTAATGTGAGAATTTATAGCCCTTGAAAGTGAATGTTGTGACTTCTTTTAACTCTATTTTAATAAGATAATAGACTAGCAGTAGGCTAACAATAGAAATAAAATCTTAATTTGTCTAGCCTTTATAAGCAAATATGAACCATAACATATACAGATTATGCATGATAAGTGCATCGATCCCAATTTCACACATGCATACCTGGAAACCAAACCAACTAATGTTGATAGGCACCAACAAACACTTCAACACGGGGTAGGAATACGAGTAAACAACCTAAACATGTAAAAATCGGCTCATTTGGTTCAGTCTTTGCAGGGATTGGACCTATACTTTCAACACACAAGTTGCAGATACAGAAGCAGAACAGGATGCACCAAAAAAGCTGGCAGGGACAGGAATCCCGATTGGTGGGTAATCATCCTCCCTCCACCAAATGGCACTTAGCTAGTAGACAATCAGAGCCTGAATTCGGCAGCCTGCTTCCACAGAGAGCACGCAACGGCAATTGCTCATCATCCCCTACCAACAGCACATGCGGCAAGCCCACCCAATTGTTTATTTGCAAGCAAAAGGTAAAGAAAGATATCGATCGATATTAAAACATTAATTCAGGATTGAGGAAACGTAGAACAGAGAAGAAGATTACAAGGCACAGTAACACAGCGTTTGATTTATGATCTGGGTCGTTAGAACCTACCAGTTTTGTAAAACCGAGGCCGGAAGGCGAAAACCATCGCACCACCACCACTGCCCACTGCCCACTGCGACTATTGTTACGCCCGCCTCGGCCGCGGCCTCGGCCTTCGCACGAGAGAAACCACCGGAACTAGCGCAGCTGCGCGACAGGGCGAGAGAGCGAGAGAATAAACAAAAACACCACGACACGAGGCGAGCCGCGCGGACGAGAGAGAAAAGCGGGGGGAATAGACCGAGGGGAGGCGAGGAAAGCGGCGGATCATGCCGGGGCACGTGCGGCCGCGCCGGTGCCGAGGCCGCGCTGCCTGCCGCCCCGCCGGCACGGCGCGCTGAATTCCCCGCCGCCACCGCCACCGCCACCGCCCTCTCGATCCTTCCGTCTCCATCCCTCCACCGCCCTTTTTAACGCCCGCCCTCCTGCCCGCCTGCTCGCGCTCGCTTCCTCCCCTTATCAATCGCTGTACCCCGGCGCCGCGTCCTCTGCTGGATCTGCGCGCCGGCGGATTCCGCCTGCCGAATCGATGGCGCGGTCGCTCCGATTGGGCGCGCTCGCGCTCCTCGTCGTATCAGGTACGTCCTCGGTCCTCCCTCCCAGGCCTCGCCTCCCGGCATGTCTGAATTATGCCTTGTGCGCAGTATGCGCTCGTGGTGGCGGAGGAAACGCCGTTTGCTCTGGTTTGCCATGGTGATGGTTGGTTGTTTTTGTGTTGCAGTGACCTTGCTTCCGCTTGTCAGCTCCGATGACGACTACAAGCACTGCGAGGGAGTTGTCAAGGGCTGGGCGGATTCCTTTGCGGAGAGCGAAAAGGATGGAGACAAATTGAGCCTGAAGGATTTGCTTTTCTTCCTTCACATTCCTCGAACCGGTGGGCGTACCTACTTTCACTGGTACGTTTGCTGGACCTTAAAGCAGTTTGGTTCGTCGTCAGCTAAGACGTGTTTCACTGATAGTACATTTGTTGGCAGTTTCTTGAAAAAGCTATATACGAATGCTCAGGAATGCCCGCGTTCCTATGATAAGCTGCGGTTCAACCCGAGGTGAGAAATGTTGGTTCTCTACTTCGTTTAATTGTATCATCACCTGGATTGATCTTAAACTTCACGCTGACTAACCAAACAAGAACAATAGCTCTATTGTCTTACAATGCTTAGAAAATGCTCGCTCTAGAGTCTAGATTATATCTTGTGCTTTTCAAATTTAGATCATGATGTGAGTAAAGCCTGCAGTATCTATAGTTTATTATATTTCCATATGTTGAAATAATGTTATTAGTGCTTACCTGGCTGAGAATGTGTAAGTTGTTGACACCTCATGGTCTTGGATGGTCTCCCTTTATACTAATTACTGCATTTCCACCATATGCATAGGCACTACATCTTGAGTCTGGTTATTGATAATTTACATGGATGTTATGACCTGTGTATTGGCTGCCAACAAATTGTGAGGTACTCTAGATGCAGTGTTCAGTTATAATGGCCGAGGAAGTAATTGTCCACAAATATGTGCTGTATGAGTAAAGTTGTAAAATAATTCTTCAGATGATTGCTTACAGTTACTAATGGTATTTATATGTCTTCTTGTCAGCCATCCTGATTGCAAGCTGGTTGTTAGTCATGACGACTATAGCTTAACTTCCAAGCTGCCAAGGGAGAGGACTTCGTAGTAACAATACTACGGAATCCACTTGACCGTGTATTTAGCACGTATGAGTTCTCAGTTGAAGTTGCAGCCAGATTTCTTGTGCATCCAAACTTAACATCTGCAAAGTTAATGACCAGCCGTGTGTTACCAAAATCGCGTGCTGTAAGTACATTGGACATATGGCCTTGGAAGTACTTGGTTCCATGGATGAGAGAAGATCTGTTTGCCAGGGTATACCTAGCTGTTTCAGTCGTACCTTTTTCTTACGTTCATCTTTTTAGGAAAATGGTTAGGAAGCTATGTTGGGTTTGATTATTTGCTCTTGGAGAAGTTAGTAGAATCCAACTATTTCGATAGAATGTAATATCAAGCCTTTTTCTCTCTCTAGATATTGAACCTCTGTATGTTAATAGATTCAAGCTAAAGCAGGATCAGGGTTCACAATTAAATCCAGTCTTAACCAGAAGCAAACACCCATTATATAAAGATAAAGCAGTTGATCTATTCTAGCACTTAATTGAACTTAACTCTGCTGGATCGAGTGTATCATATTCTTGAACCTTGGAAGCCATCTAGGATGCTACAGTTTCCCTACCTTCAATTTTGTTTGTTCTCGAGTGTTCCAAGTTATGCTTCTGTGTTAAAAAGGTTTGTTAGGATCAGCTACTAGAGTTGTTACTTGGAGGGTTTCAAGTGTGAGATTGTTATGTGCCAAGTACAGCAGCAAGGGGTTATGCATAGGATTGCGGACGGCCGTCCGGCTGTACCACCAGAGGATAAGCACGCTGAAAGGCAGCAGCAGTACACGGTCTTTGATCGTTGTTGTTCCTTGCGCATCAGGAAGGCAAGATATATTTGTTTGTTAGGAGGTTTGGCAAGAGATGAGTTGGTTGCTTAAGTAGTATCCCTTAAGGATACGATTAGGTAGCAATCTATCCCTTCCGGATATGATTGGTTAGTCGGTTAGTCCTCCATATAAAGAACATCTAGTTTGTATTCAGGATATTAAGCAAAGAAATTAGAAAAGTTCCTTAGTCTCTCCCTCTCCTCTCAACAGGGCCTCAGAGCCTTGCTGGCGGCATGGCCGGCCGGGTGAGTGCCCAACCCTCGGTCCTCGTACCCGTACCCGTACCCGGACAACACCCACAACAGAGACCCCTTAAGCTTCTGTAACACCCGAGGGTCGGTCGGGGTGTTATACCTTCACTATTAGTTTACACTTCAATTGATGTGAATGACCAGTAGTGTAGACTTCTAATATATTTCGGATCAAAAACACAAAATCACAAATAGCTAAGTTATCAATACTTTGGTGTTTTAATTGCTTGTACTAGATTGTTTTTGCAATAAGATGAGAGATATTTTCGTCTACCAGAGAAATGCTAGAGGGATTGACAAATTGCATAGTAGCAAGAAGGTTAATGCATATGATGTGGAGGACATGGTTATGCCATTACACCAGTACATCAATGACCCTGTTGCCCATGAAATCATTCATAATGGAGCTACCTTTCAGGTATGATGACTTGTCCCTTTTATGTATCTCAATTTTTGTTATACCATCCATGTCTATGCCTTTATTTGGTTACTCTCTCTGTTGTATATTGGAAACAGTAATTTGTGCCCCATGCAATTGCTTTGACTATTACTCCTTTCTGTGGTGGTGAATTGGCAGTTTCATCCAATTTGCCAAGTTTCTATATTTTTAAAGGTGAAACATCAGCATGCATAAGCCTATGATTAAGTCTATATCTTCCCACTATTTTTTATGAATATGTGGTCATGCCCATGGAAAAAAAAACCGGCTGGTTACCACCGGTTACCGGCCTTACCTGTGGGAACCGGGATTCCAAATATCGGCCGGAAAACTTCAAATTCAAATTCAAAATTCCGACGGTTACATCCCAAATTCAAATTTTTTCAGACGAATTTCAACCGAGATTTTCCTGGTTTTCGTAACCGGCCGCCCGGCGGGATTTGTCCCGGTAGCGGTTTTTGGATCCTTGGTCATGCCTGTGCAACTTGCAAATTCAAGCTATACACCAGCAAATAGTAGAAAGACGCGTGCATACTTAGAAAAAAATGATTATTGCTAAGATGTTTGCGCATATCTATTGCATGCTGCAGGTGTACTCCTTTAGATGCTTATTGTTAGTCAGAAGTAAAACTTGGCACAATGATGGCATGTATTGACCTAACCAATGAAACTATCCGGTGGTTTTTGTCCTTACAGAACATCAAACTCACTTTATCTATTTCTGCCTGCTGAGTGCTGACAGTTAGACCATATTTCTTCACGCTTATTTCACGCTACCCGATTAACTGATAATAAAGCTCTACTTTCTTCACGCTGCCTGCTCTATCCATGACAATTGCACAGTTTTTTTTTCATTTGCACCTTTTTCGTAAATAGCATACTTCAACAATCACCAGTGTTCCTTAGGAGAATGGCCTATGTGGAAAGAGATGCCATAAATAAATGGGCATTTTAAAAATCAATGTTCCAGTCCCATGTCATTGTCCTGGCAAGGGTCAACAACTTGCGTGTTTAATAATTCTGGTGCAAATATGTACATAGTAGTCAGTGCTACCATGTTATAATCCCCAGCCAATTTGCATTATATATTTTTGTTCTCACACAGTGGTGCCTCCAGATAATTTTGCAGTCAGCTTCAACAATCTGGCTGCTAATTTGTTTTTGTTTTCTCTGTTACCTTGGCAGATTACTGGGCTAACAAACAATTCTTACTTCGATGGAGCACATAAGGTTCGGCATTGTGTCAGAAAGCACCCTGATCTTGGTCGTTTCGTGCTTCAAGTTGCTAAGGTATGTACCAAAGCGCATGATGCACTATTGCATTCTTCGACATACAAACGTCACTGCATTGTGACTAACCAACTATGCTTTCCTGCAAAGGGAATATAAATAGTAGCTGGATGCGCTATGCGATTAACATTTACTTAACCATGTTAACATCAATTTACTAAGGCAAGTTCGATCTAGATTTCTTACATAATTTCTACCATAATTAATGCCATCATTTTCAATCACAGAGTAGGCTGGACCGTATGCTGTACGTTGGACTTACAGAGGATCACGAAGAATCTGCGAGGTTGTTTGCTCATATGGTAGGAGCACAGGTGCTTTCACAGTCTGGAACATTGAACTTAGATATCAAGGAAGATCCACCGGTTGGCAATGGTAAGATACCATGCAAACTGGCAGCCTTACTCATTTATAATGTATCTGCAGAAATCATATTCATGTTACTTACCTTTTTAGACTGAAGAGCAACAACCCCTTGGTTTTATTTTTATTGACTAAAAGATAAGAGAGCAATGTTATGAGATCAGGCATGGCAATGCATATCTAGATTTTTTGGGTCACAACCCATAAACCAAGACAAAGACACAGTGGACTGCAATACTAGATAATTAAATGGCGGTACAAAACAAAACAACATAGCGGTCCTCAAAAAAACAAAACAACACATCATTCAGCAAAATGCGAAAGTTCAAACAAGTGCATAAGCAGCATATGTGTGCCACTGTGTCTCGAGACTGGAGTAGTTATTAAAGCAGGAACTTTATTATCACTGTTTTAAAAAAAACTTTATTATCAGCAAACTTTGCTGCATATTAAAAGCATTAGGACAGGACAACAATATTTTGTGAAACCAGTAAGTTCATGAAATAATAACATAAAGAAAACAACAGTACTTGTAAAAGTGTTATGTGTTATCTTGGTGTTATAAAAAAAGTGTTATCTCTGTTATGGGTGTATGGTGCTCCATTTTTGTGATGTACTTGTGCAAAAGCAAAGATGATAAATGAGGATCTAATCTCTATCTTGTTCTCACAGACTCTCACTCATCCATGCTGGATCCAGAGGATGAAGAAACAAATGAACATATGGTAATAGGGTGGTTAAAATTTACATCGAGTTATTTACTTTTGTGTGACAAGATGGTTTAAATATTTATGACTGTACTCACATTTCTGCTTTCCTGATAGAATAGCACCCATGGTTGGCAAAATAATGAAGCTCTAAACACTACGGTGGATGATCATGGAAAAGGAAATGTAATGCAACTACCTGACATGTCAATTATTTGTGTAAAGTTTTTTCTATCATTATCTCATCATCTTAACGTGATGCTGTTGCTGATGCCAGATGACTGTTGGTAAATTGATGGAAGCTTACGAGAGTTGCATTGCAAAACTGCGGAAGTCTCAATCTAACCGTCGTAAAATATCCCTAAAAAAGGTCGAGGAAGCAAACTTTTCGAAGGAGGTGAGTATGAAAGGGGACTGAAGTGTTTGTAGTTTGAAGATTGTTTTTGATTCATTTCCTTATTTGCTAGTGATGTAAATTTGTATTAATATGCACATACCTGAAACTTTTTTCTTTGTGTCAACACCAAGTACTCATTGAGTACCAGAAATATTAAGTGATAAAAATTTATAACTTGTACTGCTTTATTAAGTGCAGTTCTTTTTATGGTTTCCAAATTAAGTTCTATCAATTGAATCCTATGTTGGTTAACATATTATTTTATTTATCAAATGTTTCCTTATTTTTCCATTTTTCACCGGTACATTCTGCCTGTCCCTTGAACTGGCAAGGTTTTGCTTTGCTCAAAACCTCACACCAAGACATATATAAATATCTGGTATTGCACATATATTTCTGTCATAGAAATTCCATTCAAACTTGGAATGTTTTGATTTGTGTTTCTAGCTTATTTGACGAGCGGTGCTTTAATATTTTGACATTGACATTGGAATATTATGGTTTGGTGAAGATTACACCTTCTGTTTTCAGGCACGACGTCAGGTGCCTGGGGCAATTTTGAAGCAAATTATCTCATTGAACAGCCTTGACATGGAACTCTATGAGCATGCTACGAACATTTTTACTCAAGAACATCTTATGCTAAAAGGTCAGCATTCCATGGTGGGACAGCACAAACAATTGTCAGATCAAAAGGTTTGTTCAAGCTCATAGTATGATTCTTCTTTATATGATCCACTTTTAGTTTGAACCTTCCCTACCAGAATTCAGACCTCAGGACATCTTGTTTGGTAAAAGCATTACAAAACAGTATCTATAATTCTACCAAGAAAAGGAAGTATGCTTCACATAAATCATCACTACCAAAGTATTTCATTATGTTGTGTTTTCTAATTGATTTTACACTGCATGAATATTTAAAATTTTAGTGTTTCATGCATGTGCATATGTAAGAGAGGAATAGAATATAGATGGACTTCGTGTACGCTATTATGCTACTTGTACTTACTTCATAATGCCGTTGCCAAGACATGTTGGTATCCATTGCACTCTTTACATTTTGGGTCTTGCTTCTCATCTATTATTCCAAGTATAGTAATGTCAAGGTTAGCTGGCCTTATTTGCTTTGGCTTATCTCTCCTTCAGGGCTGGATAGACACGGTTTGCAACTCCTGGAGTTGCTCTCCTTGGAAGGTCTTTGTGTTTGGTCTTGGGATCACAATGGCCATTGTTTTTGTCGCATTTGCTGTAACAACGAGAAGAAGAACGTCTAAACTTAAGGTTTGATGATGATGTTGATCAGGAGGCAGCCTCTAGATTTTGATGACAGTCTGATGTTGCCTAGAGATTCACCTTACTATTCTTTCGGGCAAAGATGACGTCTAAACTTAAGGTTTGATGATGATGTTGATCAGGAGGCAGCCTCTAGATTTTGATGACAGTCTGATGTTGCCTAGAGATTCACCTTACTATTCTTTCGGGCAAAGATGTTAACATGAAAATCATCACATATACTCGTAACCATGTTAACATGTCTCATAGACAGGATGGCTTTTTATCCGATGTGGTCAGCCGTTCGACAAACTTTGGGCACCTATGTGCTCATATGTGCCTTTTCCCCCGAACAAGGGTGATTTTTTTTTCACACCCCCGGGCGCCGAAGTGTCACTGGGGGCTCCAGAGGAGAGATGCTCTATAGGACTAACACCCTTAAGAGCAGTGGAAGACTATATATTGATGAGATATGCAGCCGTAGAAACAGCTCCAACCCAGAACTGTGGTGTAACGTGAGAGGCAAGGAGAAGAGTGCGGACAGTCTCAATCAGATGACGATGTTTGCGCTCAGCAACCCCATTTTGAGCACGGACACCAGGACAAAAGACGGGTAAAGAGTTTCCTGCTTAGAAAAAAAAACTGTCTAAAAGCGTCAGAACAGTACTCGCCAACAGAATCATAGTGAAAAGTACGGATTGAAGAATCAAACTGAGTATGAACCATCATTGCTAAGGTACGATAGATCGTAAGAAACTAGCCACGATTAGATATGGGGAAAAGCCATGTAAAACGAGAATAATCAAGATCACATAAAATTTATGCTCGCCTTTAGAAATAATAGGTGCAGGTCCCCGTACATCTAAATGAACTAAGTCAAAAGGACAAAAAGACAAGGACTCTTTAGAATGATAAGGAAGTTGTAAGTGCTTGCCCAGCTTACAACCCTGATAAAACATGGTTGTGTCAATAGTAACACATCCAAGAACACCCTGACGAACTAATGAAGAAAGACAAGACCCACACAAACGACCTAGACGATGATGCCACTGCGTAAAAACTCTAGAGGTGATGGCAGCGGTGGTGGTGGAGGTAGACGTAGAGGTGGTAGGAGCAACATAAGTGGACGGAAAGTGGAGGCAATCATGGATGTAGGGACCCTGATGATCCCTACGGCGCCGGCCATTTCCAAGTACCATCCCTATTTGTCGATCCTGGACAAAACAGGAGTGAGAGTCAAAACCAACCTTACAGCCGAGATAGGTAAGCTAACCCACCGAGAGAAGCTACATGGTAAGCTAGGGAACATAGGAAACAACTAGGACAGAAAATTCAGTGGATAAAAGAGTGCCCTGACTGCTGACAGACATAGGAGTATCGTCAGCTGTCTGAACAGATATATGAAAAGCAGGAGGTCCCACTGAAGTGAGAGATGTGGAGTCTGGTGTCATGTGGAAAGAGACACTATAATCCAGAACCCAAGAAATACCTAGAGGAGACGTCTGAGCTAGACTAGCAGAACCTGCTGGGCTATGAGAGAGCTACTGAACAAAGTCACCTCGCTGAGAAGGTCCTAACGTGCCGGTATGTCCTCCCGTCGAGGAAGGACCTCCCTACCCCCTGGATCGTCCACCCCCACATGCCTTGTTTCATTTTTTGCACCACACAACTCTGGTAGTCGTGCCCGAAGTTCTTACAATAATTGCACTGAACCCTAGTTGGTGTGAAAATAGGAGCAGAAACAGACATCTGAGGAAGGACTGTAGTCGAAGAAGAAGGGGTTGCAAGCACAGTTGGAACAGATTGTGCTGCTAACCCGCGGCGAAACTCCTCAGTCGCGAAGCATCGAAAGAGCCTCGGTGACGGTCGATCGTGGCGAACGACTCAGCAGTTGAGCCATGACAGGCTCAAACTCTAGGCTAAGACGGCAGACAAAGTCATAAAGATGAAGGCGGTCACGATCCACCTTCTGCACCTTATAACACTCTTGGCAGAGCGGAGAAGCCAGCTTGTCTAGTTGGCACCAGAGACTGGTCAGGGCTCGGTAGAAGTCATCGACAGAAGAGTCGTCCTAGCAAACTCACTCTGAAGAGAAAAGAACTGAGCATTGCTGCTCTGCTGGTATCGCTCGCGCAAGTACTCCTAGATCTGACGAGTAGACCGTATACCAACAATGTCTGGCTAGATGGAGTTGTCGACACTGACCACCAGGATAGCTCGAACACGAGCCTCATCAGTACATTGGTGCTTGAAAACGTTAATGGCATACTAAAAATCTCATCATCAGCAGCAACATCAACCTCTGCCTCCTTCTTGGCGGCCTCATCTTCTGCAGGAAGTAGGTTGCCTAGGAGGAGGCTGAACCGGCGGTGGCGAAGAAGGTCGTGCACCAGTGATATGTCCCCAGAGGCAGAGACCATCGAGCGTGATCTCCATGAGTAAATACCACAACCTGTAGTTCGTCCTATGGAGTTTTGTTCCTAAGAATGGGATTGCAGTTGATGGAACGGAAACCATCGGTAGGCGGCGCTGGACGGTGCGGCGATCAAGGCAACGAAGTCTAACTAGCGGCGCTAGACGGAGCGACAATTAGATCAACGTGAAAAGGTACTTTATTTTTTTGGAAAATATCTGGTTTTATAGAAACCAAATTCGGTTTCTATAAAAAACAGAGGTCACTACCCGCTTGATCCCATCGTGAGGACGGCGTCGACGGCAACCGGGAACGGCGGCCGCGGCTGAGGTGGAGGCCACGGTGGCGAGAACGGCGATGGCTCGTGTGGCGGCGGCGCGGCAGCATGCACGGCGGCCTGCGGGCACAAGCGGCGGTGGCGGGTGGCAGCTCGGCCGGTGCGGACGATCTTTGGGTGGGCAACGGATCTAGCGGACACACAGGCGGCGTCCCGCAAGAGGCGTCCTCAGGCAGCGGTGGTGGGATGGCAGCAGAAGGAGCTAGGTTAGTACCCTAGCTCTTATACCATGTTATGAATATTGTGTGTATATTTATAAGGTCCAATGGGCATTATATATAGGGAGTACAAGAGGATATTATAAGGGAATATGACATACACATAAAAGGAAATGCAAATGAATTCTCATTCTAACAATCAATACTAAATAGGTCATATAAGAGAAGAAGACCTTACACATCATTTGTCCATGACAACATAAAGCTAGTTTCCTGACTTTTCATGGTTCACATATGAATCCTAATAGTTCAAATTATTATGGGCAATTAAGACTTGATTTGAAGGATGGTCCTTGTTTTTAAGTGGAACAAGCATGCGATCCTCACACACACTGCACTAGAAAATATGATCATTTTGAAAGCCCTTTTCTTTTGGCTAGACAATACACAATTTTACATCACATGTGACAGTTTAATCAGTCAACAACCACCTGAAATTGATATCAACTGTTAAGCAAATAAAATATGGTAGAGGGAACACGGTGGCAATCGATTTTTCCAAATCATATCCCTATGTACAGGGAATGATGCATGCCCTCTGCTTTTAGGGATGGCAATTGGGCGCGGAGGATACGGGTAGTGCTCGCCCATACCCATATCCGCGACCCCGAATTCCCCCCACGGGCATACCTGCGAAGGACGACGGGCGAAAAACCTCGCCCATACATGTCGCCCGCGGGCATACCCGTTTACCCGCGAATAATGCATCGCCGCCTGTGGGTACCCATCGACCGCGGACATACTCGTACCCGCGAGCAATGCATACAACAAGTTCATCATAATTCACACATCAATGGTGCATCATACATTCAACAACTAATAAAGTTCATCACAATTCACATATCATGTTCGACAAGACAACTAATCAAGTTCAACAAATAAAATACAAATACAAATTGACATAGTTCCTTATACATATAGGTATATTACGGGTAATCGGGCGAAGCGGGTACGGGTGGAGCTTACCTATGCCCATACCCGTTTACCCAATGGGCAAGGAATTGTGCCCGTGGGCAAAGAAAGAAGCTCATACCCGTCTCTATTAGAGTATTCGTCCGCGGGCACGCGGGTAATCGAGCACAATTGCCATCTCTATCTGTTTTTCAGTTCAGACAATATGTTCCTTTCATTAGAAATAAATCAATGACCAACATCGAAATAGGTGTGAAATTTGACTTCAAATGGGATTCAAACCCTAGGCCATCGCTGAATTGAATGTAAGTTTGCCTTTTTTTGTTGTACTTTTCGACAAGTATATACCAACCAACTGATTATTTTCTCATTCAAAAAAGAAAGAAATGGATTGTTATCCAAAGCAGGAAAACAACGTTTCGTTAGAGAGAGAGAGAGAGAGGAAAACTATGGTAGTCCACTACAGGGAAAAACAACAAAAACATTGACATACCTTTTGTCTTGAAAATACCGCCTGAGCTTCTCAGCCAGTACAGCAACCTCCCACCTTTCCATTCCCTCCAAGTAGTCATCTGCGATATGTTTGCCTCCTGCTATTGCCATTGCCTTTTGTGGCTCCTGGATCAGCTCCCTTACCATGTGCTGGAAAAGTGCCCTGATGTTGAACGTCTGCGACACAGTGAACAATGGACAGCACTGAAAATCAGCACCCTTCATCCACCACTGGGCTCCCACACACCATCCTTGCCAGCGTCGTCTTCCCGAGGCCACCAAACCCAACGATGGCCAGCACACGGAGCCGAGGATCCTCCTCCATCAGCCAGCCCACGAGCTCATCCCTAGGCTTATCGATGCCCACCAGCTGAGCCTCCTCTGTGAAGAGAGCTTGCAACTGCTGATCAAGATGAAGAGATGCATGCTTGGCAAGCCGTGGGGTCGCTCCTCGAAGTACAGTCTTTGACAGGACCACCCCGTAACGCGAACGCCGCTCACCGACATCCCGAGCACGGGCCTTTAGTTCTTGCAGCTGGGTGGCAATGCGATGGCGACAAACTAGCGTGCCAAGCATACAGATGAACCGACGAAGTAAGCCCATCCCTGTTGACTCACCGAGATGACGGATGAACTCATCGATGCAGTCCTCGGCGTCATAGGCAATCTCCCTCACCTGCTTCATCCAGATTCTCTCTTGGTCGTCATGACCCTCTGACATGGCGAGGTTGCGGAGGAAGGCGTTCATGCTCTCGAGCTCATCCTTGATGTATTGAATCTCGCCATGGACGCCCTGCACCAACCAACTCTCCTGGGAGAGAAGGCGGCCAAGCTTGCACAGGAGGCTCCTCACAGCGCCCTCAGTCAAGCTGAAGACCACCGCGCCTTCCATGTTTTACTATGGAGTATTGAAATGCAAATGATGCAGCTATTGGAGTTAGGTTGCTTAGGTTATATATATGTAAGGCATTTGGTTAGCTAATTTTAATATGGTAGAAGCATAAGAACATTTCAGAATTCAGACCACGATTTTCCTGGTCATTTCTAGTCCTCACTAAGCTTCACTTGGAAGACAGCATCGTAAATTGCAGAAAGGGAAGTGATACTGATTGCATTGTTAGCTGATGACAAGGCAATGACAAGGAAACATCAGGTTCACAGTCGATGGCCAGCAGAAGCCCGAAACAAGCTAACATGACAACTTGACTTCTGTTCAACTTAGTTTACTATAGTCTCCTGAGCAAAATATGATTGATATACTTGTGGTGGTTTACAATGTCCCCATCAAGAAGATCAAATTCATGATAACAAAGTCAGTCCAGACAATATCAACACTTAACAATGATCTAAAAATAGGGCGGAAACAGTATCAACGAGACAAAATCACAAAGTTTACCCCCAATTCCCCAAAGTCTGTCAAATATCCACGATGAAATGGAAAGGGGGCCCAAAGAAGATATCCAAACCAAACATATACAAACAAAATCACCTGATAAGCTACACCAAGAAAAGAGGACTGAAAATAACTAGGAAAATTGGCAATACTGCACTCCAAACATGAAAAGGATAAGAAAGCTGAACAGGAAAGTAATTCATAGTTTGATGATGGATAGCATGGTAAGATTGGTAAACATTTTTGAACTCTAGACAATTAGGACGACCACCAACTGCCTAAGTGAAGCGTTCTCCACCTTAGTATGTCTGCCCCAGTCAGATTAGTGGTGCTACTCATTTTAACAATACGAGCCTCATGTAACATCATATATAAGCTAGAAGGAGAAAAACCATGAGACTACGCAGATTAGAGAACTAACAAAAAAACACCATCGGACAAAAAGGCTACCTCTTATCAGACGTGGTGACAACAAAGCAAGGTTTAGTTAATAAGAGAGAAAAGACAAAAGTCAAAAGTATTGAATCATATGATGTAGTATAACCCCAGACGGTTAGCTAGTTTGATACTAGACGCTACAAATGGAATATGCAAAGTGAAGCAAAGCTAACATAATCCAAGAGTGACAGGGAGCAGACTACTAGAAGTGGTTCCATATACTTTACAGCTCAACATAAAAGAACAAATGGTTGAAGCATGGGTATTCGATTTGTATAACCCTAGTTGTCTGCCTTGTCCGAAATTTCATGCCAACATAAATGCAGAAAAGCAAATCAAGCAGCGCTTTGAAAAAGAAAAGGAGGGGCAAGTATCATTTTCGCACTTGAACTTTGGATGAGGCCCATTCTAGCAATGAACTTTCGACGGAACGATCCAACTCTGTAGTAGCATTTGATTGGTTCCATTATTCCATTTGAGAGTAGGCAAGCACCTGGCTTCTGAAGCATTTCGTCGAGCGATCTGCGCGTGAGCAGGGAGAGTTGGGACTGTTGGACACAGCAGGCCAGACCGGCAGGGGCTCTCTGCCATAGTGCCATGGCATCTCCTGTGCACATGGAACCATCCACGCGCAGCTGCTCGCCGTCACTGTCCGGCGACCCCCTCAATCGCCGATCCGGATCTAATATAAGGATCGCTGTGTAAACAGTGTTACATAATGACTTATGAGTACAAATAACACTCGACGATAGTACCGTAGTAATGCAGTAGCAACAATGAAAGATATATTCCAATAATTTTATTGTAGTGAAATACTGTAGCTAATGATCTACGTTGGAAAGGCAGAGCCTTCCACCCATAGGACCCCTTTCCCTCGATTCCTTTCCATCTTCACGTCATGGATTCGGTGAGGCGTTTCATCGAACACCCGAAGCACAGGGCAGCACCATTTCCCCACGCAACTTGTTCGCTGCGTCGCTTGGACATGATCGCCGCCCCGGCCATTCCCGGTACCAGATGCTACTGCAGGCCCCGCGTCCCCGCCGGCCAGTTCGCCAAACCGCCCACCGTACCGCGGCGGCTCCTGCCGTCGGCGCCCAGCCGACCCATTCATCCTTTGTCGCACGTTAGCCATTCTTATTCTCGGAAAGAATGGGTACATGGGGATGGGGATATTATTTAGCTCAGATTTTGTTTGAGCAAACAATAATCGTACAGTAGAGTTATAGTGTAACGCGACAATTTCTCATAAAATAATTAATTTTCCGCATGAATTGACAAAAATGCATACGTTCCCAACGGAAGGCTGAGTATGTTTATATGATAGAAATGAACTGACCCCAATGGCATTCTCAGACGTTTGAGTAAGATTAAGTCGAGGTAATAGTATTTACCAATTATACCATTGTTTGTACTGCTGACTTCTTTAACAACCAGAAAATGCTACATGCTTACACACCCGTGCTACCTACAAAGTTACTGCAAGTCTGCAATTCAGACACCAACATCAACACGTCAAGAAAACAGGATAGCCAACAGCTGGGAAGTCGGCTACCCTGCAATTCAACACGACAAAGGATAACGGGTACTTTTTAACAAGTTACTTCAAAATCTTTGGGAAGATTGTACAAAATCTTTAGGCAAGAAGCAAACATATCTCGATAAAAAATAATACGCTGAAGAGGTTCGTACAAAAAATTTAGGTGGTTACAATTAGCTCAACTCAGCACAACAGTATCCTTATCCACCCTAAGGCCAGGCAACTTGAGCAAGCAAGTGCGACAGTGAGACATATTCCCCAACCTCTCAGGTCCGCGCCAATCAGATTCTTGGTGCTGCATAAGATACCAATACGTGCCTCAGATATATTGTAAGGATTACTACGGTAGAAACTAAGAAAATGAAGAAGGCACACAAAATTGACAGAAATTGCCACCAGAACAAGATACATTACCTCCGCCAATTGTGGCTTCAGGGAGTCGTTCTATCGAGTACCTGTGTTGAGTGATATACATGATTGGAACACCAGGAACCTGCCAAATCGACATTGTACACATCATTAGCATAAGAGCAACCCTTCTGCGATACTAGTCCAACTGCTGAGCTGTAAGGCTGTAAGTATACCTTTCTTATCCTCCTTTTCAAATCTCTATCACAAGTGGCAACGATGTAGCATTTGTGCTGTAACAAAAAAAAATGTGGTTCAGAAGAGAAAAAATCAAATGTTTAGCATAAAAGGTAACATAAGCCTCAATGACTATTTACTAACTAGTCTGAAGATGAACTATGTAATCCAGAGCAATGAAAAGGTATGAGCTAATCGTATGAGCTAATCGAAGGACACCACATGCTGATACATTAGCATGCACTGAACACAGTACTTGCATGGGCACAAAAAAAAATAGCCGAAGCATAATCGGTAGATTTGTACAAAGAGTACACATCATCTAATAGTATTAATAAGGTACTGCTGGCATGCAGGGTCGATTCATTCACTTGGAAGAAATTTTGATGCCACATAAATACAGAAAGCAAATCAACAAACTCTTTGGGGAAAAAGGAATAGTGCCATTTTTGTTGTTGAACTTTTGATCAAGTCCATTATAAATTTATAATCTTGAACAATTCAGGAACCAACTAACCCGAACATCAAATTTTTTGTTACTGAACTAGCACAATGATAAATAAAAATACAAATAGGAGGTTAATTGATTCCAATTGAACGTTTGCAACGTCAAAAGCATATGGCCTAAATATCAATAACCTATACTTAACTCTAGAAAAGGTTGTAAAAGGAAGATGCATCATATCCAATTTATTTCACTTTCCCTTAATAACTATCCACGAAATATCAATAAAGTACATTATGCGGAGATTATACAGGGATTGGCAGGTGTCAGCAGTCCCCTAACAAAAGCTATCCTCCTCCACCTCCTAAAGGTAATAGAATAATATTACTGGTACTTCTACTCCGATCAAACAAGAAGCAATTCGGGGAGGCAGAATCCTACCTGAGTAACTCTCTCTACGATGCAGTCATCAGCATAAGTTCCCTTGTGTGTGCATGCTAATCTCTGGAACCTAGGGTCCTTTGCAATTCTGTAACAGAGGCAATCACGCAAATTACAGGTATTAATAGAATAAAATTGTACAGTGCCAAACACTAGTCACAAATATGTGCAATTAACACTTGTATAGAAAGACCATTTAAGCAACTAAATACTAATACAGTAATTATTGGGTATGGACATTGAACGGACCTCAAAGCCACACGGTACTTTTGTCCTAGCTTTTCAAGCTCAGCCATAACACAGTCAGTGATACAAGGGGTGCCTTAATAACAAGATTGCAGAATTTGTCAGGAAATGAATATGCAGTTCACAGGACGTTAAAAGGCTAGCTCAAGTCCTAAGAAGATAACGGAAAGCAAGATAACGGAGCTGTAAGCTTACACTTTGCATAAAGGCAGTCCATCATTCCTTTCTCCAAATCCAGCTGCATAGTGAAAAAGAAGGATTTAGTCACACAGATGAGCTTCTATCCATGAAATCCATTCTGACTTAAAAGGAACATCATTACCAAAGCATATACATCAGGGATAGGAGAACATATGATGATCATTAAAAAGGCACCATATTGTCCAATCCCAGAAATGCAAGATATGTGATCTGTTTCACTAAAACTAGTCACCTACCTCTACGTCCAATATAAACAATTACCCTAACCATTTGCTTTAGCTGTCAATAAGGTTTTAGTGTCTGATAAGATTTAGTAGCTCCAAGTTAGTGTTGAAGCTTCTTACATTGACATACGTATCTAGATTCTAGAGCACTCCGCATGTTGTAAATAAGAAAATAGTGTACTACCTTGCTTGTTACACACAGCCTAGCATATATGCCTGTTACAACGTGTCAATAAGCAAATAAACTCCAGCTTATGCTTCCAGTGCTGTTGAATGTAACTTGAAATTGTCTACTGACAAAACGTGGCAGTTGTAAGACAAGCTCTGGTAAATGCTAAATACTCGGTACAGTTAAGATTATGCTGGGCCTCACAAAACCAGTCAGTGAAACAACAGAACATCAGCTAATACAAAGGACAAACCTTGTTCTGGATGGAGAAGTTGATGAAGTTGGTGTCCACAATAACCCGGTACGGCGGCCCTAGGGCCGTGTTGTAGCTGAAGAACAGCGACGAGGAGACCTGCGGCCTGCGAACCTCAACCCAAAAAGACATGATTAATCCAATTATCCAAACAAGCATGAAAAAACTGAACCCCAAAATACAAATCCCAGCAGGCACTCACACATTCCGGCTCAGCTTCTCCTTCTCGGTATCCTTCTTCTTTGGGTTCAGCACCTCTTCCTTGTACCTAACCAACGCTAAATTTAGGGCTCCAAGAAGCAAGAAACGAGCCGGATTGAGAGGAGGGAGATGGTCGCCTACTTCTTTATGGTCTTCTTGCTAATGATCTTCTTGACGGCCGCGAACTTGGGGCCCTTTCTCTTCGCCTTCCCCATCCTCAAATCGAAACCCTAACAATAACCGCAGCTACTACGCGCTCTGCACTGCACGCGGCGGCGCCTCCGAGTTCTCGAGGTCGGCGAGAAGAGAAAGACAGAGAGGGGAAGGGTTTGCGTCTTTGCGAGGAAGAAAGGCGGCGGGTGGTGAGGCCCGCTTGTCAGCTGGTCCTGGTGGGCTCGCTCCGAAATTATAATTGGGCTTTGACCTCACGGCTCGGTCCATGAGTTCTTGGGTTTTAAGCCATTGGATGCGGCGGAGATGTGCGCCTCGCGCTATGGACCGTCGGATCTGAGAGTATTGTGCGTGTCGTCGCTTGGTCTGGAAGGGGAGGGGAGAAGTTGGGGATGGCGGCGGCGGCGACGTTCCGGTGGGTGTTGCAGATGCACCGTGACGTGCGGCGGGCGGCGCGGTTCTACGAGGAGGGGCTCGGCTTCAGTGTCAACGTCTGCACGCTCCGCTTTGCCGAGCTCCAGTCCGGGCCGTTCAAGCTCGCGCTCATGCACACCTACGACAGGTTCCGACTACTGTACTGCCCTGTCCTCGTCGTTTACTCTAGTTCGTGGGGCTTTGGGGGTTGAGCTGTGCGGCGTTGCACACTGCAAAATGCTAGCGCTAGGTGTGTCCAAGAAGATGAAATCTAGTCATCTGTCATCTGATTCGTGCTTGAAAATGTGGGCTCCAAGATCAACTTTGTCCCGAATTTCTTTGCCTGTGGATATGAACTGGGTGCTGAAGGATATTTATTTCAATTTCTTTATTCGTCATTGGTGTGAAGCCTGCTTATTTGAGCAGTCGGTCGAGATGGAGTAAGGATTAGGTTAATTGTTCTCTAGCACACTTGTTTTCCCCTTGAAAGGCAGCAAAATAGTCTCAGTGTAGTGTTTAGAAGTGCAGGTCAAAATCAAATGTTATTATCATCTCCAGTTCTCCATTGCTGAGCAACAGTTTACACTTCATAGATTGCAAGTGGGCTTCACAAGTTCCTGCATTTTGAGTAGAAAGTTCTTTTTGTTGATCTGCTTGGTTAGACTTACGCTAGGATGTGTGCCTGAGTGTAATACGTATCAATCATCAAACATGCATCTCGGCTCTAACATTGCTCTCACACATACAGAAGGAGTGTTGGATCTGCTAGGTTGCTAGTTTGCTCATTATTCTGGAGAAAACAATGACCAAGCTAAGTGATGACCCCACATTTCAAATTCTGTATGGGAAGTAGTGTAAAGTTAAGCTTTACAAAGTGTTTCTTGTTTTATTATATGCAAAACTCTTCGCAAAGGAGGCATACATACAATACTGTGCTGTGTGTTCATCAGTATGATGATTTGAGATCTTCTAGGGATTAAGCATCGTATGAATGCCAAACTTATAATAGAGAACCTTTCAGTGACAAGATGAGGCTTTAAAAATGTGATCTCGAAATTCTGTTGGTGTCCTGAATTCAAGCTAGTTTACTTTGTGTATTTGTCCTCTGCTTATTGTGTTACTCTGACTCTCTGAGATATCTCTTTGTAAGATGAAGAGTAGTTACGGTAGTCAAGTAGTGTATGAAAATATATGATTGAATTAATTTCTCCTCCTTGGAGATTTTCTCCAGTTTTTCTTGTGGGTTCATAGTATCATCATCATATGAATATGAGAGCCGTATGTTAAGAAAGAATTTTCCACTTTCAAACTATGAAGTCATACAATCTACAAGTTATTAAAAATAAGATGCATTATCTTTTTCTTTAGATATTATGGCATCTTTTGGCAATTGACCAGAGCATAAAATTGCAACTGCTTTTGTTTGAAAGTTCATGCATACTTGCAGTAACCTTGCATCACAGAGGGGCTATTCTTCAATGCTGTCCTTCACTGTAACGGACATAAACAGTACAGTTGCAAAATTAATGGCTCTGGGAGCTGAGTTGGATGGGCCTATCAAGTATGAGATCCATGGAAAAGTATGCTGTCTATAGTCCATAACTTTCATATATGATAGTATTTGTGATTTCTTCAAAACATTTCTTATGACATTGTATTATATTTATTTTTATGTAGGTTGCAGCCTTACGTTGCATCGATGGACACATGCTAGGTCTTTATGAACCAGCCTGAAGAACCTGGGCTACAATGCATGTAATGAGAAGCCCATTTAATCGCTTGCAGATGAGTGATACATGTGCCTATTTCTTGCGGACAAAAGATCTTTTGACATGCCCACTGACTCGGTGTACAATTTCTAGAGAGTTAGCGCTCCTTTTTGTTACGAAAATCGTATGAGGGTTGAAACGTTGTTGCTAATTTAGGATGATATTGCTCACTGTTTACCTCATATTGCCGATGGTGATGCATAATTTCGCAGAAGTGGATAGAACCAGCTGCCAAGGTTATCCAATGCGTTAGGCGCTAGTCGGTAGCAGCGGGCCGACTAGAGCCTAGGCCCTCTAGACGGCACCTGGGAATTGTGAGAGCTTGAGATATTTAATTTGTAATACTTAACCATCCGATTGGTCTTAGTATTACAAATCAAATATCCTGCCCTCGGTGTATTATGTATCTCAATGTCAAAAGCAATATCATACAACAATATTACAATAATGTAGTCTCGAAGGTGACAACATAATCATCATACAACTTTAGTTTTCATACATACGACCGACCGCCAAATAGCAATAATAGAAGTTAAGTACGCAGCAGAATAGTAAAAGCCATAAGATGTCACAAAAGAAAGTCGACCAGTTGCCTTTACCCATAAGGCAACCTGGTCGGAAGCCTGATGAGCTAGTCGTTGTTTTTGTAGACAGTCTCACAATGATTGACCCTTTGGGGATCAACGTCCTTTGAAATTGTAGCAACCGGGTTGAGTACAAAGTTGTATTCGCAAGTCTTACAAGCAAAAGAATATATATAAGCATTCATGTATCAAAAGAAAGATGCTACACTGATAATTTTCAGCATAAAGCAATATTTCATTTGAAGTACAAGTAGTAGATTGAAATGACAAGTGAGCAAATATTTTTTATACTTTAAATAACAGCGAGCAAACAATATTAGACAACATCTAAACAACAACAGGTGGCTACTCCGCGGCTCACAAACATAGCATGAGACTATTCTCAATGACAACCGATCAAGTTTTTAGGTTTGAATTTCCAAAATGTTAAATCTAACTCATGTAGTCCAGTCCTAAGCGTGTCCATAACATAGGATGAGGTTATTCGAATAGTTTACACCCTGTAGGGGTGTACCAATGTACCCACAGGCCAAACCGCCTTTTTTGCCACCGGATAAAGCACATTTCCGAAGATATGCCGGCAAGGCTAAGTCCTACGAGATGTTTCCAATATAATGTATTAACTACGAGTCATCTGTATAGATGGAAACCCATACGTTGTGTCGGAGTCATCGACTCAGTCTCAGCAACTGTCGATGCTCCTCCGGGTAGGGAACTTAAACCCAGAACCCATCCCGCACACCCAACAATAATAGAACATTTTTTAACAGAACAACAACCACCATGCTACTCGAATCTAATACATGCCAAAGTACTAAGTCAAGATAGGTCTCATATCCCTCTCATGTGGTTACATGCAATAATGCTTGGTTTTGGTGAAATAAGATATCGGTCCTTGTTGATCGAGGCAAGACATCCACACACCCAACAACACACCATTCAACTACTTACCCAAGTCTAAATAATTTCATTTGCATTTTTAGTTTTCAAATTAATATAGCACATGGTGCTAGACATAGCATAATAAAATGACTTGTGCGATCAAGGTTATCGACAAAGTCAATAACCGCCCAATTCTATCAGAATTTAAGCATGACTAAGCATCAATTCGCATAAACATGTATAGACTCTATAACATCCACCGAGCACTAACATCAGCAGGAATAATAACTTAGGGCTAGTGGCAAGGAATAAATATTTGCTACAGCTTATGCATCTAATAGGAATAACTACCTCTAACAAAAAAATAATCAGTCAAGTAGAACATGCATACATATAAGTTGCAAACAAGATATTTTGTAACGAAATTAATAGGATCAATATGATCAAAGGAGGGCTGCTTGCCTTGTTGAAGATAATCCGTTTGATGTTGTTGATGATCACACTCGAACTCGTTTGGATCTTCGTAATATAACATTTGAATACGAAAAGCAAATAAGAACGCATAACACCAAATATATCCAAAAATTCAAATTTATCCCAAATGCATCAAAATTTCACAGTAGCTAGATTATAATTTTACATGAATTTAGATTATTTTTTTTTGAGTTTGTATGTGGAAGTTATGGCCTTTGGAAGATCAAGGGGAAGAAAAATTGGAAAAATTGTAATCTATTACTGTTCATCCAAATTTTCCAAAAAATATGGTGGAGATAAAAATTACATGGATAAATAAAGAAAAAATTTATATCCATAATAACTTGATTCTCCTCATTTGGAGTTCATATGAATTTTCTATGAATTTTTTAAGTTGAAGCATTTTCTAGTGTAAAAATAATCCTATTCCGAGAGCAATATTAAAAACTAATTTTTCCAGGATGGTAACATGTTCAAAAATTATACCATATTAAATTTCATTAAAAATTAAAACTAACAAAATTGATTTCGCTGGATGTGGAGTTAAAATGGATTAGTTATGCATTTTTTAAGTTAAATAATTTTTAGTGCAACAATAAATTATTTTAGAATTTCAAAAAAAAATAAAATACATTTCTTACCGAACCGAGAGCTAGCCACAGTCCATGACATGTGGGGTCTACTGCATAGTATTATTTTCATTTTAATTTCTGATTTAATTTCTACTGACAGGTAGGTCCTACACGTCAGCGACTCGGTTCACGAAACAGTGCATGGAACGAAGGTCCACGCACTCGGTCCACGGTGGGGATTACTATACACTTAAAGCGCGGGGCCCGCATGTAAGAGACACAATGCTAATAAATAACCAATCATTAACACAATTAAGCAAGATTTGCCGATAGTAATCATTGATTAGATCCTAACGATCGTCATTAACTCCTAATCATCATGCTACAGTACTTACCCGAACAGGACATGTGCACCCGTGAGATTGCCCGGCAGCTTGCCGGCGCTACGCGCCATGGCGGCGCCGACCAAGGCCAAGAATGGATTCCTCATGCCATTGCGTAACTAAGGGTGCCGGCGGTGAGCTCGATGACGGCCTGTAGCGGCGGCGCGACGATGAGGAGCGGCAGTGAGGTTTGGGCTAACATGCAAGTAACAAACCAAGTGTGCATTGATCTCTTTCGTACATGTACCAGCTGTGGTGAGGTTCGGTGGCGAGAAAGATAGATCTTGCGATGGGGAGACCGATTCAAGCTGTGGTGGCAGGAGACTCGACCTCCCAGACTTCCACAAACCTACAGGTGCTCACCACAAATCCCTAACCGACCACATTTATACCACCTATTCGCAGCCGTACACCAAGTTAGTCGTCTAGAGCTCGCTTACTCGCCTCCGTGCTGCAAGTTCTACCGTGATTTCCTCCGCCTAGGACCGGCTAGGCGGTGGTGGTGCCTAGGACCACGATTTGGTGGAAATCGTGGCACAGACCGGCCAACTACCACCTAGAGGCCAATTAATCCGCACTAGGCACTGATTTTTGGAACACCACAAGCAGCTCAAGATGCTAGGCTAAAACCAAGTTCATCAAATTCGGGTTATTCAGGATTCGTATATGTGTGGATATTGCTAGGCCCGTATCTTAACCTTTTTTATATACGGATACAAATTCGGGTTATTCAAGATTCAAATCGGAAACAAATAAAAATACAAGGATAGTGCGCGCATACACGTGAACTTCTTATACTTACAAAGAGTAATGACTCCCTGCTCCATACACACCCCACTTTTAACAACAAAATGGCACGATGAGACGAAGATACAACTGTTTGACGGCTCAATACACCCTTCAGGACATACAGAAAACAATTCTACTATGACTCCATGCGAGAGCAAAAAAAAATAGTGCCCTGCATATGACTGCACGAAAGAAAACCAGAGGGATCGATGCTTCCCCACACTAATTTATGGGGAAAAAATAGCTCATCGGCTTGATGGTCTGAGGAGGAGGCGCCACCGTCGAGGTCTAGAGGGCGGCAAGCGGCGAAGGCCTCCTCGTCTTACCAGCCGCCGTTACTAGGGCTGCTGCTGGACGCCATCCCAGGTGAGCGGCCGTATCGGCAGCGAAGCTCCGGCGGGCGGCGGCCGTAGCTCACCGGCTTGGTGGTCCGAGGAGGAGTTGCCACAGTCGAGGTCTAGGGGCCGGCAAGCGGCGGAGGCCTCCTCGTCCTACGAGCTGCGGTCGCAGGGATGCTTTTGGACGCCATCCCCAATGGATGGAGAGGTTAGGGCCAACATTTAGACGGAGGACTTGTTTGCCGGATATTTAGACGAGCCTTGGTCTGGAAGAAGCCCTCTATGTCACTGACAAATAGGTGCAGGCCCCACATGTTAATAATACTTTCATACTGCGGGCAATATGGATCATATTATGTAAATGGGGACAAAGAATGACGGACGGACGAGATGTGCGGAGGAGGGAGTGTCTATTACCTAGAGTAGTCATGTGGTACTAAACTTCCCACATTTCATCACATGAAACTCTAATTTCGAAAACCTTACGTCCTAATTTTCGAGACCTAAACCCTTAATTTGTCGAGATAATTTCAGAGCATATAAAATTCTGTAAAAATTACAGAATCAAGCCCACTGTGTAAGGAGCCTGGAAAAAAAAATTCATAATGTTTGGACCTCATTTTCTATATTAGCAAATTCCTACAAACAGTATACTTAAATGAATTTTTAAGAAACAATCATAATTGATAAAATTTTGAAAAAATTACACAAATAAGTACACTGCGCTGGGAGGCACCACAAAAATTTATAATTTTTTGAGCTCATTTGCTATATTTAAAAATTCATCCAAAAAAATATTATTAAATATTTTTTTAAAAAAATGTTGCTGCTGTGTGGCCACCTGCTGCGGTCCCCGACGGCAGCACTTGCTGCTGCGGTCCCCGAGCGCAGCAGGTCACCCAAGGAGGCTAGCTTTGGAATTTTCATGTTAAGAGGGTTAGATTTGGAATTTTCGTGATCTACAGAGCTAGAATTGTCCGGACTTCTACTTCCTCTGCCACCCCTCTACCACCTCCTTGTTTTTATCTAGCCTTCCTGCCCGTCTCCGGTGGTGGGACACCGTCGTCCTGCCAGTGGGCGGCCTCCTGTAATCCCGCGGCCGGCCTGGCCACTGCCACATCACTGCCAGTAAACCCCGAACCTGGCAACCTGATCCAACAACGTCCGATCAGGATCTGGTGGCCACAGAAGGTACCTTCCTTTCTTTCTTTCTTTTTTGCTTCATTAGCAGGTACATGATGTTTATCAAATCCATTCTTTTTTTACTTCAGTCATCCTCATCCCATTTATAAATGGGAAAATTGGCTCGGTAATACTGCAAATCAGAAACCTGTGACCAAATAGGCACATGAATCTGCGGGAAATGCGCTTGGAGAAGAGAGCCAACCTGGGTTCATGCAGAACAGCTTCAAGATTCAGGCATCAGCAACCAACCTGCTCCCACAAACACTAGCACATCGACCAACAAGACGTTCTCTCTCATGCAAAGGTCAACCTGCCTGCCTCCCTATAAAGCTGCCCTCTCCCAATCATGCACTCCAGATGCTAGCCTTTGCACAATGAGACGCGTAATTTGATTGGAAAAGTTGGAGACCAGAGCACTGTCATCAACTGCTCCATTGCTCAATCTAAGGGAAAAGAAGGCACATTGCAACTTGTAATCAGATTAACTCCCTGTGTTGTCTGAAAAGAGCGAGGTAGTTTGCCTACTACCACCGGAATTGTCGGTTTATTTGTCCACTTGTCCTCAAAATTAGTTGAGAGAAAGAATCATGATTAATTTGATCAAAACATCTGCTTCTGAATTTGGTGAGACACAACCATCTGTTTGTTCATCACTTCCCTCACAATAAGTAGAATCCCCGGCTGTCAAAAATCTAAATGAAAACAACAGTACTAAGACTGACCATGTCATTTCTCATGAAAACTGGTTAATTGCTCCTCCTAATATGTATACATAGACATATCTGTAATTATGAAATCAAGCACTCATATCGTAGCGCAAACTGCATGCTTATATATTATAATTGCGCAAAGATTAACACCCAGTGCCTCCTAAATAAAGCAAACCCATTTCCCTCCTTTGCTAATTAACCTCTCCCAGCTTGGACACCTCCTCCTCTCCTTCCTCCATTCCTCCAACCACCACCACCTCCTCCTCTTCCGTTCCATTCCGAGAAGAAGCCACTTCGATTCCTCCGTCGAGATGGCGGCTTCCTTCCGCCACCGCAGCATGCCGCGGCGTTAGCCATCGAGAAAGAACTCGGAGAGAAGCAGCAATGGCGATCGCCTCCTTGTTGCTGCTGCTTCTTGCGTTCTTGCATTCCTCCGCGGCTCAGAATCACAGCGCGAACATCTCGGCCATCGAGACGGCCGTCCGCGACCGCGCGTTCGAGCTGCTGCACCGCACGAACCAGCTCCTCGACGTCCCCCTCCGGGATAATATATCCGCCGGCGCCATCGAGGCCACGGCGCTGCGCGTGCGCAGCAACTCCCTGTGGGTCGACGGCGTCAACGCCACCGCAGGGTTCAGCGTCCCGCCGCGCGTCGTCCCGGTGCCGTTCGCCCGCCGCGTCGCCATCGTCTTCGAGCGGTTCCTCGGCAACTCCTCCGGCGCGCTTTTCTCCGCGCCGCTCGGGTATGCGCTGGCCTCCCCGGTGGTCGGCTTGCTCGCGTACGACGCGTCGGGGGGGCCCAACGGCCAGCTTGCGCTCCGTGCGCTCGGCGCGACGGTCCGCGTCGAGTTCAAGAACCTCACGTCGGCGAAGGGGTTCAACGCCACCACGGCGAGGTGTCTGACCTTCGCGGCCAGCGGGAAGGCCGTCGCCACGCACGCCGTGGTGTCGGGCACCGCGTGCGCGGTGTCCGGCACGGGGCACTACGGGGTGGCGGTGCGGGTGGACACGCCGCCACCGCCTACGGTGGTGAAGGGGAGGTGGTGGGTGTGGACGGTGGGGGTTGGCGCTGGCGGGGTGTTGGGGGTCAGCTTCTTGGCGGTTTCCGTGGCCGGAGCGGTGAGGTGGAGCAGGAGGCGCAGGAGGGAGGAGATGGAGCGGCGGGCAATGGCGGGGGAGGAGATGGGGAGGATGGCAGTGCGGGGGAGCAGGATGCCGTCGGCGAAGATGGTGAGGACGCGGCCGGAAGTGGAGGGCAGCCCGCCGCCGTGGCGGAAGAGCTAGCCCCTCTTCGAGTTGCACCGGCGCCATCTTGTTTTAGCCTTTTAGGTAGGGCCCGTCTTAGGTCTTTTCAGTACGAGGCTTGTACAGTACAATACATATTACTCTTCATTTTTTTCCTTGTGTGACTCAATCAAATTCAAATTGAAATGCACATTCAAACAGGGTACTTTTATTAGAGTAACAGCACATTGCCTTTCCTTTCTGAAAATAGCACATTGCAATAGTTTATCTACTTCCATTCCTGAATCTATCTGGGTTCTAATGTTTCCTCCAGATCAGAATAGAAAAGAAATTGTAGGCTGCAACCGAGAAATAGTAGTACAACTTCTCAATCCCATAAAGTATGAAGATTAACCCCAAAAATGCTACCATGCATTATTTGCTTGGAAAAAATCCATTCCACAACCCTGAAATCTTCCGAAAGTTCAAAAATCAAACATGAACTACAAAATCGAGCACTCGACCCCCTTCAACTATTAAAACCATTCACTTTATCCCCTTGAGCCTATTCCAATCTGGTTTTGAGCTGACGTGGCGGTGGTTTTGACATGTAGATAGATGTGGATGCCACTTGGATACCACACTGGATCCTCGTTGTCAAATGAAGCCTCGTCGGTATTGGCCCCCGCATGTCACTATAATACTCCCACCATTCCTGAATCACGCATCCCTCTCCTCTATATCCTTCTCAACAACGCGCTTGGGGGAAAAAGTAGTGGGCGAGCGAGCGAGCGTTTTGGCAGTAGTAGGAGGCGGGTGGCCGCGAGATTGCTGGGGCGCGAAGGGCACCCATGGGCTCCCCCAAGTGCCACCATAGAAGCACGGCGAGGTGTCGGAGGTGGTGGAGATGGAGGAGCAGGACAGGCAGGCGGAGGCGGAGGAAGAGGAGGAGAGGCTCTTGCCGAAAACAAGGTGCACCTAGGCGTCAGCGCGGTCGGAGAGGTGGGGTGGGATACCGCGAAGGCTCAGGTGGCGGACGGGGACGACGCAATGCTCGAGGACGCTATCATAGTGTCGGGAACCTCCACGCTCCTTTGCCCACTTCGGTCGCAGAGGTTGAGCGCGTTGGACGGGAGAGCAATCAACACGGCAATGGTGGCCAGATTTGGTGCGCCATGGACGCCACTTGGATGCCAGATTGGGTGTGTTGCCGTCGCCATCTCACTACACCCGCGAACTCGTGTACACCGCACCAAATCTCGTGATAAATCTAGCCAAATCCTTTGTTTATAAGCCCAAACATCCGCGCCATCTTCTTCCCCATCCTCCCCTCCACATTTCACTCAAGTTCCAACTCTTGTGCCCCACTATTTTGACCGGAACACCACCTTCGCTCTTGTCTCTGGCGAGTGCGTTTGTGGCACGTCGCCCATGTTCCCACCTCTCCGGTGATTTCCTCACAGAATCGCTCGCGTCACTTTGTTTTACACCTCCCGAAATACATTTCCCCTCCGTCAATTTCTATTTTTGTGCAGCGCTTGATCCAAATCGGGTTTGCTAGAATGAGGCTTGTTCTATATTCCAATAGGCCGAAGGGTCAATATATAATATGTACAGGGTTTCCAACATGCAAAGAACACTCTGGGCTATATACATATCTAACAGGGTTATCTTCTCCAACTCCGACCACCGAGCTCACCCTCAAAATCCCCTTCCTCCGATAAGCTTCTTCCTCAAATGGCTGCACAATTAGCATACATGGCACCTCCTCAACCATCCTCGCTGTTCCTTCGAATCCTGCGCCACGGTGTGGAGGTCCACCACTGTGAAACCACTCCCGCCACCGCTGCTCCATGTCGCTGCACCAATATAGGGCTCCTACGACTCAATAAACAGCGGGTGTGAGTTCCTATGGGTCCCCTTCTGCTAGTGCACTAGATGTATTAGGTCTACGTAGCGTTCTGCGCAGTAGCCGCCATGATTGTGCTTAGTCTCGTCGCCATGCACCGCCGCCTGCTCGCCTCCTGCCACCACTACCCTCATTAGCACCATCAAAAGCTTCCTCTTGACCCCTGCAACCCATTTTTAGGTCACCCTAGCTCGCCACCACCACATTCGCTGCCGGCGAGCCTGCCCAAGCACTCAGCCATAGCTTCCCATGCTTTGCTTTGCTTTCTGTCTAACTGACTAGCAGGGCCCACTAGTTGGATTATGTTAATTAATATCGTATTAAGTGTAATATCTCAATAACCGGTGGACCCAACACATTAATCTAATCACTTTTCTAATTTATATTTATTCTTTGTTTATTTGTTGTTGCCGATTAGGATGCCACAACAACATAGTCTTGCTGCTCGGATGCCACGTCAGATTAAAACAACCCCAGTTTTGGTCAAGGGGGTAAAGTGAATTGTATTTATAGTTGAGGGGGTCCGATGTCTTGTTTTGTAGTTTATGATTGATTTTTGAACTTTCATAAGAGTTCAGGGGTGTTACATGGACTTTTTCCTATTTACTATCACCAAATTCACAAAAATGAACAAGATGGAGCTGAGAAGCCATTATTGCAAAATAATATGTACACATTTGGCATTGGCTATCAAAAAAAGATCATACATTTTGGTTGTTCTCCTAAGCCCTGAGCGGTTTGCATAATCTACTATTGCCCAGTATTGAAAATACTAACATGGTTAAAGATTTAACGTGCTTCTCATTTATTTGTTTATATCCCACTACTAGAGCGGGGAAATGTTCAAAGATTTAGGATGTGTTTGGTTGGATGAACCAGGTTGAATGAGATAGGATGGGATGGTCCTGGATGGTATGGTACAACTTGTGTGTTTGGTTAGTGGGATGAGATAATTCAAGATTTTGTTTGGTTGCATGAATGGAATGATATCGTATGGTTCAAGATGGTGTTTGATTTGAGGGATGAAGAGAGAGAACACAGAGAGCACATAGAGAAGAAAGCGGATCAAGGAACAGAGGAGGCTTGGTGGCGAGGGTGGCGGCAGCAAGCAGTGGCCCGGGAAGGTGGCGATGGCAGCAACATAGGTTCCCGGGAGGCCGTGGGGGTAGGGGAGTCAGCGTCGCGGCATGGCTGCGCTGAGGCTGCCGGGGCGTGGTGCACGACGACAGCAACATGCAGGCCGATGGCGACGACGGTGAATCGGTGGCTCAGCTTAGCTGGGAAGATGGCGAGCACGTGAGTACCAGTGGGGCATGGAAAACCCTCTGGAGCTGTCCATGGTGGCGGGGAGGAGCCGAGGTGACACGGTTGACACCGTGGAGAGGGGGAGCTGGCGTGGGTGGGGGAAGGAAGATGGACGTGTAAAGATGCTCGGATATGAAGGAATTGACAGAATAGGCACCGTGTGAGGAGAGGCGACAGTTTTGCCCAAACCCGAAAGGTGAGAAGCCGGTGCTCCGGTGAGGTAATCATGAAATTGATTGACGGAAAAGATGAAGGGAGGTCTAGAACACATCGTGATACGTCAAGAGGATAGGAGCTCATCAGAGTAGCCAGAAACGACGAGAAGGCGATGGCGTTGCACGATGTGGACACCCGAGCAACAGATGTGTATGGCATTTGGCTTGCAAATAGAGGTAATGAAGGTGCACACGGGGAGGAAGAAGACGGGGTGGTGCTGGAGGGCCTAACAGTGACGACGGGCTTTTGCGAGACAAGGAGACGCACTCATCTCTGTATCGCGTGGTTTGTTCGTTTTTTTAGAACCATTCAGTACAACATATTTAGAAAATATTATCATAATCATTATGACCCTATCCAGAACAAGCTAGCTCAGTTCACTTAACCAAACACAGAGACAAAGTATGTATACCGTGATTCACCGAACCAAACACACCCTTCCTCTCTTCAACACTTGGAGAGCAGCAACAGCCAACGAACAGGAGCTACACCATATTTTGCTCAAAATTTTAGATAACAACCTAATAACAAAAGCATTTCAATGCCTGGCCAATGTCACTATCCTTTCTTCAAATTCCAAATAGACGGATTCCTCCGAGGTACGAGCACATATTTCTGTGGTCCTCATAAGAGACTGCCGCAAGTAAACACATGTAATCTATAATCTCTCCTAAATATTTTCATTCGATGTGTACGACCAGTACTCCTTGACGAGCTCGCGGAAGAGAGATCCTTCAGTCTCCATAAGCTTCGTAGGTTTGTCATACTCCACTACTTTCCCTGGAAATGGACATAGCTCATTAGTATGGACTATGGATGAATATGCTGTTATACCCATCTTGAGACAGATTTTTTGGAAATCTAAAACAAATGAACAAAAAATGATTAAAAAAAAAGGTATATAGTGCAGTTTTGGTTTATTGTTCACGGTGTGGCAGAACCGCAGAAGTATAGTAAAAGTTAGTAGACATACATTGCTGCTAAAAAAAGGCTAACGTAGTAAATGGGAAAGGGATTGTTCACTCATATGTACAGTACATTTTGTTTCAGGCATAATTCCCATATTCCAGATTAAATGGTGGCCTGGTGCTGATCAACAAGACAATAACTATAACAAGATTACTGTATTTGTAGCATAAGTTGGCGATGAGAGAAACATACCATCGCTCATTGCAAGTACCATAGTGCAGTCCATAACTGTCGGTATACGGTGTGCGACTGTAATAACAGTGCAATCTTTGAATTCTGTCCTGATCGTTTTCTGAAGGATAGCATCTGTCGCATTGTCTATAGAAGCTGTGGCTTCATCGAGAACTAAGATACGGCATCTTCTCAAAAGTGCACGTCCCAAACAAAAGAGCTGCCTTTGGCCCATGCTCCAGTTCGACCCATCTTCCACAACTATATGACAAGATCTTGATCAATACTACGAATAAGACAGTTCCGGATATCATGCTAGAAAATGGATATAACAAATACACCTAGAACTACTAATGGTTTGATAAATTTAGTGGCACATGTACTTTCACATTTTGAATACTGAAATGACTAGAGCAGAATTTTCTGTTTGACAATGGAGCGTCTAGAACTGCCCAGTTTGTTAAGAGGACAAAATGAACTCCAGAAACCAAAGTATAGATGCAGCAAGGTCTCCTACCTAGTGAATCCAATCCCTGTTCCTTCTCCTGGACAGCTTCAAGAAGTTGACATTTATCAAGAACCTGCAACAGAAAAGTGAATAACCACTTTCATAAAAAAGAGAAATACAAACATGCCCCTAATTGAGTTTATTCATCCCATTTTGATAATGTGCTGAACTTTCTGAAATTGTTAGGCATTATATCATGGTAACTGAGCTGAATTGTCATGGTCAACAAAAGAGGACCACAACTCATTATTTAACATTACATCAGGTTCCTTTAGAGTAAACCTTTTCCATGATAAACTTATCTGATCATTGAATAGGACGAGAAAAACAGCACAAATAGCTGTGTATATCACACATCTTACCTCCCATATTTGTTGATCTGAGAATTTCCCAAGTGGGTCTAGATTATATCTTACAGTACCCTGAAAAAGTGTTGGATCTTGTGGAAT
Source organism: Hsuehochloa calcarea (assembly GCA_036346395.1). Lineage (NCBI taxonomy): Eukaryota > Viridiplantae > Streptophyta > Magnoliopsida > Poales > Poaceae > Hsuehochloa > Hsuehochloa calcarea. The sequence continues at coordinate 50,836,161 of CM070604.1, read as the reverse complement.
GATGCCCAAACGTGAACGCAGGTCATGTAAGCCTATTGTAGTGATGTCCATTGAGTCTATAATTATTTTTCCTCCAGCTGGTTCAACAAGACGAAACAATGCACCAATTAAAGTAGTCTTGCCGCTCCCTGTTCGACCAACTATACCAATCTTATATCCACCTTCAAACGTGCAAGTGATTCCATGTAGTACAAGGGGTGCATCTTTCCTATATCTAATCTGTCGAACAAAAATCAATCACATAAATTTGTTAGAACTCCGAAAGATTTTCTTCTTGTAAGGCATACACGCAAATATTTATATTTGATTACCTTCAAATCTCTAATCTCCACCCTGCCAATTTGGGGCCAATCTGGTCCCGGTCGGTTTTCTTCAATAACTTCAGCTGCTTCACTTTGAATGTCCATGTACTGGTTCACCCGTTCCACAGAGATTATTTGATTTGCAAGGTTGCATTGGTTTTGAATAGAGAAAACAAAGGACATATTTAAGGAAAGACCATAGGACAATGCCATTCCCACAAAACCTGCGCAAGTATGAACAAAAGTGATTAGGTTTTTAGATGGCAATGTTAATTTCTTCGTAACCTGAATAATATCATATGCTTATTTTAATTGACTCCGATACATACACAGTAGGCATATAAAATAGAATTCTGGACTAATTTAGCTCCGTTGCGCAACAAAAATTCCAAAAATAACCCTTATAATTTCAAAATTCCAAAAATAGCCCCGCCTTGTACTTGCTGCCGACCCGGACGGCAGCAACCCCCGGGGGCAGCACCAAGGTGCTGCCACTTGTGGGGCCCGCAGCAGTCTTTGCCGCCACGTGGCGGCCCGAGGCGCGTCGCGGCCGGGGCGCGCCACGCGGGCGTGCGTGCCATCAGAGCGCGCAAGCGCCCGCGCCAGTTCCGGCGCTGCGCGCCTATAAAGGGAGGAGCGGTGAGTTCGCTCGCTCCTCACCGCTCTCGCGACGCGGTTAGAGTGAAAATAATTTGTGTGCAAAAAATTCTACGAGTGGGAAAAAAATTCAGGCGTGAGAGCGAAGGAAAAATCACGAGCACCTAGAAAATAAGCTTTGAAGCCTGCTGCGAGCACCTAGAAAAGGTAAGTGTCATTCGTATCCGATTATTATTATCGGTAGTTTTAGCAATGTGATTAGGATACAATTAGATGAATTGTAGCAACAGAGTAGTTTTAGTTGTGTAGTTAGTTTATTTTGAAGACTTAGTAGTTAACAATGTCATTATGCCGTAATTAGTTGACTTAATAGACCTGTTGCTAATAGTGTTGTAAATTTCCTCTCGGCTATTTGTATAGTTTCATGAACTTGGTCATAAAATAGCAAAATATTTGGAGGTCGTTAAGCAAAATAGAAATAGCCCCACTGAACGCCTTGTATATGTACTCTTGATCGGGCATATCGCGTTCGGTGCATGCACTACGCATTACACCGCTAGAATGAGAAACTTGACGCACCTCTCAGTAAGTTTTTAAATCCAAAATTTAATGAAAAAGAATGTCTTGTCGTAGACCCCACATGTCTTTGGTGTAAGCTAGGTCTAACTCGGGTATGGAAACGTAGAAATGCAATAAGAATTTCTGAAGTGAATTATTTTTGCATTGTAATATCGAATTAGTTAAAAAATTCGTAACTATATAGTACCACATGAAATTTTCGAAGTGTAACATAGAATAGGCTATGGATTATTTATACTACAAATAATATTAGCTTGGACATTTCATTGATAGAAAAATCATACGAACTCCAATCGGGATTGAAAACATGTACGACAAAACGATCGTGTACAGTGGGCATAACCAAATTTGTAGAAGCGTTCATTCGGACAAAAAATCCCGCAAATAATTTGATGGTTTCATATGCACATATGTTAGGTACTTTATGGCGGAAATTCAAGATCTGTTCGTGTTCCACGGGGACGCTCTCGTACGCGACGGACCGTACGGTGCGGACCTGTCAAATTGTCACCGCACCGTGATCCGGGCGCCGGCTCTGAAGGACATGAGCCTCTCGGAGCTAAGGCGGTGCGTGCGTTCCGCGTTCGATCGCGCCACTGGAAGGAAGAAGCTGCGCATCGAGGCGTTGTATGCCTCGGTGGTGGGTAGTGCAGGCGAGACCGTTTGGCAACTTATGAAGGTCACATGTGACGCTTCATGGGCCAACTACATGGGGGTTGTTTGCAACCCCGCTGCTGCGATATATGCGCGGCCGATGGTTTACGTTCAGTTCTTGGAGAGGACGGGGACATCCGGCGTAGGTGGTTCCGGTGAAGGTGAAGGCTGCCGCGGTGAGGACTGCGTTGGTCTCGATGTTGGAGGAGACGTGGGCGATGGAGACCGAGGAGGCGCGGTCAATTTTGAGCCCAACGAAGGAGCGGAGAGATGGTGGTCGGCCGTATTGATTGTCACGAGTACCGACCGACCGGTGGATAAGGTGGAAGCGAGGAGGACGTGGAAACAACTAGTTCGGAAGGCGGCGAAAATGGAGAAGGCTGCTGCGGGGAGGTGCGGTTGGTGGTTTTGTGACCATCGACATTGCTTACGCCCTCACGATTGACGACGTTGCGGCGACATCGCTGGTTACGCCACGTCCGAGGGTGCGGAGTGGGGTTCAATGAGGACACCTGTTCCTAGGCGGCGCTTTCCTAACAAGAGCGCCGCGACAAAGATGCTATTGCTAGATCGCCGTTAACATCGGTCGGACGATCGGTGCAGAGGTCCAACCCGACACGCACATCGTCGGTGTGTTGATGAATCTGTCTTTGGCAAGGTCCGTGCGCAGAGGTTCACGCATCACGCCATGGGCTTCCGGATAACGGTCTTTGAAGGACCACACATGCGAGTTAGCTGAGCCGCTTCACAGGCACCGCAACATGACGTCCTCGTATGTTGCCAGCTTGATAAGCCACCTCGTCACTGCAGATGTGTCCATTTCGCCAAAGCTTCTGCTGGCGGATGTTGCCAATATGGTGGGGTTCCCTGTCAGCTACAAGACGGCATGGCGTGCGAAACGCAGGGTTCTGGAGCGAATGTTCGGCACATTCGAAGAGGCTTACAACCTAGTACCAAGATTACTGCATCAAATCGCGGAATCTAATCCCGGGACGTACGTAAACAAGCTTGAGCGGGTGCATCCGACTGAGGGGCACAATTGTTTTGTTCTTGAAAGGGTCTTCTGGGCCTTCCGTCAGGCGATCGAAGGGTTCAAGCATTGACGTCCCGTGCTCACCGCCGTTGCGGCCGATGCGAATGTGGGAAATACAAGGGTACCATCCTCACCGCCGTTGCGGCCGATGTGAATGACCAGTTAGTCCCCGTGGCGTTCGCAATTGTTGAGAGCGAGAACACGGAGAGCTGGGTTCCTGTGCAATGTGAAGTAGGCGGTGGTCCAAGATCGGCCAGATGTGTGTGTCATCTCGGATCGCAATGCTGGGTTGTTGTCCGCGTTGTGCATGATGCAAAATGGGACGCAGCCGCCGTACCAGTGGAACGATGTTAGGAGCCGTTGGTGCATGAGGCATCTCGCGGCCAACTTCCACACAAGGTTTCGGAGCAAGGACCTCATGAAGATGTTCAAGAAGCTCTGCATGCAGAACCAAAGGAGGAAGTTCGAAGCGGTGTGGAGACAGCTCGATGAGGAGACCGGGAAACATGTAAGGGACTCAGCGCATGCCGAGGCAGGGGCAGCGGCTAGAGGGTCCACGAGTTGGGAGTTCACACGATTGGGTTAACTCGCACGCACTGACACGGAGAAATGGTCCCTGCTGCACGACACGGACGGTGCAAGGTACGGGATCATGACGACCAACATGTCGGAGGTGTACAACGGTGTGCTCAAGGGTGTCCGCTCTCTGCCGATCACTACGATCGTGGAGGAGAGCTGGAATCGTACCATCGGATACTTTGTTAACAGAGCCATGATGGCCAAAAAGCATTTGGAGGATGGGAAGCAATTCTCCGAAGTAATGCATGCCTACATGGAGAATAAGATCAGCAAGGCTCGATAGCACGCCGCTCGTACCATGGATGGCGTCAGGCAGAAGTTCGAGATCAGGCTCAGGGAGAAGTACGTGATGGGCCATACTAGAGGGGATCGTAAGCAGGTCTGCACGATTGGTGAAGAAGCATCGTGCACCTGCAACAAGCCACAGCTTCGGCACAAACCATGCTCCCATGTGTACGCGGCATGCGCGGCGTGGCGGCAGGCCTCGGAGCATTACATCTCCGAGTACTACGACATCCACCACCTGTATGCAACTTGGAGTGCCGAGTTCCATTCGTACGGGCTGGACACGCACTACAGGGACCTTTGGCTGGGGCAGGTGAAGTGGGTGCCCAACGACGCACTAAAGCACCCCGGCCGTGGAAGACGATAGTCCCGACGCATCCGGAACGACATGGATGACGACCCGGTAGCGAACAGCGGGTTCGCCGCCCGTTGCGATATGTAAGACAGTTGGGCACTCCATAAGCCGCTGCCCAAACAGACCCGGCACAAGCAGTGCACCGTAGCGAGGAAGATATAATTACTACGTCGTGATGTCGCTTGCTTATTTCAATGTCTTTGATGGACTCTGTTGCTGTTAATCTATGCCTTTATGTTGTACTTGTTAAGTTGTCCGGGTTTATTGTTAACTCATTATGATCATATTGTATTGTTGAATTTTTTATCGTATGTCTTGCCTTATTTTCCTGTGCCACATAATATATTTTACATGCGTGCACTGACATGTTGTTTCCCTGTTGGCAGGAGATGGCGCAGGCTCCGGTTGACGACGCGTACGAGCTGCTCGACCCACGCTGGGATGTGGGACGCCGTTGCCGGGCGTGGTCCGCCGGCGTCGGCCCTCGAGCACAGTCTGGCGCGCCCAGAGAGCCGCCCTTGACGAGCGCAGACGTCCCGAGCCGGAGACGGGCTCGCCCTCGCCGGATGTTGGACCTCCCCGCCTGCCGCAATTTGACGCGCACTCTGTATGCGCTCGTGGACCGTTGGAGACCGGAGACTCACACTTTCCACTTCCGATGGGGGGAGATGACCATTACTCTGGAGGACGTGTCTCGCCATGTGTCTACCCTGCGTGGTGCCCCTCCGAGGCGATGGATGGAAGGTCCGTTTGGTCGGCGATTTGGTCACCCGATTGCCTGCGAACGCGTCGGGTGTGCCACATTCCTGGCTGCGGCAGTACATGATCTGCCCCGAGCATGCGACTGCGGAGGAAGTGAGGACACATTTAGTCGCGTACCTTTTGTTCTTGTTTGGATGGATCCTGTTTCCTACCACGCAGGGAGACTGCGTGTACCCGAGCTACATCCATCCGCACGATCTTTGGCGACGCCGCCCGACGAGATTCCACAAGATGATTGGGGCTCTGCAGTGCTTTGCGCCACCTACCGAGGGTTGTACGATGCTTGTCAGCGCAGCACGGGCGAGGAGCCAGTCCTCGCGGTATGCTACGCTCTGCTACAGTTATGGTCGTGGGAGCACTTTTCAGTCGGCCGACCGTACTTCCGCACCAGCGTGCACCCTTACCAGGTGACCACCGAGCTTTACGGGAACGTTGCAGGGGACGACCCCGTCGACGGGCCTACGATCGGAACACGTTGGACACGTGCTAACCTTTTCGAGACTCTCCACGAGGACGAGGTCATCTGGTGGCCATGGACAGCACAGTTCCTTCACAACACGGCCCCCTTCGGATTATCGTCCCAGTGCAATCTGGACGAGGCACTCTGGATGACGACCTGCCACTTGGTCTTCTCGCACATGGTCGAGCAGTACAATCCGCAGCGGGTCATGAGGCAATTCGGCCTTTACCAGGAGGTGCCACCGCCCGCGGGACGACCTCTCACAGCAAAGGCTCACCGGTATGTCATTCTTTGGTGTCATTTTGAGGGCATGTTTGAGTAAGATTTTCTGACATGTACATTCAATTGCAGGCAGACGAGGAGAGGGCGGAGGAGCGACGACTGGAGGCAGACACAGCAGCCCTGGACGACGCTGTGGATTGACAGGGTTACGACGGACGTGGTGCTGGAGTTTCGCGGCTACGCCATCCAGACGTACGCTGCGTACTTGCGGTGGTACGTTCCGCGCACTAGGTGCAGACTTATCGGGCGGCGCGCGGCGTCCGATGGACGTCATGCAAGACGACGTCGTACTATTGGTCGGACCGTCATCGGGGCGCCTCGCCGACGAGACGGTAAAACATTCTTCGCATAATTCTCGTCCGGCAACACTTTTCGCGACTTACTATCGGTTTTCATGCGATTACCGCTTGAGCGTATCCGCCATCGGACTCATCGGCTATAAACCGTGGAAACAGCAACACATTGGATCGTCTCATAGGCTGATGCACACGATACGCGAGGACGCGTACTTACATGGTCCGGAAGATCGTGTCGCAAGTTACCGTAGTAGTAGCGTCCATGGTAAAGTAATTAGCCGAACCATCATGCCATGTGACCACATGTAACGTGCTTTTGTCCACACGCGGGCTGCAATGTAGTTCTGGTGCTGTGCCTCCGCTGAGCCATCAAAGTATGCCTTTTCTGGTGGAATTCCAGAGATAACCATTCACATCGGTATCGATTCTGCTATGTTTTAGGGTTTCTCCGTAATCACAACGTTCTCAGCCCCTTCAGTTAAGTTAATTTCATACTCGCTTTCCGTACTCTACTTTCACAGAAGAAATGTGATCAAGAACCATAGCGGCCAAGAGTAGTCATGTCGTACCAAACTTCACACATTTCAAGTCACATGAAATCATGAAACCCTAATTTCCGAAACGTCTCGTCCTAATTTTTGAGACCTAAACCATGAGTTTGTTGAGACAATTTCAGAGCATATAAAATTATATAAAATTTACACAATCAAGTCCACTGTGTAGGGAGTATGGAAAAAAAAATTCATAATGTTTAGACCTCATTTGCTATATTAGAAAATTCCTACAAACATTAGACTTTAAAGAATTTTGCAGAAAAAAAAAAGAATGCATAAAATTTCAAAAAAATTACACAAGCAGAAAAACTATGACAGGGGGCTCCACAAAAAATTTCATAATTGTTTGAGCTCATTTTGCATATTTAAAAAATCGTCCAACAAATATTATTAATTAATTTTTTGAAAAAAAATTGCCCACGTGGGGCAGCACCAAGGTGCTGCCGTCCCCGACGGCAGCTAGTACCACGGGGGGGCTATTTTTGGAATTTTGACATTATCAGGGCTATTTTTGGAATTTTTGTTGCGCAATGGGGCTAAAATAATCCAGAATTCTATAAAATAGTGTTACTAAAACTGCATTTTCAAAAAAAGATACAAACATTTCCATAAACTTATCAGAACAAGTGGTAGCTTGAGAAATGTACAGTGTTTCATATTTCACCAGATCATCCTGCCCGGCAGACATACAACAAATAAAATTTTACTTGCAACATTCATCATTATCAAGTAGGTCTTTCATAACAAGCTAAACTTTTTTCATAACTCGATATCAGGAGGCTATCAATACATAGCAAAATTTTCTTTGCAGTGCATCTAACAATTTATTGCAAATCAGATGCAAGAATCAATGGTCACAGAGCTTGCTGCCTACTTAAATTTTGTCCAATATTTAAAACAATGGGGTGATGCTTGTGCTAATCATAAACTGCTTACCAGGGCTAAAAGTTCCAGGAGGAAGAAGAGCCATGACAAAGGCAGAAAAAGAAAGAACTGCAGCACTCATTATTTCAAGGCGTTGAATCAACCATTCAGTTGCTGCAAAATTATAGAAGTATGGACCGGCATTCTTGTCAACAAGCTCCAAATTTGTAGCAAAGAAACGATCTTCTTCCTCAAAGGCCCTTATTGTTATGGTCCCTGAAATCGATTCACCCAAGTGATTTGCAAGAGCAGACTTGGTAGTGCCATTGATCCGCATCAATTCCTTAGCCGAGGCTAAATAGTACCTCTGCACAACCAAAAATAACAGATTTCAGTCAATGCAAATGGTGAAATGAAAACAGTAGACTGTTTCACCCCTTGGATGAAAATAGCAGCAGAGAACATCAATTAGTTAATGAAATAACACAATAAATAAATGAGGTTTATCCATAAGAAACAAAGTCACACAAAGTCACCTGCAACCTAATTGCCAAAACTATCATTGGCACTGAGACAAACAGAACTTGCCATGTAACAACAGCCAATACCCCCAGATTGCTATATGCATTTAAGCTGGCACTAAAGCTAAACATGAAGCTGAACGGGACATCAAGGTCAACGATACTCAAATCTGAAGAAACCTGCATGAGAAAACAAAACAAGTTAATCCATCAATAGAAAATCTCCAAATATAAAATGGAACTGTGATTTTTAGTCTTTCCCATTTGTTTAAGAATTCTTACCCGGCTAAGTACCCTTCCTAGAGGAGTAGAATCAAAAAAGGACATCGGTGCACGGAACAACGAATTAAGTAACTGGGAAAATAAGGATCTTGATGTCTGGATTCCAAGAACAACGACAGACAAAGATCTTGATAACAAGAAGAACATCGTGCAAACTCCAATACCAATGTACACAGATATTAACTTCAGTGTACTAACACTAGGATTTTGGACATTAGCAGCCATCCATGAATTCTGTGATATTTGCCCAGATATGAAAATTATGTGGGAAATAACACAAAGAGAGGCATACAGGAAGCCTTTGTTCTGGCACAGGTATAGCATATAAGGCTTAAGGCCTGTATCCCCAACCTCTCTTTCCTCTCTCTTGATCAGTTGATCTGCTGGTGATGGCTTCACAGACTCACTATATCTGCTTCCATGAATGCCATTTGTCTCCTTTGTTGATATTTCCTTTTCTCTGTGCGGGGGCATATTGTTAAAATCTGAAACACCAATAGTATCTTTGTGGGCATTTACAAGGTCCTGAAATTCTTGGCAACATGCCAATAGATCTTGATAAGGTGCAGCCCGAATAATCTCCCCATCTGACATTAACTGCCAAAAATGTCACTAGTTTTAGGTGACAAATAAATACACTAATACACTATAAATAAAAATCATAGAGGCACAGATATCATCACATAGTTTTTTTCTCCAAAGTGGAGGCGAGAGAACTGTGCCATTTCTATTTATTATAGTAATTTGATTATGTAGAGGATCATCCGGTTATCAGTTAGAAGGTTGAAACCGTGTTAATGATGGGTGGGAAAAAAACAAGAACCAAAATATTAAATATGAAAGCTTGGTTTTTGCAAAAGAAACACACACACACACACACAAACACACACACACACAGAGAGAGAGAGACCAGAATGGAGTCAAATACGGGTAGAAAATCCACTTGGTGGGTCACCAAAAGAACAGTCTTGTCTGATAGAGCTCCCATGACATATTCCTGTCAAACAAAAGCCTTTAAAAAAACAGTTCATAGTCAAATTGTACTGCAATCTGCATATGTTAATATGATCCTTACATTGAAGAGACTTGTTGCTGTATGAGCATCAACAGCACTGAAAGGGTCATCAAGAATATAGATGTCTGAATTTTGGTATAGTGCACGAGCAAGCTGAACACGCTGCTTCTGACCACCACTAAGATTTATTCCTCTTTCCCCAATTTGAGTACGGTCGCCATATGGCAACATTTCAAGGTCCTTGACCAAAGAGCACCTAGCAAGTGTTTCTCGGTATCTTTGCTCATCCATCGATGATCCAAAGAGAATATTGTCTTGCACAGTTCCTGTTTGGATCCATGCATTCTGAGAAACATATGCTATTTTCCCACAAACTTGAATCTGAAATATTTACACAAAGATTAATCATTTGATATTAAGTTCTTATGAAAAAATGAACTAATTGACATACTTCACGTTGGCAACTATTATCAAGCAAAATTATCATAACTCTGCGTAATCTAACATGATGCAGTCGTCCACATGCTGTATTTTGAGAAAGAAATTAGCATGCAAGATTCTCAGTTCAAGTGCACAGCAATATTGTATTTCTCAACTATTAGGCGGTATATTTTGAATATGGCAATTTATACTTGCAGTTGAGTGGTAAAGTTTATAAAGAATACAAAATTTGCAATCTGATAAGGAAAATTAATCAAAGCACCAATAGTTATACTATCAATGATTCTTTTTAAAAATGCACAAGGATTACAAAAGTGTTAGAGATATATGTATATTGTGTTATCCCCCATTGTTATGAGGGGTTATTTGCATATTTACCTCCTGTACTTTGTCTATATATATTGGCCCTTTGGCCTCCTGGAAATATAAGTTGTCATTCCTAACATGGTATCAGAGCGAGGTTAGGTTTACCTCTCCCGGACGCGCAACTCGTCCTCCCTCCCTCTAGCCGCCGCCGGCTTCCCTCTGTAATACCCCGGCCTGCTCGTAGCATGGCCCATGTGGCCCATGAGGAGTTGTGTGGTGGGATTAGTCCCACATTGCTTGTCTTAAGTGAGTTGTAGTAATATATAATGCCTGTTGGATCCAAACCTAGCACCTCCGGGTTAACCCTTTTACATGAAGCGAGGACGAAAAGTGTAAGTGAGGTGCTATGTGTGGGCGGTCCGCCACGGTGCTGGTCGGGCGATGAGCGATTTTGGGTCAGGGTGTTACAGATGGTATCAGAGCATCAACCTTCGCTGCATGGGCGCGTGCGGGACAGGGGCGTGGGCATATGGCGCATGGCACATGTGGGCCCGGAGTGGACACATGGCATGGCATATGTGCAAGACCGGACGCACGGACGTACCGAGGGGTGGTTCGGGCATTTGCCACGTATGCGGTATCTTCGCCGAGGGCGCGACCATAAGAAGTGAATGTAATACCCTACCGCTCGTAGCATGGCCCATGAGGAGTTGTGTGGTGGGATTAGTCCCACATTGCTTGTCTTAAGTGAGTTGTAGTAGTATATAATGCCTGTTGGATCCAAACCTAGCACCTCCGGGTTAACCCTTTTACATGAAGCGAGGACGAAAAGTGTAAGTGAGGTGCTATGTGTGGCGGTCCGCCCACGCTGGTCGGGCGATGAGCCGATTTTGGGTCGGTGTTACACCTCCTCCTTCCATTGTGTCGCCAGGGGCCGCCGTTGCTACCTTCATCGTCGCCGGGGCCGCCTGTCATTCTTCTGCTTGTCGAGGGCCGCGTCGCCGCTGAGGGCTCGCATTCTTGTCGGAGGACGTCGCCGAGCCTAATGCTTCGTCCGCCGGGCGTCGTTGCCGCCGGGCTTTGTCCGTCGGACGCCGTCGAACGGGGACGTCGCCGAGCCGAAGGCTTCATCCGCCGCTGCCGACGCCGGGTTTCGTCCGCCGCCGCCGCCGCCGCCGAACCGTCACGGGCGCCGCCACCGCCGCCGCCAAGGAACTAGGAGATAGCCAAACCGACACCGCTTGCCGCCGTGTTCTCCTTGACAGTTCTGCGCAGTTACGCATCGACTCTTCTGCAATGCGAAACCACCTCCTATACAGTCAGGTACCTCCCCGTGGATTCTTGATTTCGGAGCATCTTTTCACATGACTTCTGATTCTTCCACTCTGTCTTTCATTACACCTCTTGATTCTCCTATCAGTGTTCTTACTGCTGATGGTATCCCTCTTTCTGTCTCTGGTCAAGGACCTCTTAGCAACTCATCTTTTCATGTTCCTTCTGTTGCTCATGTTCCTCGCCTAACCATGCAGCTTCTTTCTGCTGGGCAGATTACTAACCTTAGTTGTCGGGTCATTCTTGACTCTGACTCTTGTTGTGTTCAGGACCGCCACACGGGGGCTCTGGTTGGTTCTAGCCCTCGACGCCTTAACTCACAGCGTCTCTGGGAGCTTGACTGGCTTCACCTTCCTTCCGCTACCACCGTCGCCGCCAGTCTCTCTGCTTCTGTCACCCCGTCTACCAGCTCTTTCCAGTAGTGGCATCACCGTCTTGGTCATCTGTGTGGATCTCGTCTGTCGTCTTTAGTTCGCCGTGGTCTTCTGGGGTCTGTCTCAAGAGACGTGTCTTTAGATTGTCAGGGTTGTAAGTTTGGGAAACAGATTCAGCTTCCCTATTCTTATAGTGAGTCAGTGTCTCAGCGTTCTTTTGATCTTGTTCATTCAGATGTTTGGGGTTCGGCTCCCTTCATTTCGAAGGGGGTCATGAATATTATATCATATTTATAGATGATTTCTCTCGCCACACTTGGATATATTTTATATCTTCTCGTAGTGAGGCCTTGTCTATCTATAAACAATTTGCCACGATGGTTCGCACACAGTTCTCCATGTTAAGAGATATATATGTTAGAGATATATATGTGTTAGAGTAGGACTCTAGATATGATTTGGTTTCCTTACCTGTAACCTGTACTTGTGTATATATACTGGCCCATTGGCCTCCTGATAATACAAGTTGCTATTCCTAACATGGTATCAGAGCCCTAGGCTTACCTCTCCGGACGCGCAACTCGTCCTCTGGCCGCCGCCGCCGGCTTCTCTCCCTAAGTCGCTGCCGGCCTCCCTCTCTGTTGCCGCCAGATCGGCCTCCCTCTCCTGTCTCTACCGCCGACGCCGATGCCGCAACGCCGACACCGCTGTCGCCGCTCGCACTGGTGTTGTCTCCGCCGCTCGGCTAACGTCGCCGCTCGGCTGATTCCCGGCCACCAGATCGTCGCCCGTGGTGCGGTGCCTCTACCGACCTCCCTCGCCACCGTCGCCCGGCCTCCAGCCGCCTCCATCGATCCACGCCGCCGAGCCCTCCAGAAGCTTCTACCGAGGCCGCGCGAGACGAAAATCACCCGCGTGAAAGGGCCGCTACCGCTAAGCCGTCGGTAGAGCACCGCCATCGCCACGTCGTAGCCCGCCGAAGCGATCGCCGCCGCCAAATGCCGCCACCAGCGACCGGTAGCCGCCGAGTGGAAGGGCGGCTGCGCCGCCGTGAAATCGCCGCCGCGCAAGCGACCGACCACCGCCGCCGAGCCATCAGAGCGAGGAGCCGCCGCCGCCTCCCGCCGCTCGGCTGATTCCCGTGTGAGCCGCCGCCGCCGCCTGGAAGCACCTGGGGAACCTAGTCCCCAAAGAAGGCTCGTCGACGCCATTTCGCCGCCCATTAAAAGGTGAGTCTTTGTGCAAAAACGTCGTTCTGATTGCCGCGCCGTCCAGCGCCGCCTATTAGACTACGTTACCTTGGTCACCGCGCCGTCCAGCGCCGCCTACCAATGGCCACCGTTTCTCTACCTCGCTGCCCGGTGATCTTCGACGGTGTTAATTACACCGACTTCGTGTCTCACATGCGCATCCACATACGTGGTCTTCGACTCTGGGGCGTCCTCTCTGGCGAGGTCACCTGCCCGCCGTGCCCTACTCCTCCGACGGAGCCTACGTCGGCTGCGCTATCCTCGACAGCCGACAAGGCTGCTGTTGAGGCTGCTGGCCTTGCTGATGAGAAGGTTGCCTCTACATACCAAGAGACTCTGGATTTCTACATGGATCGCTTGACTGCCTACACTCAGTGGTGCGACGACGACGCCGGCCGCTCTTTGTCTTCATCGCCGATGTCCGGCCTCGCCTTCTCTTCTGAGGTTGTGGGATTTTCTTCGGCTGTCCAGATGTGGACTCACCTTCGTCAGCGCTACGAACCCTCTGGAGATGCTCTCTACCTGTCAGTGGTCCGCCAGGAGCACTCTCTTCAGCAGGGTGACGCTACTGTTGACGCCTTCTATGCTCGAGTTCATTGCATCGGCGTCAATCGACTCTCTTCGACCGCCGGGCCGCCGCCGCTCTGCTCGTCTTTGCTGGCCAGACGTGCAGATCTGGAGTTTCAGCGTGTCTACGAGTTCCTTACTCGCCTTCGTCCAGAGTTCGAGCAGAGGCGTGCCCAGCTTCTTGCACGCCACCCTCGTGTCACTTTTCTGGAGGCCCTTACCGAGATACGTGCGAGGAGACTCGCTCGAGTGGTGCCGACCGATGCCACCCTCCGTGCTCGCCGCCCGCCCACTGCTACACCGATCGCTTCACGCAAGACACTACCTCCTCCGTGCTACCACAGGTGGTGGTGGCCGCCCTCCATCTGGCGGTGGCCGTCCTCGCTGCTCCTACTGCGACAATATTGGCCACATTGAGTCCCAGTGCTACAAGAAGTAGCGACATCTTTCACGTCGTTCTTCTCCTAGCACTGGCACCGGTACTTCTACATCAACGTCTGCATCGACTACTTCCGCGTTTTGTCTCACCGAGCAGGAGATAGCCAGACTTCGACGCCTGCTTGCCGCTTCAGGTTCTTCCTCGACAGGTTCTGCAGGTTCTGCGACTGACTCTTCGGGCACTGAGAAACCACCTCCTACACAGTCAGGTACCTCCCCGTAGATCCTTGATTCCAGAGCATCTTTTCACATGACTTCTGATTCTTCCACTCTGTCTTTTGTTACACCTCTTGATTCCCCTGTAAGTGTGCTTACTGTTGATGGTACCTCTCTTCCTGTCTCTGGTCGAGGACCTCTTAGCAACTCATCTTTTCATGTTCCTTCTGTTGCTCATGTTCCTCGCCTAACCATGCAGCTTCTTTCTGCTGGGCAGATTACTAACCTTAGTTATCGGGTCATTCTTGACTCTGACTCTTGTTGTGTTCAGGACCGCCACACGGGGGCTCTGGTTGGTTCTGGCCCTCGACGCCTTGACTCACAGCGTCTCTGGGAGCTTGACTGGCTTCACCTTCCTTCCGCTGCCACCGTCGCCACCAGTCTCTCTGCTTCTATCACTTCGTCTACCAGCTCTTTCCAGCAGTGGCACCACCGACTTGGTCATCTGTGTGGATCTCGTCTGTCATCTTTAGTCCGTCGTGGTCTTCTGGGGTCTGTCTCAGGAGACGTATCTTTAGATTGTCAGGGCTGTAAGTTAGGGAAACAGATTCAGCTTCCCTATTCTCATAGTGAGTCTGTGTCTCAGCGACCATTTGATCTTATTCATTCAGATGTTTGGGGTCCGGCTCCCTCCTTTCGAAAGGGAGCCATCGATATTATATCATTTTTATAGATGACTTCTCTCATCACACTTGGATATACTTTATGACTTTCTGTAGTGAGGCTTTGTCTATCTATAAACAATTTGCCACTATGGTTCGTACACAGTTCTCCACTCCTATTCGAGTCTTTCGTGCTGACTCTGCTGGCGAGTACCTCTCTCATTACCTGCGCAGCTTCCCTTTGGAAAGGGCACTCGCTTCGATTCTCTTGTCACGGTGCTCATGCTCGAATGGTGTCGCTGAGCGCAAGCATCGTCACCTCCTTGAGACGGCTCGTACACTGATGATTGCCGCCTCTATTCCACCTCACTTTTGGGCTGAGACTGTTTCCACTGCCACCTATCTCGTCAACATCCAATTTCTCTTGACTCTTCAGGTGAGATCCGGTTAAGCGTCTCTGTGATCTTTCTCCAGACTACTCTGCCCTTCGTCTGTTTGGCTGCGTTTGCTACGTTCTCCTTGCACCTCGAGAATGCACCAAACTGACCACTCAGTCTATTGAGTGTGTTTTTATCGGTGCTGGGATCCTGTTGGTCGACGGATGCGGATTTCTCGGGATGTGACTTTTGACGAGTCTCGTCCCTTCTACCCACGTCCTGCCTCTCCTTCGGTTTCCTCTACGGAGTCCCTGTCTTTTTTGACCTTTCCAGATACACCCATCTCTGTCTTGCCCTCGTCCATCCGTCCCACTGAGTCTCCACATATATCTCCTGAGGCCTCTCCGCGTTGTCGCCTCCTACTTGCGTCCTCGTGGCTCCTCAGGCTCCTCCCACTCTCGTTTGCACTCGTCGACCTCGTATTGAGGCTCTTCCAGATGAACCATCTTCCCCTGATGTTTCATCTTCTCCTGATGCTCCATCTTCCTCTGATGGGCCATCATCTCCTCGCTACGGTCTCCGCGATCGTCGGTCGATTCGCCTCCGCCTGCTTTGGTCTTCTTTGGTGCGACTACCATGAGCCCGTCTCCCACAGGGATGCTATTACTCATCCTGAGTGGCAGCATGCTATGGCCGAGGAGATTGCTGCCCTCGAGCGTACTGGTACTTGGGATCTTGTTCCTTTTCGATCACACTCTCGTTCCATCACGTGTAAGTGGGTCTATAAGATTAAGACTCGCTCTGATGGCTCTCTTAAGCGTTATAAGGTGCGTCTTGTTGCTCGTGGCTTCCAACAGAAGCATGGTCGTGACTACGATGAGACTTTTGCTCCTATGGCTCACATGACTACTGTACACACTCTTCTTTCGATGGCGTCTATTCGCCACTGGTCTGTTTCTCAGCTTGATGTCAAGAATGTCTTTCTTAATGGCGAGTTGCGTGAGGAAATCTACATGCATCCGCCACATGGGTATTTTGTTCCTGAGGGCATGATCTGTCGTCTTCGTCGCTCTCTCTATGGTCTTAAACAAGCCCCCCGTACTTGGTTTGAGCGCTTCTCCTCTGTGGTCACTACTGCTGGCTTCTCAGCTAGTGATCACGAACATACGCTCTTTGTCCACACTTCGTCTCGTGGTCGGACTCTTCTTCTGTATGTTGATGATATGATCATCATCAGAGATGATTCTCAGTACATTGCCTTTGTCAAGGCTCGTCTGAGTGAGCAGTTCCTTATGTCGGATCTTGGTCCTCTTCGTTACTTCCTTGGGATTGAGGTTACTTCCACTCCATATGGTTTCTTTATGTCCCAAGAGAAGTATATTCAGGATCTTCTTAATTGCGCCTCTCTCACTGATCAGCGTACTGTTGAGACTCTCATGGAGCTCAATGTTCATCTCCGGCCCTCTGATGGCGAGCCTCTTTCTGATCCGACTCGCTATCGTCATCTTGTTGGGAGTCTTGTCTACCTTGCTGTTACTCGTCCGGATATCACTTATCCAGTCCACATTCTGAGTCAGTTCGTCACTGCTCCCACTCAGGTCCACTACAACCACCTTCTTCGAGTTCTGCGATACCTTCGTTGGACTATCTCTCGCCGTCTCTTTTTTCCGCACTCCAGCTCGTTACAGCTTCAGGCTTATTCGGATGCTACTTGGGCCAGCAATCCCTCTGATCGTCGATCTATCTCTGCTTACTGTGTTTTTCTTGGTGGTTCTCTCATCGCCTGGAAGACGAAGAAATAGACTGCATTATCCTGTTCGAGTGCAGAGGCTGAGTTGCGAGCTATGGCTCTCTTGACAGCAGAGATTACTTGGCTACGGTGGTTACTTGAAGATTTTAGTGTTTCTGTCACTACATCGGCTCTCTCTTGTCAGACAGTACAGGTGCTATCAGTATTGCCTGTGACCCTATGAAGCATGAGATCACCAAGTATATTGGTGTTGATGCTTCCTTCGTGAGGTCTTGTGTGCATGATCAGGTGATTGCTCTTCAGTATGTACCTTCCGAGCTTCAGATAGCGGATTTCTTCACGAAGGCCCAGACTCGGGCACAACACGGCTTTATGTCTCCAAACTCAGTGTTGTTGATCCACTATGAGTTTGAGGGGGTGTTAGAAATATATGTATAGTGTGTTATTCCCCATTGTTATGAGGGGTTATTTGCATATTTATCTCCTGCACTTTGTCTATATATATTGGCCCTTTGACCTTCTGGAAATATAAGTTGCTATTCCTGACAAAAAGCACATCAAAACCTCACAACTTGACAGCTCAGTGATTTTCTATGTTGAAAAAAACGAAGGTAATAAAAAAAAGCATACCATGCCTTCAGTTTTGGGGACCTCTCCGAGTACTGCAGCCAAAAGTGTTGATTTTCCTGATCCTACCTCGCCACAGATTGCAACCTTCTGTCCAGATTTGACCACCAAATTTATATTCTTTAGAGTTGGTTTTGGTGGGTTCCCATCCCATGAGAAACTGCATGAGTTTATCACTATTGGGTACTCGGTGCTTACACAGTATTTCTTCCTAACTTGCCCATTCAGCTCAGGTGCATCAAGAAACTTTGCTATTCGAGTGAAAGCAACCTTAGCTTGTATCACAACTCCAATAACATCCGGTATCTGCCTGATTGGATCTTGCACAAGACGCAAAGTTGCCACAAAGGTGAAGACGTTGCTAGCATCAAGAGGGATTTTCAAAAGATAGCATGTTAGAAAGGTTGCAGCCGAAACCAATACAGGTGATGACCAGAAGAGGAAACTGTTGTATGCCCTCCTGAGCTGGAATGCTGACAACCACTTGTACTCAACCTCCCGTAGCCCCTCAATAACATTTTTGAAATGAGTTTCCCATGCGTATAGTTTCAAGACTTTCATGTGAACTAAGGACTCAGACATGGCCTTCAGTCTCACATCTTGTGCTTCCATAAGTTTACTCTGAAATTTATGTTGCAATTTGGCTAGTGGAGCATTGCAAAGTACAGTGATAATGATAACCGCCAACGATGAAATCATTGCAGGACCAACTGCATTGTACAGAATTGCCAGAGCAATGCAAAGTTGGACACCTGTTGTCCAAGTCTGATGGAACCAATAGGGGAATTCCCCAATCCGGTAGGCATCGACAGTCACATAGTTCATAATTTCTCCAGAAGAATGCTTCATTTTTGCTGAGTTTGCTAGCTTCTGTTGCTTCTTATAAACAGCTGCTGACAGGAATGACCTCACCTGGAGTCCTAATCTCCGAGTGCGGAAATACCACTGCCTCTGTGACAGAGATTCACAACATTTGCAAAAGAACATTGTCACAGCCAGCGCATAGCCTTCATATTTAAATGTTGCTTTCCCAAGTGAAACATTGATGAATGCCCTGAGAAGCAATGGTCCAGAAGATAAAGTGATCACCTTGAGCAAGGCAAAGAAACCTGAGACTATGATTCCCCTCTTATGACAAGAAACAATCGTCCAAAAGACTGATGGTGTGGCATGTGACTGCGACTGCTTCCTGCTATTCATCTTCTCCAAGAACACCAAGTACTGGTTCTGTGCTTGATCTGTGGTGCCTAAAAGTGGCATGTCTTTCTCTTCAAGGGGCTTCTCATAACCCACCTTCATCAAAGGATTCAACCACCAAAATGACATCACGCTGAAAAACCCAGCTTTAGCAAAAGGAGTTAACCGATTCTCAGAATCAGCTACATCACCATCTGTCTCGGTGTTCAGGGGCTTGTATAAAGCATTTCCAATTCCTTCATAACCCTCTTCATCATGGCTGTGCCGGATGCCATAAAGAAGAAGAAGACCCGCGCCTGGTAGGGACAGAACATCTAAACAAAGCTTCACGGTGATCGCCTTCTCGACAATTATGTAAAAAATTGAAGAAGAACACATGAATGCTGCGTAGATGGTCAGCAAAACCGACCAGAATCGCACAAATGTTGCTCCAAGAAACTGAGGCCTGACGCTGAAAGCGAAACCGGTAAGGATCAAATTGACTCCTTGAGACATGGTTACAAGCCACCAATGTGGCAGGTAAACAGATGCATCCCGACTGAAATTACTCCCCAGCATCCACAGTCCCAAGCCAAGATGAACCAAACCCAAGCAGCCATTGAACACTACAGCAGCCGACTGTAGTGGTGAATTGAGCGTGACAAGCTGTCGCGCAGACGCTCTACTCTTCGGAATTTTGACAAGCAATTGGAGTGCAAGTACGACGACGAGCAGTGCAACAACGCCGGTCACCACCAGATGATTCATGCAGGCGGAAGAGTCCAACATCTCCTTCAATGCACATGAGATTACATCTTGCTTGGAGCAAATCGGGCTCCCACACAAGTTCATCGTCCAAGAACCTGAAGTATCATCACAAAGTAATACAGTGAGATTCTAGGTTTTTACGAAACCTCACAAAAACTGACGGTCACAGAGGCACAATGATGATGTAACTGTGTAACATGGGAAAGGTGAGAAGAGGACCAACTTGTGAGGGAACCCATCTGTCCAATCTCTATTGCTACTTTCGGGTGGATCAGGTCCCCTTCCAGCCCTGCAGCAACCATGAACAAGAAACTGGTTAGACTTCTACAGTACAAATTCTACTGGAGCAAGATTAGAAATATTGGATTCCATAAGAATTCAAGGTGACCACCGAAACTTCGATGCACTCAACACAAAGATCAGAGCCACATAAAAATCAAGGAACCCCAAAGCTGCAATGTTCTTCCTGATCAATTAGCAGATAAGAAGAAGAAGAAACTGTTTGCATGAGTGACCATCAACTACCTACCTCATCATTCACCATGAAATGAAAAGAAATTATCAGAGCGAGAGGAGAAGAAGAAAGTAGAATCGTGTCGCCAAGAAAAGATCGACCAAAGGCCAAAAACCTCGCCCCTCTATACGCGCGCGCTAAATCCGCACGAATTGGAATAGAAATCAAGACAATGCGCGAGCATCTGACGCGGAAGAAAAGAAAAACAAACCCACCAAAGCCCGAATCCCCCAAGCGGCAAGTCCGATTGGTTCGTGCTCTTCTCGCGCCCAGAGTCCACGCCCAAAAAGAATAAGCAGCAGGAACCGAATGACCGATCAAAGATCAAAATTTTCTCCTTTTTGTTGGACCAAGCACGACTCCCAAGAACTAGTTTCTTTATTATTATTTTTCCTTGCGAGCAACGATACCAGTATTGATCTTCCTAGCGCGGCCCCGCCCCGTGTGCGTATCAGCGTACGGACGGATGGACGTGTTGGGCTCGGCGTCGACGAGCTTTTATTACTGGGAGACTGGGGGAGACGAGCAGCCGGGTGGTGCTCTTGGCTTTATTGTAGGAGGCGGAACAGAACGCGCGGGGGGTTTCCGTCACTGCTCACGTCGCCGCGCCGGACACGGGACGTCGACGCGCGCGCTGCGCCTGTGCGCCTCCTGCCCGCGATGCCGACGTGCCGTGCCCCCCCACCCGCATCCCTTTCCTCACCGCCGCACGGCTGGCCCCCATTCGCTGCAGGTTCTGGTGTTCATGGCACGTGTTTGCCGCGGGCCCGCGGTTAGACGTCTATTAATTCGGCCAGGCACGCACCGGCCCGGCCCGGCCTGTCGGTCGTTTTACTTTTCTCTCCTTTGAAACAAGGTGATGTCGCCATATTTCGAGACCTATCGACAGTTTCGAGGTAGACCCTGGACAAAAATGGCGTGGCTGAGCTACTCCCAACATCATATTTCACCATTTTTGGACTACTGCCACTACCAGAGTACCTGGTTTGCTTGAAGTACAGTAGAATCGAGCCAAATCCAGCCTTGTTGGCGACTATTTGCAAACGCATAGTCTCTTATAGGTTGACATGTATACTTGATAGCATATATTGGATGTGGTTGACTTATTGAAGTGATCGATTACGATTTTGCTAGCTCGATCGGTGTAAATTTATGACGGCCCGCTTGAGAAACAGGCGGTTGATATTTGTGTCCTTTCCATGAGGTCGCGTCAAGTTTCTCTACTCCCATTATTTTTTTCCGACCATCAAGCCTCTTTTAATTGAAGCGTGGATAGTGACATCGATCGACCAAGCTGCAAATAGTTCCATGGGGATCGACGGTTAACGCAACAACAAAACAGCAGCGCCAACAAACAGCAACGTGAATTGCCTTCGATTTTATTTCTTCTTTCTTGCGATTGAAATTAAGGCACTCGCGTCCTCGCCACCAACTGGAATCGCATCCTCTACCGTAGCAAATGGCAATGACAGAGAAGCACTGATTTTCCTCTAATCTTAGCCGCCGGATGAAAAATGGACAATCTAGATCGCATGCGACAGCGCACAGCACAGTACCATAGCTACCGTCACGCTACACCACTTTGCTATAGTAAAAAAAGGATCTCTCACCTTGCCTTTTTTATCCGATGGCTAGGAAGCAAAGTCACGGTTTTGTAGCACCGTGACATTGGTCAGAGGATACGGATCCGCTACCACGACCATCCCATTCCCCTTCGACCGAGCATAATTGGCGCCGCGTCATGTTAACTCCTGGCTAACACGCGCGAAGGACACACATGATAAATTTGTAAGATTCACTCTGAGGCTTTGTCGGCACGCATGCAGATGGCGCGTGGATAAAGTAATAGATGAGTTTTTGGCCAATTTGGCACTATTGAAGTCTAAAAAAGCAAAAGTAGCCCACTCTCCGAAACAAGTGCAAAAATATCACCGCAGAGCAGCGTGAACACGCCACGTAGCGAATCCAGCCCCTAGGGGCACGGATTTGGCTAGTCCAGCCACTAGAGGCTCAGCATTGGCTAGTCCGACCCCCAGGGCGTGGCACTGCCTAGTTCGGGCCCTAGAGGTGCGGCAATGCCTAGTCCGGCTCCCAGGAGCGTGGTTTTGCCCTCACCGACCCAGGGGCACGGTAGCCCCCCTGATTTTTTTGAAACTAAAATCATGATTTCGGTTGTCCCAAGATTCTTGTTATCCCCCGCGTGCGCAAAAACTCGATGGGTCACATGCGCGTAAAACCCGGCGATTCCATTCCATCACTTCATGGTCGGCCTTCGCAGGGCTATAAAATCTAGCGACGCGCTCTCATTCCCCCACACCAGAACCATTCCGCTCTCTGTAGAGAGAGAGGATCGATCAAGCGAGAAGCAACGCGATCGGTAGAAATTAGTTCCAATTTCATTGACAATTTGAGGGTGTTTAAAGAAGTGTTTAGCGGTCGTTTTAGTAGAATTAGTTTGACATCAATTAAAGATCTTCTAGAGGAGATAATTTCACTCGTGGGCACTATGCTTATGAATTGTGTAGTTAGTGTTAAAGTATTTACTCATAATTAATTGGCAGTAGTTAGTTAGCCGTAAATATTTAGTCGTGACTGAAACATTTGTAATTAATTAGTCGTATTTAATTAGTTACATTTTATTTTACAAATTAGTTAGGTGTATTTAATGAAGTCGTAATTAATTAGTCGTAGTTATTTGTTATTCGTAATTGAAATTTGTAATTAAAATAGTTGTATTTAATTAATATAATAATTTAGTTATAAATAATTAGGCTTCATTAAATAGTATTAATTAATTAGTTGACTTAATTAGAAAGTCATAGTTAGTTAGTATTAATTAAAATAGTTGTAATTAATCAACTGTAATTAATTAAGCTTACCTAAATACTACTAACTAATCAGTCCTAATTTTGTAGTGGTTGGTCGTAATAAATTAGTCACAATTTATATGTCCTTAATTTTTAACCATAATTATTTAGGCTACATTAAATACTATTAATTAATTAGTTGTAATTAATTAATTTTGGTTAGGTCGTGTAGCAAAATATAGACTGTGTGGTGTGATCTGTTTGATATATTGTGTACAGTAAATTGAGTTGTTGTGGCTTTAGGTAATATTGAACATACAATATTGCTAGTGTTTCATGGTGATAGTCTCGTACGGGGCTAACCCAGCGGATTGGGCATGTATAAATGCCAGTACAAGAATATTCACACGCCGAGGAGTTGCATCCAGAGGGAGATCGACACGTAGGTAGTGACGAAGAAGCTTGCCATCAAACAATATTTTTCATATGAAATCACCTAATTTTATTCCAAAAATGTATTATCACAAGTACCAAATAGTTTTAATTAATTAGTCTTATTTAATTAGTCGCACTTTACTTTGCAAATTAGTTAGTTGTATGTAATAAAGTTGTAATTTATTAGTCTTAATTAATTAATCAAATATAGTTAATTAGGGTTAATTAAATTTATTATTTTTAAATCAGCCCTAATTAGGCGTAGTTACTTAGTCGTGATTTCTAACTCGCAGTTAGTTAGTCGTAACTATTTACTTGTAGTTTTTTAGACGTGATTAAAATTTGTAACTAAAATAGTCGTATATTAATTAACATAATAATTTTATCGTAATTAATTGGGCTTCTTTAAATAGTATTAACTAATTAGTCAGCTTAATTAGAAAGTTGTTATTAGTTAGCATTAACTAAAATAATTGTAATCAACTAGTCCTAATTAATTTGGGTTAATTAAATAGAACTATTTTAGTTAATCCTAACCATGTAGTGGTAGTTAATTGGTCGTAATAATTTATTTGTCCTAAATTTGTAACCGTAATTAATTAGAAGTAATTATTAGCATACAATAAAATATTATTAATTATTTAATCATAATTAACTAGGCTTAATTAAGAAGTCGCAGTTACTTGTCTTAATTACAATAGTTGGTAATTAATAAATCATAACTAATCAGAATTAATTAATTACTAACTAACCCTATTTGTTCCCTTCTTCTATGAGCTATAGCAAAACATTCAATCTTTCAGTCCGTCTCACCGAACAGGACTCTGCGATACTATTTTTGCCTTTGATGCTCAAAGGCGGGGCTAAATTTGTTATTTTGCACACCAACTGTGCTATTTAGCCAAAAACTCTCCCTGTGCCCCCATGGCCCAGCCTCCCCTCTTCTTCTTTTTTACCTCACACTTGGATGTGGGTAGTAAAAGTCAACGAATCGAGTGATCAAATCAGGCAAAACAAAAAAAAAAGATAGTAAAAGTTGTAGAATGATTAGTACTACTTAGAGCACGAAGGAAAATAGTATTAGTACTCGAAGTCGACCAGGACGTTGAGGAAATCATACTCCTACTTCACGTCAACATTACAATATTGTTTTTATCTTCTATAAGGAGATAAAAAAGAAGAAGTAAATATTACAGCATGTACCAAAAATTTCGTTCCATAATTTTTTCCACATGGTCGGCTGCCTGCCTTGCTGATCATATCAAACTTTCATTGTCGCATGAGGGGGTATTACCACACGTGACAAAATCATATCAAACAATATTTTTTAGATTTTAGCGAAAATCCAGAGACGACGAAAACAAGATTTTAATTTTAAAAAATAAAAACAAAGGGTGGGGGCTACCATACCTCTAGCCCCCCGGATTAGCACGAGGTAAATCTGGCCCACAGGGGTTAGAAAATTTCAAAAGAAATGTAAACTTAGGATAATTATACTGATAATAAATGTGGAAAGTATTTTGAGTATATTTTTAGATTTTTTTCTCAAATCAATTATTTCATTTGCATACAAACAGTAGTCTTAAAGAAATTTACGAGAAAAATAAATAAGATATAAAATTCTAAAAAATTACGCAAGTAAGTACATTGTGTCGGGAGCCTTCATAAAAATATTATTATTATTGGAGCTCATTTCTTATATTTAGAAATTACTACAACTCTCAGCCTTTTCTGATGGAGGTATTTCCGCACCCTTGGGGGTCGGCGAGCTATTTTCGCGCCCCTAGGGGCCTGATGAGGCATTTTCGCACTCTAAGGGGTCGGAAGACGACATGTGTCTCCTGCACGGCAAATCTGTTTCTCTGGGGCACGAACAATATGTTATTTTTATCTTTGATGTGCAGAAAGAGCTAGTTTTACAGCGATGCCACAAAATAAAACTCGGCTATCACCACCATTTGATTTGTTACCCGGGCACTGGTGTTTCTACTGTACTTGGTATACTCACGTACAAAGACGCGTTGAAAATTCACACAAACAATCCACCAAATCTGATCTCTAGTCTTCAGCGAGAGAGCCGAGGTGCCACATTACCAGATCGTTGGGATATGCATTGGTTGTGGTTCGTTCTCACATCTTGCGACACTTTCTAAAAAAATTGACCGCGAATACATGCCAGATTCCCAATCCCGAGGCATATTTTTCAAAACTACATTAGCTCTCTATCAATCCATACCCTTCACTACGCCACATCTTTCTTTTTCAAATTTTTTTAAAGAATATCCACGAGGAGGAACGATGTATTTTTTTTATGCATCATATTTGAGCCGAAGTGGACTTGAAATTAGGTGATGATTCGTGAGGATGTGTGGATACCTACACCTCACACTCATTTTCTTTTAAAAAATGATTATATTGTTCCATGTGATTTGCTCGAAACTTATAATTACTTGAGTGCAAAGGAACTGCAAATTTTTTCGAAAATATCCAAGTCCAGGATGCTGCTGAAACATTCACAGAGCAAAGACTAATAATCCGCATTTTTTTTTTCTCAATGAAGGGAAGATCATTAATAAACCGGGGATGAGATCTTCGGTTTTTGATCGCTCTGACTCAAACCGGACGTAGCACATGGGTGCATATGTCAGCCTCAACTTCAATTCGTTTTTTTCTCCCGTCAAAAAAAAAAAACTTCAGTTCGTTTTCACAGGGAAGAAGTAGTACTTCCTTTCTTTTCCTCTCTACACCAACTTGCCAGCATGTGCGTGTTCCTGAGATCAGGCGAGCCATCCAAGTGGCTCCGATCCACTGGAACATGCAGCTACGTTCAAGATCGCTAGGCGCTGCACGCCGTGCTGCGTTTGTCTACAGATGAATCAATTGGTTCGTCCTACTCCCTTCAAAGCCTGTGGTGTTCTTCCTCCTTGGCTGGGGAAAAGGTAGGAGGAAAGAAGGGACAAAACATACGACCTTGGTTGATAGGGCATTCTAGACTGAATCATTTGGGGCCTCACTTCGGAAATACTATGGTACCAAGATAACCCTCAGCAATGGAACAGTGGGCTATGCCTCTTCTGATATTCCTCTTGACTGCACTAGCACAATGACATTGCCATTCCACTGTGCCGGACTAGCACAATGACATTGCCAGGCAGATGCAGAACCTAGGACGAAAGGAATAATTGTGATTTTTATGCTAGTTCTTCTTGAGTACAAGTGCAGTCTTGTACTCTGAAATTTAAGAGCCCCTACCTCCAAACTTATTTTTTTTACTTCACACCTCAGAATTCGTGTCATCAAACTTTCTTATTAATATATTTAAAAACTATCTAGGTTGTTATATATATAATCATTAGATTTATCATTAAAAATACTTCTATAATATTATAAGTATATTTTAATATAAAGTTAAAAAGTTAACAAACAAAATCGCATATGACAGATCATAAAAAATAAAAACCGTCAAATAAAAAAAAAGACGAAGGAGTAGCCCACAGAAACTCAACATACAAAGTTGAGTGGCTGTCCAAGCTTGCATGCACCCTGTCAACAAGTGGTATGAAATCACGGCTTACGTCCATTATCTTTTCTATGATCGCAAAGGATCACGGTTCGGATCTCAAGTCTTCTTAGTAAATAAATCTATTCACAGATCAAGCCATGCATCATATCATTTTATAATAAAATGAAGGTGACAGTGCAGTAAAACTGCTCCACAAATTATACCCTGATATTATATCCGGTTCAACGCCTCTGCTACGAACAGCCACTGAGATCTTGTCTTTTCCTAGTGAAGGCTGCATTAGATCACTAGATGTATACCTTTAAAAAGATACTCTGTTGCTGTGTCATATCCGGTTATTAACCAATTGATCTATATTTCTTTATACATATACGTTGGGATCTCTACTTTAAAATATATTATTGAGTATATAAAACTTGTGTAGTTCATATATACTATATAAAACTTGTGTAGTTCATATATACTCATATTTATCTACCTTCAATTATTTGTAATTGAAGTGGTTATCATCGATTACCAAAAAGAGAAAGATTGAAGTATCTTGTTCCATCATTATGAGTTAATGGTATGCTATGGTAATTAATGATAATCATATTATGGAACTAACATTTTTCATGAGTTGGATAGATAGGTTATGTTCCATGATGATGACGACTTGGGATGACATCATGAGTTATCGTCATCAAGTCAAGGTTCAATAAGAAGATGCATTATGTGTTGATGCGTATGAAGATCTTGATGAAAAGAAAATCACCGTATGTCGATGATGTTCAAGAAGAGGAGATGATCATGAGTTGATCATCAATTCAAGAGAAGACCCATCATGTGTTGATGGAGGTCAAGTGAAAGAATGCATCATGGGTTAATGTATATTCAAGTCAAGAACTTGAAGTAAAGGAGATCATCATGTGTTGATGATTACCAAAGTCAAATATCCCATAATTGAAGCAAAGATGTGCGCCATCAAGCTTCAAGAAGATACTTAAGGCAAATGTATGACTAGCTAGGGCTAAATATGTGTTCCTAGTCTTTCACCGGTCTTGGTGTTTGGTTGGAGATCGGATTGCAAGTATAGGTTGCCGTACTATTAAGAGGGGTCTTGACTAGTGGCTTGAGTTAGTCATGTGTTGATAGCTCATTGTGCTTGCTCTAGCTCATCTATGCCTGGTGTTATTGTTTGTGAATGTGTTTGTGCAAATAGTTGAAGCTCATGCATTAATCTTTGTAGCATGAGACTATAATTTGCAAATGGTTGAAGTACATGCACATACTCCTTGTGGCATGTTACCGATGTTTGCAAATAGTCGAGGCTCATGCATAATCCTTGTAGCATGTGACTTTAGTTTGCGAATGTGTTTTGCAAATGGCTTAAGTACATATACTTTATTCCTTGTGGCGTTCATTCTAAAAGTTGGTAAATGTGTTTGGCAACTTATTGAGAATCTTACCTTTAACCCTTGTTTGCATCGCGTATCAATTTGGCAAATGAGTTTTGCAAATTGATTTGAAGCGAAATGCCAACTGCTGCTTTTCTCATAAAAGTCAGTAGTACCGATATTATGTTAGCAGCACTACCGCTCTACAGTATGGCCGGAGTTCTTATGGTAGAACTACTACAAAGAGGTATGACCGCAATTCCTGCGGTACGTGTTTTCTAGAAAGATGCATTTTTGGAGTTTATTTGCTCTCTTAGAAGTGCGGTAGTACCGAAGGTCATTGAGCGGAACTACTGCAACCCGGTTTAACCGAGATTTGTGAAGTGGTACGTTATTTCTAGAGAGGACCATTTTTTAGACCTCAAGTGGAAGCAGTCGTACCGCTCTTGTGTTTCGGTATGACCGGAGAGTGGAACTACCGCATGATTAACGTCGGTAGTACCACGCCGTATTTCCAACGGCTAGTTCCGATGTCTGTTATAGCTGTTACTGTGCGTCAGTGGAGGTGCGGTAGTACCGGCCGATGAACGGCGGTACTACCGCCCGTGCTATTTTTTTCATCATCTTTTCCCTCAATGGCTAGTTTTCGTGTGTGGGCTATAAATACCCACCTTGGGCAATTGTGGGTGTTGGGTTGATGGTGTTATTCATTCCCTTGAGCAAAGAGCAAGCTCTCTCATCTCTTATATGTATGTGTTGCACCTAGTGAGCTTAGAGAGCAAACTCTAAGTGCATGTGTTGCATTAGGTAGTGGATTGTATATCCACTTGAGCTTAGACACTTGATTTGTTCAAGTGAGCGTCCTCGACTTGGTAGTCTTGGTGTTTGCCGACACCTAGACGGCTTGGAGGAGTTGCGTCAGTGATCTTCTCAAATAAGATTGTGAGAAGACTCGAGCGGTTGTGAGTGGTTTGGTGCTCGCCATCTCCGGAGTGGAGGAAGAGCAATCCCGAGTGGATCGAAGTGTTAGTTTGTGTTGGAGCCGGTCCAAGTGGTTGGACTTACATCAGAGATGTTGGCTTAATTTGTGGAGTCGGTTCAATTAGTTTTGACTTACCTCAACGTGGATTAGGAGAGACCGGCAAGTCTCCGAACACCACGATAAAACATCATTGTGTCTTTGTGGTTTGTTCTTCTTGTGCTTTACTTTGTGCTATTTACATTCCTTATATTAAATTGCTTACATGCCTTTGAATGATCGATATCATTATCAATAGTATTATGTTGTTGGTGCACTTAGTAAAAACTAGTTGATTTAGGCTTTAATTGTGCAGAATCGTATTGTTATTAGCTTCCGTATTAGAAATCATTTTTAGCCAAAGAAGTTTTTAAAACCGCTTATTCACCCCCCTTTAGTCGGTCTCCTCGATCTTACACCTACGTGCTGGTCTGTCCTCCCATAGATGAAGTGCCTCCCTGCCCCACCTTGGATCGTCCAGCCCCACATGTCTTGTTCTACTTTTTTCGCACCGCACAACGCTGATAGTCGTGCCCGAAGTTCTTGCAATAATTGCACTGAACCCAAGTTGGTGCAAAAATAGGAGCAAAAATAGACACCTGAGAAGGGACTGTAGTTGAAACAGAAACTATCGGTGTAGTTGAAAAGAATGGGTAGCAAGCACATCCAGAACAAACTGTGCTGCTAACCCGTGGCGAAGCTCCTCAGCACAAAGCGTCGAAAAAGGCTCGGTGACTGACAGTCGTGGTGAGCGGCTCAGCAGTTGAGCCCTAACAGGCTCAAACTCCGAGTAAAGACAACAGACGAAGTCATAAAGCGAAAACGATCACGATCCGCCTTCTACACTTTATGACACTCCTGAAAGAGTGGAGAAGCCAGCTCGTCCAATTGGCGCCGAGACCGACCAAGGCTCGGGAGAAGTCGTTGACGGAGGAGTCCTCCTGGCGAAGCATCTCTAACTCATGCTGAAGCGAATAGAACTGAACATCGCTGCTCTGCTGATATCACTCGCACAAGTACTCCTAGATCTGACGAGTGACACGCAGACCAACAATGTCTGGCTGGATGGAGTCATCCACGCTAACCACTAGGATGGCTCGAACACGGGCCTCATTAGCACACCAGCGCTCAAAAACGTCTATGGTATACTGAAAGGCTTCATCAACAACAATAGTAGTCTCTGTCTCTGCCTCCTTTTTGCGGCCTCAACTTCTGCAGAAGGAGACTGTCTGGGAGGAGGTTGAACCTGCGGCGGTGGACAAGGTCGGGCACCAGTAACATGTCCCCAGAGGCGGAGACCATCGAGCGTGATCTCCATAAGTAAAGACGACGGCTCGGGCTTGAGCTCGAGGTCCTGAGCGGCGAAGCGACTCCAACCCGACGAGTGACGGCGGCCGGGAGAGCGACGTCGTCGAGCGATGGGGCAGTCAGCGAGGGCACTAACGGGGACCCGAAGGGGAAGACTCGCCAGGGGTGACACAAGGCGACGACGCAGTGGCGAGATCGGTGTGCGTGTCAGATAGCAGCGGAAGGAGGGCTATGTTAGAGCCTTAGCTCTTATACCATATTATATATATTGTGTGCATGTATTAAGCGGCTCAATAGGTAATATATATATAGGGAGTATAAAAGAGTTACCATATACAGAAAAAATTTATAAAAGAGTCATATTCTAACATAAAATAGTCAAATTTAAAAATAAAGTTGATGAGGAAGTTGTTCAAACTACTTATAGTGCTACCGTACTATCAACACCATAAGAAATCCATGGCTGCACTGCGCCATGGGCCCGAAGCTGTTCCAGGCCACGAATCAGAAAGGACACGGACGAAAAGGGTCTTGTTGGCAGTTTGGCACCACGACTTCAGCTTCAGGCTTATTGACAAAAAAAATCCCAGAAAGGTGCTGTCGGCTGCCCCTGATTGGCTCCATACATGCAACGTTAAACTACCAGACAATTTTGGATCACTCGAGTAGTAGTGCAAAGCAAAGTTCGGCAGGCTATCAAAACAAAATTTGGATCCCAAGCAGCAACAACAGCGCAGTAATATACTACAATGAGCTACTGAACAATAGCTTGGCTGAGGTTAGGAACAAGCTGCAGGATGCGTCTGTAGTGCACATCGATAAAATTAGTGCATGAACCAGTTTAGTTCGGAGGCATATCTAACATTCCAAGTGTTCAAACTTCGAAGTTCCGAGACAGCTTTGATGGTGATTTCAGGGCTGAAGTATGGGACGAAGGTTTGCTGTGGACACGGCCACGGAGCTTACAATTTTAACCCTGATGTATACCGTGGAAGCAGCAGGGTGATGAATGGCCAAACCGCAAGTGCGACAGCTTGTGGAGACCCACGAAACTACGTGAGCTGGGACGGAATCCATGCCACAGAAGCTGCAGACAAGATCGTACTGTCTTCAGTGATCAGCGGCTCGTATTCATATCCGCCTTTTGATCTTGCGAAACTTTGCCCACTGCAGCCCATTAGCCCATAGGTTAGTCTGATGAAGTATAATTGAAAGTGTCTGTCTTTTTTTTTTATCAACTTAAGATTTTAGATAAATTAATCGATACATACAACTCAACATGGTATCAAAGTTAAAAAAATCTTATAGCATAATTAAAATAATAATAATTACAAATCACTTCTGATTCCACGTCGGCACCGGTTTAGTCAGTGCTCAAACCAAATTATGCTACCCATGAACATAATTTTTCTAGCAAAGATGTCGAGAATAGTACTAATGTCTTAGCAGATGAGGAGGTTTGATCGTCAAGCCTTAAACTAAGAATAAGTCCTATTATGTCCTTGTTTCGCTTATAGTGGATCACTACATATTGTCAGTGTTACTTGAACACGGGCACAAGTGTCAGATTTATACTCGGATTCAGGTGTCTAATTCGGCAAATTCTAGAAAATAAGATTTGTCTATTTTTTTTAATCCTTAAAAATTAAATTAAAATAATTTATGCAATGAAATATTTAATTATAGGTATACTACCACAACACTATGGGCCTGTTTGGCATGGCTCTAACTCCAGTTGGAGCAGCTCCACTCCAGAACTCCAGGTGGAGCTGGCTCTGAGTGGAGTTGGAGCTGTCTGTATGGAGTGTTTGGCTAGAAGGGTACTCTCAGCTCCAGAATTGTGGTTTGTCTGTGTGGATTGCCCACTTTGCCCTTGGTTGACATGAGTGGAGTTCAATGATGCGTGCAGCAACATAACAGTAACACGTATGTTCTCATGTATCGCTTAGCTAAACTGTATGAATCCGAGATACAAGTCCGACAAGCATGTAAATAAATTAAAGTACCAACATATATCAAGATAATCATGTCCAACCAAATTATCCAAGATACAAGTCCATAGTTTCAAAATACAATTACATTAATTCCAAGCTAAGGCGACGGATGTAGCCAAACTATCACGAAATGAGTCCATAGTCACAAAGCTTGATTCCGAAGTGGATCCATCAGAGGCATGTTGAGACACATCATATTTGTTGTACCTTTCCGGATAGTAGGCACATAGTTCGGATCTCGATCGAAATTGCAAAGTCCACATCCCCACTAGCATGCTCACGTATGAAATTGTGGAGAACCATGGTAGTAGACTACAATCTTTTTGTGTGAGCATGGAATATGGAGGCATCTTATAAAGAATTTGCCACTTCATTTTTAATAGTCCAAATGAACGTTCAATAACATTACGAACAGATGAATGGATCCGGTTGAACTTCTCTTTTGGAGTGTTTGGTTCCATACCTCGATGCCACTGTAAATGATACCTTTCACCCTTGTATGGAGCTAGGTAACTGGACGATTAGGATAGCCCGCGTCCACAACATAGTACTTGCCTACACATGTGAAAAGAAAATAAGAATTGCATGGTACAAGACACATTTGAGGACAAAATGGAGCTGGATAAAATATTTTTACCTTGTGGAGGATGTGGGAAGACTTCGCATCCACTTCCATTGCATGGTACAAGACACTAGTGTCATGCAAAGCTCCCGGTGACCATGACCACATATGTGAATCGCATATCAAAATCACAAGCAGCAAGCACATTTTGAGTAGCAATTCTGTCTTACCAATGTACCTCACTTGTTCCTCAGGTGAAAGAGAAACACGAATATGAGTTCCATCTAGTGCTCCTATGCAATCCCTAAAGTGTGGATATGCTCTTTTGTCATCCCTTATTCTTTTGTGAACTGTCCGAAAATTAGGATCAGTTGGTCTCAAATAATCTTGACCATTGCAACCACACTATCAAGAACTTCATGGAATTTCCTACTAATGGTTTCACAGAGTGCTTAAACCTATTTTGCCCTCTTCTATTTGACTCACATCCACCACATGTGAATAGAAAAATTGCAAGCATTTCATAGGTATTCATGTGTTTTGACGGTCTCAAACCATACCTCTCAACCAGCACATCATGCAGATCCAAAAAGATATCCTTGTTCATCCGAAGCATTGTGTGGCATTCCCCCGGAGTGTTTAGGGTCTCAGTCACCCATCCCATTCCACTGAGCTGTGAGGTCCTTGGCGGTGCCTTGTCCATACAAATGTGAACATAAGCTTCTACAAGTTTAGCACCACCTTGAATGAGAGAAAAAAATTGATGATCATCATCGCTATTTTCATCACTCTCACTTGTAGACATCTGTAAAATAAAATGGTATAGCAAATTATAAAATGCGTTCATACAAATGTAAAGCATAATATAAAATGAGTTCATAAAATGAGTTCATACAAATGTCAAGCATATTATTGCAGATTACAAGAGACAAGCCATAGGAAGCACTCCTACTTTCCATGCTTGTCATTATATTTCCTACTAAGCCACTTGAACCTAATGTCATCAGTAGGCAAGGTCATAAACATCTCCCTTTGCTCCTTCTTCACAAACAATTCAGTGGCCATGTAGTGTTCATTAGTTTCATAATCGGCACCACAAGCAATCACAGCCTCCATCACTTGATCAATAGTGAATTTTCCTTCTTTCTTGGAAGCATATTCATTTGCTGAACTAGCCATACTAGTGACAGCTTCTTGAATGAGGACTGCATTCGCTGTCTTAGCTTCCTTCAATTTATCCCATTTGTTCTTGATTTGCGCCTTGGTTAATTCAATACCCGTCCTATCTTTGAATCCTTTTTCAACCGCAGCATAACCAACTGAATTCAAGAATGTATTTGGCCGATTTCCTTTCTCAACTTGTTCGGCCATCAAACCACATAGGATCCGAGTGTTCTCTACGTTCCAATCAATTTCCGGCATCTATAGCAACTCAGCACGATGCACCTGATACAATTTACTTTAGACAGGTATGTAAACAGTCTTTATAAATAATAATGCACTTATGGTACCATGGCAATTAGTATCTAATGTTTCTTGCTATGCTTATTCATGCAGGCCCATTACATACAAGAGCCGGCAAGAAAAAGTTCCAGAGGCGAGAGATGAGGGCATACCTACAGAAAACCAAATGAAGAGTGAACAGAAAGTTAGACCAAACTCTTGCAATAGAGAACCAGTTAAGAAGCCTGTTTTGAGATATTCGGATGATGATCGAGGCTTCTTGTCCCGCAAAGAGCAAGTTAAGAGACCCAATTCCAAAAATCCGGAAGACGGTCTATTGTTCAAAGATCAAGTTAAGAAACCCATTTCTAGGAATTCAGAGGACGGTTTAAGTTCCTCGTTCCACAGAGAGCAAGTTAAGAAGCCCTTTCTCAGAAATTCAGAGGATGATTTAAGTTCCTCGTTCCACAGAGAGCAAGCTAAGAAACCTAATTCCAGAAATTCAGAGGATGATCTAAGCTCCTCATTCCACAAAGAGCAAGTCAGGAAAGCCATTTCCAGAAATTCAGAAAATGATTGCCACTGGTTAAAGGCCTAACTGCCATACTATGCATTAATTTGTGGTCATTCCTTGCAATTTTCAATTAGAACTTTGTAGAATAAGTCACTAAAATGGATCAATTAGCAACATTATGATATGGATAAACGTAGAATGCCCATCAAAAGGAAACTAGTCATTTAGGAAGGTTTTGATCATTTTGAATACGCATACATCTCTTTGTATGTGGGGTTCCTGTGAACTATTCAGGTTGTGGTAGTTTGGTACTCCAAAAGCTTAATGTTTACCAAGATAACTGATTGAGCTTTATCGAGTTGTATATGTTGCAGTTTCATATGGAGGAATGACATAGCTAACATTTTCTCAAGTGGGCATTCTTCGTTTATCCAGATGCCATCAATTCGGGGCATGGCAATATGGCATTCCTGGTCAACTTTTTTCAGACATTCCTTCCTAGTGTATGGTTTTATAAAATCTTCTTTTGGTGTGTACGCATGCGGGTATGAGTATGCATATGTAAGAGCATTGTTGATTCTACTCTACTACGACATCATTAGTTTCAATTTCAGTACTGAATACGAAAGGGAGTTCAACACCACATGTTGCACAAAAACTCTCAAAACGAAATACTGCAGTCCCCAAACCAGACGGCGGCCATCCAAAACCCGATTCCTCAGCACCCTCGGCGGGATCGAGGAGCGGAAGCGCCGGTCATGGCGACGAGGCGAGCCTGTCCGGCAGAACGCAGATCTAACGCCGCGGGAGGGAGAGGAAGAGGGGTAGGGTCAGAGGGGAGCGACGTATCTCACCTCGCGGGGTCGGATCGGGCGCCGGCGGGGGCGGTCGGGCAGAGGCGAGGAGCCGAGGAGGAGAGACGAGTGTTTTGGTGTTGCTGCGATCGGGGGAGGAGGCCGGACGGCGAGCAAGGCGGGCGGGCGGGCGGCGAGGCGGGGCGCGGGCGGGCGGCGGCGGCGGCGGGCGTGGGCGGCAGCGGGCGTGGGGGCGATGGGGAATGGAGGAGTGGGACGGGCGGCTGGGTAGGATAGAAAAAAAAAACGATTCGTTGGGCTGGAGTGTGTAATCGATGGCAAAGGTGGGTAATTT
Organism: Hsuehochloa calcarea; assembly: GCA_036346395.1. Lineage (NCBI taxonomy): Eukaryota > Viridiplantae > Streptophyta > Magnoliopsida > Poales > Poaceae > Hsuehochloa > Hsuehochloa calcarea. The sequence goes on along the minus strand of CM070604.1, from coordinate 50,799,874 downwards.
CTTTGAAACTCCATGTCTAGATCTATTTCAGATGATTGTAGAGTTGGAAAATAGGTGCTCCAAGAGAATGAACTAGAGCTCCAAAAACTCTATGGAGTTAAGCTGCTCCAATTTTTTTTGGAGTTGGGGTGTTTGGCTAGTTTTACCCAGCTCTAGCCTGGAGTTGGGCTCTAGAGCCATGCCAAACACCCCCTATATAACTACCACAAAAGATCCTATACACCGTTGACATCACCTAGTCACAAGAAAGATTAACTACACACCACTCACCTTTTTAAAAATGATAGCAAAAGCTGTTCAATGCTTCGTTAGATGTAAAAATGAAAAAAAAGTACTACAACTGAGATCTCTCGCAGCTCTTCTAACCTTGTTCTCCCTCTCTTCCTTTTCATCGGACCAGCCTCACTCATTCAGATGCTCATTCGACTAAGCACTATCACTTCACCCCCGACTCTCCTTCCTCTAGTAGTTCTTTAAATCATGCCAGAGCACCGGTATCTCCCTCCTGCAAGGCGGCGATGGCGGAGCTCTGGAAGCAGAGGTCGGTCTTAAAGTACTGCGTGATCTCCCACAACAATCGCTGGAAGGGGAGCTTGTGGATGAGCAGCTCCGTGCTCTTATGGTACTTGCGGATCTCTCGGGCGACAGCGGTGCAGGCGAGCGGTGGGCTTCTTATTGCCGTCGCGGTGACCGACTTGTCTTGCCGCCTTGGTGGCCAGTTGCTTCCGGGGAGTCTTGCCGCCGGTGGACTTGCGTGTTGGCTTCTTCGTGTGGGTCATCTCAAGGTCCTGGTGGGAGGGGGGAGGCGCACAACAATTTGGGCTTGAAAAGGTGTGGATACAGTGGTGTTTTTTTTGGGACTATCTATGTATAATTTTACTATTTTTACAGTACAAAACTATCATGTTTTGAAAGTCATTTACAACTCCATTATACATAAATTATATTAAATTATTTATGTAATTTTGGTTCTTGATCACTGCAATTATTTTTGAAAGACTTAATAATTCATATTTCCATCACATGATTCAAAATCTCACATGTACTCAGGAGGTTGAGTAAAAATAAAGACAAAAAATAAAATTATATACCAATAAAATACGACAATGCGGTGAACCCGTTATATTTTTCACATGTACTTTGAGAGGTTGAGCAAAAACAAAGATAAAAAATAAAATTATATAACAATAAAATATGACAATATGGTGAACCCGTTATGTTCTGAATAAAAAATCATAAAAAATTTGTACCTAATTCATCAGATGAAAAATATACAAATCTCAAAATATATCTAATAAATAGAAAAATAACAGTTTTAAACAATTCTCTTTTTTTTAAGGATTCGACGCAGCGGTGTGAGGATTTGGAGAGGGGTTTTGCGGGGTTTAGGTAGAGGTGGGGTTTTCGAGGTGGTCACGCTGCCGCGCGCGGCACGTAGCTTGAAATTCAGGGCGCCACGGCGATAGCGCCGGTGGAACCGCGGCAGGAGCGCGGGGTCAGGGGAGCCGTTCGATTAGGGTGGAGTTGACGGTGCGGATGTCTCATGCGGGTTTGGCCACGGATCGCGATCCGTGTGGTGTGAATTGTGATGTGTCCATGGCGCAGCTCACTTGTTTATGTTAAGCGGGCCCGGGACTCGAGAGTCTCGGCCCAAGAGCCCGAGACTCGGAGAGTCTGCCCGCTTGAACTCCTCATCCCATAGTCTATAAATAGAGGTCACCCCTCTCATTGTAACCCCGATTGATCCGAAGCAATAAGCGGCACTCAAGTCCCGCATATCTCGTGTTCATTCTATTGTTGTGTTCTTGTGTTCCTCATCGTTCTTACGATTTCGATCATTGTATACGAGGTACCGTCGATTTGGACTCGCCAGCGACGGTTACTCAACACGTTATCAGCACGATCGACTCTCCTCGCATCGAAAGGTAACCGTCGAAGAACGACACTCGTAGATTGAATCGTATTTTCTAGATTGCTTTCAATTCTACAAATTTGCTTTCTAGATTATTTTTATACGGTGCAAATTTGTTCTAATCTACCGCAAGCTGACTTGAAGTCGCCGACACAATGTCGATCGGTAGATTGCATGAAAGATCGGATGTCGATTGTACCGTAGATTGAAATTGCAAATTCACCGCGAGCCGACTCGAAGTCGCCGATCGGAAAGAAAATTGCATTGAATGAACAGTAATTATTTTTGCACAGTAATTACATATTAATTGCATTGAATGAACAGTAATTATTTTTGCACAGTAATTACATATTAATAGTATTTTCTCGCATCGAAAGTATTATATGAGCAAGATGAAAAACGGCGGCAAGACGACTGACACGGGCGTCGACTCATCGCGCCGACTCATCGCCCTCTTGCCGTGGCGCCCAGGCCGGCTTGCCGCGCCAAAGACGCGTCGCCACAACCCATTTGTCTTCTCCCACGCAGCGGCGGTAGACCCTCCATCTCCAACGCAACATTACGGGAAGGGGAAGAAGAGAGAAGGGATGGCCCGACCGGCTACCACCAGCCGACGGCCGGCCGGCCGCCTCCACCGCCGCCTCCCGACGAAGGCGGCCGCAAACCGCCTCGCCCAGCGTCGCGCGCCGCTGCCGCCGCCCGCGCCTCCCGCCCGGCCCACCGTGCCGGCGAGAGCACGGCGGCTCCCATCCGCCGCCTGAAGAGCGCGGCGGCTCCCACGGCGGAGCCGCCGCCGCCGAGAAGAGCGCCGCCTTCCCGCCGCGCGCGCCGCGCGCCTCTCGCCGGATCTCGCTCGCCTCCGTGTCGATGGCGCCGCCGTGACCGCGCCGGTAGCGCCCGCCTCGCCCGCCTCGCGACGCGAGTTGGCGCTTAGCCGCGGCGGCTCCATGAAGGAGCCGCCACCGCCGAGAGAGCGCGGCGGCTCCCATGAAGGAGCCGCCGCCGCCGAGACTCGGGGTAGGGAAACCCTACCCCGAGTCCCATGCCGATTCTCTTATATACGGCAAGCGGCGACCTTTTGGGCCTACCGTATAACCGAACGAGAAAAAACGAAAAGAAAAGCGAAGGGTCGTTTTGCAAAAGGCCTCGAAATTTCCATAAATTACGAAAAATTTCTCGAACTGAATTTTTCACGTTTTAGCCCCTCGAAATTGAAGAATTCATGAAAATTCATATTCCAGTGAGAAAGGGCCTCTGAATTCAAATTTTGAATCGGTTTATGCATTTGAATTATATTTTACCTTGTTATTATTATTTCTATGAAATTTATTTATTGTATTTACTGTTTTGGTTATTTGTGATTATTAATTTTGCTTTTAAGCACTGAAAATAGCAGTAAATCATGGAAATGCATAAAAAAATACGAAAAACATTATAAGAATTTTGCAACCATTTTATGCAAATTACCAGCAGTAATCTTATACACTCTTTGTATGAATATGCAGATGACTGGTATTACGAACCGGGAGTTCGAAGAGCTGGCCCAGCATGGCCATAATTATCTGACTTGGGCATCGGATGTCGAGATTGTACTTGGAGCAAAGAAGCTCCGTGCTGCTATTGGACTTGACACCCTGAAGGATGTCGCTCCAACTGCTGAGGGGAATGATCAAGCACTTCATTTCCTCAGACATCATCTCTGCCTAACACTAAAAAATGAGTACATGGCAGAAAAGAACGCACTAGCCTTATGGACCGCACTCAAGAAGCGGTTTGAGAAGCTAAAATACATCATCCTTCCTCGTGCAGAGCAGGATTGGAACCGACTGCGTTTTGCCGACTACAAGACCGTGGGAGAGTACAATTCTACATTGCACAGAATTTGTACAAGTCTTCAACTATGTGGTAAAGTAACCACAGACGAGCAGAAGATAGAAAAAACTCTCTCTACCTTCCACCCCAACGCGGTACAATCCGCACGCAACTATCGGCAGGATGGCTACAAGGAGTATGCCGAACTGATCGATATCATGCAAGTTGCGGAAGCTCAAGATGACGTTCTCCGAAAGAACTACATCTCACAGCCACCTAGTAGCAAAGTTGGACTTGAAGTCAACGCAAGCAGCTACAAGGTGAGAAAGCCTCACTCAATAGAAAGAGGCAGGAAGGGTAAGGTCATGGGTCGTAAAACCAAGCAGACTGCCCAAGCCAAGAAGGGTGGACAAAAGAAGCGCGACGGGAAGCCATATGGTCAGCAGGACCAAATTTGCTACAAATGTGGCACTTGGGGTCATTGGTCCCGTGTTTGCCATGAATCGCAACACGTGATTGATGCATTCAAGGCCAAGAAGAAGGGCAAAGGACAGCATGAGGCACACCTCGCCATTGCAGACATAGGGGATCCACAATCATGGAATGCACCCATGGATGTGGACATCCCGATGGCCGCCCCCACCACACCTCCTTTGGACATCACAGCAGCAGCAGCTGTAGTTGCCAACGAGGAGCAGATGAATGAAGCGCAGATCCAGGCAGAAGTATCTTCATTCTTCGCTGATTCGATCTAGTGCACGCATTGCACTTAGTTTTATAGTCATTTACAGTTTTTGGTTGCAATAGAATAATAATCTTGCATAATGGTTGTAAGCTCTAGGAGAGCAAAGAAATAAATTCTTATTATGAGTCCTGCATGACTTTTCATCGTATTAATAAAGGCAAATTGTGTTCTGTTTTGAAGTATTTTATATGTATGGTTGCTTGCTACCCTATATTAATAAATATTTTATATATATCAGAACGCGTGTGGCGCCCTATGGAGGAAGTATGCTTAGCAGACAGCGGCACAACGAATACCATATTAAGAAAGACAAAAAATTTTCAGTCAATCAGCAAGAATGCTGGTAGTCTTACAACAATCGCAGGCAGCGATACTTGTGTAATAGGCTTAGGAAGAGCCACAATTATACTCCCGATGGGCACAACATTGGTCATTAAAGAAGCCTTGTTGTACCCAGAATCGACTAGGACTCTTTTAAGCTTTAAAGATATTCGCGCTAACGGTCTCCACGTAGAGACTGAAGAAGAGTATGGTAAGGAATACCTACTCATTACAAAGCGCGAGGAAAATGGAAAAAGGGTATTAGAAAGACTTCCTTCATATGAATCTGGGCTATACTACACTCATATTAAGGCATCTGCAGCCTATACTGTCATGAAAAACGATTTTTAGAAGCTCTGAACTTTTCTGTCTCTGGCATGATAGATTAGGCCACCCCGGTCTTAGAATGATGAGAAATATAATTACTAATTCTCAGGGACATAATATCAATGTAAAGAATTTTCCGAATCCAGAAGATTTCGTGTGCCCTGCATGTGCCACTGGGAAAATGATTACTAGACCCTCTACTCGAAAGTAAAGGATGAAATCCTGCATTCTGGATCGTATCCAGGAGACATTCTTGGTCCTATACACCACCGTCAGGCCATTTAGGTACTTTATGGTGCTCATCGATGCTTCCTCGAAATGGTCGACGTATGCTTCGTCTCACGAGAAACCACGCTTTTGCAAAGCCGATCTCGCAGATAATTAAGATTAAGAATAATTTCCACGATCATCATGTGAAGTCCATCGGGATGGACAACGCCGAGAATTTACTTCAAAGGCATTTGATGATTATTGTATGGCAATGGGAATTACCGTTGAGCACTCTGTACCACATGTCCACACCAGAATGGACTAGCGAAGCATTGATTAAAAGAATTAAATTCATTGCCCGACCGCTCTTGCGAATTGTAATTTGCCAACTACATGTTGGGGACACGCAGATCCTACACGCAGAACTCTCATCAATTTTCGACCATCGACATATAACATCCATTCACCTATGCAACTAGCGCAAGGGTCAACAGAAAATCTCTCATCTTGAAGGTTTGGTTGCAAGGTTTATGTACCTATACCACCACCGCAATAATCGCAATGGGCTCTCTCGAAAGTCCGGGATATACATTGGTTATGAGACAACATCCATAATCAAGTATCTGGACCCAATGATGGAGATTTGCATCTGACAAGCCACGACAAAGATATTCGATGAGGATAGTTTCCGTCATTAGGGGAGGAAATCAACCCTTGATGAAAAATATCGGAGGCGGCGTGGCAAGCCACGGAATCCATGCACATGACCCGCGCCGGTGAAACAAATAGAGAAGTCCGAAGATAATTGATTTGCAAGCATTAGCGAATCAACCGCTCGACCACTTTAGTGATTTGAAAAGTGTAACCAAGTCGCATGTGCCTGCACGCAATGCGCCGGAGAGGGTTGAAATACCAAAGAAAATTGAAGGTATCCCTAATCCCGTCCAGAGGCCTCAGAATAAAAGGACGAGAACTTCGGCCCCTCGAATCCCAAGTAACCGGGGACGCCTGGCGAAAAAGGATAAGAAGGACTTGACACAACCAATCACTGAAGTTCCCCATAACCAGAAAGGGAGCCAATTGAGACCTGGCACCGGTATGGAACCTTCAGCAAAAGGCATACCAGATTTGAATATTCCCACGGAGGGAGATATCAGTATGGATGTGTGCACACACATCGGAGCTGAAAAACTAAAGGAACTTGCCCCATAATCGAAAGCAATGTAAGCAAGTAGAAACATTAGAAGTATCGCCCCATGAAGAAATAGCTATAAATTATGTGACCACAGGAGAATCTATGAATAGAACAACAGCCAATGTCGACATTTATTTTGCAAAGAAAATTGCCACAATCATCGATCTTGATCCAGAGCCTGCATCGCTCGCTGAATGTAAGAAAAGATCAGATTGGAAAGATTGGAAGAAGGCAATAGAAGCGGAATTAATATCTCTGAATAAAAGAGAGGTGTTTGGGCCTGTAAGCCGCACGCCTCCCCATGTGCACCCAGTAGGGCATAAGTGGGTATTTGTTCGAAAGAGAAATGAAAATAATGAAGTTGTATGACATAAAGCAAGGCTTGTTGCACAAGGTTTCACCCAACGACCAGGAGTCGATTATGATGAAACTTATTCCCCGGTCATGGGCGGAACTACCTTTAGATATTTAATCTCAATGGCAGTAAACTTGAATTTGGAAATGAAATTGATGGATGTGGTAACTGCATACCTTTATGGGAACTTAGATTCGGACATTTACATGAAGGTACCGGAAGGTATCCCTGTCCCGAACAAAGACAGAGCAAATAGAAATCTGTACAGTGTGCAACTCAGAAAGTCACTGTATGGATTGAAGCAATCAGGCAGAATGTGGTATAATCGCTTAAGTGACTTTCTCTGCAAGAAAGGCTACACGAACAATGAGGATTGTCCCTGTGTTTTTATACAATGATCCGGGATGGATTCGTATAATCTCGGATATGTAGATGATCCGAATATCATCGGAACCATGGAAGATATTAAGAAAGCAAGCTCTTATCTGGAATCAGAGTTCGAGATGAAAGACTTGTGTAAAACCAAGTACTGCCTAGGCCTGCAGCTTGAGCATACCCCTGAAGGTATTCTAGTACATCAGTCAACATACACTCAGAAAGTGTTGGAAAGGTTTGGCTTTGAAAAGGCATATCCTTCGAAAGTGCCGATGGTCGGGAGATCCTTGCAGCAAGACAAGGACCCGTACAGACCTAAAGAAGAGGGGGAGGAAGTCCTGGGACCGGAATTCCCATACCTGAGTGCAATAGGAGCACTCATGTATCTAACAAACTGTACTAGACCGGATATTGCATTTGCAGTAAACCTATTAGCAAGGTGCAGAACCTACCAAAAGGCATTGGCAGGGAATCAAAGACGTCTTCCGATACCTCCAAGGAAGCAAAGATCTTGGTCTATTCTACAGAAAGAACCAAGACCTTACCATGATTGGCTACGCAGATGCTGGGTACCTGTCAGACCCGCACACAGCTAAATCGCAAACAGGATATGTATTCCTGTGTGGTGGAACTGCAGTTTCATGGAAATCGTCTAAGCAAAGTCTTGTATCTACTTGACGAACCACTCCAGAAATCATAGCATTATACGAAGCCTCACGAGAATGTTTTGGCTTCGACGGATGATTCACCACATCCAGCAAGTCATGTGGATTGGATACGCGCAAACCCCCTACCATTATCTATGAAGATAATGCACTTGTGTCGCCCAAGTACAGATGGGTTATGTGAAGAGTCCCCTTACAAAGCATATCAATCCCAAGTTCTTCTATGCTCACGAAATGCAAAAGATGGACGAAATTAAGGTACTGCATACTAAGTCATGTGAAAATCTTGCAGATTTATTCACTAAGTCACTTCCAGCATCTAGTTTTGAAAGATGCATACGTGGAATTGGAATGATAAGACTTAGACAAGTGCAGAATTCAGGGGGAGAATCTTCACGAACTCATTATTGAATCTTGAACACGAAGATCGAGTACACAAAGAATAAATCCCGGAGATTAAATGAAGCAGGGTGGATTGTACTCTTTTTCCCTTACGAGTTTTCCTGAAGTTTCTCGGCTAAGGTTTTTGATGAGGCAATTCATGCAACACAGCAGAACGCATGACATGTACTCTTTCTCCAAATTTTTCCCACTGAGTTTTTATGGAGTTTTGACGAGACATGAACATGTTGGATGAGTGTTCAAGGGGGAGTGTTAAGAGGGCCCGGGACTCGGAGAGTCACGGCCTAATCTGAGCCCAGGACTCGGAGAGTCCGGCCCAATCTGAGCCCGAGACTCGGAGAGTCTGGCCGGTTGAACTCCTCATCCCATAGTCTATAAATAGAGGGTCACCCCCCTCTCATTGTAACCCTGATTGATCCGAAGCAATAAAGCAGACCCTGAAGTCCCGCATATCTATGTGTTCATTCTACTGTTGTGTTCTTGTGTTCTTCATCGTTCTTACGATTCTGATCATTGTATACGAGGTACCCGTTCGGACTGGACTCGCCAGCGACGGTTACTCAACAGTTTAGACCTTTGGTGGTCCGGGACGCTTGCTCGGGTCAATTTGTTGGAGGGATAAACCAGGAGCACAACCGGCTATGGAGTGCTGCTAGCCTGAAACTATATCCTACAGGATGATCAAAAGCTGTTACATATTTAGATCAACTTCTTTTTGCGATGAAACTACAACACGATCCATGCGAAAACATATTCAAATACTATTTTTCAAGACATTACAACTCACGGGGTTAATTTCTGATGGTTTTTTGCAACCAGTGATGCAACGGGGCTACTCCCCGCGAGGAATGCTCTCCCATCACACTCTCTATTTAGTTATCGGGGCCGATGTTCATCCCGCCCCTATCCACGCCGGATAATTGGCAGAGAACAAAACCACAGTAAGAAACAAAATTCGAATGATATTGAGATAATTTCATAGCTTTATCATATGATATGCAAAAATACATAAATTTTATTGGCACGTAAGATGGTAAAATGATACTAAATGACTAATATATAATATATTATAAAAAAATCAAGCCGTAGACAAAATACTTATGTTGTTAGACTTGTACCTACGCGTATATGAATGTTAAACGGGTATAGTGGAGAGCGGGGATGGGGGATGTTTTAGAGCTAGCCAAATGGGGCAATGTCGACGGGGCCGACACGAGATATGACACTGTTGGCCCGACACAGGCACAACACGACCCACATTGTTCATAGGCCGGGCCGGCACGGCCGCAACTCGGACTATGCTTGGGCCGCCACCCCGCCACGACGGGCTGACACGGTACAACATGAATAGTGTTGGGGCTGGCTCTGCACGACCTAGACACGGCACGTCCCATTAGGCCCGTTCATTTTTAATATATAATATTTATATGATTTTGTTTCCATTTTTAAATACTTATATGGTTTTATTTTGTATTTTTTAAAATTTTATACAGTTCATTTTATAAGTATATATAATTTTATTTTATGTTTTTAAAAATTATATATATTTTCTAGGATTATTGTACATGTTTTTCAATTTTTTATGTCTTATGGGCTAAATTACAAATGTTTTAACGAGACAACCATTTGAATATTAATAAGATTCTTTATTACATTTTTAATACACTTGTCTCATTTTTTACAATTTTTATATGTATTTTTAAATTCTACATTTTTTTTTTTTGGGCCTAACGGTCTAAGTGGGCCGACATTGATCCACCAGGCTAAATGGACTCGAGCCGGCACAACATGATCCGAAAGGCCGTCGGGCAATGTCTAGGCTGCCTCGCTAGCACGACACAACCTGTTTAGTTCGTGGGTCGAAATGGGCCATACCGTGCCCCCCGTTTGACCAGCTCTAGATGCATTCGCATTCCCATCCCCATATAAAGTAACAGAGACAAAATCTCTCTTATCTCCATCTACATCCCCGAGAGCTTGTTTGGATAGGATAGTATTAGAACCAATTCCTTCGAATTGGAACGGGTTTTAGTTTAAATTCTGAATTAATTCGAAATAACTGAGTCGGTTCATAATGTATCAAAACAAATTATAATAGGAGAATTCCTCACGGTTGATGGGACCATTTCCATGGCTACTACTAGCACTAGTACCATTTCAACTTGAAAAGCCTCTCAGAAGTGTATCATGGAATGCGAGAGAGTATAATGCATAGATGAGTGCAAGGGCCAAGGAGCACCGCACCGCACCGCAGCAGCGCTTTCTCATGTCTCACGGATCGCGATCCGCGTGACGGCCGCAGAATCTAATCCGCACCCTCCATTCTCACACGATCCGACGGCGCCCGCCCCGCCCCATGCTCCGCCGCCCGCCCGGCCAAATTCCAAAGCCCCAAATTTTCGCGCTCTCACCACCAAATCCATCGTCTCCCTATTTAAACCTCCCCCAGTGCTGCCCTCCGAACCTCAATTCACCACCGCAAAATCCCAACTCCGCAACACCCAAACCGAGCAGCCGCAGTAGCCTTTCCCGCTCTTCCCTGTGCCCAACCAAGCCTCGTCGATGGCCCGCACGAAGCAGACGGCGCGCAAGTCCACTGGCGGCAAGGCCCCCCGGAAGCAGCTGGCGACCAAGGCGGCGCGCAAGTCAGCCCCGGCGACGGGCGGCGTGAAGAAGCCCCACCGCTTCCGCCCCGGCACCGTCGCGCTCCGTGAGATCCGCAAGTACCAGAAGAGCACGGAGCTGCTCATCCGCAAGCTCCCCTTCCAGCGCCTTGTCCGGGAGATCGCGCAGGACTTCAAGACCGACCTCCGCTTCCAGAGCTCCGCCGTCGCCGCCCTGCAGGAGGCCGCCGAGGCCTACCTCGTGGGGCTCTTCGAGGACACCAATCTCTGCGCCATCCACGCAAAGCGCGTCACCATCATGCCCAAAGACATCCAGCTTGCGCGCCGCATCCGCGGGGAGCGCGCTTAGATGGTAGATCTAGAGGCTAGTAGTGGTTCCAAGGAATGAATGATGTAACTCGCAATGGATGTCATCGAATGTTGAATCTCTGGTTATGAATGGAAGTTGCCTATCTTCGATGTTTGACATATGGTGGTTCTTGGGTTCGCCTTTCTTGTGATCATCTCATCCACGTACTTGTGGTTACCTCATTCGGTGGCTTCTTTGTAGCAAAGAACATTATCCCATTCATCCAAGTCGTTGCTGCTATGCGGGAGCTCTGTGATGAATGCTGGGTAGTACCCAAAGAATTGCATAGGTGGCATGAGCCATGGAGTCATCTTATTCTTAAATCCTGTTTGATATTTTCAAATTCCAAGTTAATATGAATAGTATTTCTACTACTTGAATTGTCCAGGGGATCTGGCTAACAACTGAAATTCCAAGTTAATATGAAGACTATTTCTACTAGTTACCTGAATTGTCCAGTAGATGTGGCTAACAACTGAAGGAAGATTTTGCTTGACTGTTTCGACACTCAGGGATCCTAGGTTGAAGGTGAAATCATTTTGGCCAATGTCTATCGTGTACAGAGAATTGCCGAAAACATCTGGTGGAGGAAGTTGGCCTACAAAGCAGGCCAAATCTTCAGTGACTCATTTTCTTTGAGTAATAACATTCAGTAATTCACTGAAGTTGAGAATGGCCCTGTCCCATCTCCAGCCGACAGATGCATACGATCTGAACCTGTGGATAACTCTTGCTTCCCCATCCCTTTCCGGGAACAACTGAGCATGTTTTCTAATATTTGGTCAAGAAATTCAATGAAGTCCGCACCATTGCTTGGCTGCTGAAGACTGAAGAGAGAAATGCATACATAGCAGACAGCATTATGGGTGGCATACCATTGTTGCCATTGGAGCTGAGCACCTTGTTCCTGAACTCTTTCATCTGGTTGAGCTGGATGCCGATGTAGAAGGGGCTGGTCCCGGTGACGAACAGCGACGTTTTCGGCATGGGCACCGTTCCTGAGCATGTTTGATGGACTGCAGGTAGGGGCTCAGCAACGGCAGACCCATCGCTTGAACTGACCAAAGAACATCATTTCGGAATTCATCAGGATGAGATTGACAATGACGGCAAACAAGTAAAGCACTGGCAAGCACCTATGGAGTCGATGACGAGGCGGCCGTAGGAGGCGCGGCCGGACGGCCTGTTGAAGTAGGTCATGCCGAACGGCGCCCCTCGCCGCCGGGCCGAGGCAGCACAGCGCCGCCACCAAGAGGAGCAGCCATGTCGTGATCCTCATCGCGAGCTTTTGCTTTTCCACTCTGGTGATGTGGCTGATGCGTAGAGAAGGGCGCGACATGCCATCTTTATACAGTGGGAAAGACAGAGAGATCGTGGTGTTGGGCTGGAAATTCATTTTTCGTTTTCGTTTTTTCTTATCTTTTTCGAGATGTTGAGATAGAGTTGCGCTGGATCGAGTTTGGACAGCACGTAACACACTGCCGCTGCCGAATCCTCGTTGCTGTCCAGTGATGCACCTCGTTTTCCTGGAGAACAGATATAGCCTCGTGGGTTTGAGATTTTTCCATGAGGTTTTATTGGAAAACGATCATGTGCACTCGTTGTATATCAGTATAGCTCATGAACTATCAATCCAGAACAGGCATGGACCGACGGATGGTTTGAAGTTGAATTTGTCTCGGACCATATTCATGCAGTACTACTTTCTATTTGTTTATTTCCCTACACATGTTCAGATTAATCACAAGGCTAATACGATATGTAACATCTCCTCTCAAACTCATGGTAGATTAACAATACTGAGTTTCAAGAGGTAGAAGCTGTGCTGAGCTCGAGTCTGTACTTTGGTGAAGAAACATGTTATCTGAAGCTCCGAAGTCATATACTGGAGAGGGACAATCTGTTCCTGCACCTACGATCTCATGTAGGAAGTATCGGCGCTGATATGCTTGGTGAGCTCTTCGAAGCTCCAAATGTTTTGGAGCTGAACTGTCCCCCTTCTCTCCGTCGAATTGTTTCTTCATCCTGCGGTATGGATGAGCCCTCCGAAGGAACCTATGATGACGCATGTACACGGTTTTGCGCGAGTGCTTCAGCCAAACACTCTTGGTATCATCTAAGCAGTGAGTACATGCTTTGACCACTTTTGTACTCTGGTCCGACAGGTTAGAAAGGGCAGGATAATCATTTATGGTGCATAATAATAAGGAGCGTAAAATGAAGTTCTCTCATTTGTACGCATCCCATAATTGTACCCCTTCAATCTACAATATTTTTAGATCTTTCATCAATGGTGCTAGGTACACGTCAATATCATTCCTAGTTTGCTTCAATCCTTGGATAAGTATTGACAACAAAATGTACTTTCACTTCATACACAACCAAGGAGGAATGTTGTAGATGCAGAGAGTCACGGGCCGAGTGTTATGTCGGCTGCTCATGTTACTGAAAGGATTCATTCCATCTGTACTCAACCCAAACTTTATATTCCTCACGTTCCACACCGAAGTCTGCAAACCTCCTATCGATGTTTCTCCACTGGGCGGAATCAGCAGAGTGTCTTAGTTTTACGTCATTCTTACGCTCCTCCGAGTGCCAATGTAGCAGTTTTGCATCCTTTGGGTCAAAGAAACCGCTTCAAATGGAGAGTTACATGAAAATACCACGTCACCTTAGCCGGAGATCCTTTCTTCACCTCGATCCCCTCGCCGTTATCTGATTGATTCTTACGCTTGTATCGGGATGCGTTGCACACCAGACATACATTTATGTTTGCATACTTGTTATGGTAGAGGATATAGTCGTTCAGACATGCATGTATTCGTTCTACTTCCATTCCCAATGGACAAAGAACCTTCTTAGATTTGTAGGTGGTTTTGGCCAACTCGTTTCCCTTCAGAAGCATGTCCGCTAAGAAAACTAACAACTCTGCGAAACTCTTGTCGGACTAACCGTTGCTTGCCTTCAATTTTAGCAGTTTAAGCACGGATGACAACCTTGTGTATTACGGCTTGCAGTCTGGGAACAAAGGTTTCTCCGAGTCCTCCATCAAGCCTCGAAATTTAACAAACTCTCTCTTATCACAGTTCCCTTCTGCATTGCGAAGCATCTTGTCCATATTGTCATCGTGTAGCGAGTGGAATTCTCAAGAGGTTCGCCGTCAGTGAACCGAATGTGAACTCCAAGCTTCATAGGAGTCTCCACCGTGCGCTGGTCAGTGAGACAAGCGCAAGCAAGAATATCCTAAATGTACTTCTCTTGGGAGAGGTAGTAGACGTCAGGCGTAGAAGAGACCTCAATCCTAAGGAAGTAACGAAGAACACCTAGATCAGACATCAAGAACTTCTCACTAAGATGCTTCTTCACAAAATCAATGCATTGAGGGTTATCCCTAGTAATGATCATATCATCCACATAGAGAAGAAGAAGCGTCTGACCACGAGGAGAAGCGTGGACAAAAAAAGAGAGTTGTAATCACTAGCGGAGAAGCTGACAGCAGTAACAACAAGAGAGAAGCGCTCAAACTAGGCAGGAGGGGCTTGCTTGAGCCCATAGAGAGAGCAGCAAAGGCAACAAATAATGTCATCAAGGATAGAATATCAAGGGGCGGCTACATGTAGACTCCCTTACACAACTCGCAATTGAGAAATGCATTCTTAATGTCCAGCTGAGATATGGACTACTGACGAACAGAGGCCATGACAAGAAGAGTGAACAGTGATCATATGAGCTACAGGAGCAAAGGTATTATCATAGTCACGACTACGCTCCTTCTGAAAACCACACATCACAAGACGAGCCTTGTAGCTCTCAAGAGAACCATTTGATAGGTCTTGATCTTGTACACCCACTTGCACACGATAGGAGTGACACGCGAAGGTAAAGGGACAAGATCCCAAGTGTCAGTACGCTCGAGAGCAGCAATCTCCTCAGCCATTGTGTGATGTCACTCCTGGTGAGCAGCAACCTCCCTGCAAGTTGTAGGCTCAGCAAGAGCAGCATTTGCGAAGCCGTAATGCTCAGGAGGCATAACAATACGATAATCACGAAAATCATACCTAGGAGGAGAGGCTGGAGCAGGACCCTACAAGGATGGAAGAGTAGAAGGAGGAGAAGAGGCCTCGACTGGAGGAGTAGTAGGCCGCAGACGACGAGAGTAGTGCAACAGAAAAGGGGATATATCAGCAGAAGAGTTGGTAGGAGACGTGGAAACTAGAGGAGATGGAGACGATTGTGGCAACCCAGAAGAACGAGTTTGGTTGCCGCCCCGCCCCGCAGCGCAGCGCTCGTGTCGTGCGCCCCCGTAAGCGTTTGGGCCATTGTTTTGGAGCTTACGGAACGAGGAAGTGGCACTGCGGTGGAGGCGAAGCCGTAGCCGATGGATAAACTCGTGTAAACAAGTTTGTGTGAAATCTCGATAAGAATCAACATTCAGCAATCAGCACCACGTACTATATAGGCCAACAAAAGATTCAGATTCAGATTCAGATACAGATACATGGAAGAAACGGTGCAAAATCACCAAACCGCTGATGAAACACAGCTATGGTCGTCAGTTCACGCAACTACTGGTATATGAGCAGCTGACACGTAGAAACGCTCGAAACTCCATTACAAGCATAGGATGGATCTGTACACGGGGGGATATGTGAAGCTTCTCGTTCTGGACTCAAGATGTGCTGAGCAAGTGTTGGATAACTTTGTCAGGATCGTTGTCGTGCATCGCCAGCAGCTCGGGAACGTTTGGGGACGTGAAGCCCATCTCGTGGAGAGCATTGTACGATTTCACAAACTCCTTCACCTGGACAGAAGATAAGGTTCATACTTGTCACTTTGCCGAACATAAAATGATAGCAACAGCACACAAGCAGCAACCCGCGGAATGCCATTGTATGATGCACATGATGCAAATTGTCTGCCAGGGATTATCTCAGTTCAACTAATCTACGACTTTTATTTGTTGAACTACGTGTATTACATCTTTATTCAAAGTGGAAATTATTCTTATCCCTACAGAATTGGCTAACTGCACGTCGCATTCTTTTTGTAAGTAGATTTCTAAAATAGGCATGCATTTCTTTCATAAAATATTTCTAATTCCTACCAAATATTATTCATTTTGCAAACAGTTCTACAAAATATTACATGTTCATTGTTTTCATAGTGTTCATATTTGCTCTATTGCTTTAGTCAAAGATCTCAAAGTCCTCCCTAAGCAAGTCATGAGTGTTAAGTTCCATAATCCTATTACAATTAATTTGAGCAGTAGTGGTGAATGCAGTCAGTAATCGTGAATGACAGGAAGAGTATCATAAAATGCCACCAGGCTAAATGAACATATAAAGTTCTATCCAAGGCTAATTGAAGTCTCTGCTCGTGATATATTTCAATGGCTAACGAGACAACATATGAAGCACAGCTGAGAGTTGACACTTCCTCCTTTTCCCCTTTTCTTTTCTTCTTTCGAAACATCCAATTCAACAAAAATATCAACTGGACAGAATCGCAATAATAGTTTTGCAGTTGATTGGTGCATGAAACAAGAAAATGTGGATCTAATTGCCTGCAAATTCTAATAGCGATAAGATGTATATAGCTATCTTATTGAACTTGGATAAACTTTTTTGAGTTATCAGAGCACTGGTTTTTGTAATTGATGATGATGAAAGATAGTACTGATAAAGTAGGAAAAATAATCATGGAAAAATAAGCATGCCTTTGGTGGATTATCTCCATAATTTAACACAGCAAATGAGACAGCTTCACGTCCAAGCCCCATGGCGATATACTTGTCCACAACTGGATCCCCTGGTGTAGCCTGCAAAAGGACAAAAAAAATTAAAATAAGGTTTTAAAGAGATACTATTATATCACTAGAACTTGATAGGGTACCCAATTTGTTATAAACAGCTGGTGGTATTTATCATGTCAAAGGATGCCAAGGAGGTGAGGAGCCTATAATGGAATCGCGAAGGGTATTAGTGGTATTAGTATTCTAGTCTAGTATTATTGTGTTGGCCCCACAATGTGTTTCCCTAGGAGTCATGTCAGGTGTCCGTGTAAGCATGTAACTGTATATATTAGCCCATTGCATGTAACTGTATATATTAGCCCATTGGGCTACCATGGATTGGGATACATCCATTGAATCTCCCAAGTTACAAGACAGTGCTGCAAAATTCCATTGAGTACCTTTTAGAGAAGAGAAGTTTCAAGAAATACCTACACTACCCTATGATTTCACTGAAGCACAAATAAAACAGAACTTGGAATAGTGAACAAAAGTGATGGAAAACACATATGAAGCAGAACTTATAATAGGGGGGAAAAGTGATGGCCGATGCCTGAGATAATCAAGTCCATGCATTAAGTAAGGTTACGATGGAACAGTCAAGGACAACCAGGGTACCAGCTACCATGTCTTTCCAGTTTGAACATCTAGAAGTATTTAAAGCATATTGCCAAAACTCAAATCAGATAATTGCACATGATAGTTTTTCTCCTGAGCTGAAGGACAAAAAGTAGTAACGCTGTGGTACCAATTCTCACTGCATCGGTCAAATTTACCTGGCAATGGACTTCACTACATAAAACCGGGGTGGTGGTGGTGGTGGTAACAAGTTATGGTGGACCTTAGTAATACAAGATTACAACAGTAAAAACTAGTACATAGGCAACTGGTAACTGATTACTGATCTTCCAATAAGAGGATGATGCTATTTGTGTAATAAATAGTGATTAAATGATACTTGAAGACAACACGTATGTGGATATTGTATACCGCAGAAGTAGTGGGAGCTGTGTGTCTCGGGCCTCTTGGTGGCTGTGCCTGTGGCGGTAGCTGCCTTTCTACCACAAACTTGCTCCAGTTGGGGTTCTCCTTTTCTGCCTCAGCAAGAATCTTTCTTTCATACTCAAAATCAAAGTTAAAGGTGCTGCGGGGAACTTCTACCATCTGTGGTGCCAATTGAGGCTGGAAAAATAACACTAATTAAAGGATGGCAAATTAGGAAGCGTGCGTAATGATAAACACTGCATGCCATTTAATAAAGAAGGAATGCCTTGCATAACTATATAAAATGGATGTAAGTGATGAGGACATGACCCCTATGGATACAACCATATTTGCTATGCTTGCTGTTCCAAGCACAAGAGCTCGTACGCTTCACTTAAATTATCAGGTGAGCTTGTTTTTAGGAGTGTCTTTATATTATATGAACTATATGATGCTACCTAATGATGAAATATATATATGTGCAGCACCATGTCACTTTTGGTCCAAGACAAGCAAGCAGTTCGAACTGGACCCGTTTTGGAATCCAGTTCGACCTCCGGAATCAGCCTGACAGTACCAACTTAAAACAGACATAACTTTCACATACAGAGTCCGTTGGAGGTCCACGAGTACTTGATGGAAAGCTTATTTCGTCCTCTTTCCAACGGATCCGGCCTCACCTCCAAATTCCTTTTGGACTGACCGCAATCATCAAAAGAAGATGCCATATCTCCTTTTTGGGTCAAATTGGGCTTTGAAATCATACTCAACTTGGCCCATATGCCGACGGCCCACCTGGGTGTGGTTACTGTTCATGTGAACAGTACCCCCCGCGAGTTTAGTCCCACCCGCTATTTCTTTTAGATTTGTGGCTCCTCATCCCCTATTTTAGGAGGACGCACCCCCTCTAGTTTCCTTGTATTTTGTTTATATTTAGCTTGCCTTCGTTGCAACTTGTATCTTTTGCGTGTGTCGACTAGACCACCCAATTAAGATCCTTATTTAAAATCCCAATTAAATTCAATATTTCAATTCCTATTTGCAATTTCAGATTGCTTTATCTTGTTCTTGTGTGCTTCTTCGGTGTATGCAGGAATTCGACCTTCGTGGTCAGGTCATCCGGGTATTCGTGCACGGTTGATAACGACTTGTCAATCAGTTCAACGATTGCGTGGTTTCGAGCCTTGCGTGTTCGTAGCCATGATCGTGAGAGTTGAGCGACGACTACCGAATTTATCATTCTCATCGAAAGATCCGGCCAACAAACAAGGACCTTCGGGTTCATCAGTAAGTTTGCAGAACGGTGGAATGCATATCTAGAAACAAAATAGATTAGCCAGACCCAATATATAGGAGTTTCAAGGGAACCAACAAATAGTATGAATTGTGCTCTCGCACATTTCAAATCATGCTGCTAACTATAACACCAAGATTCTACAATCAAGGAATGGGAAGGGCCACATAATAATTAAAATAAAATTATCTAACATAGCCAATCTGCAAATTCTTCTATTGGAAAGTCACTAGTCCAATGCCCGTGCTTTGCTACGGATTAAAAAAATCATATCTCGTCAACCGTTGTCGTGCTCAGCCTACAATGCAAGTGATCCGCCGGCAACCCGTTCTTGGAAAGATCGATGGAATCTTTAGGCTTCTTGCGCACCAGCTTGGGCAGTTGGGGTGTTGGGGGAGTGGAGAGGAGGTTGTGGGTGGCCAACCGTACGCACGGGAGGAACCGAGAAAGAACGAGATCCAACGGCTCACATCTCACAAAGAAAGATAAATCTAACGGCTCATATCGTATGGGGAAGGACGGACCGCCACCAATTCCTTCTTTTAAGTAGTAGAGATAATGACTAATTGACTATGATACGGACATTATTTCCGTGTATTACTCAGACAAACTTTCACCTCCAGCTGTCCAGTCAGCATGGAACAAGCTGCACTATTGAGATCTACAATTGACTGCTAACAACGTAATGGTCCATCAGGAAATATATAAACCACTAAGATTTGTTAGTGGTGCTTAAGAAGATCAAGAAGAGATCCTATGCTGATTGGACAGCTAAAGGTGACTCCTGATGGATCACTGACAATGCTAGCAATCCATCATTTGTAAATTTTCGTGACATGGCCATGCCCTAATTGAACCCACAAACTAATATATGAACATAGATTATTTATGAACAAACATATCTCATGTTGATCTGCATTATAATTTCCTCATTCCTTTTCACAAGGCAAAGGACAATGATCGGCAGTTGAAAACTAGACATTCATCTGGTCAATAAAAAGAGATGCCGAGATGGTATGGTTTATGTCTCCTTTCAGTACACAGTTGCTAGTTGCAAGATGTCAATTTACATCTGAATGAACAGTGTTCGCTAATAACTAGACAACAATTCACTCTGATTGGAGTACCACTCTTAACAAAGAAGATAGGAAATTCCAAAAGTGCATCCATTGCATTGCAGTCATTAAAATAGAGAATTTGGTACCCTTACCAAAGCAGATTAACAGCTATTGCATAGGAGAAGACAGCAAAGTATCAATTGAACAATAAATTAAATAACTTACAGGAGGGGTTATCTGATATTCTGGCCTTATCACAACCTGTATGCCCACTGCAGCACAATAAAATGATGTTATTAAAGCACAAACTGTTCTCGATAACAAGCACAAAAGGGAACACTATTGAGCAGTTCGTTAATTTGGGGTGATGGCAACAGTAAAACAGATATAAAAGGCAAATCTATCACGAATCACCATTCCACTATTTTTGTTGACTTCAATAATTACAAAATTTTCATTGATGAACCCAGGGCATTTTACCATATTATCAACTTCAAACATGTTGATAACAAAATCCAAACCAGACATTGACATATTTCATTCTCGCACATGAGGTGTCATTACTGAACAATTTCTTATGTGTTTGAACATTTGGAATGAGATATCATTGCAGAAACATATGTTGTTGCATTTCTTGTCTATTGTTAGTGAAAAAAAGACATGTATGCAAACACCCAAAAAAGACTGACACAAAGCTGTTACTTTATAAAGGTCAGAAATGTGAATAACCGAACCATGTCATAGTCCAATACTAAGTGCCACCCAAAAACATACAAGTACTCAAGTAGGCCTTATCCCTTTCTCCCAATACGAACTCAAGGTTAAATCCAACTTTGCCCATATCATTAGAGACTTTCCTCGCATCTAACTGCCCAGCACGTCCCCCATTTTTTTGGGAGGAAGCATGTCCTGATGTACTACCTAAATTGCATCAACGTGCAAATGATTAATTTGGGGGCAACTTGTTAGCTCTACAAGTTTAAGCGCTCCCACAGGCCAACTAGAAGCCAAAAGGGTAATGGAAATCCACTATACATCTGGCTAGATTGTTCAGCTCCCACTCCCGAATCACGACCCCTTGAATTAGAGCCCAAACAAGAGATCTGCCTATCCAACACGCACAAAAACTCAACCAACTAGGTCGAATAAACGATTTGCCGTGCCCAATTCGATCGAGTAGGAAGCCTGCCGTTTTCCCCTACTGAACCACCCACCAACTAACCGTAAAGCAACCGACCAATACAAAGCGTGGAAGAGGGAATTACTCGATGTGGAGGCGGCGGCGGCGGAGGTGTGGTGGTAGGGCGCCGCCCGCGGCGGTGCGGCGGCGCCGCCGTGGGAGGGCTGGCCGATGCGCGGGTAGAGGGGCGAGCCGGGGGCGGCGCCGTAGGAGCCGGAGCCGGACCGGCCGCGGAAGTCGTACTCCATCGGAGGCGCCGCGCGGGTGGTGTCGTCAGGTGACCGCTCGAAGCACGCGGTATGGATCGGAACGACGGGGTGTCGTATTCGGGGAAGAAAGCAAGTGATTCGCGACCAAGTTATTGTGCCGTGCAGGTCGACGGTGTGGTGGCTTCCGTGACGGTGGAGCGGTGCTCTCGGCTGGTGGTGTCCTAATGGGCGTGTTGTCCGGCCCGAAGTACGAGACTATGATGGCCAACTCCGGTGCCACGGCAGGCTCGCTCGCGCGTGTTTATCGCGGCGCGTGGGCCTCGTCCTGCTTTCGCGTGGGCCCTCTGGCCCTGTGAGTCGCGGCACAAAATCACGAAGTCTCGAGTACAGAACTAAGTGGATATAACTAATGTTAAATACTATTCACATCAAGATATAATAAAAGTACAATACAAATGCACAACTGAAATAAAATTTGAATTTCATATTTAACGATACAACAAAATAGCTAAAATATGACAAAAAAAATGTAGTGGAGCGGTATAAAAATTAATACCTAATTGTTTCCAGAGGGTCTTGATTGGATTGCGATGGAAAATAAGATGTTAATGTCTTGATCCTCTTCATTATGTATATCTATTACATCAAATAAAATAAAATCAAATAATATTGATCAAATGACATATTTTGCAGGGAAGATGTTGATATATAGTTCCAAGCACTAGTTTGTAATATAGTGCACTTAATCATCAAAAGCTTCCTTACCTTTCCAAAAGGAGATTCACATAATGTTTTATGTTCTGTGTAACTCATAGATTGCTCAATATCCACTTCATCTTCCTACGGTGGAGTAAGCACATAAGATTAAAACCAATTTATCAACCACGACTAATACCTAGGGTCTAGGTATATTCACTCCATTGAAATACACTAACATGCGCTGGGGGCGCACTAGGCGGTGGAGAGGAGGCGGGGGGTGGCTCCGGGTGAGGAGAGGAGGCGGTGGGCCGTGGGGACAGTGTTGCGGCCTTGCGGATTGAGAGGGGGTGTCACAGTGAAGAGGAGCCAGAGGACGACGGTGTCGCGACGGAGAGGAGGTGGAGGCTAAAGGGGGTGGAGCAAGAGCCAAGAGCGGCTAATGGCGGCTGCCACTGGGGCTGAGGGGTGGGCGTGGAGCGGTGAGAAGGGCGGCCGTTAGGGGCGTGGCGTCTGGCGATGCTGCTGTGGCAAGATCGCCACGAGGCCCTTTGAGAAGGCACCTGTCGTGCGGGGAGGCGTGGCGCTGGGCGGTGGAGGTGGGGAACAGCGCCGGCCTCTGGACTCCGGGTAAGGAGAGGAGGCGGGAGAGCAGAGTGCTCGGCGGTGCCACAGCGGAGAGGAGGAGGAGCGCTCAACGGCTCGGGAAACCGCCGAATGGGGTCTGGGGGGATTGGGGGAAGACCTAAAGCTAGGGCTGCGGGGCTCACGCTGTCGCTTGCTGGACCGCTCGGCTGAGCCGGCTTGGGAGCTGTTTGCCTCAAGCCGGCCGGTAAATCTCAGGCCTGGTTTCTGTGTAATGAATTTTTTTAGCATGCATACTAAAAAATTCCACTGCTATTTTATCTGGATCTTGGGCCGTTGCCCAACCGGCCCGAGGGCCGAGGCCCATCTCCGCCCATGACTGGTTGTATATAGCTGCTAGCTGCAGATCCATAGGAACTGAGGGACAAAAGAAATAGCATGTTCTTTGCATTCCTTCCAGCCAAGGGAAATATAACGCGCACCAGGAGTGTTTTGTATAGGTTCCCAAATGGCATATCAATTCTCAAATCACTCTGCATTAGCACCTCAAGGGCCGGAAGCAACCACAACACCGTTCGTTAAATCCCCAGATGTTGGCGGCAGTAGGTCCCAATCACGTACGTTAGATGCTGCCTTTGTTTTTAAACTAGCGCAACAGGACGGGCCAGGTCACTCCAGCTTTCTGTCTTTTCCCTGGACTGTCTACTACTTACAAAATAAGAAGTAATTTTGAGTTGAGCACAGCCAAAATAAGAAGTAATTTTAAATTGAATCTCGGGCTATTGCCCCAGCGGTTCAAAGTCCAACTCCGCCCCTGCTCGAGATTGACGGCGAAGGAATGAGGTGTACAATTTGCAGGTGAGGAATCGATGCTTGCACGTATTTAATGATATCCCAGCTGTTTCTTGTGTTTATTATCAGTGAGAAATCAGTATGCACAAAAGAGTGATCAGGGGTTCAGGAGCTCTATTGATTAGTCACGATACGACTCATGCAACTAACAGAGAGGAAAGTTTGTATAAAAGCGCGCACATGAGTGTGGTTTTTTACGTGGTACCCCATGCGCTATTTTCATCTTTGAAGTCCTCTAAGATTCGTGCTATGTTTGCAAACGTACGTGGACAGGGCGAATTTCGATGCACTTTGAGTGGTGTGGTCCCATACTCCCATATACATGCGGGATTGATTTATTGCAAGCTCACAGGGGAATTCTGTAGAAATTTTGGAGATTAGAAACACGCATTCTCGCCGGATGTGAGGTCTCCTACTGAAATTTCTAGGACAATCTTGCTTGTGTAGAAAGTTGCTGCCGGGGCGAAGAGGAAAGCAACCGGGGGAGCGTCGACTGCGGGGGCAGTTGTGGCGGCCACTGCGGAGCGGAGGTTCTGCGGCGTGCGGAGGCGGCCGTGGGGGAGATCCGCGACCCGCAGCAGGGCGTGCGGCTGTGGCTCGGCACGTTCGACAGCTCCGAGGAGGCGGCGATGGTGTACAACAGCGCCGCGCTCCGGCTCCGCGGGCCGTCCGCAACGACCAACTTCCCCGTGCCACCGTCGCCTTCCTTGGCCGACGGCGCCGAAGCCAACCTCCTCACCTCCGTGTACGAGGAGTCCAGCGACGAGTTGCAACTCGTCAGCTCACCGGTTTCCGTCCTCCGCGCCGCTCGAGGCGGCGACCACCCCTCTCCCGGCCAAGCCCAAGGAGGCCGCTAATGCCACAAATCAGAAGCCCTCGTCGGACAGCCTCTTCCGGGAGGACGCGCCCGTCGGCTTCTCCCCGTTCTCCGACGACGTACTCTTACCACCCGACGAGGACCTGTTCACCGGTATCTCGTTCGGCGAGCCAGCACCAGGGATTCTGTTCGACGACGATTGCATGGCGCGCCTCGGCTACGCCGCCAACGATCCGGTGAGCTCATCCTTGTTACTCGACGACCTTGGCGACCTGCCATTGTGGCCGGAGGTGGACGGTTTCTTCAGCGACAACGTCGGCCACGACCTCTTCGCCGCAGAGCTGCGCTGAGTGAGAAAATTTTGTCACTCGCCTTGTATGTATGGAGCCAATTGCCTATTCTTTTTCTTGTGTCGTCGGCGTCTCACTCGTTTGAGGGTTTGACCGGGGCTTGTAGAGCTACTATATATAGATTCGTCTCATGATCGAAGTCATGTTGAGTGAGTTTTTTTTAGGGTTTGTAGAGCATAAATCCCCCCTGGACCATGAAGTATTTTTTGAGTCGAGTGAGTGCTGTGATCTTAGCTTTGCGGGTACGTACATCGGTAAATGTATGCGTATTGCACGAGACAAGACGAATTTCGCCAAATCCAATTAATAATCGATGAGCTGATAGTACAAATCCAATTAATAATCGATGAGCTGATAGTACAAATCGAGTTGGAACTCAACTTTGGTTTGGGGATATATGTGGGGATAAGCTACACTTGTATTGCATGGTGTCCCCCTTTTTAAGGACAGTACATGAACTGCG
Source organism: Hsuehochloa calcarea (assembly GCA_036346395.1). Lineage (NCBI taxonomy): Eukaryota > Viridiplantae > Streptophyta > Magnoliopsida > Poales > Poaceae > Hsuehochloa > Hsuehochloa calcarea. Next base: position 50,774,303 of record CM070604.1, on the reverse strand, counting down.
CTTACACGTCGTCGCACGGATATACTCGTACTATACATCATAATACACCTTACACATCAAGTTTGACAAAGTATGTACATGAACAAATACACACGTATAATACCTCCTTTGCTAGTTTGTTCTTCGCTTCACGCCCGCTTCTTCCTCGCGGCAACAATGGCGACCAACGACACGGCGGCCACCGACGACGCCCAGATCAAGCCGGGGCGGTAACGGACGACGAAATTCTTCATCCTCTTGTCGTGGAACTTCTTCACCTTCTCGATCTGCAGGTCCATGGCCATGAACACCGACGGGTAGGTCGCGTACCCGTCGATCTTCTTGATCAGCTTGTGCACCTCGTGCGCGCCCCTGGACCCGCCGCGCACGACGCCGGCGCGGCGGAGGATCCTGACGTCGGCCACCTCCTCGACGAGCTCGTTCATCATCTGGAAGTAGCGCGACACCGGCTTGCTCTGCTCCTCGTACTCCTGCGCCAGGAGGTTCCTGGCCACCGTGGCCAGCTTGAAGTCGTACACCAGCGCCGGCAGGCGCAGCCTGGACGACTGCTCGTAGAACTGGACCCTGGCGCGGCCGTCGTCGCCAGCATCGAACCGCATGCCAGACCGTCTGAGCTCCCTCGCCGTCGGCATGCGGGACGTCTTGCCGCCGCTGTCGCCGCCGGCCCCCGTCCCCTCCGACGAGCGCGGCACCAGGCTGGAGTGCAGGTAGTCCAGGAGCGTGCGCGGCTCCAGCTTGTGATCGTCGGCGACGCTCTTGGATTGGCTTTCCTCAGGCGCCGTGGCCTCCAGCTTGTGATCGTCGGCGACGCTCTTGGACTGGCTTTCCTCAGGCGCCGCGGCCCCCAGCTTGTGATCGTCGGCGACGGTCTTGGACTCGCTTTCCTCAGGCGCCGCGGCCCCCAGCTTGTGATCGTCGGCGACGCTCTTGGACTGGCTTTCCTCAGGCGCCGCGGCCCCCAGCTTGTGATCGTCGGCGACGGTCTTGGACTCGCTTTCCTCAGGCGCCGCGGCCCCCAGCTTGTGATCGTCGGCGACGGTCTTGGACTGGCTTTCCTCAGGCGCCGCGGCCCCCAGCTTGTGATCGTCGGCGACGCCCTTGGACTGGCTTTCCTCAGGCGCCGCGGCCTTCTTGTTGAAGAACGGCGAGTAGTACCAGCAGAAACAGTGGATCACCTCGTGGAAGTTGTTGCGTTTGAAATCTAGCTCGTATTTCTTGTTCTTGAGATGCCCCTGGAGATGCCTGAACTCGGCGGCGAGGGTGTCGTTGACGGCTTTCTCGACGTTGTCGACCACGACGAGTAGGTCATTCACGGGGAGCTGGTTCTCCAGTTTGATCACGTCCGTCACGATGTCCTGCATGTGCATCGACTTGAAGCTCTCGTCGACGACGCTGCGGCTGACGCTCATGCCCGCCTTGTCCACCGCCTTCTTGAGCCTCGAGAGGAAGCCGACGACGAGGAAGATGCCGTCGATCACTTTCTTGTCCTCGTCCAAGCCTTCGTCTGGGAGCTCCGTTGTTTTCTCCCCTTGGCTCTCCTTGGTCTTTTGATCGGCACCAGTACCTGGACCAGCTTCGGCTCCTGCAGTTTCCAGAAATGACAAAAGAACAAACAAGTCAACGCTAAGAACCAGATCATCTAGTTACAATATATACTTCAGTTTAAATGTTACAACAATTCGATATAAATATTACTGTATTAATTATTTGAAAATGCTGCTGCGATGCAACATTTATATATTACAACGCCCATGAATTGATGCAGCAAGGGCCCGATCTTATTGGGAAAGGGCACATTTGAAGGAAGAAACAATAACTTAGCAAGGCTTAATATATATCCGGGGTAACATATCTAGAAGGAGGTGTCTACGAGTAACCCTCCTCCGAACGCGGCTGGCAGCGCCATCGCCGCCTCACCGCACCCACCCCACTTCTCCCTCCTCCGACCAGCGGACGGCAGCGCCATCGCCCTACTTCTCCCTCTATACCCGGGCCACCGGTGAACCCGAACCCTAACCCGGGTGAACCCGATCCCTAAACTCGCTATAGCGCTTCCGGCCGTTGGGTCTCCGGGAGGCACGAATCATGACGGAAATCGGATGGATGGAAGATTCAAGTACTCCCCAGGTGAAGAAATACTCCAGTACTCCGTAGCAATTTCCTATCTAGAAACCACACGTGATACTCATATACGTACGTGGTACCGAGTAACGTACCCTTTTTGGCTTGAACATCCGAACCTTCTTTTGTCGGGTCGGTGATAGAGCGGAACCTCTTGGCCAGGCGGTGGAGCAGGCGGTGGGCGTCCGGCTTGGTCACGTCGTTGACGTGTTGGCCGGTGATGGACTCGTAGACGAGCGCGGCCTTCACCCAGAAGCTGTTGCCGCGGTCGATCTCGCTGCCGCTGTCGTGCGTGAAGAAGATGCTCTTCGGCACGAACTCCAACGGGTTCTCCAAGCGCATCCGGTTGTACGCCGAGGACCCCAGCATCGTCGCCGACGGTGCCATGGGCGAGGCACGCACGTACGCGGTGCCTGTGTGTTCTGTTCTGCCGCCGCTGCGTGCGCGCGTGTGATGTGCTTTGCTTGGGTTAGGTAGCTGATGGCTGGAGATCTGGCGCGACTGAGGTATTTATAAGCCTCGTAGGAGCAATGCTCTCTCTCTCTCTCTCTCTCTCTCTCAATTCGTTTCTTGACCTGGTTAGAGGCAGCTTACGTGACAGGAAGGGAGAATAAGAATGTAACCGAGTACAGTGGCCAACTCCTCCTTGGTAAGACAAAGAAGATGACCAATGAATAGTCAAAGAAGATTACAAGAGAAAGGTGGAATTTGTCAAAAGAAGGCTCCATCTTTTTATTGGTGCATGCACATGGATTTTGCCATGTAGTTTCGGGCTAAGGAATCCAGGTTGGTCGCATGCAACGATGAAGGATCGATCCCTAGTTGAGATGCCTGTCCAGAATAGAGAGGCTGCAAGTTTTCATGTTAGATTAGGCCTCTAGGTATTTCCGAACTCAGGGCTCTTATGCCATTAGGCCATTGCCCTTACTCCAAAGGTTAGTGACCCAACGAACGGGAGGTGGTCACGCCAAGGATAAAGCAGCTTTGAGTACAGGGGAGGAAAATATGCCATGCATGCAAGCCCGTGCCTGTCAACACAAGGCACACCTGACCTGATGCATGGCCTCCCGCTTTCGAAGACTCGTTGATGTCACCGTAGCTACGCCATCCATACACCTTTTTTTTTTTTACACCGAGACCATCAATCACCATCACCAGGGCAAACAAGACAATTCTCCAATGCATCAGAATCTGTCAGCTCACAGAGGACGGCATATATAGGCAACAAAGTTGGGCAAAAAGGAAGACTATGTAATTGAAACTAAACCCTGTTGATTTCTGATTTCATTATAGCATTGAGAGGTTGCCTCCGTGGAGTATTTAACCATGTGAACCCAATCAACCGCTCCCAGCATCCTCTTCTTATTCTTCAGAAGTGTCATTCATCCGAACTTCTCACTGCATAACACAGTCCTTTAAGCCAAACAGGCGCGTATAAGGCTAACCTGGACGATGGTTTGTAACTTTGTATGACTGGTACGCCTTCCATGTAATGTACAAGGTATCCTTCCGCTCGTGGAAGGATGAGGAACAGAAGGTCTTCAGAGTTAAGAGACGGCCGCTTCGACTTCCGAGTGCATTTACATGACATACGGTTGATCCATGAAGGCCCACTGGAAGATCTGTTCGTACTGTGAGGCAGCATGGTCCCATGTGAAGTCTTTTGACATGCTTCGCTTCATTAGCCCCTCCCAAGAAGACTTGTGTTCCCTGAATGTCGAAATTGCGGTTCGCAACGCCTGCAAAACATGATGACTTAAAAAGGTAAAAACCGTAGGAATGTTTTTCTAAATGGATTTGTTCGGTCGGTGGATCCAAAAAATTATTGATTTGAATTTGTCACTGCACCAGGATATGAAATTCTTGTAAAACAGTAAAGTAATATATCCTCCAACCCCAAGTTCACAAAATCCATGTTTATGTAATTTTTTTGTTTGAGGTCTACATTGAAGCATTGAACAAAAAGAAAGCGAGAACAGAGCTTTATTTCCACATACGAAGTATGTACCAAACATGTAATTCGTGTCATGGACTTGACCCAAGTTAGCAGTCTAGCACCAAGGGGTCTTCGTAGTTTACAATGCAGGAATTATATGGTTCGGGGTTTTATTCCCACTGATTCGAATTTCACATGTCCCACCAAGAAACCGGATGTTTACTTTGTTTGACTGCATTGCATTTTATTAAATTTTCAGTGTCCCCTTTTTAGACGAAAGGATTTCCCCCAGATTTATTGATAAAGCTAACGCAACAGAGTTGGGAGAAGGCTGGGGAAACCAGCTCACCAATGAAACTGACCATCGCCAAGCAGGCCACAAAACTAACAGATAAACAGAGAAAGCACTACCAAGTACCAACACTTCCAAGACATTACACTTTCTGCATAAATGAACCACCCAAAACTGGCTGGTCACACAAATCATAGACCACGATGGCATTTCTAGCTTCCAGCAGGGAATCAAACCATGGTATGATTATCAGTAGGAAAATCACCAAAATCTATCCAATTTTCCCCATTGTTAGTGGCGAGAACAATGTTTAACGGAAACTATGACCGTCAATGTTAGATAGAAACAAAGGCCATTAAGGTACCAGGATATACTATGACCAAGATCCTAAAGTCGGGCAAGAGTTTAAAGGAAACTTACCCACAGCATTTTTTCCACTGTCAGCGGCGAGAATGCCCATCTGCAAAACATACAAGCAGTAACAGTTAAATGATCAGGAGTTCAGTGATGTATGGAGCAATATACAGAAAGAATTGTGAGCATTAAATTGATTCCAGCAAAAAAAAACACTGGAAGTTAACTAAAATAGAGCAGTACTTACCCTGTACCCTGCTCTCCTTTATTACCAAAAGGGTTGAAGGTCTCCACTGTATCCTGTTGAATACACAAAATAAATCAGATTTTTTTTTGCCTTGGTGCCAACATAAGTAGCCTTTCAAGGATAATTGTCTTACTCTAAGGCCCCCAGTTCCATGAACAACAGGAACTGTACCATATTGCATAGCATATAGCTGATTGAGACCACAAGGTTCGAATCTGGATGGCATCAACAATATATCGCAGCTGCACAAAAAGAGAGACATCAACATCTTAAATATATGATGTATCTATAAGCTGACAAATGAGTTCTTAGCAATCAGTTGTTTGCATACCCTGCAGTTATTCGGTGGGAAACTGGAACACTAAATCCAACCCATCCACGAAATTTATCCCTGTAGTCTGACTCAGTGGATCTCATCCAGCCTTCAAAACCTGGCTCCCCAGATCCAAGCATGACCTATAACAAATAAGATTAAAAAGGTATCATTGATTGATTGACTCTAGTTGTTGGCATAAAGAGGTCAACTAAAAACTTCTAAACCACCCCACACCCCACCCTTTCTTAGTGTTCAGTTGAATGTCGAAAAAACAAAATATTGGCATGAACATAAGGGCATGGCAGTATTCCTGCCTATCTGCTATCATTCTTTAAGTTTTCCTAAATGGGCTCTAGACATGATTAATACTCAAATGACCAACTGTATGTGGAGTGACTCTGAAATCATCATAAATTGCATCGTGCAAATTGGCACCTTATTTGCATGAAAAAACAATATGGGGGATTAGGGGTTCCCAACATAAAGATTTAATTATGTGTATGTCTAAAAAAATATTAAAGTATGTGTCTGTTAGGATCTTGGATTAAAAGATACATTAATGGAGAAGTCAAGCTATGGAAAAAAAACTCCCTCCAGTCTTAAAACCATGTCGTTTTGGGATATATGCGGTCAAACTTTCAAAACTTTAGTTGATATCTTTATAAATATTTAGATTGGATGCATAAAAATCATGTGTAGATTTGTATAGAAAACTACTTTCATAATATTATAATTTTATTAGGTTTTATAAATATATTACAGTAAAAATTAGTGGTCAAAATTGTGTTTTAGGGACCGTGTCTGTCATGTGGGGCAGGACTTTCACCCGTAGAGCTAAAAAGGCAAGTCCACCAAGCCAGGATAGTGGCTAAAATGGCGCCTGTAGAGGGAATAATGGCCGCATCATTAGCTGGTGCTAATTTTAGTAAGCTATTAAGGAGTGATTGAGAGTGATTTGAGGGGAATTGGTTGGCGGATGGATATGTAAGCCGCAGGCACCGGAGAAGAATCAAGGAATGAAGTTATCTTCCTCCAATCTCTACTCTCTCTGGCAAAAATAGGGAGTCGAGGGGCAAAACCTCGCTCCACCTCTACCAGCGGCTACGCTCTGCGTAGTCAGGGGCCTCCACCTCCAGCACCTCCATTGCCCCCCAACCGGGGTCGTAACACCTTGGTATCAGAGCCCTGATGCAGCATGTCGCGACACTGCCGCTCCAGCTCATCCTTGTGCGCCGATGGATATCGGTACGGACGCACGGCCACCGGGGCCGCACCAGGCAGCAGGGTGATGTGGTGGTCGTGGGAACGCGGCGGCGGCAGCCCGTTTGGCTCGGTGAAGACGTCCTGGAACTCTGCCAGCAGCGCGTCTAGGAGGTTGCCGCCCGTGGTCGTGTGAAGGCGTGGGCTGTCTGGGCCGGCAATGCCATGCCAACACACTGGTTGAGTGCCGTGCCAGAAGGACAGGGAGAGTCGCCCAAAATCCCACATAATGGGGGCCAGCGTTGCCAGCCACTGGGTGCCCAGCACGATGTCGTAGCAGGCGAGCGGAAGGACGTAGAAGTCGGCGGTGAAGTGCTCCTGCTCAATGGCGAAGGTGGCGCTGCGGAACATCCCGACGCAGGGCACGCGGTCTCCGTTGGCGACGGTGACGGACAGAGAGTCGCGACGCTGGGGAAGGAGACCGGTGGCCGCCACGCTGTCCTCGGCGATGAAATTGTGGGTGGATCCCGAGTCCAGCAGGGCGTGGAGAGTTGCGCCGCCCATCGTGATCAAGACCTTCATGGTCTCGCTGGTGCGGACGCCCGCGATGGCGTGAAGGGAGATGAGGGGTGCGTCGTCCGGCGCCCCGGTCTCTTCCATGCCGCCATCATCAGCAGCGTCGGCGAAGTCCAGGAAGAAGAGCCGCGGGCAAACTTTATTGTGGCCGCGGCTGAATTTGTCGTTGCAGTTGTAGCAGAGGCCAAGCCGCCGTCGTTCCTCCATCTCGGCCTGGGAAAGTTTCTTGACGGGGCGGCCCTCGACGGTGATGGTGGCGGTTGGTGTCGCGGCGGCGGAATCGGAAAACGCTGGTAGGGCGCGCGGTCTTGTGCGAGCCCTGCCGTGGCTTTGTGGAAGCGGCGGCGCGGCGATTGCTCACGAGTTCGATTTCTGGCGAGGCTCATGGCGGCCCAAGAGGCTGCGGATTATGGATTTCACGTCGAGGCTCGGTGGTGGTTGGAGGCCGTGATAAGAGTTGAACGCATTGGGCCTCAGTGAGGCGTCTGCGGGAGAAGGGCACAGAAGCGGTCACGGTAGTCGACCACCGAGCGCGTGCGCTGCGGCGGCGATTCACCGGCCGGGTTGGACCGCGAGGAGGACCGAACCGTAGGTGTAGGAGTTTGGTGAAACGCCGCCACGAAGGAGTGCCCTCATCTTGTTGCACCTGGATGAACCACAGCTGGGCAATGTCCTCCGGTTGTACGAGGCCAAGCAGACTTTTTCTTCCTCGATGATGCGTTGTTGATGGAAATAAGATTCGCCGGTTGAGAAAGGCGGTGGATCGATCTTACCATCGTGCCGGAAAATCCATCTTCCGAGGCGAGGAGGCGGTCATGGTGGTGCTCGCCGGTGATCGTGGTCTTCGCGCCCGACGAAGAGGAGTCCGGCGGCGCTCTGTTGGAGTTGGTGGCGGACATCTTGGCGTTCCACGGTCTCGACCGGAGTTACGGAGGAGGCTGCGAGATCGGTGGGGCGGCGCCGCCATGGTGGGCGTCACGAGGCGTGAGTGGGGTGGACGAGGAGGATCGGTGGAACACGATACCAAGGTGTTACGACCGGTTGGGGGCAATGGAAGTCTTTGGAGGTGGAGGCCCCGACTACGCAGAGCGTAATCATTGGTAGAGGTGGAGCGAGGTTTTGCCTCGACTCCTATTTTTGCCGAGAGAGTAGAGATTGGAGGAAGATAACTTCATTCCTTGATTCTTCTCCGGTGCCTGCGGCTTACATATCCATCCGCCAACCAATTCCTCAAATCACTCTCAATCACTCCTTAATAGCTTACTAAAATTAGCACCAGCTAATGATGCGGCCATTATTCCCTCTACAGGCGCCATTTTAGCCACTATCCTGGCTTGGTGGACTTGCCTTTTTAGCTCTACGGGTAAAAGTCCTGCCCCACATGACACTTGGTATCAGGTTCCAGCCGATCCTCCTCGTCCACCCCACTCGCTGCCCCTGTGACGTCCACCATGGCAGCGCCGTCCCAAGCCGATCTCGCGGCCCTCCTCCAGAACCTGGTCGAGACCGTGGAAACGCTGAAGATGTCCGTCACCGAACTCCAACAGGAGCGCCGCTCGGACTCCTCTTCGTCGGGCGCGAAGACCCTGGTCACTGGCGAGCACCACCATGACCGGCCTCCTCGCTTCCAGAAGATGGATTTTCCGAAGTACGATGGTAAGACTGATCCACTAGCCTTTCTCAACCGGTGCGAATCTTATTTCCATCAACAGCGCATCATCGAGGAAGAAAAAGTCTGGATGGCCTCGTACAACCTGGAGGACATTGCCCAGCTGTGGTTCATCCAGGTGCAACAAGATGAGGGCACTCCTCCGTGGCGGCGTTTCACCGAACTCCTACACCTACGGTTCGGTCCTCCCCTGCGGTCCAACCCGCTGGGTCAACTGGCCGCCTGCAGGCGCACGGGCTCGGTGGTCGACTACCAGGACCGCTTCCAGGCCCTTCTCCCGCGCGCAGGACGCCTCACGGAGGCCCAACGCGTTCAACTCTTTACCGCCGGTCTCCAACCACCACTGAGCCTCGACGTGGAAATCCATAATCCGCGATCTCGCCGGCCGCCATGAGCCTCGCCAGAAATCGAACTCGAGGAGCAATCGCCGCGCTGCCGCTTCCACCACGGGCACGGCAGGCTGCTTGCCAAGACCGCGCGCCCTACCAGCGTTTTCCGATTCCGCCGCCGCGACACCAACCGCCACCATCACCGTCGAGGGCCGCCCCGTCAAGAAACTTTCCCAGGCCGAGATGGAGGAACGACGGCGGCTTGGCCTCTGCTACAACTGCAACTACAAATTCAGCCATGGCCACAATAAAGTTTGCCCGCGGCTCTTCTTCCTGGACTTCGCCGACGCCGCTGATGATGACGGCATGGAAGAGACCGGGGCGCCGGACGACGCACCCCTCATCTCCCTTCACGCCATCGCGGGCGTCCGCACCAGCGAGACCATGAAGGTCTTGATCACGATGGGCGGCGCAACTCTCCACGCCCTGCTGGACTTGGGATCCACCCACAATTTCATCGCCGAGGACAGCGTGGCGGCCACCGGTCTCCTTCCCCAGCGCCGCGACTCTCTGTCCGTCACCGTCGCCAACGGAGACCGCGTGCCCTGCGTCGGGATGTTCCGCAGTGCCACCTTCGCCATTGAGCAGGAGCACTTCACCGCCGACTTCTACGTCCTTCCGCTCGCCGGCTACGACATCGTGCTGGGCACCCAGTGGCTGGCAACGCTGGGCCCCATTCTGTGGGATTTTGGGCAACTCTCCCTGTCCTTCTGGCACGGCACTCAACCAGTGTGTTGGCATGGCATTGCCGGCCTAGACAGCCCACGCCTTCACACGACCACGGGCGGCAACCTCCTAGAAGTGCTGCTGGCAGAGTTCCAGGACGTCCTCACCGAGCCAAACGGGCTGCCGCCGCCGCGTTCCCACGACCACCACATCACCCTGCTGCCTGGTGCGGCCCCGGTGGCCGTGCGTCCATACCGATATCCATCGGCGCACAAGGATGAGCTGGAGCGGCAGTGTCGCGACATGCTGCATCAGGGCCTGATCCGACCAACCTCATTGGCTTTCTCCTCGCCGGTCCTCCTCGTCAAAAAGGCGGATGGCTCGTGGCGCTTTTGCATCGATTACCGCGCGCTCAACAGCATCACCGTCAAGGACGCCTTTCCGATTCCGGTGGTCGACGAGCTACACGGCGCGCGCTACTTCACCAAACTGGACCTACATTCGGGCTATCATCAAGTTCGGATGTTTCCCGCCGACGTTCACAAGACGGCGTTCAGAACGCATGACGGGCTCTATGAGTTCCTCGTCATGCCTTTCGGCCTTGCCAACGCTCCAGCGACCTTTCAAGCCTTGATGAACGAGGTCCTCCGGCCATTTCTTCGTCGCTTCGTCCTGGTGTTCTTCGACGACATCTTGATCTTCAGCACCAGTTGGGTGGACCACCTACGCCACGTCCTCGCCGTCCTCTCCGTGCTTCAGCAGCATCGCCTGTTTGTGAAGCGTTCCAAATGCGCTTTTGGCGAGCCGCAGATCGCGTACCTCGGCCACGTCATCTCAGCCGACGGCGTGTCCTTGGACGCCGGCAAGGTCCAAGCGGTACTGGAGTGGCCTGTGCCCACAACAGTTCGTGCTCTTCGAGGCTTCCTCGGCTTGGCAGGATACTACCGCAAGTTTGTGCAGGACTACGGCCTCATCGCCGCCCCCCTTACTGCCCTGTTGCGCAAGGAGGGGTTTGGCTGGTTCGAAGCGGCCGCAGCCGCCTTCGCCACACTCAAGAAGGCGCTCACTGTTACTCGCTGGAGTCTTGCTGTTGGTGATAGCAAGATCCTTACTCTCATGGAGAGGATGACACTTGGGGATGGGGCAATTTTCTTGGTTTATTTCTCACGCAATGCCATACCAACTTTGAGGGTTGGGGATACAAATTATAGGTCGCTACCCACCAAGCATATGCTAAGATGCTAGTCCTAAGATGCCAGTCAAAAGCTGTCCTAAAGCTAGTCTAAGATGCTAGTCTAAAGCTGTCCTAAAGCTGGTCTAAGATGCTAGTCTAAAGCTGTCCTAAAGCTCAAGATGCTAGTTTAAAGCTGCTGTACAAGAACCATGTGCCCACCCCACAAAGACCACAATCTGAGGACTTATTCATCATTCTCCCCTAAGTCTTGTGCGTCGTCTTGTGGGAGAGTTGAACTATCCCGATCCTAGAGCGAGCTCGAGGAATTTGACCCTCCCAAGAGGCTTGGTGAGCGTGTCCGCAAGGCGACCCGTGGTGTTGATGTAGCTCGCCTTGATGTCGCCTTCATCCAAGCGACCTCGGATGAAGTGGTACTTCACCCGGATGTGCTTGCTCGTTCGTGGAAAACGGGTTCTTTGCGAGCAGGCGGACTTTGTTGTCCACCCCGAGCGCCACCGCTTGTGTCTCGCCGAGGAGATCACCAAGCGATCGAGCGAGCAGGCGCTGAGTCGAGCGGTGGAAGCCGCTATGTACTCGGCCTCACACCGGTGTGGCCACCACCGCCGCTTGATCGATTGCCACCTAACGAGGCACTTGCCGAGGAAGAAGAGAATCCGCTTGTGCTCTTTTTGGTGTCGATGTCGCTGCGTGGTCGCCGTCATTATGCCGATGAAGCGCGTGGCCGGACACCTCGGGTAGTGCAAGCCGAGTCGGAGGTGCCCGCAAGCGTAGCGGAGGATCCTCTTCACGGCCGCCGATGCTCCGTCGTCGGTCATTGCATGAACCGACCGACGAGCCGACGGCGAACGCCAAATCGGGACGCGTGTGGACGAGGTAGCGAAGGTCGCCCACGATCGCGCCGATCTTGCGTCGCGTCCGCCTCCTCCGCCGTGCTCTCACGACTCGGCCACCTCTCCTCCATAGGAGTGTGGGTGGGTTGCGATCGGTGAGCCCGCCCACTTCGACGGTGCGCTTGGCGAGGCGGTCCGGCGAAGGAGATACCCGAGTGTCTGGTGGACCTCGATCCCGTGTAGAAGGAGAGGAGCCCAAGTCGCTCATCCGGAAGGCGGTCTTCATTTCGCCTTGAACGCCTCGACCTCGGCCTCCTTGGAGCCGGTGATCACTGTGTCGTCGGCGAGACGCCACCGCCAGGCGTTGCCGCCTTTGCCCGCCGGTGAGACCGCGACCTGCGTGTGCGCTCTGCTGAACCCCATTTGCTTGAGGTGGAGTCCGATTTAGCGTTCGGGCTCGTGGTGCTGCCGCAAGCCATAGAGGGCCTTGCGCAGCGGAGAACCTGCCCTCTTTGCCGAGGATGACGAATCCGTGCACGACGGACGAGGCCTCCTCCTTCAAGTCGCCGTTGAGGAAGGCGGACTTGACGTCCATGTGATGGACGCGCCAATCCTCCTAGGCCGCAAGTGCGAGGAGAAGACGAGCGGACTCCATGCGCGCGACGGGTGCGGCGCCATCGGTCGACCCCCTCTGCCGCGACGAAGCCTCGTGCCACCAAGCGAGCCTTGTGCTTGACGATGGCGGCGGCTTCATCCCGCTTCGGCTTGAACACCCACTTAAGGGTGATCGCGCGGTGGCCGGCAGAAGATCCGCCGGCCCCACGTCCGTTCCGCTCGACGGCGTCCATCTCTCGCTTCATCGCGACACGCCACGCCGCGTCTCCTCCGCCTCGCTGAAGGCGGGGCTCGCCGTCGTCGCGACGCCAAGTCGACTCCGCCTCGAAGTCGTCTTTGCGCCGATCCGAGGATGGGCGGCGCCGAGGATGTTGTCCATGGTACGATAAGCGCGAGGCTCGTCGTCGTGGTAGGCGTCGACGCGGTCCTCGTCGTGAGACAATGAGTAGCGAACTCCACCATGCGCTGCTCGTCGTGGACCGAAGCTATTGGGGCCGATCCCGGTGGTGTGGCCTCCGGTGCAGGAGAGTGGTGAGCCGGTGCGGGAGAGCGTGGAGTGGCCGGTGGTGAAGAGTGGGGCGTAGCCGGTGCCGAAGGTGGTGGAGCACTCGCCGGAGCTGGTGGCGAGCAAGGTGTCGAGGTGGACGAGCTCGGTGAAGACGAGCTGCTAGCCCCCGCTCTCTCGAAGTGGACGTAGTCGACAACAAAGTCCCTGAGAGTCGAAGTCGAACCGTCGTCCACCGCCTTGTCCCACGTCCAGCCTCGCCCTTCGTCGAACACAACGTCACGCGAGATGCGGACGCGCTGTGTGACAGGGTCGAGGATGCGGTAGGCCTTCGAGCCCTCCGCGTAGCCGATGAACACTCCCGGAGTGCTCCTGTCGTCGAGCTTACCGATGTGACCAAGCTCCTTGGCGAACGCGAGGGAGCCGAAGACCCGCAAGTGGGAGACCGCCGGCTTGCGTCCATGCCAAGCCTCGTATGGCGTCCTGCCGTCGAGCGCCTTGGTAGGCGAGCGGTTGAGGATGTAGGCGCCGTCACCACCGCCTCTCCCGAAGGCCGGCATCCCCTCGCTGAGGAGGGCCCGAGCCATCCCCACAACCGTCTGGTTGCGCTCGCTCGACGACACCGTTCTGCTGCGGGCTGTACGGCGCGGAGTAGTGGCGCTGAATGCCCTCATCGGCAGAAGATGACGCGACCACCGCCGTGAATTCGCCGCCGTTGTGCATGCGCAAGACGCGCAGCTGCGGCGCGCTCGCCTCGCAGCGACTGCGTCGCGCTGATGGCGCCCGCAGCCTCTCCTTGCCGCCGAGGACCATCACCCACATGTAGCGGAGAGATCGTCGACGAGCGGCAGGAAGTAGCGTCGTCCTCCCGGTGTGGCGGTGTCACCGGGCCACACAAGTCCCGTCTGCACGAGCTCGAGCCTCTCCTTGGCTCGAAACTCGCCCACCGGGCTGGGGCGAGTCGCCTGCGCCGTCAACACGCAGACGTCGCAGAATCGCTCCACATGGTCAAGGCACGGCAGCCTCGCACCATTTCGTGGCACCGAGCCGCCTGTGGCCTCGAGTGAAGATGCCCAAAGCGCTCGTGTTATCGCCACGCCTCGTCGTCCCGACGAGCGGCGAGACAGAGGGTTGTGCCACCGCACGTGAAGAATGTAGAGTCGATTTGCGCCTCGTTACCTTGGCAAGAAGGCGGCGGCGAAGATCCCAAATCCGCGACACCGTGCTCGATCTCGACACGCGAGCCGTTCTCATCCGGTATCCCAAGGCGATGATGGAGTTCCGCAGTCGGGGATGTAGTAGACGCGGTGAGCGACTGTGCTCACCGGACACGGTGGTGAAGATGAGCGAGCCGACGCCCTTGATTTCCACGCCGAGGCGCCCCAAACTTGACGGAGCCTCGGACGCTAGAGTCAAACTCGGCGAAGAACTCCGTCGACCGGTCATGTGATGGGTGGCGCGGTGTCGAGGCACCACCCGTCGATCTTGTCGCTGCGGAGCCGTGGCGAGGAGGGCATGTGCTTTTGGCTCGTCAAGGTGGAGGAGAGCCATTGCGGCCGGTGCCGCTGGAGGTAGTTCGATGCTTGCATGAGCAATGAAGCAGAGCCGGCCGCTTCTCCTCCTCTCGCTGCGCGACGTGGGCTCGCCGCGTCGTGGTCGCCGACAATCCTCGCCCAATGACCAAGCTTGCCGCAGATTGTGGCAAGAGTCGCCTCGTCGCGGCTTTTGCTTGCCGGTGGCGCCGCCTGGCGCCCACGGTCATCACCTCGGCGACGTCCTCGCGCTCTCGCACAGGCGTCTTTGCGCGGCTTGCCGCGCTGCGTCGTCGTCGTCGTGGAAGAAGGCTCCCTTCTTCTCATCAACTTGGCCGCAGACCACCGCTCTCGAGTGAGGAGCTTCCGCCAATGGTGACGGTCCCGAGAGGCGCGCGTGGCTCATCATCGCCAACGACCTTGAGGCGACCCAACGCCTCCTCGATCGTCATCGTGGAGAGGTCCAGCAGAGACTCGATCAAGCGAGCCGTCGCTTGTACTTCTCGGGGACGCATGGAAGAGCTTTTCCACGACTCTCTCCTCGCCGTAGGTGTCGCCGCCGACCGCACCGGCCACGCAACAGAGTGTTGAGACGAGAGCAAAGTCATCCACGTCCTCACTGGCTTGAAGGCGGTGCTCCCCTCCGCGCGGCGCCGCAATGTAGACTTGCGGGTGCGGTCGGCTGCCGTCGTCTTTGCGGCGATGGCGTCCCAAGCCTCTTTGGCGATCCGCTTGTTGGTAGCGAAGCGCATCTCGGCGGGGCTGCGGCGATGAGAGCATCCGGCGTCCGTCGATCTGGTCGTAGTCGACGTCGCCGCATCGGATCGCATCCGACATATGCCGCACTGGAGCTTTACCTCATCACCGCAGACCCACTCGACATAGTTGGTCTTGGTGAGGTAGGCCACCGCCGCCGGGCCGGCGTCCGACGACGATACTGGTACTCGTGGTGACCACGGTATCGTCTCGGGGAGAGAGCCGCGTCGCTGTGAAGGCCGCGCTCTCCGTCGACCCATCGCCGCCGCCGCGCGCGCCTCCTCGAGGCGCCACCGCGCGTCCGCGCTGTCTCGCCGCCGCGCGCTCGTGGGCGTCTTGCGCCATCGCGCGCCGCCTCTGCCGCCTCCCTGGCGGCTCAAGGTCCGCGTCGGCGTGTATCATCGGCGGTATGGAGTCGCTTTATTCTTGCCGCTGAGAACCTTGACCTCCGCTGCCGCCACCGCCGATCTGCGCCGCCGCCGCCCGCTTCCGCCTGCCGCTCTGCTGCCCGGCTCGCCGCCGGCCTTTGCGCTTTTTCGCCGCCGCGCCGTCTCTGCCGCTTCGGCTTCATGCGCTCTGCTGCGGCGAAGCTCGGCCGTCACGACGCCGCGTGCTCGAGGCGGCCGAAGGCCGAGCGCCTGCGGACATGGCGCGCCATCGGGGTTGTCGCGTGGAGAGGGTTGCTTCGACGAGCCGCTTGCCGTCTCCGGAGAGGAGCGGGGGCCGGGCCGAGCTGCGCTACCGGTGGGCTGCTGCGAGGCCGAGACGGAGATGAGCGAGGAGATGCTCAAAGCTACTGAGGATAGTATAGCTCTGATACCACTTGTTACTCGCTGGTCTTGCTGTTGGTGATAGCAAGATCCTTACTCTCATGGAGAGGATGACACTTGGGGATGGGGCAATTTTCTTGGTTTATTTCTCACGCAATGCCATACCAACCTGAGGGGTTGGGGATACAAATTTATAGGCTGCTACCCAGCCAAGCATATGCTAAGATGCTAGTCCTAAGATGCCAGTCAAAAGCTGTCCTAAAGCTAGTCTAAGATGCTAGTCTAAACTTGTCCTAAAGCTAGTCTAAGATGCTAGTCTAAAGCTGTCCTAAAGCTCAAGATGCTAGTTTAAAGCTGCTGTACAAGAACCATGTGCCCACCCCACAAAGACCACAGTACAGGGACTTATTCATCACTCACCACAGCCCCCGTGCTGGCACTTCCGGCTTTCGACAAGCCGTTCGTGGTGGAGTGCGACGACTCCTCGTCGGGCTTCGGCATTTATCTTGCTCGAGATAAGCGCCATCGGCTTTCTTCACCGCCCGCCAGCCGCGTGCCACGCCTCCTGGCAAAGATACGAGCGAGCTTATCGGCCTCGTCCACGCCGTCCGCCACTGGAGGCCTTACCTCTGGGGTCGCCACTTCCTGGTCCGCACGGATCATTATAGCCTCAAGTTCCTCCTCGACCAGCGCCTGGCAACAATTCCGCAACACCATTGGGTGGGCAAGCTGCTGGTGTTCGACTTTGAGGTGGAGTACAAACCAGGCAGCACCAACGTCGTCGCCGACGCGCTCTCCCGCCGCGACGTCGACTCGGCCACGGCGTTCGCCCCAGCGACCCCGATTCACTTTCATCGACAGCCTGCGCCAAGCCAACAGCACCGACCCCGCACTTGTGGCGCTGCGGGAGGACATCCAGGCAGGCCGCCGCACCGCACCCTGGGCTCTGGTGGACGGGCTGGTCACCTTCGACGCCAAGCTCTATGTGCCCCCGTCCTCCACGCTCCTTCACGACCTGGTGGCTGACATCCACAACGACGGGCACGAAGGCATCCAGCGGACTCTGCACCGCCTCCGCCGCGACTTCCACGCCCCTAATCTGCGCTCAGTTGTGCAGGATTTCATCCGAGTGCGCTCACTTGCCGGTACAAGACGAGCACACGCTTCCGTGCCTCATCTGCGCTCTTCTCTACCGTCCATGGTGTGGGCGGATGTCGCGCTGGACTTCCTCGAGGGGCTCCCAAAGGTGGGCGGCAAGTCCGTCATCCTCACGGTGGTGGATCGATTCTCCAAATACTGCCACTTCATCCCGCTGGGCCACCCCTACACCGCCGAGACCGTCGCCAAGGCTTTCTTCGCCGAGATCGTGCGCTTGCACGGTATTCCGCAGTCCCTCATCTCCGACCGCGACCCGGTGTTCACCTCGGCGTTCTGGAAGGAGCTCCTCACCCTCTCAGGCGCTAAACTGCACATGACCACCGCCTTTCACCCACAAGCTGACGGCCAAGCTGAAGCCGCCAACAAGGTGATCACGATGTATTTGCGCTGCTTCACCGGTGATAGATCACGCCAGTGGCTTCGGTGGCTTCCCTGGGCGGAATATACATACAACACGACGTTTCAAACTTCCCTCCGGGACACGCCATTCAAGCTGGTGTATGGCCGCGACCTGCCCACGATCCGCTCTTACTATCCAGCGAGTCGTGGTCACTACCGTGGCGAAACCATGGTCGAGCACGGACGAGCCTGGCGGATGTCCGCTACAGGCTGGAGCAAGCCCAGGCGGTCTACAAGTCCTACTACGACCGCCGTCACCGGCAGGTATCCTACAATGTGGGGGATTGGGTCTGGTTGCGCGTGCGTCACCGCACCCCCCTCTCCCTGCCCACAGCGACGTCTGGCAAGCTCCGCCCCCGCTACTACGGGCCATATAAAGTTGCAGAAGTCATCAACGTGGTAGCCGTTCGACTGCACCTGCCGCCTGGTGCCCGCATCCATGACGTCTTTCACGTCGGCCTTCTCAAGCGCTTCAACGGTCAGCCTCCAGAGTCTCCACCGCCACTGCCTCCTATGCATCACGGGGCGGCGAAGCGATTCGCCCGACAAGCGGCGGTCAAAGCCCGCCTGGCACGGGGCATTCGCCAGGTGCTCATCCAATGGCAGGGCGAACCACCTTCTGCAGCCACCTGGGAAGACGTCGACTCCTTTGTCCAGCGCTACCCACAATTCCAGCTCGCGGACGAGCTGCTCGTCGAGGGGGGGAGAGATGTCATGTGGGGCAGGACTTTCACCCGTAGAGCTAAAAAGGCAAGTCCACCAAGCCAGGATAGTGGCTAAAATGGCGCCTGTAGAGGGAATAATGGCCGCATCATTAGCTGGTGCTAATTTTAGTAAGCTATTAAGGAGTGATTGAGAGTGATTTGAGGAATTGGTTGGCGGATGGATATGTAAGCCGCAGGCACCGGAGAAGAATCAAGGAATGAAGTTATCTTCCTCCAATCTCTACTCTCTCTGGCAAAAATAGGGAGTCGAGGGGCAAAACCTCGCTCCACCTCTACCCGCGGCTACGCTCTGCGTAGTCAGGGGCCTCCACCTCCAGCACCTCCAATGCCCCCCAACCGGGGTCGTAACAGTGTCGATGTCTAAAACGACACGTTTTGTGACCAAAGGGAGTAGTAGATCACAAGTATAAAACTAATGAACCCAATATTTTATGTTTCTCTTCAGATAATTCTTAATTTTTGGAAAGGGGTTCTTTTGGCCGCTAATTCTTCTAATATGTGATGCAGCGGCCGGATCCGAGGTAGTTCGGCGCGGATCCGGGCGGCGTCGGCTCAGGGCGGTGTTAGCTCAAGCTCCGTGTGAGGTGGCCGAATTGAGCCCAGGGCGGCTCGATTCGAGGCGGGCGGGCGGATCTGAGCGAAGCGAGCAGGGAGGACGTCGGCGCTAGCTTGGGGTGAGCACAAGTGAGGGAGGAGGTGGCTCGAAGGTTGGTCGAGCAACTCAGGGGGTCGCGTCGGAGTAGAGGGTGTCGGGGGCGGCTCAGCGGCGGATCCGGAGTCGCGTGACATCGGGCCGGAGTCGGGTGGCGCGCGGGGAGGAAGAAAAGCATAGCACCATGTGCAGGAGGAAGAAACAGAGTGCTTCCGTGCAAGTAGAGCAGAGGCACGCCAAGCGGAGGAGCTCGGCGCAGAGACGGTGGTGGCGGCCGCTGGCGGCGGCATGGGAAACCCTAACCCTAGCTTTGATACCATGTTGGAATGAAATATTGATCTATTTCAACGGGCCAAAGGCCAATATAACATGTACAGGTGTAAGTGAATATACAAATAACACCCTAAGCAATATACATATCTAACAATATTTATTGCTGCCATCTTTGTTTTACAACTTGCAGATGTATTTTTCTGAATAGCGTTAAGATTGTCCTTGAAAGTAAAAACTGAATCTTATATTTGTAATAATTTCCATGAAACCTAGCTTGTTATGTGCTGTACTATACTACCATATACGGATATACCTTTTTTTCCGCATTCTAGACTTGCACAAAAGAACCAGGACTTACAAATTGAATGTCTTCCCGCATGAGATCTGGAATGGCGAGTTTAATGAGATCAATGCCTTTCTGATAGTCCAATCTTCCAATAAAGCCAATCTGTGAATCAAGATAATAAATTAATCGGCCATAAAAGTTTAAGAAAAAAATTCTTCGGGATTGGTATGTAACCAGAGGAACATCAGGCCTTATAGGTAAACCCAGCTCCTTCTGCAATTCAGCTTTACATTTGGCCTAAAACAAGTATGCCAGGCCACATAGGATTAGTCAGTGAGAAAATCATGGGAAGCAAAGAAAAAATGAAGAAGACATTAATCCAATAGGGTATATACATGCTATAGGGAACTATCAGTGCACCTTTCCAGAGAGGTCATTAACAGAATAATGACAAGGGAGATGCTTGTCCGTAGCGGGGTTCCAGTCATTAATGTCAATTCCATTTACAATTCCTGCATGCCCAGAGAGCAGATCGAAATAATTCTTACAAAGTTACAAGCCATCTCAGTTGTTTTCGTAAAGCAGTTTAAGAACAAAATGGGTGAGCCCAAATTTTGGTACCATTCAATACACTCTTCCGGGAGCATAAGAGCTCATTGAGGCCTTGTCCACCTTCAGCAGTAGTGACCTCCCATGAATAGCCCTGGAAATGAATTAAATGATTTCTTAATTGAGTGAAAGACAAAGCAACACTCAAATTGAAGAACATCTCGTCAAAAAAGAAGGAAATACATGAGTAACATCACCTGACTGACAGTCATGATTCGGTCTGCTGTCACAACTGCACCTTTCAAAAAATTAACCGCCTCACCCTTGTCAAGGGCGTGCCTCCTTGCCCATGTTGGAAATACCCATTCTAAAGCTCCATACCATTCAGGTGGCAATCCCAGGTCAGGATATGTACTTGCAGGCTCCACACCCTATCACATTGAAATAACATATGGTATGACTGAACTGTCTTACAAGATCATGTACAGATGATGCAAAGTGATAGGCTCAAACCTGATGTGCTAAATTATGTATGACAAGAATGCTGCGGGAATCTCTATAAACACCATATGGTCTATATTTTGCAGCAAGAAGGCTGAATAAACAAGATTGAAGTTAGAAAGAAATTGAATATTTAATAAAAACCAATTTAACATTCTACATTGAAGCCAAAAAAGGGGGAAATAAGCAAACGACAAAAAAAAAAGAGTGATGCATCAAACAATGACACTTTCATAAGAGATGCATCCAACTATCTGACATTAAGCAGGTATAATTCACCATGTGAAATTTGTCAAGAGAAAGAAGTAGCATCTGAGCAGCCAAAAGCTGAAACATAGCAAAACTTTTAAATATCCCTTGCAGCTAATAGTATGGTAAGAAAGTGATGCAAGACAACTACCCTACTCTTATGCTTTTGTGTATGCATTGGCATCGGTGACAGTCTTTGTTAAGCCCACACAAAGAACAAGGTTTCACTCTTATTTAGCAGATAAATCAGTTTCTAGAAACTAAACCCTTGTCATTTCACAAGATACTACATGCATGCTTAAATGCAACTGCTGTGCAAACCATATTATCCAGTTTTGAAGTAAACAGGTTGGCTCAGAGTATTTATAATTTTGTAGTTGATGGGCTAGAACTAGTACTACCAGAATAAGAAACTTTAAGACTAGATCTGTAAGATACTAAAACCATCAAAACATAGGCAGGAAATTTTCGGGTTAGCTATAAACTAGTGAAGTACAAAGCTGAATTATTTAAATGCATTGTTTTTGCTGCACTAAATTGTTAATTAATTCTAAAAATGGTAAAGAATTGAGAAAATCTTTGGAATCATTCCTTTCAGTATTTTTTAGACCCCATAAGCATGTATGCAGTTTAAGAACAGGCATGGCAATTGGCAAAAGCATAAAAGCAATATGATATAACGTGGCATGCACACTGCAAACGAGAGCTTCAAGGTTAATGAATGAAAGTGTAAACTTTCAGATCCAACATACACTGGCACAAGGCTGGCATGCCAATCGTTCACAACAAACATGCAGTTCTGACCATAAATATATCCTCCCAACTCAAGGATCAATGGGGCCTCACATGCAGCATAGCAAAGGAGTGTGTATCTGAACTGCATGATATAGAGCAGTCAGTCAATTTATGTGATACAACTTTCACCTGATCAAATAGGATATTAATATAACAACCTTCTTTACCTGATTATCACCAAAAGCACCAAAATTATCTCCATACAAATTTCCTGCTCTATGATACGATTGATGATCAACAAACACCTGAGCAAAGGGGACAAGTAACATGAAAATAAATAAATAAATAGCCAAATAAAAGCAAGCACTCTGCAATCGCCAGTTACAATAAGAAGAGATAAACATTTGAGAAACTTAGCAGGGCATATTTCAACCTGGCACTATTGCAATCAGCAGAAAAGGTATCACTCGACAACAATATCACCAAAGATGATCTGTCAACCCAAGGCCACTGTTTTGAAAGTTTCCTGCTATCTTATACAGATCCTTGTTCCTTAATCCTTAGCATCTAGTGTTGTCTTCACTTAGTGTCACAAGGATAATAGTTAATGCAATGTACTAACCAAACCCTCTTCCTTACACCCACATTTTCTCTTCAGAGCAATAATGGTGCAACAAAAGTACAGAATTTCCATGATTGAGGCCAAGATAACTGTATATCTACATGCAATTGGCAAAATAAATTTGTGTTTTGAGATTTTACACTTTGTTAATATGAAGTGATTGTTGCAAATAGAAATGCAAAATCCTATCTGCAAATACATGATACTTTAGGACCATAAGCACAAGCGTGCTACTTTCATGGATACATCATATATTATGATGTGGAACCCTCTGCATTTTAATCTGGCAAACGTCATATGTTGATCAAGATGCACAAGAGTATGGGACAAATAACACAAAAGTACGGAAATCACATATACATGTCAATAAATTTGCAGGACTAAAAGGAAGTATAAACAGTGGTAAACAGTTGCTACTATTCATCAGAAAATAATAAGGTGATCGAATACACACCCAATCAACGGAATCTCTATACTCATGAAAAAAAGTAACTTGGTGTTCTCCGCCAAAGCATGGAACCTTAATGTGCTTCCCAGTGTAAAATGCATTCGCGTAATTTTTATCAGAGGACCCATTTAAGTATCTTGGCATTACAACCATCACACGGTGACCTCGAGCAGCAAGAGCAATTGGCAATGAACCACAAACATCTCCTAGCCCCCCTGACTTTGCATAAGGGGAAGCTTCGCCAGTTACAAACACAATGCTATGTGTAACTTTAGCTTGAGCTTGCTCCTTTACGATCATGATATCATAATCCTGCTCACTTGCCACAACAACTGTGCTGTTGGTGGAATCCTCAGCAATCCCTGGATGTGAAATTAAGGATATTCATACGGTATATTTATAAAGACCAGAGTGAGAGGACAGATATTAGCAGAACATACATAATCATCATCAGATCATATTCATGCCACATCATGGAACAACAGTTTAGCAATATTGAGAATGGTGCGACTAACATTCTGTTCTCAGCTATATGACAAATTCAGGTTGTCAGATACTCTCTCTGTCCCTAAATAACTGGATTTTAGGGACAGGGGAAGTACGCAATATACACAAGAAAACAAAGTAGCAGCCCAAAGAATCGAACAGAGCGTGAAGTGGGTCTAGTGATAGGCAAAGCACATATTGCTCCCAGGTGCTCATGTGACTGACCAGGTGCATATGGGCCTCCCATAGAAACTAGAGTCTAGAGTTTAAAACAAGATAATAATATAAGGGTCTTAAGATAAGCACTGTTTGCTTTCTTTACTTTTGCTTGTGTGACTACACCTGTAAGTCTGTAACTATGGGAATTCCGAGACTGCTTCTGTACTCAAAGCTCTTTCTGGTTTCATACTACGCAGTATCACACTGAAGCATTGCACCATCTGAGTCTCCGGCGTAACGAAATGGTGCCACTGTTACTTAGGTAAACTCAGTTTATGCTGAGAATTGACTATTGAGATGATAGTTACTTAAACCCCAAGGTCCTCTTAAGATATCCCATGAAATACAACTACTCACAGCGCAGAAGATATAATACCAAACCAAGGAAAAGGCAAACTCGTCAATTTTACTATACTAGCCAAATGTCCGTGCGTTGCAACGGTTTTCAAATAAACATAATATAAGTTGTTAACTTAGAAAACCAATATTCATAAAATAATTATCCTACAAATAAAAATTTCATACATAATTTGTATCTAATCAACAAGCCACCTATAGTCTTATCACAAGCAACAAGCACAAATAATTTAATTATCCACAGAAGATCCTTCAAGTAACTTATGCATATATACATATCTATCTACAAAAGTTCGTATCAACTCAAAAGGTGGGAAGGAGAGGTGGTAGATGAACTCACGACAACCACCAAATTCTTCTTTTATAATAGTAAAGATTTCCAACATCTCCTGACTTAGCCATTCTTCTTCTTACTAAATTACGATATCTATGAAACTATCATATGTCTGCTCAGATCCAACCACGTGCACAAGCCCCGAAACCTCCCCGGTGCACCGCCATCATATCGACCTATCGACACGCCACCCCCGTCATCTCACGATCCAATAAAATGTATAAAAAAAATCTATTGGTATGCTCGCATGGGGTCTCAGTTTTTCACTTTCTAGTAAATGTAAAATCTGTATGATTGATGGATAGAGACCATTTGCTCCCACTTTTCAGACGCAATTCAATTTGAATTAATCGAACGTTCATATGGAAAAATCAACAAAACATGCACATACATTTGGCGAACGTGCAACAATTATACACGAGATGCGTGATCTGGTGACTAAGCCGCGTACCTTCGGGCTCCAGCCCGAGTTCCCCCACGCCGGCGTCCGGAACTGTCGGCGGCGCCGGGGCGGGCGCCTGCGTGGGCGCGGGCGGCGCGGGCGCGAGGAAGCTGGGTAGGATCGGCGGGGCCAGCAGCGCGGGGGGCAGCGGGCGCGGCGCCGGCCCTCTCTGCTCAGCTCCGCGACGCAGCGCCGGGGAAGCGCCGGAGCCCCGGGCGCGCGGAGGCGGAAGCCCGCGCCTGGTCGGCGCGCAGCCGCGGGGCCTGCGCGGCGGGGGCGAGGCACGCGGCGCCGGCGATACCCGGCGACGCCATGGGCGGGGCCGGAGGGACGCGAGGGATCGCGCGGAGGAAGGCGAGGTCGGTGCGGTGCTCGGCTCGTCTCGACTCTCGAATGCTCCCCCCTCCCCTTCCCTTCCCTTCCCTTCCCTTCTCTTCTGCCGGTGCTGCTGCGGGCGCGCTTCCCGGGGCATTTTAAGTAGTACGTAGCACACAGCAAAAAACGGATCGGGGGGTCGAGTCACGCGGAGTTCAGGCGTGCACGGTAGACGAGAGCGGTGCGGCCGTGGCCCCTCGCTTGGGACGAAGTTTGTGTAGTGTACTAGTGTGCAGTCCAGCGGTTTGAGCGGGACGCGGATCCTCTGCCTTAGGCTACGGCAGAGGTGCATTCAATCGCCAACAAACTGTTCAGATCAATAGTGTACCATACTACAGTAATTAACAGTAAAATTGATATAGTATTTTTCTATATACGATGAAATTATCATTATTTTTGCAGTTTTTTTGTTCACCGAAAGTATTATAGAATAGATCAGAACACTACTGCACTCTCTAGTGCAGTAGAGGATCTGATCCATTTGAGTGGTTGTGTGATGGTGAGCTGGGGCTGGCTCACCAGTTGCTTGTGAACGGGCGTGGTTGCTTTGCGTGTCCTTCGAAGTTGGAGAGTTGCCGGTGCTTTTTCTATCTTCCGTTTGGGCTTATTTGGAGCTTACGTGGTGGTAGCAACGATGTATTGTGTTTGCAAGCTAAGCCGAGTCGTCAAAATGCTTGCTTATTTGAGAACCGAGCGTAGCTCAGTTGGGAAGGGGATGTCGGCCCCGCCCCACTACGTTTGAGTGCAGCTCGGCGCGTGTGCTCATTGGAGGAATGAGCGAAAGCTCAGTTGGCACGAGTGGCCGTCGAGCCTTCTGGCCGTCCGTGTTCAGGCAAGTCAGTGAAACTGGCCACAAGAAAATTACTTGAGGGAAAAAAAGGTTAAGTTACGTCGTATATTTTAGTCTCTAGGTTAATTTACACGCATGCTAAAATCATAACCCGACGCAGACCTCGCTAGTCGCAAACAGTCGATCGAGGCTTGCCGGCTCACACCCGCCGACCGCCGTGTCCCTCTGCACGAATCATTCTGCAGCTCAGCAGTCCGCTCGTTGCCACCGTGCGCTGACGGCCGGGAGCACGACCACGACGTCGACGCAGGGAAATTTAAGGCCGGTCACGACTCAAGCTTGGCCCCGCGATGTCACGTGGCCCATACCCACCGGCTTAACTCGGCTTTCGAAACCCAGAGACCCATTCCCGCGCGCCCCCGAGCGAAACAAACCCGCCGCAGGCGCGGGCGCCCGCGCGCCATGCGCGCAGTAACAACCCCCGCGCCTCCCCGGATCTCGCCGCTCGCACCCACTGACCGCGCCCATGGAGGCGTTCGGCGAGGCGGCCTTCGTGCGCCTTCTGAGCCGCGCGACGTGCGACGGCAGGTACCTCTTGGCCGACAAGGACGGGCGCGGCGTCTCCCTCGACTCCCGCCGCGCCTTGCTCAACACCGTCTGGGCTGTCGAGCTTGCCCCCAGCACCGCCGCCCAACTCCGCCTCCGAGGCGCGTAAGGCTTCTACCTCGCCGAGTCCGCCGCGGCGGCCACCCAGGACGTGTTCGACGAGCTCCCCGCCAGCGCCATCCTGTGGCAGCCCATCGCGCTGGGCGACGACGTCGTCATGCTCGGCGCGGCGTCCTCGCAGCGGCTGCTCCGGGCCAGCACTGGCTGGTTCCCGCTGTGGCAAGGCTCCGTCACCGTCGACGCGCCGGAGAACATCTGCGGCGGCATGCTGTGGAGAGGCCAACCCGGCCCTTCCTTCGAGCGCCTACAGAAGTAAGCGTTCGTCCATGAGTCCATCAACTTTGAAACATTCGACGTTTGCAACGTGCAAGATCACGATGGTTTCTTGGTCGTTGTCAGCACCGGCACGTGGGGACGCGGAGGGTGCGGAGGAGGACGGCAGCGTCAGCGGCGACGGCGCGTGGAGGGCGACGCAGTACCATGACCTGAGCGTGATGATGCTGAGGTGGGAGCTGGCCCAGCAGCTGCAGGTCCCGCTCCACCCGCTTCTCATCGTCTGCCGCCAAGGCGGGCCGGCACGGCGCGCTGACGCCGCTGCTCATCGACTTGCCTCGCGGCAGCAGGCCCATGGACTTCGTCATGATTCGGATTTACACCAGAGGTGAGCCTGCTGCAGAATCAATTTCTTCTGGTCGTCACAATAAATAAATTAAAAATAGTACAATACTGCAACATATCAGATGTTATTGAGCGTCCGTCAAACATGTCAGTTGTGGAGCTAATTTGAGTGGCAAAACGGTTAACCCATGAGAGCTTAAAATTGTTTGTCAGGAAACCAGGCAAGTAACTGCACTTGAAGCTCCAGTGCATACTATACTCTATGCTGCTTGTCGAAGTGCTAGCATTTGTCAGTCATGGTTTTTCTGAATTCCGATGATAGTAAGCGCGCACGCTTGGATCTTGGCACACAATCTGCGACTCTGCGTGTATTTCAGGTGTTCAGTGCTCTCAACGGCCCATGTTTTCAGTTGCAGATTCTTTTCGGTATCCCAATTGTGATGCCTGAAGCAGCCAGGAGTAGATCATCAGCATTCAGCACGCCAAAATTTGACAGAACTAGCTGATCATTTTGTGTTGGCTTCTCTTTTTGTCTCCTTTCTTTCGGTTTAGATGATGTAGTATATACACGAATTATCCCGATATGTAATATGTTTCTTTTTGGTTCTACGTGCAATGTATAACGAATGTGTTTCTGTGAAACTGGGTAAGAGAACACTGAAAACGGCTCCTGGGATGTAAAACTCCGAAACTGTTAAGTAATCTTTGTCTAAAGTATTAATTTACTTATGTAGATCATCGAATCTTAATTGAATTCTGATTACTAGTCCTATTTCATTTATGTGACTGAGTCTTGATGCTATATAAGCAAGAACATTGTACTCTAATATGAGATAACTTGAGAAGAATAGAAGAAAAAGGTGCTAGTTGTGCCGCACTAGAAATTTTTCTTTGTTCGTATCCGAGAGCTTTTTTGCCGTGATTTTGTTTGTCTTCGATTTGGAGCTAATAATTGGTATCAGAGCTTCAGGTTCGATACCCCTAGCTGCTGCCCCGGGAGGGATGATCTCGACTCCCGGGGTGGCATATACGGTGAGAGTGCGCACGCGACTGATCCCAGCGGCGCATCAGCGGAGCGCACGACGGGGCGCGCGGCGAGACCGATGCACTGTACGATGCATGTGGCACCATGACAAGGAGCCTGAGTTTTTGATTTGTGCCCAAGATTATGTCGCGTTCTCCGGGGAGTGGTGTCACCAATGACGAGGCAACGTCGACGCTCTTCCTATTGGCCGAAAAGGAGACAACCAAAGCTGCGTGAAAGGCGTTGAAGACGATGCATCTTGGTGCCGATCATCGAAAGGTGAAGCCGAGGGGCGTTGAGAATATGTGTTCGTCGTCCTGAGTTGAGTCCGTGTGTTACTCAAGTTGAAGTCGTGACCAACTTGAAGTTCGAGTACGAGTTGGGGCGTAAATCGTAGTTGAGAACGACTGCCTCAATGAGTAATAGTCCAAGACGTGTTCGAGTTGTGCCACCGTCTCTGGGCGGTCGTGTGAGCCAAGTTGAAGTTGAGTCCAACTGACAGCTGAGTACATATAATAAGTACACAAAGATTAGGGAGTGATTGTTAGGTAATCTTTGTCTAAAGTATTAGTTTCCTTATGTAGATCATCGAGTCCTAGTTGGATTCTGATTTCTAGTCCTATTTCGTTTGTGTGGCTAAGTCTTGATGCTATATAAGCAAGTGCATTGTATTCTAATTTGAGATAACTTAAGAAGAAGAGAATAAAAATGTGCTAGTTGTGCCGCACTGAAAATTTTACTTTGTTCGTATTCGAGAGCTTTTTGCCGTGAGTTTATTTGTCATCGGTTTGGGCCCAACAGAAACTGGGAAAGATTCTTTGCAGCAGTCAGTAATGTGAACTAGTATCACTTCAAAAAAATGTGAAGTGGTAATAATGTCATGAGGATTCTTCTTTCTGTCTTTGATTTCAATTTCAATAGACTAGCTGCAGTTTGGAAATTAAGGACATGCAACGAACTGCTTGGTGCGAATCTTTGTTCTGATTTCTGAAATAACAACGTGGTTTACGTGGAGGGCTCCTGATATCAGCATCATCGCCGCAACTCACATACGGTGCACAGAACAAGATAAAAGCTAGTTTTCTCATTAACAATGGGTATATCGCTTAAGGAAGTATTTTAACTCCATAGATTGGAACAAACTGATCGGGCAGCGCTTCCTTGCAGCAGCAAGATTTCGTTAAATAAGAACGAGGCATGAATTGAGAGGCTGAATTCAACAAGATGTCAACAATTGCCGACTTCCACACAAGACAGAAGACACAATTCTATACTAAAACTCAGTTGCACTGGACAAGAAGAAAATAAAAGGCACCATGTATATGTTCCTTCGAGGTGCAATTTCAGCAGAACAGCAAAAAGTTGAGATACAACGACGAATCAACCATCCAACTCGGCAAGCTTGAGGGCCGAATCGATCTTTGTCTGAAACCACACTGAAACTAAGTCGGACACGATCACGCATAGTCGTCGTCATCGCCGGCATAGGACTCCCGGACAACGCCGTCGTTGACGCGCTCGCACTCGTCGATCCACTCGGTGTAGACGTCGACGGGCAGATCGGTGAGCGCGTGGGGCATGGTGGAGTAAGTCTCCTTGCAGACGCAGCAGGAGGCCTCGGCGATCATGGGCTTGAGGTCGATGCTGCACTCGACACTGCCGGAGTGGTTGCAGAACGGGCAGCAGAAGGCCGTCTCCAGCTCCGCCACCTTCTTCCGCGGCGCCACCTTGGACCGCATCAACTTCTTCCCCATAGCAAATGCGGCTAGGGGGTCTCGCACTCGCGGATCGCAGCGGCAGTGGCAAGTTTGCTGCAAGAGTACTGATTAAAAGTACAACGTTTAATCTTCGAAATCTAATCTTCAAGATTTTGGATAAATATTCAGAATTTGATAAGGGTTATGATATAGAAATTTACTCCCCTTGAATTCTACAACTCTTTAAACCGTCTTATTTCAAAATCATGAATGCATCTTTGGAAATTTGGTGCAAGCATAGACTTAGTGAATAATCGATTGGATTTTCACAAGACTTAATTTGCAGGATCTTTACCTCACTATTCTTCTGGATTTCAGGAGGATAAAAACATTTAGGAGCAATATGCTTCATGATATTACCCTTGACATAACATGTTTGCATTTGTGTAATACAAGCATCATTATCTTCATAGATAATTGAGGGGGTATTGACAGTATTAATACCACAATACTTCTTGATGTGGTTAATCACATGCCTAAGCCAAACACATTCAAGTGGAGGTTTCATATAGTGCTATAATATCTGAATGGTTGGTAGAAGTAGCTAACAAAGTCCGCTTAGATGACTGCCAAGAGATGGCTACACCACCGCAAAGTAATATAAATCCATTATGGAATTTTGCACTATAGGAATTTGGCAGATTGCCAGTATATCTTCAGGATTTAATAATGATCATCAGGATCTATGCGTGATCTTCATGATCTTTGCATTGTCAACCAGCTTTGCATTGTCAACCAGCTAGATCTAAACTGTTAAGTGGTAAAACTTTCAAGGTGAATTTAAGTAGTAATCATCATATCAACACCTTCTAGGCTTGATTAAGATTTTCAAAATCTCAAATATGATGATCAGTGTTTATCATGCTCCCCCCTAAAGACAACTTCTGCTAAAATCTTGTTGCTCTAATGTCTTTCATATATTTTTTGAAAATAAATATTGGCAAGTATATTGTGATCAAATCAACTGGATTATCACAGTACAGAGTCTTACATACAAATATCCTATTACTCATCTGAAGATTTTAAGGATAAATACTATTCAGGAGTAACATGTTTAACTTAACAAATATCACTATTTGATTATGCAACACAAGTAGATTATTCTTGCAGATGATATGGGGATAATACTAGTTGCAAAGTCGTATGTCTTTTGGGTACGATTTATCAAAATCTTTCAATTCTTGATATTTTGTAACTATTTCTGGGTGGTTAAAGTTACAACCAATAGTCTGTTCTGCAAAACTATAAAGTATAGTTGTACCACTCTAGAATAAAATATAACCAATCTTAATTTTTGTGTTTAGGGGATTAATTGTCAATGTCACTAATGTATGTCGTACCTTCATGGTGCTTAAGGAAACCACCATTCCACTAACTTTTGGTGGAAGATACACTTTATAAGTGCTTGTGTGGCGCACTTTTGTATTTAGGTTTCTCATTACATTCTTTCGGGTCTTGATGGGTCATTGTCCACTTCTAGGGGTCATATAATCATTGATGTTATTAAGAGGTTGACTAGTAAAGTAATTTCTCTTCAGGGGATGCTCTCTCTTCCGAGAGATGCTCTTTCTATAAGTAAGAGGCTATTAGGTATGAATTTTATATATATTACGATTTTGTTTCCTTTCTTACTAGAAATTTTGAGTCCTTCAAGGACCACGTCAAGGATTTTTAGAACTCATTAACTGCATATTTTATTTATTCGTTCATGCCATTTACCAGAATTATGAAGCAATGGAACATCGTTTCATTCATAATATGAGAGTAATGGTCTCTACGAGGACATTTGAACCATAGCTTTCACCACTTTATTATATTCATAATGACTCCTCAAGTCTAAACTAGCTGGTTCTAAAACTTTTATTTAGCAATTATGGTTCAACCTCATATGCGTTCATTATGTAACCTGATACGAACGCTTTAAGCGCTTGGCCATGGACTTTGGTTTCGGATCAGTTTTCTTATAAGAGAAACTTTAACAATTGTAGATGCAAAGTAGTTGTCGTTAATTTTTTTTCTCCTATATCTTCATAATTGAGGGTATCTAAGTGTTAACTAGATTTTTGTCATTTCTTAAATAAAATATTCTTAGTCGTTTCACATTCCCTACATTGTAATATGCGCACATCAAGTTGCTGGGGTTTTCATCTTCATGATGAGCCTCTTCATGAGGATTCTTCTTTCTGTCTTTGATTTCAATTTCAATAGACTAGCTGCAGTTTGGAAATTAAGGACATGCAACGAACTGCTTGGTGCGAATCTTTGTTCTGATTTCTGAAATAACAACGTGGTTTACGTGGAGGGCTCCTGATATCAGCATCATCGCCGCAACTCACATACGGTGCACAGAACAAGATAAAAGCTAGTTTTCTCATTAACAATGGGTATATCGCTTAAGGAAGTATTTTAACTCCATAGATTGGAACAAACTGATCGGGCAGCGCTTCCTAGCAGCAGCAAGATTTCGTTAAATAAGAACGAGGCTTGAATTGAGAGGCTGAATTCAACAAGATGTCAACAATTGCCGACTTCCACACAAGACAGAAGACACAACTCTATACTAAAACTCAGTTGCACTGGACAAGAAGAAAATAAAAGGCACCATGTATATGTTCCTTCGAGGTGCAATTTCAGCAGAACAGCAAAAAGTTGAGATACAACGACGAATCAACCATCCAACTCGGCAAGCTTGAGGCCCGAATCGATCTTTGTCTGAAACCACACTGAAACTAAGTCGGACACGATCACGCATAGTCGTCGTCATCGCCGGCATAGGACTCCCGGACAACGCCGTCGTTGACGCGCTCGCACTCGTCGATCCACTCGGTGTAGACGTCGACGGGCAGATCGGTGAGCGCGTGGGGCATGGTGGAGTAAGTCTCCTTGCAGACGCAGCAGGAGGCCTCGGCGATCATGGGCTTGAGGTCGATGCTGCACTCGACACTGCCGGAGTGGTTGCAGAACGGGCAGCAGAAGGCCGTCTCCAGCTCCGCCACCTTCTTCCGCGGCGCCACCTTGGACCGCATCAACTTCTTCCCCATAGCAAATGCGGCTAGGGGGTCTCGCACTCGCGGATCGCAGCGGCAGTGGCAAGTTTGCTGCAAGAGTACTGATTAAAAGTACAACGTTAATCTTCGAAATCTAATCTTCAAGATTTTGGATAAATATTCAGAATTTGATAAGGGTTATGATATAGAAATTTACTCCCCTTGAATTCTACAACTCTTTAAACCGTCTTATTTCAAAATCATGAATGCATCTTTGGAAATTGGGTGCGAGCATAGAATTAGTGAATAATCGATTGGATTTTCACAAGACTTAATTTGCAGGATCTTTACCTCACTATTCTTCTGGATTTCAGGAGGATAAAAACATTTAGGAGCAATATGCTTCATGATATTACCCTTGACATAACATGTTTGTATTTGTGTAATACAAGCATCATTATCTTCATAGATAATTGAGGGGGTATTGACAGTATTAATACCACAATACTTCTTGATGTGGTTAATCACATGCCTAAGCCAAACACATTCAAGTGGAGGTTTCATATAGTGCTATAATATCTGAATGGTTGGTAGAAGTAGCTAACAAAGTCCGCTTAGATGACTGTCAAGAGATGGCTACACCACCACAAAGTAATATAAATCTATTATGGAATTTTGCACTATAGGAATTTGGCAGATTGCCAGTATATCTTCAGGATTTAATAATGATCATCAGGATCTATGTGTGATCTTCATGATCTTTGCATTGTCAACCAGCTAGATCTAAACTGTTAAGTGGTAAAACTTTCAAGGTGAATTTAAGTAGTAATCATCATATCAACACCTTCTAGGCTTGATTAAGATTTTCAAAATCTCAAATATGATGATCAGTGTTTATCATGCTCCCCCCTAAAGACAACTTCTGCTAAAATCTTGTTGCTCTAATGTCTTTCATATATTTTTTGAAAATAAATATTGGCAAGTATATTGTGATCAAATCAACTGGATTATCACAGTACAGAGTCTTACATACAAATATCCTATTACTCATCTGAAGATTTTAAGGATAAATACTATTCAGGAGTAACATGCTTAACTTAACAAATATCACTATTTGATTATGCAACACAAGTAGATTATTCTTGCAGATGATATGGGGATAATACTAGTTGCAAAGTCGTATGTCTTTCGGGTACGATTTATCAAAATATTTCAATTCTTGATATTTTGTAACTATTTCTGGGTGGTTAAAGTTACAACCAATAGTCTGTTCTGCAAAACTATAAAGTATAGTTGTACCACTCTAGAATAAAATATAACCAATCTTAATTTTTGTGTTTAGGGGATTAATTGTCAATGTCACTAATGTATGTCGTACCTTCATGGTGCTTAAGGAAACCACCATTCCACTAACTTTTGGTGGAAGATACACTTTATAAGTGCTTGTGTGGCGCACTTTTGTATTTAGGTTTCTCATTACATTCTTTCGGGTCTTGATGGGTCATTGTCCACTTCTAGGGGTCATATAATCATTGATGTTATTAAGAGGTTGACTAGTAAAGTAATTTCTCTTCAGGGGATGCTCTCTCTTCCGAGAGATGCTCTTTCTATAAGTAAGAGGCTATTAGGTATGAATTTTATATATATTACGATTTTATTTCCTTTCTTACTAGAAATTTTGAGTCCTTCAAGGACCACGTCAAGGATTTTTAGAACTCATTAACTGCATATTTTATTTATTCGTTCATGCCATTTACCAGAATTATTAAGCAATGGAACATCGTTTCATTCATAATATGAGAGTAATGGTCTCTACGAGGACATTTGAACCATAGCTTTCACCACTTTATTATATTCATAATGACTCCTCAAGTCTAAACTAGCTGGTTCCAAAACTTTTATTTAGCAATTATGGTTCAACCTCATATGCGTTCATTATGTAACCTGATACGAACGCTTTAAGCGCTTGGCCATGGACTTTGGTTCCGGATCAGTTTTCTTATAAGAGAAACTTTAACAATTGTAGATGCAAAGTAGTTGTCGATAATTTTTTTTCTCCTATATCTTCATAATTGAGGGTATCTAAGTGTTAACTAGATTTTTGTCATTTCTTAAATAAAATATTCTTAGTCGTTTCACATTCCCTACATTGTAATATGCGCACATCAAGTTGCTGGGGTTTTCATCTTCATGATGAGCCTCTTCATGGGGTATTTCACTTTCAAGATGAGTTCTCTTCAAGAGAGTTAAAGGAGTAATTAATAATTGTTTTGACTAGTGTCGTTAAATCTTAGACACATAGGCATCCCCGTATATTTTAGATCAAGGACCAATAATACAAATCCACATAGGTTGATATACTATTCAACCTGGGGTATTCCACTCTTAGCGGCATATTTACTACTAGTAAACACCGTGGTAGAGTTTTTTTAAAATAATATTATTTTAAAAGAAAATTACAAAAATAAATAGCCGACCCAAAAAATTATAAAAATGGGTTCCTATCACCGATTGAACTAGCAACAAGCTCATGTCGCCAGTTCAATTGGGTACCCTGTCACCCCCTATCGCCGGTCCAACTTCCTATGGTTTTGACTCACGTAGTCGGAAGGAGGTTTCAATTTCACGTGGTCGAAACCAAGTTTCGACTACCTGGTCGGAAGGTGGTTCGACTACCTGGTCGAAGGGGGTTCAATTGGTCGGAAGATTTCGACTACCTGGTCGAAAGAGGTTCGATTGGTTGAAAGGTTTCGACTATCTGGTCGTTCTGGCGATATGGAGTTGGACCGGCAACAGGAACCCGTTTTTCTAATTTTTTGGGCCGGCTATTTATTTTTGTAATTTTATTTTAAAATAATATTATTTTTAAAAAACCCACTGTGGTAACTCCTCCATAATTTGAAAGTATATGGCAAGCTCTCCGCTTCTAGCGTACATGAGTATAAACTAAATCTTAAGTTTTGCTTGACTAGTGCGTGTATTATAGTACTAAAATTATTATTTTTTGGAAAATACGACGACATTCGAACTTTTGGGCATTTTCTCTCTGCCTAATGCCGAGATTTGATCTTTATTAAATAGCATATGACAAAATTCCCCTGTCATGGGCATATGATTGATTGAATTTCAGATCCAACCTGATCCTCAACAACTGGTGGGGGCCCAAACGTGTATGCTACAGTGGTGATAACATGTGGAAAATTTTTGATTTCTCTAACACGCACTAATTTCAACAAGGTGTTTGATAATTATTTGCAGTGAGCTAGACTTTTACCAGTGTAGTGGCAAGAAAACTACATGATCATAACATTCTGTAGGATATTTTAACTTCTGGTTGGTTATTAATCTGCGACAAAGGTCACATACAGGGGTCCAAGAGTTGGCATACTTATTCTATAGACTAGCTTCTTTATTATTTGCCCAAGTTTTGATCCAAATACTTATACCATATGTTAAATAATTTGGATCATTAAACTTCAAGTTTATAATTACGCAACATATTTTCTTATGATCATAAGCAGCATGTTCTAACAGAATAAAATTATAGGATGCTCTCCACGAACATAAATATAATGTTAGAACATAAAATATTCGACCATAGTTTATCTGCACGAAAATACTATATTTTCTTCTGGACCAAAAATCTAGTTGAGTCACCAAAAAAGTATAATTATTCGACAGAAATATTTATTGTTTAGTAGGAACACCATATTTAATTAAGTGTGATTGACGAGGATTGAAACCTCTATATATTATTTAATACATAGAAAAGATCATACGTCTTCATGGTCGTAACCCCTAAGGCTAACGACCTCACTGGTCGTAAGGATTCCAGAGGTTACATAATATATACTCTGGTCGGACAAGGTTCCTAATCTAGTCTCCGACCAGTCGAATGTTCATAAGGCTCTGAACTTGTATCTGGGTCTGAGTCCAGGTATATCCTTTACCGTGCGATGAATGGAACATGTGTTGTATATTCCATACCACGCGACGTTACATAACTCTAAGGCACTGGGGTACGGTTAAATGACTCACTGAAATATAACCGCACAGCAGTTGATACATTGTCAACTAATGTCTCTCTCCGACCAGACGCGTCACTTCTCAACATGCGTCTCTCCAAGGGATAACTGCCAACGCTTCATCAACTACATAAGGAGGATCGCGGAAGGTGGAGAGAAGGGATCAGAAGATAGATCGATTGGAAGGCATTTCAGAAGACTATCATTCGATTAGTTTACAACACCATAGCAGAATAATTCTCCGAAACCAAGAATGATAATTCACCGAAAGCCACAAAATTAAAAGAAAATATATTAAAATTTATCAGGAGGCAGGTAGTGTAGAGGGAACACTCACTTGATCTGCTTGTTAATTAATTGGGATACGCAACGAAACCGTCGACGTGCTTGTGCCGCGCGAGGAGTCTGTCCGTGCAACCGTCGTCAATGCAGATGTGGTCAGGTCAAGGGAGGTCATGACCTCGACGAGCTGCCGGTAAACCTCCAAGGATATCCTCTGCAGTGCACCGCTGGTCGGAGTTCTCAAGGAGATAAGAGCTTGAGTTTGACGGGCGTCCAGGTAGCGGCATGGTCAAACCACTCGACAGCGATGTGTGCGCCGACCACCTCTGTCGGCGCCTCACTGTTACCGCACCACTACCGGTTCGATCCGATTTGATTCCAACAGCCGCCGCCAAATCTGGGAGACGCCGCCGCCACTTCCCTCGCCTTCCTGACTCACGTGACGACGAAGGGGAGAGGTGACACGAGGGTGCAACGGAGAGTCTGAGATAAGGGGGTGATTAAAGGGTGTGCAAGGATTTTTTTTTGTGTGTGAGTTAGGACGATTGCTCCTGCTTCGTGGGGGTAAACTTTTTATTATTAGTTAAAATTAATCGATTCACATGCACATGCTATTTTATAAAATTATGGTGATCAAGATCAGATAGGCAAGCAATCAAAGCTTATCATTAAAAGAACTGAATTATTTATCCATTACACAAGCAAAGTTTAGCATAGACCAACTATAGCAATCACACAATGGCCTACATATCAAATAGAAGAAACAGTACTGTCGGTGATCGAGTTGCCACTCTTACTAAATAAAATAAAGAAAAATAACAAAAAGTTCTTGGGAGAGAATATGATTGCTCTTTATTGCTATGAACTGGATCATTTACAGGGGTATCTTCAACAAAGCGGTGAACTAATCTGTATAGTGGTTATTGTCAGTGTCTTAGGATCATAAAAAGTCGCGTGGTGTGGAACAAATATGTCATGTGTTTCATTCATCACACAGTAAGGAATACACTAGGATTCAAATCCAAGTGTCAGTTCATAGCTTTTAGGAGTAGTCACCTGATCAGGGATTGGGTGTAGGACCTCATCCGACGAGGATACCTATTATGTATTATGACCACAAAGATATATGGTCTTTTACTATGTGTTTAAAATAATACATAGAGATTTAAATCCTCGTCAAGACCATGACTGATATTTACCCCCTCTACCAGTCTACCTTGAGCACCCACTCAATATTTCAGAATCAAGAAAATAATACAACCTCAAAGTTGAGCTATATGTTGTGTGACCTCAAATGCTATTCTCCATGACCAAATAAAGCATAGGTGAAAGAAAAAAATGGAGGTAAAAAATAGATTGTGCGTGCCTGAAGGTGATCTCTCTTGAAAAGGAGCAGGAGAAAAAGAGCATGGATCCCAGCCCAAACCAGAGTGTCAAATCCGCGCCCGTGACATTCTTCCACCTCACAAACTCGATTGTCCTTTCCTAGGGACCTTCCCACCCACACTGCTCAACAATGTTAGTTTCTGTGCGATTGGGCCTCAAAACAAGAGCAATGAGAAAGAACACAAATGTAATTTATTTCCTCAAGAAATTAATTAACAACAACCAAACAAGAACAACAAACCACGTAAAAAAAATAAGACACAGAAGATGGCTTTGCTCACCATGAGTAGCATCAGTACAAGATGGAAGCAAAGTTAGGCTCGAATCCTCCTCTTTCTCTGTAGCCACCATAACTAACTTGTCCTTACAAAATGCAAGCACTCCCTGCTGATAACACCTTTTCAACAAAACAAAATGCTCCAGTATAAGCAAACCCCATGAAAATTAACCCGATATTGACATAATAATATTTACATCCGACGAAAACACTATTATAAGACAATTTTTTTTTTGACATTGCACCATATAACATTGCAAGCTTTATTGCCCTGTAATTAAGATACAACACAAAGAGGAGGAAGGCATTTGTAGTTGTTTACTGAACATAGCCTGTCCATGTGCAGATAAGTTCAAGTTCATATTATGGAAACCAGCTATTGTTTCTGCCCTGTAATCATATTTGCATTCAGAACAAAAAGAGAAGGTACTAAAATTCGACAAACATATTTGTATAATTCGACAAACATCCAGTGCACTAAATTTGACAAACCAGCTATTGCTTCTGCACTGTAATCATATTTGTATAATTCGACAAACATACAGTGCACTACAATTGACCTCAGCTAGGCACTCTTTTGGCTATGCACTAACATACGACAAACAGGTTTTATTCCTCAAACTCTGAAATTGCAAATATAAAGTGCACTAAAATTCAACAAACAACAAAATATTTAATTTGACAAACACACCTCTTGCTGCTTGTTGCTTGTTGCTTGCTGCGATCTTCCCTCCACTTCCCTTTGGAAGTTGTTTTTGTTTGCTCGTGCAATTGAGAAAGAGAAAGGAAGATTAGGAGGTGAAGTTTGCGACAGATTAGGAGGAGAAAGAGAAAAAGGATTAGTGGAAGAAGAGAATAATCTTTTTATAGTGTTGACGTAGCAACCGCTGGGCACACACGCTTGTTCCATGCGTGCAATTGTCGTGCATAAGGTGGACGGTTTGCAACGAATGCTTTGCAGTCAAGCATGGCGGTTGTCGAGGAAGCTGGCCTTAGGATCATCATCTTGTCAGCGCGTGTCCTTAGTCACCGTGGCGGATTCCGACCACCGCTCAACCTCGATTTCTTGGTGTGCAACAGCTACGACGGATAAAGCCATCACCAGGGTGCTAGATCGGGAGGCGCATATGCAAGGAGAGGTGGCGGTGGTAGGGGGAACCTCCGTCCTGGGGCGGCGATGGTGGCACGAATGCGAGGGGTGTGGCGGCATAGATGTGGTATGTGCGAGGGTGGTATGGATGCGAGGGGTGGTGAGGAGGCGGGTGAAGGGCGAGGGCAGTGCAGCGGCGCGGAGGCGGTGGGCGAGGGGCTATGGGTGAGGGGCAATTGCGACGCGGAGGGGTGAGGGTGGTTCGGTTGAGGCAGACGAGGCGTGACGCGACACGGATGGGAGGGAGGGATGTAGGGGCAGCCTCCGTCCCAGGGTGGCGATGGCTGCACGGATGCAAGGGGCGTGGTGGCATAGATGTAGTAGTGGCGAAGCGCAGAGGGCTAAGGGCGGAGCGCGGAGGGGCGAGGGGTGTGGGCGAGGGACGGAGTGCGGAAGGGCGAGGCGGCTCGGGGGAGAGCGAGGGGCGAGGGCGGCGGGCAAGAGCGGCGTGGTGGTGGCAGTGTGGAGGGGTGAGGTGGAGGATGCGGGCGAGGGGCGGAACGCGGAGGGGCGAGGGCGGCTCGGGTGAGAGTAAGGGGCAAGGGTGGCGCGGTGGCGACGACTGAGGCATTGTGTGGATGGGAGGGAGGGATGAGGCGGCGGCCGAGGATATAGTGATAAAGGTTGTCGAGTTTTTTTTTTTTGCATAAGGTGGGACGATTGCTGTCGCTACATGAAGGTAAATTCTTTTTTTATTAGTTAAGATATATCTTAACTACTATAATTTTGAGTTTACCCCTCCTACTCCACGGTAAACCGCCGTACGCATGAAAAAAGAACTGCCACCTCGCTTGTCTTCCCCTCCCCTCCCACCCCACGTCAAACCGCCGCCCGTATGAAAAAATAACCGTCGGTTGGTGGTGACGGGGGCGAGGAGGCTTAGTTCTGAATTATGAATTATGATGTTTGAACTTCTTTTTTGAGATTCTGTTGTAATACACGGATACCTTACTAGTAAAATAATATGTTTTACATTCTTACCGGGTCCTCACGGAGTCCCGCGGGGGCGATCGGCTCCTGCCTCCACTCTCATGGCGATCTCCCCTGCTGCACGGCCTTGCCAGTTGCCACCACAGGAGGAATTGCCATCTCTAAGTACGACTGATAGAGACAGGGAGCCTTAAGCTCCCAGGTGCACTGGGTCAACTCGCCCGATCAGCCCGGTTCATCCTTTTCTTTGACCATTTGTGCAAATGGTCCTTGAAGCCGAGTGGCTAGTTTAGTTTTTTTTTTCTTTCTTTCCCGATTGAACCACCGGTCCGATCCGGTTTTTTAAACCATGTGCATTGCTGAAGCTTTGGGCTGGGCCGCCGACCTGTGCTATTGTGGGCTAGGACCCACGCGGGCGATGGATAGTAAATCGGGTCCAGGAGACACATTGAAATACCCGCCTTGCGTCCAAACGTAACCGTCGCAACGAACACCTGCGCCGCTCTCCTGTCCCTCTTCTCTCCCTCACCGCAGCGCCAAGAAACCAAAAACCCACTCGCACCTCTCTCTCTCTCTCTATCCCCCCACACCCCGGCGCCACCCTCCGCCTCTGCAGCAGCAATGGAGCAGTTCCACAACGGGCACCATGTGCGGCTGCGGAGCCGCGTGCACGGCACGTACCTCCACGCCGACGACGACGGCCGGGGCGTCTCCCTCCACCCGCGCGGCGCGTCGCGGAACGCGGCGTGGGCGGTGCACGTGTTCCAAAGCGATGGCCTCTACGTCCTCCTCCACGGCGCCTACGGACGGTACCTCTCTGCCACGGCCACGCCTGCGCCGACCGGCCACCGCGGCCTCCGCGTCGCCCAGAGCGACTTCGACCAGCCGGAGGTGGAGGCCATATTGTGGCAGGCCGTCTGGTCGGGGTCAGGGGACGATGTCCTGCTGCGCCACGTCTCCGGGCGCTACCTCCGCGCCAACGGAAGGTACCTCCAGTGGCACACCGGCGTCACCGTCGACGCCTTCGACAACCTCAGCACGATGATGCACTGGGTGGTGGAGGCCATCCCCCGGAGACAGACGATACCTAGCCTTCCAGGTCCACCTCAGGTGAGCTCACCATCCCCTGGTCTTGGTAATTCTCGAACGATTCTTGGGCGGAGGAGGGATTCTTGGAGCCTGTCGATTGCGTTAATTGTGGTTCTTGGAGGGCCAATTCTGGATGTTTTTTTGCGTGGGAGTTTGCTGGTAGTTAAGTGCAGGGATTTCTAAATGTGTTAATTGCGTTCTCCTGGGAGCAATTCTTGGTTCTGTTCTTGCCAAAGTTTTCCGCCTTTCCTGCTGAAGCTGTTAATTCTTGGTGCATTTTCCGTGTTGTGTTCACGGCGGAGCAATTCTTGGTGCATTTTGTGCTAAGATTACTGTTTCTTTTGCTCAAGGTGTAAATTTTGTAGGTTGCGCTCCTAGGGAGCAGTTCTTGGTTCCATCTGTCAGGTTGCCACCTCGGTTTCTTGACATCTTGTTCCTCCGCATTTCGTTGGCTTTAGGGAGGGATCAGTTCTTGATCAAATTTGTCCCTTTCTCCTGTTCCATTTGGTACCAGCTGTTATCCAAAATTTCTTGTCCGTTCTGGGAATTCCACTTATCAAGTTAATTTGGGGTATTTCTTGCCAATGTTGATTACCATTGTTGCTCTTTCTCATTGCTTACATTTGGATTTTGTTTGAGCTATTGCCATTGTTCTCGGTCCTTAGTCAGATGGCAGTGAAGACTGGTTTTAATTTCCTTAACACCAATTGGACTGCAGCAGCAATCAAGAGGCTTCACCGGCCTGCTCCGGCGCATCGAGCCAGAGCCGCCGTCGCGGGAGATCCGGTACGTGCAGGCAAGCGATGATGGGTTCTTCGGCGAGCACAACTGGGCAACGTTTCAGTTCGCCGGGAGGTCCGTGTTTAATCTGAGGAGCGAGCTGGCGCGTCGGGTGGGCGTCGTGATGTTCTTCTTCCGCCTGACGATGTGTGTTCGAGCGGGGCGCTACGGACGGCTGACTCCTCTGGTCATCGACCTGCCTCGCAGCAATGAGCCCATCGACATCGTCCTTCTCACGGCCGGGTCGAGAGGTGAGAGACTTTTTATGTTCCCATTGATCATCGATCTGCTTCTCTTTTGTTGACAAATGTTCCATAGCATGCTCACGGTATTTCTGTAGTCTTCGAGTTTGTTGTGCACATTGCACGGAGGTCAGCAGATATTGTTGCTGCATGTGCATGATCTCCTGAGTCTTGATTTAGTAAAGATTTACCCACTTGTGATTGAAAGAAACAGTATACTATGTTTAATTAGGATTTGGGACTTATCTGAAAACTGTTGGGGATAAGCAAAAGCAGTTGAATGAAAAAAAAGTAGGTATTTACAGTCTACCTTTTGGATTTATCAGTCTGTGTACACATGCTAAAAGATGGTCTGAAGATAGTCACATAAGCACACTCAACCTTGATATGGAAATTGAAACTCTGATATTCAGTTCAGAAAATTCAGTTTGTTTCGTTTGTTAATATGTGCTGCTAGTAGAATTTTGGGATCTTAAAACCCAAATCAGTTCAGTCATTCATTTCAGTCTTAAAGATAGGATATTGATTTAGCCAACTACATGTGTTGAATAGTTAACAAAATTCAGGTTGTATCCTACAATAGTCATTTAAAGCATGAAACCTAGTTTCTGCACATTATACTGTTTTGTACATGAGCTGTACTCTCGATCATGTTATTGATTACCTTCCTTTACAAAACTGTGAGATTTCCTTCAGTTTCAGTACCTGTTACATACTGACTGCCTCATTGTTTTTACTTGTCCCCTTGTGAGTTCAGCTGATGATGCGTTGCGACACCCAGATGTTGATGCAGCGTAGAGGAAGATGAGAGCAGGACTTCTGACAGTCACCTCACAATTCATCTCTTGAGAAGCGTCACAGCCTGGCATGAGTGACAATTGGATGTCATCATTTGTGTAGACATAGGTTCAGAAAAAAACCCAGCAGCTCTTCAGTTCCTGGTAGTTAGGCTTGATGCGTTCTCCACACAGGAAGCTGTTTGTTTTGGCCTTTCAGTTCTTACAAACAGATGAAAGCATTAAGTAGAATGCCTGAACGAGTTTGCACAGTGACATTGGTTCTAGTTCCCATATTCGTCGATGCAATTGACAACAAGAATAATATGTTGCTAGTTGCTACTTCACCGTTGCCAGATGCATTTCTTTTCGTTTCGATGAAGCATTTCATATCAACAGGAGTCGTACGCGAAGCATTTTCCCATTTCATATTCACGGGATGGTGGGATTTGGGAATGCTATTTTAGTGGTTCCTGCAATGAGTTGATCCTGTTGTGTTTCTGATGCCAATACCTGAATCTCTAGAAGGCGTGCGTCTGGCTGCCGCCGCGCTGTCGAGCTCCCCTTGCCGTCGTATGTCGACGAGTGAGTGACCCACGCCCTCCCTTCTCATTAGGGATGGCAACGGCCGTCCCCGTCGGGGAGTGGTGGAACATCTCAATATCTGTTCCCGTTCTCATCCTGTCCTTGGATGTTATTTTATAATTGAACTATGAATGCTTATGTGTCATACTCAATACTCATGCTAATATAGACGCTAATATAGAGTTCAAAATAATTTGAAGGACAACACAAGCACCTTCTTTTCCTTTACTGGTAGCGGGCTTGGATGTGACATTGTGGAGAAGGGCCTTCAATTAAGAAAAATGTTGAGATTATCAATATAGTAACGTTAAAACAAACCTAAAACTAATAAGAAGATCGAATGCTACAGCCACAGGTATTAACCCAATTATTTAGGCACTTCAATCTAAAATGGTCAGCAATATTTTTCTTGTTCTTATTACTGTTCAATGATTATCAATCTTGTTTTTACTACAAATATATGTTGTCACTGAAGTATACTTAAGATATTCTCAATCATGTATCATGGTCAATGCCCAACACAGTCTGTTCACATGGATATCAGCGTTCAGAACGTGATTACTTGTACATTTTTCTTTTCGTA
Organism: Hsuehochloa calcarea; assembly: GCA_036346395.1. NCBI lineage: Eukaryota > Viridiplantae > Streptophyta > Magnoliopsida > Poales > Poaceae > Hsuehochloa > Hsuehochloa calcarea. Next base: position 50,729,577 of record CM070604.1, on the reverse strand, counting down.
GTAAGGATAACCACACATTACTTGAAGTTTTGTTCTTCCACGAGCCACTGATTCACAAAATTTCTGTGTGTGAGGTTAAGTCTGTTCCAAGTCTCTTTTTTTTAGATGAACAGGACACCACTGTTCCAGATCTCATGCATGCATCAACCAGAAAAGTTCAGCCATCGAGAAAATGCAAGAAATCTACTCATACTCCATATGGCAACATACATACATGTTCACTCTTTAACATCATTTGTGCCATGTTAGTAACAGATACAGGTGCATAACTTGGTTCTCTTACGGGTAAAGGAAATTGACCATAACAAATAGAAATAGAGGCGCGTAACATGTCTCTATTAAAAGGGGGATTTCTGAGGCAGGCACATGCAGCTCTCGGGAACGACAATGACATTGGCGAAGCATATGGAGTGAAGGGGACAGGACGAGCGTGCGCTCGGCTAGGTGGAGCAGAGCAAGTGGACTGGGAACGCGCGGCCGCCCGCCTCCCCCGACCGCAGACACGCCGCCGCTTCCCTCGAACGCAGCCACGCCGCCGCCTCCCTCGATCGCGCCAGAGCTGGGGAGGAGGCCGGATGGGAGGCGGCCATGGCCATTGGGAGAGGAGCGGTAGCAGCAAGAGGGAGAGCGGATTGTGGAGGAGGAAGAGGGAGAGGAAGTGGGCGGAGGTGAAGGCAGGGAGCAAGCGCGGTGGTCGGGAGCGGCCTAGGGTGGACGGGAAGGGTGAGCACGACTTTGGAGGCGACGACGAGTAGGGGGTCGGCGCCGGCCATGGACGGCGGTGAGGGTTGCACAGGAGGCGATCGGCGAAGGCCGAGGTGGGAGCGGAGAGCTCGCCGCCGGTGCTCGGGAGGAGGAGGAGGAGGAAGGAGGTGCTCGGGAGGAAGAAGAAAAGAAATAACAAGAAGAAGGAATTGAAAGAGGAGGGGAAGAAAATGAAAGATTTTTTTTTCACATGTAATTCTTCCAATTAGGATTCACGTGGACGTCATATCGGTAATTCCTCGTCAACATGGCGTCAAGCTAGCACAAAACAACTAATTCAAGTGCCACATTATACAAAACCACCTCAGTTTAGAATATGGTTAAAATGAACAGTTTTAGTAGTTGAGGGGTGTCCGGATTGATTTTAGGGGTGTAAAATACTTTTTTTCCTTTGAGAAATCCAATGCATTCTCTCTCTCCACTCTCTCTCTCTAATCAAGAAACATCTAATATCAAAATTTATGTATTTTTTCAATGAAGCATCCAAACACCTCTCTTTTAAGCAATCCAAGCGATTTTGCTTCCTGTGGGATTCAATAAACCAAGACATAACAATCCTGCATTTTTAGATTCTTGCATTTCGAAGAGACCCTACATGATCCACTGGAATCGGCACTAGTAACAGGCAATAAAACCACCCCTATCCCCATTGGAAAATATATTTGAGATCGCCTTCCTCCTAGTAGAGCTGGCCAAATGGGCTGGGTCTACCGGGCCAGCACGAGTCACGACACTGTAGACTCAGCCTAGGCACGTCACAACCAACACTGTTCATGGGCGTCTTGGCGCCCGCAAGACGAGCCCGGCCGTGTTCGGCCGCCGCCGCACGCAGTGGGCGGCCGGCAACACGCACGGCCCGAAGAGCGGCGACGCCGCGCCGCCGCGCGGCGTGGAGGAAGAAGGATGGGGCGCGAGGCGCGAGATCGGGAAGGAAGAACGGCGGCGGCGCCCGTGCGCGGAGGAGGAGGCGAGCGAGCGCGGGCGGGCGGCACGGATGAGGAGTCCGACGGCCAATGCGGACGAGGCGGTGAGACGAGGTGGCGAGGAGGTGGCTCGACGACGAGGACGAGGCGACGAGGAGGCGAGAGATGGCTCGGCGGCGAGGACGAGGCGGCGAGATGCAAGAAAGCGGCTCGGCGGTGAGGATTCGAGGTGGCGGGGGCGGCGAAGAGGTGAGGAGGCGGCAGGGCGGGGAGGCGGCAGGGTGCGGGACCGGGCGATGTGGACGAGGACGTGCGCGGGCGACGACCGCGAGGGAGAGCCGGTAGGGGGGAGTCGGCGAGAAGAAGGCATGGGCACTAGCAGGCCAGGCAGGGGAGGCCAGGAGGGTAGCAGGGCCGTGCCTAGGCAAGAGACGGCACGGCCCGTGGGATTTTTAGCCCTTTTTTTGCCGTTTTTGACCATTGGGGTCTTAAAAAATAGCAAAAAAATTTCAAAAAATCATGATTTTTTTTTCTATAAATAGCCACCATACCCCCTCATTCAGCACTTCTTCATTATCCATTCTCTCTTTGAAATTGTGTTGTGCAAATTCAAATATGTGTTGAGCTAATTTGGGAAAATTCAAAAAAATTATGCTAAAATTTGGAAATTTCAATTTTCGGCAGCAAGTCAGCGAAAGAGGTACAATAATATTTTTGTAATACTTTTATTGTTAGTTCTTGTTATGCTAAGTTGAAAGTAGTAATAATGTTAGTTTCGATTTTGCACTTCTCGTTATGGACAATCCTTACGACAACTTTGCTCTTGGTGATTACGAACTTTCACTGGAGGAAATTGCGTCCATGGAGGCGGTTGCGGCTGCCTCAAACCAACCGGAGGTTTCACTAGAGGAGCAAGGCTCCACTACAACTGGAGCAAAGAGGTCGAGACCGTCTACATCGGGAGTGTGGGAGAATTTCGACAGGACAACCAAGCAAGACGCAGCGGGAAATGAGATACCATATGCTATTTGTAAAATTTATCATCATGAATTATATGCAAAGTCTATAGGTGGAACGGGACACTTACTTAGACATGCTACAAGATGTCGAACCAAGCAATGATTAGTGATGAGGTAGACGCAGCTGCAATACAACCCCGACGGTACGGTATCTAGCTGGGACTACGATCCTTAAGTAGCCCGCCAATCTCTCTGTTGTTTAATTGCTTCTAAGGATTTACCATTAGGCTTTGGCGAGTCTGCTTCTTTCCAAAATTACATTAGGACTGCACATAATCCTATATTTTCTTCTGTTTCTAGATAGACAACTAGAGATCTAGTGTAGTACTATAATGAACGTTGTAATAAAATAAAATAAGTATTTAGTACGTGCGCATTTTTTGTGACCCTGACCTCGGACATATGGAGTGGTCGGGCTAGGGAGGATTACCTTAGTGTAGTTATGCATTATGTTAATGACGACAGGGTAATGCAGAAAAAGATTATAGCTCTGAAATTAATTGATATAGCACACACAAGGGAGAATATTGCGAATTGTATCATCAAAGTCGTGGAAAACTTTGGTTTTACAGACAAAATATTTGCAATTACTTTAGACAACGCCGCTTTGAATTCTAGGGCCATGGACATTCTTACTCCAGTGTTGAGGTACATATGCCGATTCCTTCTTGCTACATCAACGATGCGCTTGTCATATTATCAACCTTATAGTCAAATGTGCTTTGAAGAGGTTGAATCCGTATGTTAAAGTTTTTCGCGATGCGATTTCTTTCTTGAATAATTTTAACGTAAAAATAACACAATATAAAAACTTCTGCAGGGCAATGGGTGTACGTCCAAGAAAGTTCGGTTTGAACATAGAGATAAGGTGAAACTCTACTTACCTGATGCTTAAGAATCTTTTACCATGCAAGACCATTTTTTCTGTTTTTATTCAAACGCATTATCCTAGCATTGACGGGACTATACTATTAACTGAGCAACATTGGTTCGTTGCTAAGAAGATACTTTGTTTTTTTTAAAAAAATTACGAGGCAACCACTGCTTTGTCCGTTGTCTACCATCAAACATCTCCTGTCATTGTGCATACTATTTTACGGATTGCTACTCAATTGAAAATGTATGAAAATGACTTTGTTTTACGCGATGCTGTTATTTCCATAAAATCTAAATACCTTAAATATTAGAGAGAAATCCCTTACCTATATGCATTTGCATTTCTTTTAGATCCTAGGGCTAAAATTGATGCATTTAGTATTGTACTTGATCTTCTTAGTGATGTTACGGGGTTAGACTATACTAACTATTTTGCAGAAGTTCGTTCTCAGTTATATAAGGTTTACCAAAGGTATGAAAATAAGTTCCGGGGAGTCCGCTCGCAACGACCTCCAGTAGCCCCCACCTCAAGTGGGAAGACAAATATGTGGGGCGCGATCTTTGGTGCCTCTTCCTCCAGGTCCAGGTCTTCTTCTTCTACACCAACGCTTGCCCAGCCAAGACTCACAAGGAGCGGAGAACTATCCACCTTTCTGGACAGCAATATAGTGGATTTCAACTCAGAAAGGTTTGACATCTTGCAATGGTGGCAAGCTCATAAGTTAACATATATCGTGTTATTCATACTTGCACGTGACGTGTTAACTGTTCCTGTCTCTACAGTTTCCTCCGAGTCTGCTTTCAGTCTTTCTGGAAGAATATTGGAGGAGAGAAGAACAAGTCTCACAAGTGAGATGGTGGAGATCCTTCTAACTGTGAAGGACTGTGAACAAACTGATTCACGAACACAACACTGTGTGGAAAATTCAGAATTGTCGGAGGTGTTCAAAAATCTGTACTTAGACAATGATACCGATACATAGAACAAGGATGTATCATGTATGTAAGACTGGAAACAAGCTGATTCATAAGTGAGATGGCGGGGATCCTTCTAACTGTGAAGGACTGGGAACAAGCTGATTCACGAACACAACACTCTATGGAAAATCCAGAGTTATTGGAGGTGTTCGAAAATCTATACTTAGACAATGATACCGATACATAGAACAAGGATGTATCATGTATGTAGAATTATAGAGCTATATGCTGTACTCTTTTTTTGTCAAGGTTTTCTCATTTTGAGTTTTTACTTGACGAAGATTTTAACTAGGCAGCCAGTTGGACATTAATAAAGCTCTTTATTACATTTTCAATATAATTGTATTATTTTTTTAATTTTTATGTCTACTCCTGAATTCTACATATTTTTTTTCTTGTTTTTTCATTCTGACGGGCCAAACGGGCTCGGACGACCCAGCACGACACGAATACCCAACGGGCTGTGCCTAGACCGCCACCCCGACCCAACACGAATAATATCCAGACCGGAACAAGTCGTGCTTAAATGAGCCGTACCTGCCGAGCCGGACTGGGCCACCCGCCAGGTCTGCCTCCTGGCATTAAGAGGAGGCATGGCAAGCATAGAGTGGGAGTGAGTGATCTAAAATTCGTTGGTTTCTTTTTGGTTCTTCGGGAACACTCGCACGGTTCATCATTGCATGAAGTAGAATTTTCAGAAGAAGAAAGAAAAAGAAAGAAAGTGCACACAGAACAACCGTGAGCAGTACCGTTTCCACCCCATAATTTTCTTTACTAATAAACATAACAGTGCACAAATAACTAAAGGGCGTTTGGTCTAGTGGTATGATTCTCGCTTTGGGTGCGAGAGGTCGCGAGTTCGATTCTCGCAACGCCCCAATTTTATTTTATTTTTTCCCAGTCCTTTGATTAACTGCTCGTTGTACAATAGCTGAAGAGAGAGAGAGAGATATGCTCTCTGCACTGCACGCTGAAAGTGAAATATAGCCTGCAAAGGAGGCTGTGCATAATAATATAATATGCATGAGCTAATGTACATCTATGACCTGAAATCTTTGACTGCTATAACAGATACGCGAATACAGGGTACTGGTTTTGTAATAAATAGGTAGGAGTAGTTTATCGTAAAACTCATATTTTTTTTTGTTTCTAAACGTAGATGAAATTAATGTATGTTGGGGCTCTCCTAGAGCGTAATCATACAGAAAAAGATACAAGAAGTTTATACAGGTTCAGGTCTTCTCTTAATAGAATAATAGCTCTACTACTGTGTTACTGTATTGATCGTGTTTACAACAAGGGAGAAGTTACTAAAACTAGGACTTGATGATTTCTGTCTCTCGTTGTGTTTGTCGAATCTTTTTTTTTTTGTTCTTCTTTCTCTGTCCACCGACTTTACTCTTTATATAGCACGTGAAGGGGTGACAGTTGTTTATGTTAAGAGGTATCTTGTTGTTTGATGCAATACACACGTTTAAGGACGGCTATTGTCAAAGACAGATTCCTCGATGTCACCTTGCGGTTATGTCAGAGACAGAGATTTAATATTTTTAGTTATCTCAGGGAATAACGGTACATATTAATTATTGTGTTTATTAAATACAATATACAAATATCCCTAGCCTATTGGGCCCACATATATGTGGTTCTTATTGACTATAGGGTGATCGTAAATGACCTGATCATAGTAAATCTTACGACCATGAGGTGGTCGTAGTAGGATTTACGATCAATAGATGGTCGTAGTAATCCTCACGACCATAAGGTGATCGTAGTAGGACTTACGATCAACAGTTGGCCATAGTAAAGTTTATGACCATATAGAGTGGTCGTAAAATAGCTTACGACCATCGTGAGGTGACATTCGAGGGTACCCCTCAATATCAACAACGAGGGAGGTTATAAACACCCAGTGCTTATTCTTGAATGTTGTATAAGAGATATTATCATCTATAATAAATATTAGAGATAAATAATTTAAATAATTGACGACTATTAGATCCTCGTCATCTAGCCCCCAACTTTAAGTGAAAATGACTTACTTGGAAAGGAGGTCGTAGAATCATGAACGAATATTAAGTGTCTTTGATCGGTTTTTCTTTTGACCATGAATTGACTTGGTTAAGAAATTTATTTTTACTTGAGTTGTAAAAATAAAATTTATTTTTTCTGAATAGGTAGAAAAAAGAATGCCAACCGTTTCTTATAATTCTATTTATGGAGAACAGTTCCCGAATAGATGGTGATGCTTTAGTTTCCAATAATTAATCGAGAACAGTTTCCAATAGAGTTTTAACCGTTGGACTTCCATCCTTATCCATTGAATTCTGCTCAAATTGATGGCTATAAATAACCATAAAAAAAGGACAGAACTAAGAAACACTCACTTGTAATCTTTCTATCTTTCCCACTTCTGCTTCTTAGAATTCTTTTCCCAAACTTCTTAAGTCCAAGTAAATCTTAGAAGAAATAGATGGACCTAAGTTTGAATGGGAAGAATCAAGGATAGATATGAAGAAAATGACCATCTTTGATGTTGTTAGAAGGACTTTTTCGAAAATTTTATTGAAATGGAAAAGGGTAGATAATGAATGGTGGTCTTTAGAAGAGAAAGATAAGATTTATGTCTTCAAATCTTTTTATGAGCGTGAACTCAGATCACTTTCATATCACAGACGGTTCGTCTTGGAACCATCTGTGATTATTTTATCACAGACGGTTTCAAAGAACCGTCTATAATGAGACGTCTTCTATGGTCTGTTTTGTAGCAGTGGACCCTTTCATTGTGAATAGAGATCATGGAAAAATAAAATCCATGGAACATGAATTTCAGGTGGCCGAAAAGTCAATTTGTTCCATGGATTGAAGTCCTCATGAATTTGGTGAAAAAGATCCCGACTAACAGGTGAGTACTTCATTGTCTATGATGTGCAATTTTCGATCAAGACTGAAGTTCATATCAGAGGGAAATAGCATACTGAATAAGCGCTTACCAATTTACATATCTTCTGCTTTCTTTTGATGGAAATCAACTTCGACCGCTTTAGAGAAGAAATCCAAAGAACTAGTCGAAAAGACTAACCAGTTAGAAGAAATATCGTAAAAGAAATGTAACTATGATTTTTATCACTTTTGTAACATGCAATATGTATATTTTAGACTTTTGTAACATGTAACATATAATATGCAAGCTGGCCAGTACATAGTGTAATTTGGGCAAAAATTCTCACACCAAAGCATTGGATCAAGGCGTAATCCTCTTTTGTCTGTGCAGAGTCATAGTTCTTGTTGTTAGGCTTTAAGTTCAAAGCCACAAAGTACCCATCGTTGAACAACTATACATTAAACAAGATTTTGAGCATCTTTTATCAGATTGATAAATTGGTGGGGGCTGTTGGATATTTTTGAGGGCATTTTGGTAATTTCTCAATTAGAGAAAAGAAAGAAATGTAAAGAGATGGGGGCCACTTGTCAGTGTGCTAGTGAGAGGGATAAGGTTGGAGACTTGGTCTGTGCAGTTGATCCATCCTGTGATACTTGTTGTTCACTATAATTCTTTCAATCATTATATTATATTCACTTCGATTGAGTTTTCTGTCACTGTTACATATTCCTGTTAGTGGTATATTGATGAAAGAAATCTTTTCTTGTTGTCGAGTGAAGTTAGACTTGATGGGTTGATTGAACTTGTTTGATTAGAATAACAAGTTTTATTTTGAGCTCAAGGCCTAATCTATAATTGTTATATTCAATTTGTGATCTAAATTTTGACATAAGTGTTGTGAAGGCCAAGATTATATCTTGAGCAACACGACATCTGAGAGTAATAAATAAAATATTAAATATGAGCTGTATGTTTATTTTAATTGTCTACATATTTTATATTTTGAGCTTATTATCATGTTTAAATGATTTGGAGGATTTACACGCTTATATGCTAATCTTGTCATTTAAATGTTACTTGAAATATGCTTTAATTATGATTAATACTTCTGGAATTAGTTATGAACAATTGCTAAAATAGTCAACAGAGTGGGTGTTTATAACATCCCCCATTGTTGATATTGAGATGTACTCTCAAATGTTGTATAAAAGACATTATCATCTATAATAAATATTACAAATAAATAGTTTAATTAATTAGGAATTATTAGATCCTCGTCACTAGCAAAAGTCAGTTTTTGTTATGTTGGTTTTATCCTTTTCTGCCAAACATGATTTTAGTTTGTTAGGCCCTTAATCATATTTAACAAAAAAAATTGGCTTTGATAAAACTTGATGATATCCAGACAACCCTAGAATTGTTGTTTGCCTGAAGAAGTTTTCAACAATGTGCTCTGTAGCTTGTTGTCCTCATTGTAGCAAGTAACTGACTTACTAACTGCAACACAACGGAAACCAGCAAAATTCCCTGATCAAATTAGCAAACTAGCATTCAGATCAGGAAGGAAATCGAGAGCTTAGCTAGGAATTTCCCAGCTTGAAATGCTCACGCATCTATGTAACACGTTCCCACTTGTCAGTATCACGCAACCGTACACCATAAAGCTTCTCTTCGCGGTTCAGAAAAAATATCACCGGACCACTCTTCTAAACACAATAGTATCACTAGTCCAATGCCCATGCTTTGCTACGGATTAAGAAAATCATATATCGTCAACCGTCGTCGTACTCAGCCTACAATACAAGCGATCTACCGGTAACCCATTCTTCGAAAGATCGATGAAATCTTTGGGCTTTATGCGCACCAGGTTGAGCAGTTGGGGTGTGGGGGAGGAAGTAGACAAGAGGCTATGGGTGGTCAACTGTACGCACGGAAGGAATTGAGAAAAAACGAGATTCAACAGCTCACATCTTGCGAAAAAAGATAAATCTAACGACTCATATAGTATAAAATAGTATGAATCGCATCAATCTATTCTTTTAATTAGTAGTTTTAAGTAGTAGAGATTACTTGTCCTCATCGGGAATATGACCCCGGATGCTTACAAGCTGAATCCGCCCGACCACCACCGAATCTCTCCCAAGTCTGTGTGCCGCCGCCGCGGCTGCTCCGATGGAAACCGCCGCGGCGCCGCGCGTCCAAGCGCTTGCCGACGCCGGCGTCTCCCGCCTCCCGGCGCAGTACATCCAGCCGCCCGACCTCCGCCCGACCCCCTCCCACCGCCCCCCGGCCGCCTCCCTCTCCGTCCCCGTCGTCGACCTCTCGGCCGGCGCGGCGGCGGTCGACGCCGTCCGCGGCGCGTGCGCCGAGTGGGGCGCCTTCCACGTCGTGAACCACGGGGTTCCGCCGGGGCTGCTCGACGCGATGAGGGGCGCCGGGCTGGCCTTCTTCCGCGCGCCCATGGAGGACAAGCTCCGGTTCGGCTGCGACCCGGCCAAGGGCGCCGCCGCCGAGGGGTACGGCAGCCGCATGCTCGCCAACGACGACTCCGTGCTCGACTGGCGCGACTACTTCGACCACCATACCCTCCCGGAGTCCCGCCGCGACCCCGCCCACTGGCCGGACTTCGTCCCCAGCTACAGGTGATTGCGCCAACACACACACACAAAAAAAGAAGTCAAAATTGGTTATTTGCCACTCAAAAACATGTCGTTTCGAGATATGTCAACCAGATTCTTGAATTTGGATATATGTCACTGTAAATTTTGATGACTTTTGATACATGCCACTCTAGGACATTTTTGACCCTGCTCTTCTTTTTAATACTAGCCTTTTACAAGTGGGCCCAATTGCCAAGACAGTGGGAAAGAGCAGATATAGAGAAAGGGAGAGAGAAGCAGAGAACCAGGGGAGCAAGGGAGGCAGACAAGGTGGGGCTCGGCGCCGGCGACAGCAAGGGGAGGCGACAGCGGTGAGCACTAAAATGGAATCAGGAGAGGAAGGTGATCCAATGGGTAGTGGTGTCGCGGCTCGTGGTGGCCGGTGGCGGTCGGGCGGCGGTGCAAGGCGGACGGGACGGGGAAGAAACGGGTCGGCGGTGCTGGAGAGGGAGAGGAGACTTAGGGGGAGCATGAGCAACTGGGAGGTGGTAGGAGCTCCTCGGAGCAGTCGGCGGTGGCGGGGAGGGGCCGTGGCGGGCTGGCGGCGCAGGTGGCGCGGCGAAGCCAACGTGGCGGCGGTGCCGTGGAGGAAGGGAGCGGATGTGGGTGGTAGGGAAAGGTCAGGGGAGGTGAGGAGGTGCTCCAGTAGGAGGAATCGAAGAGGGACTCACCGGAGCAAGGCCGATGAGGTGGAGGCCGTGTCAACGAAGGTCGAGTAGGTAGGGAGGATGAGGTGTGCTCGGCAGTGACAAGCGCCACCGAGAGCCGAAGAGCGGGAGTAGAGAGGGAGGATGAGGAAGCTGAGGAGTAGGAGCAGAGCGGCGGCGCCGCCGCGGGTCATTGGATCAACGAGATGACTGATGGGAGGAAGAAAGAGATGGGTCGTGGTGGATGGTAGCGGTGGCAGCGGCGGAGGAGGGGCGTAGATGTGGCGGACACCGACTGCAGAGGAGGAGCAAGCTGGCGGTGGGGGGGGGGGGTGTGTTAGGTATCCACGGCCACAGCGCGGGCTGGCGGTGGTTGGGAAAGAAGAAAAGGGGAGGAAGAAGAAGAGCTAGGGGCAAAAGTGTCTTAGAGTGGCATATACCTAAATTCAAGATTCTGGGTGGTATATCTCGAAACACCATGTTTTTTAGTGGCATATATCCAATTTTGCCCAAAAAACCATCTTTATCATTGACTCATGTCTGGATGAGTTCCTACCAGTACAATTTTTTGCATACTTTAAATCGTACAAGAATTTGGAATGCTTGGAACAGTTTGTAGTCACCCTAGTAGATAAGAGAAGTACGATTTCTATGTTCAGATGCGGGGACAATTAAAAGTGGGTAAGGAAATACTGAGCTATCCTGCATTTGTTGTAGATGTCATAGATTCAACGTTCAGGTCCACGCACAACGTAATCTGGCTAAGTATATGGTGGAACAGTATTTGCTGTAGATGTCATAGATTCAACGGTCAGGTCCACACACAATGCAATCTGGCTAAGTACATGGTGGAACAGTATTTCACACAAATTATGTAGTTCTGAGATTTAATCTATATCTCAAAATGACCATTTCAATGTGACGTTCTAATGTTATATAGGTTATTTGAGAGCATAGCTCTTGAGTATATTTTTGAAGAATTTAGCCAAGTACTACTGTAGCATGACATCAAGTATATGAATGATCATTGTACTGAGAGAGAAAAAAAATCAAACATCTTATTTGAATCCTTGTCCGTATTTATAACTCATCACACAAGCTATCTTTTTATTAGAAAGAAGAAGCTGATACCTGTAATCTTTGCAGGGATACTGTTGCAAAATACAGCAACAGCATGAAAGGTCTTGCTCAAAGATTGCTGAGCATCATCTCAGAAAGTCTGAACCTGCCACCGTCCTATATAGAAGAGGCTGTGGGAGAAGTTTACCAGAATATCACCGTTAGCTACTATTCTCCCTGTCCACAACCAGATCTTGCTCTTGGATTGCAATCTCATTCTGATATGGGTGCAATAACACTTCTAATACAAGATGATGTGAGTGGGCTCGAGGTATTGAAGGACGGGATGTGGATACCTGTGCCTCCTTTATCTGATGGGATTCTTGTAATTTTGGCTGACCAGACAGAGGTAATGTACCTTCACATGCTTTATTGTCAGTCTTACTGTTAGTGCCATGCCTTCTAAATGCCATCTAACAAATATGCTTCATAATACATTTTGCTATTCCGGAGGACTTTGGTTCAATATTATTGTGTCGGTATGGTACATCTGCTTTGCTATATGTATTTGACTCTTTGTAATTTGTATTGGTCTGGCATTGACAACTCAATTCAGTTGACTAGCTTGTGTGAATGTGTGTTTGGGTACCATCACATGATCTTCTGATTCAAAATTACGATTGTACGCTAAAACATGAATTGGCTTGTTTTCAAACATTATATGTGTGGTGCTGTAAATGCTAATGTTAATATGATATGCCTATTTCAATTAGTTAAGCTGTGTATCTTCTATTACTGATTTACTCTTTCATTAGTTGTAGAATTTATATCAGAAGTTCTGTTTAGCGCCGATAATGCCAGCCACCCAACTAGGATTCATAATAGATAGGTTCTTTTGTCCACGCAAATTGATACAGGGTTTATTTCATTTTTTATTTTTGGATGCCCTAACTAACCCTTGTTCATTTAGTGCTTGATTTTCCCTTTCATGCCACTATGTGCTGAATAAGAGCAAAGTCTCGCACGACCACACCTCTTTTGGTATACAGGGACTTTGAACAGAGAGTAAATTGCAAATTCCAGCTGAAAATTTGGTCCTCTAGGATTTGGTTCCAACAGCCAATATATTACTTACGATGTTTAGCCTTCTCCAGATCATAACCAATGGGATCTACAAAAGCGCTGTGCATCAAGCTGTTGTCAACGCCGAAGGTGCCCGGTTGTCAGTAGCAACATTTTACGATCCATCCAAATCTCGGAAAATATGTGCTGCCCCACAGCTTGTGAGCAGGGAGCATCCACAAAAGTACAGGGATGTGATCTACGGCGACTATGTCTCATCCTGGTACAGCAAAGGCCCAGAGGGCAAGCGCAACATTGACGCCCTCGTGATCGAGCAGTAGAGCCAGAGGTGGCTTTTCCACAGACAGAACAGACTACAGAGCCATTCATGTGCGTTGCTAATTTGTATTACATGTTCAACAATGTCAAATCTTGAGCAATAAAAGGGAGTAAAAACAAGGTTGTATGCTGTACTGGGAATTATTCCAGTGCTAGATTTCAGTTCATACTTTTCCATGCCATCATTGATCATTGAAGTAAGGGGAGCACGGGTTGCAGGAACCACCAAAGTATCAATTGAATCTTGGCGTTTTGTTCTACGACTAGAGGCAAGCGTGATGGTTTTTATCATGGAAGAATATCTGATCATTCTCAGTAGGCGTTGGTGCTTTCAGTAGCTGTGGCTAGGGGTGAAGACGGATCGAAAATAGGTGAATAATGATTCTGCTATATTTATTTTTATATTTTATTTCCAGACGTGGATACGAATAATATCGAATAAAAATACAGAGCGAATACTAATTAAAACGAATACGGTCATGAATATTTTTTGGAACATGAAAACCTCTTAAATTGTATGTTAGAAATTAACAAAAACATATAACTGATTTATTTGATACAAATATTCATGAATTGTTCATATTTTTAGCAACAACACATAATATTTGCAAGCACTAGAAAGATGCATTAATTAGTTCATCACAAATATAACACTTAGTTTACCACATTTAGCTCATAACTCACAAGTCATCACATAGTTCATCACATACATAAAATTTAGTTTACACTTAGCTCATCATACCTAGTTTATTCATGACATACATAGTTCAATAATAACAAGAATCTAAGATACCATGTCTCAAAAAAATGCATAGCAATACACTTAATCCATCACATATCTAGTTTCTTAACAAGCAGCAGGCCAGCAACATCTTGTCATCTTCCTCTTCCACAGTTCCACTAGCACTGAGGAAGCTTAAATTTAAAAATGAAAAATCATCAGGGTCATTCGTATAAATGCTCACATCACCAAGCTACTGTATAAATTGAGGCAAATTATAAATGCTCACATCACCAAGCTACTGTATAAATTGAGGCAAATCTGGACTTAATGTCGACGGTAAAGTAGCCAATTTTTGGAAGAAACAATAAGCAAAGCTAGAAGTATGCAGCCTTTACATTTAGAGCAAAAGAATAGGCTATCGATCAAGAGTTCACATGATATTCCATTATCTACACCACTGATGTGATTTATACAATATAGCATTACATTCACAATAGGTAGTTTTTATTATGTGAAACGAGCTCTGGATTCCCATTCAAGAGCTCCTGATTATTTGTAAGATTACTTGTGTACATTTGTTTAGAAATAAAAGTTGCATATGTTATAAATTGATGCAAGCTTTGTTATCTCGATTCACATAACTCAACCTAAACAACTGATCATTACACAACACACAAGGAACAAACAATTAACATTTATATTTTAATGGGAATGGCAAAAATTAACATGTCAAGTTTAAAAGCTTGGAGATTTACCTAGTGATTGATCATTCCTCCATGTCCTCCAACACATCCTCCTCCAAATCATACATATCCTTGTGCTCCTGCAACTACAAGTTGTAATTCAATGAGTATCATGTATCAAGGTGGCATTAAATTAAGCCAAATAGCTAGATAGTTAGGTAAAAAAATATCAGACCGTTGCCAAGCTTGCAAAGCATCGCTCAATGTCTTCCATGTCTATCTCAGTGAGGATAGATCCACCAATATCTCCAGCTTCATGTCAAAAGATTAATTACACTCAAAGATTTCCTCACATACTACACATAAACCAGTCACACGTATGTGTAGAACTCAATATTACCTTTTTGAGATGATGCAGTCCAATCTTTGGTACAAATCAAAGCTTGCACGACTTCAGGATCAAGGCGACTGCGAAATGGATCAACAACACGTCCATCAGCATTGAAAGTTGACTCCAAAGCAACAGTCGACACTTGAATATATAAGACATCACGAGCAAGTTGGGAGAGAATAGGGAGCTCAGGTTGTTTGAGCTTCCACCATGACAAAACATCAAATAAGATTTTGCCTTTGGTTTTCTATTCCACTAGTGGTTGTTCCATGTACACTTCCAACTCGGTTTTGGGACCTTGACCTACAGCACTACTGCCATGCAAGAACCTTTCAAGATCTGCATCAAGATCATTATCTCTCTCCTCATCTTCACCATACTGCAATGGAGAGTTCTTCACAATTGAAATTGTATTTATGAAATTTGCAATAGCTGGTGTAATTTGCTTCAAACCATCTTGGGCAACAAGGTTTAAAATATGATTCAAGCATCTCACATGAAAAAAGATACCATCACAGATCAAGGGAGCCGACTTATTGAGTTTTAGTACTACCCCTTTAGCACATACATCATTGGCTGACACATTGTCCAAAGTAAGGTCAAGCAATCTCCTATCAAGATTCCATTTCACTATACTATCATGAAACTGTGCGTACAAGTTTATTCCCGAATAGTGGCATTCTACATGTATAAACTTAACAATTCTTTTCTACATGTTCCAGTTGTAATCTATCCAACACACAATGATGCACATATGACCTTTATTTTGGTTTGATGTCCACATATCCATGGTTGTACTAAAGCGACGTGCAAGTGTTTTGAAGTAATCATACAACTTTTTTTCCTCTACAAAGATATTCAATATATCTTTTCTAGCAGTAATACGACTCTTAATTGGAAAACTAGAGTGCAATGACTTGATAAACTCCACAAAGTATTCGTGCTCAACAATATTAAAGGGATATTCATGCATGATAATTGCCAAATATTTTTTTTCAAACCGTCAGCCTTATCATACCTATAAATCTCAATAGATGCAGTGTTGTTGTCATCTCCACTCTTCATCAATTTTAGAAGCCGCTGACCTCCCTTGATTTGGTGCTTGTTCACCAAGTGATTCCAAAAGACTGATGTGTCTCTCACACTCTCACAACGAGATTTGTACCTGCACTTGTTACATTTAGCCCAATACTCTGTAATCATCTTGCCATCTGACCCTTTTTTTAATATATTTTGTGTAGTGCTCCTAAACATCAGAGCTGCACTTATTTACTCTCTTCCCAGCAGGAGCAGGAATGTCGGTCTCGGTACTAGTCTCACCAGTCAAATCAACTTCATTAATTGGAACCAATGCACCAACAGCTAGATCAGAAACATTTGTAGCAGTGCAAGGTGGTTGTGGCACTAGCAAAGCTGGAGATGTATTGCTTACACTTGCACTGCTACATCCAGTTGTAGATTCCATCATAAATCTAACACAAGATAGTGGAGGGAATACATAAATATCAATGAGGCATGCATATTCTACAAACTACAGAGATAATAGGAATAAGTCCATACTTCGTCCCCCAACTATACCCGATGATTAATTTTGGTCCCTGAACTTAAATACCGGATATAACGCATCTCAAACTTTACATACCGGGCAAATCGTGTCCCTCCGTGCGTGCGACGGCGGTTTGGGCCGACGTGGCATCCACGCTGGCGCTGAGTCGGCCTCGCACGACTCGACTGGGTCCTGTCATATGCCCTGATGCGGTCGCCCTCGCACTCGGTCGCTCTCTCTCCCTCTCGCTCACTCTCGCTCTCGCTCTCCCTCTCGGCGGCGGCTAGGGTTTGTTGGCCGGCCGTCTCGCGCTCACGCCGACTGTCCTCCCCGACGAGCAATCTGCAGAGCCCCCTCCCGAGCTCCCCGCGTGCAGATTTCCCCCTCGCTGGAGGCTGCGCCATGGCCAGCTTAGGGAGCTCGAGTTCGTTGGCCACTGGAGGAAGCTCAAGGTCGGCAGCATGTACTGCACCCTCCGTCAGCACAGTTTATGGGGCTTCCACCTCGCCGATTCCATACAGAGAGCGACCAGCGAGTACGCTCCAACGGTCCATTGCCATTGCGGGGAGAAGGCTGGTCGGTGGATCTCGTGGAGCGACTCTAACCCGGCACGGAGGTACATGACATGCATGCGAGCTCGGGTAAGTAATCTTCACCAATTTGCTGTTATTTTGGTTTGTGGAGGCTCTGTTTATTTGTGAATCTTAATTGAAGGCTGGAGGCTGCAAGTTTTGGGCATGGTACGATGATGAACCAACCCCCTTCTTGAGGCAGGTAGTACTGGACTTGCGCGACACTGTTAGGGCGTTGAGGAAGGAGAACCATGAGCTTAGGGCGTTAAGGAACCAGAACAATGAACAAGATTTGAGTGTGGCTGAGTCCAGGCATGGAGAACGTGATGTAGCAGTTGTTGGACTCGCTGGTAGGGTAGCACAGTTGGAGAAAGAGAGGAGACTTTTTTTTGTCTTGCTTGTTGTTTTTGCAATGATGGTAGTTAGAGTTCTGATTAGGGAATGTAATTGAACACGTGCGCAATCTATTATGTAATGGAACTGTGTTGCTCTGAAATTGTCCAGTTCAGTTGATGCTCTGTAATACTGATGCTTGTCAACAAGGTACCATGATTGAACCTAACAGCATAACTGTCTGGAATCGATGCTCTCTAATACTGGATGAAATGTAAACCTGGATGAAATGATACTAGGGGACAGGTGATTGAAACAAGTTCGATGCTCTTTAAGCGTCCGGGCATTGTCCTAATGAACCGAGAATGCATTGTAAGATGTTCAATCCATGTAAACATCAACAGAACCTGGAATCATTGTCCAGGCATTGTCTTAACAGAACCAGGAATGCATTGTCCCAACAGAACCTGGAATGCATTGTTCAATCCATGTAAACATCAATAGAACCTGGAATCATTGTCCAGGCATTGTCCTAACAGAACCAGGAATGCATTGTCCCAACAGAATCTGGAATGCATTGTAAGATGTTCAATCCATGTAAACATCAACACTAACAGAACCAAGGATCATGTGTTCAATTATAAGCAAGCTGAGATTGGTGCTCATAAATAAACAGCTGAGATTGGTTCTCATAAATAAACAGCATATCGATTGGTTCTCAGAAATAAACACAGTTATCAGCCCACAAGGCACAAGTTGAAAAGATTACATAACACTAAGTGACTGTCAGCAGAACTGTCAGACCACAAGGCACAAGTTGAAAAGATTACATAACACTAACAGCATAACTGTCAGCCCACAAGGCACAAGTTCAAAAGATTACATAACACTAATGACATAAGCATTCGCAAATCCATTAGAACATCACTCATTAGTTGGGATACCCAAAAGCTTTGCAAGCTTTGAACTATAACTTTGCTTCTTCTTGGTTGGACTCGACTTCTTCCTATTTTGAAAGGTGGTTCTTGGGCCGCATGACTTGACCGAGGCGTAACCGAAGTTACACGGATGTTCACACTTGATTTTGCACTCGCAGACGCCACACTTGCCTCCAAGTTCATAGTGCCGAACCACCATGTTGTGTAGTGACTTTAGCGATGTGAGAGGTTTTGATGATCCTCCGATCCGCATACCAGTGTGAGAACCACCATGTTGAGTTAGAGGTTTGTAGTTTGCAAGTGCAAAGAATATAAATGAAGATATGGAAATTTTGGAATGCACCTACATTACGAATAGTTATGCTGTCCTCTCTGAGTACAATACTCCTACCCAGTGCAACTCTTTTTGGATGGAGGTGGTGTGTTCACCGAATTAGACTGGTCTTTCTCTTGGTCATGCTAGAATAGCTCTGTTGTGGTGGAGGAATCACAACTTTGTAATGTGAAAGGTGCTTAAACTATGTAATTTTATACCAACTTAGGAAATGCATGAAATGAAGGAATGAATTTTGTACAGAGCACAGGACCAGTTGGTGTAGAATTGCCAACACTTGCACAATGACCTTGTTGATCTGGTGGGCTCGATGTTTGCTCGATTGGCCATGTCTCCTCTCACACTAGACTGTTATGGCCAATTCCTTTGCAAAGCTCGCACCTAATGATTGTGCCAATCTTGGGCAGTCTTATTCCTTTAGGCTTCTCATCTTGCTATCTCTTCCTATCTTTCTTTGGCCTCCTGCATTTTCTCCATATTTGGTTGCCTTGGTCTTGGTCTCTCCGATGTGGGCCAACAAGTCATGCCCTCAACAGGTTGCAAGCGGTGCTCATAAGTCTTGTTGTACTGCAATGGAGTAACATGGTGCTATGTAGTCATCAAGGAACTGCTCCTCCAATTGATGCATGCAATGGCATGTGGGCAAGGCAAACCAGACGATTGCCAATATCTGCATGAACAAGTTCTACTATCCAAGTTCACTGAGAACCTATGATCTCTATGTGTGACCTCAAAACCATTTCGACCATTGTACACAAAGATGACGTAAAACCGACTCATTGATGTAGACCTTCATTTTCTTGAATATTGGGGCATGTCACACTGTCCACTTCTACGCCTTGATTTTGTTGGTATGGATTCTAACCATCACTTTCCTCCTTATCCACTCAAACATGCCGATGATAGGGAGGTACCTTGACTCAACTATGGCATGATTGAATGATTCACACATGTTGTTGTCCACAGATTCACAGCATGATCCCAACTTGAACCATGCCCTGCTCCAATGTTGTGGATCTGTCCTCATGATTGCATTAGCACCTTCAGGGTATCCTTTGCAAGCCTTGCCCAATGGTAGTTGAAAAGATTGACACATGGAGATTTGGCACACAACCAGAACTTCTTCTGCCAAGCCTTGTTCTTGTAAGTCTTCTGAAGTTGGCATAGATGTGTCTTGCACACATCCTATGCTCAGCCTTGGGTACCCAATCTTGAACGACATTTAGTAGGCCCGCAACAAACAAGCGAAGTTAAGTACCGCATATGACAAATTGGATGAATAAACACTAATGTGACTTACTTTCTGTTGATCTGAGATGATTACCCATCCTTCGCCATCTCCAATTTCTATATCTTTGAAGAAAATCCCACAGAACCAGTCCCATGACTCATTAGTTTCCTTCTCTACCACAGCCCATGCTATGGGGTACATCTGATTGTTTGCATCTCTTCCCATTGCACAAATTAGCTCCCCATTGGTTGGACCTTTGAAGAAACAACCATCTAAACCTATCACTTTCCTACACCCAGCTAAGAAACCTCTTTTGCAAGCATCCAAACAAATATACATTCTGTGAAAAACGACTGGGGCATCTGGATGCGACTTAACCACTCTTGTGCTACTGGATTGCTCCTAAGAAGCTCCATTTGGTAGTCAAAGACCCTACCATACTCTCCCTTCTTGGAGTCTAATACCTTCTGCATTACAATGGACTTAGCTCTTTTGCACTTAGCTATGCTCACATCTGCATGCATTTGTTCCTGTACTGTTTGCTTCAAGTGCTCAAGCTTCAGTTGGGTTTCCCATTATGGCACTCTCAAACTTTTCACTATTCTCCGGAAGTGACAAGTTTGTTGTCCTTTCTTGGGGGCATGTGTGCTCATCCTTGAAACTACTCACTATCCATCCTTACATCCTCTCATTATTTGACAACAAGATAAACCAAGGACATTTGGCCCACTCACATTGAGCCCTAACCCTTTTGTTGTCATTCTTGCAAAATTAATAACATGTCTCCTCTCTACTCCATCTTGCCTAATGACTTGAATGAAGTCCCCTTGCGGCTAAAACCCATGCCCAAGCTAAAAGTAGGAGACTTGCTTTGGGGTCATACCTAGGGTACTTGGGTTTCCTCCTCGGGAGCTCACCATCACGCCACCTTCCTCATAGTTGTCCTCTTCCTCACTCTCGGAAAAGTAAGAAGTCTCACCTTGTCATCGTCTCCTCCTTGTCCCTTGACTCATCAATGGCCACCAAATGCCCACCTTGTACCTCTTCTCGTAGTCACTTGCAAGTCTTGTAGTCGACCTTTGCCTTCCCTTCATATCGTGCAATGTATTGTAGAACTTCCGCTTGCGGGCAATATCCTTTGCAATATCGGTGGTGACACCTCAATCACCTCCACCTCCTTGGAAGCATCTAATTCCTCATCATCATCTGTGTGCATCCAAGCTTCACTCTCATCTTCCCAATCACTGTCTTCATCCCTTTGTCACCAACACCATCACCATCCGAGCCAACATCATCATCAACTCCCACTGCCTCAACAAATATATCCACAACACCCCATCGGTGATCTGATCGACCATGGTGCAGCGGTCCTCATCATTTGTTAGCGCCCTCAATCCAGTCTTCAATGCTTTCCCGAAAGCGCGGTGCATGAGTACCAACTCCACATCCTCACAATGGTCCTTCAAATGGCCTTGGACCTCCCAGTAGCGACAACTTATCCCGATCTATGTAAGACATGCCGTCTCTTCCTCCGCAATAATGCAATCTCTTCCCATCATCAAAGAAATCCCCACTGAAATGGAACCTAACAGCTAGCTTGTCCAAATTATCCATTGATAAATCAGAGTAACCGCAAGAAATCACCACTGTGATATACCTACATGCAAAATAACACCAACCATTACTCTAAGAACAACACTAATCGAAGTAGCTCCACAAACAACCGGAGTAATTGCGCCAGATCTAGGATTGAAGAACTCACATTTAGCCCTGTCCTTGTTCACCGCCGCATCCAAACTACGAACCCTAGTCGCCGCCGGCCAACAAACCCTAGCCGCCGCCGAGAGGGATAGCGAGAGCGAGAGTGAGCGAGAGGGAGAGAGAGCGACCGAGTGCGAGGGCGACCGCATCAGGGCATATGACAGGACCCAGTCGAGTCGTGCGAGGCCGACTCAGCGCCAGCGTGGATGCCACGTCGGCCCAAACCGCCGTCTCACGCACGGAGGGACACGATTTGCCCGGTATGGAAAGTTTGAGGTGCGTTATATCCGGTATTTAAGTTCAGGGACCAAAATTAATCATCGGGTATAGTTGAGGGACGAAGAATGGACTTATTCCTAGATAATATGAATACAACATGCTATTTTTGTTCTCTTTTGGTAATTATGGACAAGATTATATTTCACATTATTAGCTCATTACAACAGAAGCATATTGCATGGAAAAGAACTCTGCCAACTTGGCAGCATTGATAAGCACTCCAGGATATATAGCTCGTGGGGTATGTAAATTTAAAGTACCATTTAGTTTGGGTTTGATTCAAACAGACATTCGAGTTCAATGTCCATTACTTTGTCTCGACGGGATTTACAAACATTCAAATTATTAGCTTGTCCAAAACATCCTGTAAAGGCACTCTGACGAACATTCGACAATATTTAAATTTAGTTTGTTCCAAATAGTTTGTCTCAACGGGATTTACATTTAGTTTGGATTTGATTGAAACAAACATTTGATTCAAACAATTTAAAGTGCACTCTGACTCCATTGATAAGCACTCTAGGGGTGGCAGGAAAACTCAGGAGAGAAAGTAGCTTGATAAGAGATGTTGGAGTGGTGGAAGCAGAAGGAAGAGGGTAGAAAGGACGAGACTCATCAAAAGTAACGTCCCGAGAAACCCGCATCCATCGACCAACAGGACCCCAACAATAATATCCCTTATACTCAGTGCTATAGTCTAGAAAAACACACTCCACGGACTGAGCGGTCAGCTTGGTACGCTCACGAGGTGCAAGAAGAACATTGCACACACACCCAAAGAGATAAATACTAGAATAATCAGGAGTCTTACCACAGAGACGCTCAACTGGGATCCCACCCTGAAGAGCAAAAGAAGGATGTATATTAACCAGGAAAGTGGCAGTAGAAACAGCCTCAGCCCATAAGTGTTGTGGGACAGCAGAAGCAAGCATGAGAGCACGGGCTGTCTCAAAAAGATGACAATGCTTCCATTCAACCACACTGTTCTGGGCATGAGCACCAGGGCAAGAAAACTGATAGAGAGTATCCTGTTCAGCAAGAAAACCACGAAGGACTCCTGACATATTTTCCCTAGCAGAATTAGCACGAAAAACACGAATAGGAGAGTCAAACTTAGTACGGATCATATTGCCACAATTCTTGTAGATAGATAGAACCTCACTACGAGATGATATAAAGTATATCCATGTGTGTCGAGAAAAGTCATCAATAAAAATTATATAATATCGATGACCTCCTTTCGAAACGAAAGGAGCCGGACCCCATATATCAGAATGAACAAGATCAAAATGACGTTGTAACACTGACTCACTGGAAGGATAGAGGAGTTGTTTACCAAGCTTACAACCCTGACAATTTAGAGAAGCATCACCAGACACAGACGCTGAAAGACCACAACGAAATAAAGAAGATGGACGTGACCCGCAAAGATGTTCCAAACGATGATGCCACTAAGCAAAAGACGCAGTGGACAACGCAGCAAAAGCGAAGGTAGTGGTGGACGCGACAAGACTGGCACAGGCAGCGAAAGGAAAATGAGGTCAGTCAAGCTCCCAGAGACGCCGTGAGTCACGGCGATGAGGGCCAGTACCAACCAAAGTCCCCGTGCGTCTATCCTGAACAGAACAAGAAGCAGAATCGAGAATAACACGACAACCATGATCAGTGAGCCGACTGACAAATATGAGCTGTATGGTTAGTTTGGGAACATAAGAAATAGCAGGAACATGAAAAGAGGAATTCGAAAGAGTGCCTCATTCTGCGACAAAGAGAGAGGTACCATCTGCTGTCTGAACAGTGATAGAAGCAGTTAAAGGACCAATGAAAGTGAGATTGGTGGAATCATATGTCGTATGAAAGGAAGTACCAGAGTCAAGAATCTAAAGTGATATACCTGAGGAGAATGAGTAGAAGGTGGTCTCTCACTAGAAGACTATGCAACAGAACCAGATGGTGCAAAAGTAGTCATACGACGCAGCAGTGTGAGAAACTCCTGAGAATCAGAAGCACCAGAGCTCCTCTGAGAAGAGGAACCACCAGTGCCCTTTGGAGGATGGCCACCACGACGTAAATCCTTCTTCCTGTAGCAAAACTGCTCCACATGTCCATCCTTGTTGCAATAAGTGCAATGGAGTTCCATACCAATAACAGTTGTTACTGGTGAATGTACCACTTGTGAAGGAGTAGCTGGAGACGTAGTAGGTGTAGAAGCTGGAGGAGCAGCTAGAATAGAAGGAAACGACGGTGACGGTGGTAGGCCAACATCACGAAGGTGAATCTCCTCAGCACGAATAGGTGCAAGGGCCTCCAACAGAGTCACACGAGGGTGACGCGCTAGCAACTAAGCACGAGTCTGCTCATACTCAGCCCAGGGACGTGTCAAGAAGTCGTAGATGCGACGAAGCTCCAGGTGAGATTGCTGACGCTGATAGCACTGACAAGTGTGGCAAACATCTAGTCCCAAAGAGTCAATCTGACACCATACCACATACAACTGGCATAGAACTCATCGACATTGGCATCGTCCTGCTGCAACGACTGCTCCTAACGCACAACACCAAGATACAAAGAGTCACCAGACGGCTCGTAACGGCTGCGCAGATGTGCCCACATCAACTGTCCTGAAGCTAAGCCAACCACATCCCTAGTGAGATGCACTTCCATACTAGCAACCAGAATAGCAGAGGCATGGCATCCTCATCAATCTATTTCTTTGTAGGCAGCATACTGAGTCTGGAAAGTCTCCATGCCATCCTCATCAATCCATTTCCTGTAGGTAGCATACTGAGTCTTAAAAGTCTCCATGACATCATCAAAAGCAGCAGATACCTCTTGACGAGTGTCTTTGGAAGCATACTTCGGGGGCACGAGTTCAATAGGTGGAACAGGTCGAGGCGGACAAGACTGCTAGCCAGTGAGAAAATCCCAAAGACGCTAACCACGCATCTAGAGGCACATGTGCTGAAACCAGTCCCAATAATTGAGACCATCGAAAAGCACCGGACACCGAGGAGTAGAAACGGTGCCCGAGGAGAACGACATTTTCCTCCCTTTTTTTCTCTCTCTCTTTTTTACCGAAGACTACTTGCGTATCAGTAAACCGAACCTTCAGAACCGAAACTGTAACCGAGAGCCTTCAGAACCGAAACTCGAAGACAATGGAGTCAGCGACGGCAGCGGCTCCCCAGCGACAACGGCGGAGGCGACTCCGGATCTGGGTGGCTCCCGAGCAAAGAGAATCTCGGGCGACCACGAGCGAAGAACTTCAGATCGGCACTAATCGGGGCGACGCCGACGGGCGGCAAGGCGGGAGGCGTCGGGCTCAGGCGACCGACGACAAGCGAAGCTCGGCTGCGGCGAGGATTGGGAGGCACAACTCCGGGCTCAGGCTCAGGGCGACACCGAGGCGGAGCGAAAGGCAGTGTCGGGCGACAAGGCCACCCCCAATCGCGATGGTGCAGATGGATCTGCGCAGAGGCGAGTCGGGTGCTTGCGTCGGGCTTAGCTGCGCTCGAACGCGATGAAGATGAAGTAGAGACGACGAAGTCACCCACGACTGCGGTGGCTGTGGAAGAACAGCGGCGGTGGCACAGCGCGTGTAGAAGCAGAGTAGAGGCACGCTGAGCATAGGACCACAGAGCGGGGACGGCAACAGCAACCGGCTGCAGAGGAGGCCAGCGGTAGTCACGTGAGAAAACCCTAACCCTAGCCTCGCTCGGATACCATGTTATGAATAGCGCTTGTATTCATTATGAGATCAATGGACCAATATATATACACGTACTGGTATGATATATATGCAGATAACCACTTTATATAACAGGGGACTTACACAGGTAATAATACATCTAACAGTACGTACTGTTGGAGATATGTCCTAGAGGTAATCATATAGATGATTATATTTCGTTATATTCATAATTTATTAGATAATATGTTATCTTATTCCAAGAATAATATCGTTAATATTTATTATCAAGTATGTGACTTAATTGTGAAACTCTATATTTATCTTTGCGATGATTATTCTAAAGCGATACTTAGTCGGAAACATATGAGGACACATAAGAATAGACTAGCATATGTATTGGTTGATGACCATGTTTCACGAATCATAGATATGGAGATATCAAACCAATAATATGGACACATGTTAGCGAACATTGGGTTGGATCGACCCACCATGAGACACTACGAGAACGTTGTATTCTTATATGTCATTAGTTGGTCTCATTTACAATGTGTATGCTATATCCTTAGACTTGAGGTCGTCGCACATACTCGAGATGTATAGTGACTTACTTAGGGGTTGCTAAACACTACTCTGTAATTGGGTAGTTATAAAGATAGCTTTCGGATTTATCATGATACATGCGTTGAGGCATAGTCGATCAAGATATGATTTGCTCCTCCATGAACGTGAGAGATATCTCTAGGCCTCTCGAGTGATCGGATTCCAGAAATGCATGGCTATGTTATTCGCAGCTAAAGAGTTAACCATGGTCGGGGAATTCGAATCACGTGCTTGAGAAAGATTGGTCGAGCTAACAAACAAGGATGACATGTACTTTCCTTGAGTTTGACCGATATCGTGAGGCAAAGGGAAAATATATGAGATTTGTTAAGGTGCGTTCGATGTGATCTTTATGTATACTTGGGAGTCGGCATGTACTGCTAGGGGCCACTACCAATTAGTGGAAGAGTAGGAGTACTCGGGCCATGTCCAAGTGTATGTGAACCTATAGGGTTGCACACTTAAAGGGCTGTGACATATTTTGGATAGTGATCCGAATTCTTATGGGCCACGAGTTCTTAATGGGCCTCAAAGTTCTTGACCCATCATGGACGCTTATATATAGAGGGGCGGTGGCATAGGGTTATTGTGATTTTCAGAATTCCCGAAACCCTAGCCGCCACACCTCCCTCGCCCAAAACCACGCGGTCGGCGCTAACACTCCGACGCGTAGTGTCTCTGCTCTGTGTGGATACCTTAGAGGTGTTACTGTGAGGCTTCAACGCTACGACGATCCGCAATTTGTGACGGTCACGACGAGCACTTAGAGGAGGCACGAGGCCAATACGACTACAACCGCACCAACGCGTTACATCGAATCTTCTTCTATTGTGAGTCTGCGCGTCTAATAGTAATCCCATAATCTATTAATAGCAGAGGTTGCTTGATTCCGTCGTAGATATTTGAAATTACACTAGCGTTGTCTACTCGTGTTCTGCCACACTCGCGCTTGTTTCTCTCTCGCACATTTGGGCCCTCTGCGCAGCAGAGCTGGTTGTCGAAGTAGCTCCTCCATGAACTCGATCCGTGTCGAGTGGAGTGAAGAAGAAGAAAGCTAGTCTGTCCTACAAGGCTGCAAGCCACTCATGGAGCGGGCACAGAGGAGGCCACTATTTACTGCCTAGCTCAGTTACAGTCTGTGGTCCGTTTGGATTCTTCTCCAAATTGGTTCTTGCAATTCTAATTCCGATACCACTTGTAAACTGTTCTACGATAAGCTCTTGGAGCTCACCCAAGGAGACGATGCCATCAGTATTATCTTCTAGAATACTAATTACTGCTCACATCGACAAACCATCAATTTCCACTTAAGGCAAACCGATAGCTGTTCGAACAATTCTTGAAGTTGCCTTATTTAACCCCTTCAAGTAGTCTATTCATGTATCAACCGTGAGATTTTCTCTCTTTTATTTCAAATAATGTAAATGCTTGGTACACTTCATTGATGCATCAGTGTGAACTTCACACCATTTACGATCACTTGTAGAAAAAATTTCCATGGAAACCATATGGGACCCTTTGAGGTAAAGTAATTTTTGCTACAGGCTCCTCTGAAAATCTCTTCGCGTCGATAATGTAAACCTGCAAAAGATAAGGAGTTGGATAGATTATGGAGGTGCGTGGAAATAGAATGGAGTCATGTGACATGATTTGTTAGTACACAATGTGATGAGGTTTAAATTACCTGAGAGACATCACTTTCCTCATCATGGACATATGTGATTATCCATCCATCATCTTCGTCAATTCCATTTTTCTTTGCAACAAATTGAACTCCAGAACAGAACTGTTTCTCTTGTAAAGCATGGTAGTCTACTGATATCAATTGTTTGTTTTCCTGGGTTTGTAAAGATACTTTAGTCCGTATTAACAAAAAAAAAAGAACTGATATTTTGTGCATTATTTACTAACCTTATCTTGCTTGTCAAAGTGTATCTTTGCTATCATCTTATACTTAAATAAGCCTACAACATTAAACACAATCATATATGCACAACATTTGGAGATGATGCAAGTAATTTAAATAGCAAGAGCACACAATAACATGATGAAGTGTGTGGTTAAAATGACAACAAAAACACTTGAAAAGAAGTTCTATTTCAACAATGTCGTGATAAGTCTATTACCTGTTTTACTGGTTTCTACTGAATCAACAACTTGAGCATATCCATACTTGTTCCTGACCCCTATAAAATTGTCATTGATAACAGGAAAATCCATAGCGATTTCCCCACTAGTAAGATAACCTTCGTTTGCAATGCCACTTTGCAAGTTTAGCCTCCATTCATAAGGGCGAGAGAAGAGAATGCCATCTACTGAAGGATCAAAATTTTCTGAATTCTTATGTGGTGGGAGAAACGCTCTTCCATGCCATTTTGACTTGTCAACACTATGACATGCACTGGGGATTACTGAACCAAGTATTCGACAGCCTCTGACCACAACCTGTTCATGGGTAGAAGAAGAGGATACATTATTAATATTGTCTATGGAAGGTTTATTTTGCCTACAAGCACTGCAAGGTCAAATGGTTCTCTTTTAATCTTGATTTTATGATGTTGTTTATTTACACTGAATACATATGTGCTACTCCCAAAGGATGGGAATCTTATTTGTGTTCATCATGACCAGAATTCAACAATGAGATGTGTTAACAGTGTTATCATCTTCCTGGGTGAAAATTGGGCTCGTTTTTGGAAACTCAATCTTCAGTTCCGTTATGGGTGATCCCAGTAGAAGTGCAAGATATTCGAGTCCCATGCAATAATTTGAATACCTGCATTCTGAATTTAATATTGATGATTCTAGTTTAAATTTTTTTTTGGCAAAATAGGCAGCATTTTGATAAGTGGGGCAAGGTAATACTAGCATGCTGCATGCGGCATAAAAAGTGGATTAAAAGTTTGATTTATGAGACATAAACTAATAAAATCTGCATTTGAATAGCAAAGATTTAGTTCACAATAAACATTCTAATGTTGGCCTACAACTTCTTGCACCAGATCCACTCACCCCACTCTAGTTCTAAACTATACAAAGCAATGTTTGTTCAAAGAACCAATTATATCTGTTTCATGACCATTTTTCCTTTTATTAATAATTACCTCATTTCCATCCTCAAAACAATTAAATAAATGGTAACTGCAATGGTTCTCCACATGAAACCACATGATGGACTCAGCATCACCAAACCGAGGCATTACTCCGATACGCGATTTGCCGTTCATATCATTTTGGATAAATCTGAAGAGAAACATGAGCACAATATTTTGGATTATCAAATCAATCTGGACAGTACCCCAAAAAAACTGTTTCCTGGTAAAGATGGTGTATATGCACTTCACTCACGGCTTTCCTACAAATGTCCTTGATATGCCAAACAGGAGAGGATAGTCCATTATAATATTGTACCTATAATACATGAAACAGTAATTAGAGGAAAAAGATATTGTTTAGCAGAATCTAAGATGGCTCATAAACAAAGGCAAGCATACTCTGAAGTTACTCCAATGTCATGAATGAGTTTTCCTTCCTCAAATTCGAGATCAACTTTGTGAAGAAGCCTCTGACCATCAGCTTATTCATGTGAAAGTACATCACTTTAGAAAATAGTCAACTAGTATTTTAATAAAATCAGAAAGATAAATTTTCTTACGCTAACCGTGATGATGTATGCTATTAGCAATCAGCTCACATAATCATGTAGATGGCAAATTGATATTAGTGCGTTCAGTACAATTTTTTGAGCATTCTTATCCGGAATGCTTTTATCCTCATCACCTCATGTAACTATCATCATATTACAATAAGATTATTGTGTTTCATTTACACATTATTTTGCACCTAAAGACTGTTAGTTTCATCTTCATGTATTTTTTACTTGTTGGACATTTGGTGGATTTACATTTCACAACTTACAGGAAATTATTCCAAGCACATAGTGGGGCTTTTCAGTATTTGTCCCCATTATCACCAGTTCTCCACTTCTGTGAATCTTCTGTAAAACAATTCATTGACCTATGTTAACACTTGTTGTAGAAGGGAAATAGTTCATCAATAGCAGACCAGGATGAAGATAGACATCTTGAATAACTCTACTTAGCAACGACTATTCTAATAACATTATATTTTGAAATGTTTCATTCTTCCATACTTATTAACTTGTGAACCAGGGTGTGAATTTATGGACTTGAAAAATGGCAGTTCATGGATTGATAAAGGATGAAGGATCCTTAATTGATGGTTAGTGAACAAGTATTTTTAAGGAAATAGCAAACAAGTTTTTATTGCATACCTTTGGATGACTAGTGAAAGGTTGGTCCCAAGCTCCATTAATGTTATAAGGTCCTAGGGTGTTAAGATTATTGATGTCGATTTCGTACGGCAAATGATGTTCCGTTACAGCAAAAGCTCGTCCAGCATGCTCAAATATGTTAGTGTTTGCGCTGTCCTTTACAGGCTTTTGAAATCTCAACTATGACACCAAAAAATATGTAAATATCACAGAAAAAGATGTGCATCGATTACATCTTAAAATTAAGTTACACAAAATTTGGTTGAGTTTCATGTAGTAAGCAGTAACCATCTATTCTGCTAAAAAATTGTGGAATCTCTACTCAACTTTAACTCCCCCCATTTATGCAGTCTTAAGCAGACCTAAGATACGGCTTTAATATGGCTTCAGAATTAATATGCCATTAGCCCTCTTGGTCTTGTCTACAACCAGACCTTAGAATACCACATTCTCTTAATTACGTGTTGTGGACAAGTTATAAGCCAAGGACCTTGCTAGATAACAAGTATATATGAATTTCATCATTTACTTTATCACCCTAGAAGTTCATGTAGTGGATTATTGGGTACTTATACACATACAATAACAGCCTTTCTTCATGAAAGATGATAGTTGTCCAAGAAATGTGCTGAAATAATTCACGTAGAAAGTAGAGTTCATAAGGTAATTATGACCAGTTAAGTGCCCCAAGGTTTTTGGGAAATTATGTCCAATGGCAATCCACCCACCACACTGTCCATGCCTCCATGGTATAACACGTGTATTTCAATCTCTTTTCATTTTTCAACAGCCATAATCTGTTGCTGTATATTGATTTTATTGGTAGGTGGCACAACGTATCAGAGTTTCAATTATGCTAGTTATGACAACAGTCCTTGGTTTACCTTGATCTCAACTATTTTGATTATCAGATTTTGTAAGACTTACCATATTGAGAATAAATGCAACTAGTGTTGCATATGGTTGGCCATCAGCAGATGGAACAAAAGCTAGTTTGTTCTTTTCTCTCTCTAATTTAAAGGTGTCTGTATCCACATACTTGTTCTTGTACAATATTCTCCATTCTCCTACACTACTCTTGTTAAAGTAGATAGCGTGTAACATTCCATCTCCTTCATAATACATGTATGATGTTGAGCCAAAGATAGAGTCTGCGGTTGTTTCTGTTGGATTGAGAGGATTTGGACCTGTTCAAATAGTTCAATGTAAGGCACGGAAATTCTTTAAGTGTTGTGCATTTGCACTGAACATGAAATCCTTGCACAATCAGTACTTGTAAGGTGTTGTTCAATGATCACTTGCCAACTGCAAAGAGTAATTCATGTTATATTGAATATAAGAGGATAGAACTAAGTGGAATTCACCATTTCTTATGTAGACGCCCTCGGGAAAATCTTCTGGGACCTCTCCGTCAAGATATTTGAGCAGAACTGCCTCACCAATTTCATTGACAGGTCGAAAATTCCCCTGGAGAAGACTCAGTTGCAAATTGATGTCTAACTGATGTGCCAGATAAGTTGGATAACATAAACGAGATCGTAAAACTTGCTCATAGATATTGCTGTCTAACTGATGTGCCGGATAAGTTGGATAACATAAACGAGATCGTAAAACTTGCTCATAGATATTGCAAATTTGATATCGAGAAAAAGCATGTTTGACTTGCTCAGAAATATTGTAAATTTGATATTGAACAGAAGCATGCTTGACTCAGGACCAGTAGATTGAGTAGTGGGACATATGTAAAGAGACTAACGCAACTCAATGTTTTAAAAAATATTTGCAACGTTAGGCTAGTTAATTTGGAGCTTAAATTTGTTTCTTTACCAATGTCATTACTTAAGTCCTTTTGAAGTGTTGAAACTTGAAAGTAACTTACAACAGTATGACAAAGGAACGCAGAGTTCAGCTGAACATAAACAAATACAATTTAAAACATATTTATGATGTCACTTTGATTAAAAGTATAAAAAATCTTTATATTTACCTCGTTGAGAAAAGGTTGCTCAGAAAATCTGTATGTGGAGTCTATAAATCTGTCCAGGAGGTTTGAAGTGGCTGATTTCAGAGCTCTAGACATTTCCTGTATCAGTGGCTGCTGCTTCCATCCAGCAAGTGAAGACTGCGCCTAAACTAACAGTAATTTAGAGGTAATCCCTTGTTCTTGGATATACATCATAGAAATGTACTTATGCAAATTACAAAGCTTAAAGATCAAGGTAGGTAATAGTTAGATGATGGTGTAGCTCAACTGAAGAACGCAACAAACTTGTCGCTACATGAAACATATATTTAGGTGTGTTGAATACACTCATTTGTCTGGCAACATCAACCTAATTAGTCATAGCTGCATGTGTCACTTCTTTTGCAGGAATGCTACATCCTACACAGCTAATGAAGGCCAATAGCAACATGGTGCATGGTACCTTGATGGCATTAGGGGGAGAGAAGGGGAGAGCTTGGTCTGGGGCCTTGCGGATGTGAATGCATCTGTTAGCTTTCAAGCTGCAGCCTCCAGTTCTGATGAACATGGCTTCCTCACTCTCTTGTGACTTGTGAGATGTTGTGTGCCTGCTGGTTCGATCGAGCTGGATGCATTTTAAAGTGGAGAGTAGGAAGTAGGCATGCAAGAGCACGGACAAAGATGACTTATTCCGTTTTTTGTTCCGGCCATGGGGAGGAATAAGGTTTTCTTATTGGTCGGCTTTGCGCAACATAACAGACAGCATACTTGCGCTACTTTATTTACAACATTGGCATCTTTTAGGTGCAAAGTGACACACTTAATCCAAAAGAAGTTGAGTACATAATGAAAAGAAAATGACCTTGTTGAACATTGCCAGCTCAACAACGATGCAACTAGGACTTGATTTATCCATATGGATTGCGAGAGAATAGCCAATAGCCATAGGGCAAAGCTGCAAGTCAGCAGATTTGTCTCTGTTATGTGCTCGAGGGTGAAAGGTTCTAACATTCTCTTTTTCAAAATTCAAAATGGAATTGAAATTTTCGGTTTTCAAATTCTTACCTTTGATTTGGGCCCCCGTTCTGGCCTGCTTCCTCCCTCTGGCCCGGCCCAGCCGACTGCTGCAACCCGGACCCCCCCTCTCCTCCTTTCCCGGCGTGCCCGCCGCTCCCGGCCTGGCGCCGCCCGGACCCCCTGCCTCCTCCCCTCCGCTTCGGCCTTGGCGCCCCCGACCCCCTGCCCCTCCTTCCCCGCGCTGGCTCCTCCCCCTTTCGGCTATAAAGCCGCCCGCCCCTCCTCTTCTTCTCCTCCACCTCGCCTTCTCCCTCCGAGTCGAAGCTTCCCGCCTCGATCACCGTCGCCTCCGCCCCTTCCTCCACCTCCGCCGCCGCCTCGCTCCCGAGCCGTCGTCCCCTCCGCCTCCGGCTTCCTCCCGGCGCCACCCGCGCCCCCTCCCTTTCTTCCCCACGCCACCGCTCACCACCGCCGCCCTCGCCCGAGCCTCTCCTCTCCCTTTCCTCTCCCTCCCCTCGCTTTCTCGCGCATGCGCGTCCCTTAACCCCCCCCATGCATGGCAGTCAGCGGCAGTGGGCCCCACTGCCATCAGTAGCCATGCGCCGGTGCGCGTGGACTCGGTCCACGCACTGTGCGGTGGACCATGACACTATGCAGAGGGCCCACGTGTCTTTTCAATTAAGAATTCAATTAAAAAACTTTAAAAATTCATACCTCCTTCGTTATAACTCCAAAAATTATGAAACTTATTCCTAAAATTTTCTAAATTCAAGATCTTGCTAATGACACTGGTCTTGTTTAATTTGGAGGTCATTTGCTATGGGTTTTATATTTATTTGCCCTCTTTGCTGTTGTGCCTTTTTCTGGTACTTTCGTCCAAGTAGGATTCGAAGACGCGGGAGATCTCCACTTCGATCAAGCTCAAAAATACCAATACCCTACTACCTTTAACCAAGGCGAGTCAATACTTTGATCATTTTGAGCCTGCATTTTATGCAGATTATATTTATTTAAAATATCAAAATTGCATGCTTTAATTCTGTAATCAAATGTATGTTAAAGCTTAAGGTAGTTAAACACTTATTTGATGATTAATTAATTATTATTCATCTTTTGATAATTGAATCCATTATTCCATGTCACCCTAGTAGATATGTGGTAAATACTAGTATAGTTTGTACTTAAGCGACATGCTAGTCTTGCTTAAGTACCGGGACAATAAATGTCCTGATCATCATCTTTTATTCATGCAAGTGGTTTTGGGCAGTCATTGTGGGTAAATGACTGACGTGTTGTGATAATTGGTTTTTCCTCCTCAAAACTCTAAAAAACTTGCTAGTACCACATCTGGGCGGATGGAAAGAGTGGTAGGTGCCGTCGTGCACGAGAGTGGTTGGTAGGTGGTATGAACCGTTCGGATGGATTAATGACTTAATCTTGTCATGACCTCCCGTATAAAACAAGTACAACCGCAAGTCTGCAAAGTGTAACTTGGCTTAGTAAAGTTATTAAATCCTGAATGTCATCCCACTGGTCGGTTAGCGGGAACGTGCAAGCGCGTGTTGCGACCGGCTTGAAAGGGACACCGATGCAAGGTGAAGTTGCCAGTCGCTGAGGTGTTGTTCAACTACACCAGTCGTTGAGGTGAACATCCCGCACAACTTATGGGCGTGGCCCATATGGGTGAGATGACGGAAAGGGCGAAATAGTTTGAAAGGTTATTGTGACGATCGCTCAACCACATGACTAAGGAATCATGTAGGGCAACGAGTATGATTATCTCTTGTGGGTACAGTGTACAACCTCTGCAGAATCTAAACTGTTTAAACAGCTGTGCCTATGGTCAAAGGTGGACATGGGAACTTAACTAGAGTTAATTCTATTTCAAAAACCTTTGTGGGTGGTATAAAAACCAGGTCGACTCATCTAGCCCGAGGTTTGGTTTTTCCTTGGATCGTCATATCCAATGTTGTTAATGTATGGAGGTAACTCCAATCAAATGAAGTATTTGTACAGTTTTCGATGGAGGAAACCTCTACTGTTATTTAATATTGCAATTACTCTCTTTAATAAAATACAATTTGTTTAAAATGCTAAGCCATATGAATTTGTAATTATGATAATTAAAAATATTACTTTAGCAAATAAAAGAACCCGAGCCATTCTTGTTAAGCCTTGCATACTTATTATTGCATCTGTTGTATTCGTTTGCGAGCACGGAAGTTGTGCTCATCCTCGTTCTTTCCCCAAACCCTCAAAAGCAGAAAATCCTGAAGCTTTCGACTACTACGAGGAACCAGACGTCTGAAGGCCCAGGAGTTTTTGAAGCGTAGTTTAGTCTTTAGCCGTTCTAGTCTCACCTCAGTCTAGCCGACTCCGTCGGTACTTGCGTGCATCCTATATTATCAGAGTTTTTCGGGTAATATCGGGCGTACATAGATTTCCTCAGTCGCTTGCCTATGGAAAGATATGCTCTCACCCTTTTTGCTCCCGTTGTCGCTTCCGCTACTTTTGTGATGTAACTATTTGGCCTGTTCGGCCCTTATTGTAAAACTTGGACCGAAGCGGTCTATGTAAACTCTGATGTATTAAATTAATAAATGGTATTGTTTTACGCTATGTATAAATTGATTCAGCAATGTGCCTATGAGTGTTATCTACTGATCCAGGGAGTAGCACAACGTTTTCACAGAGGATTCAGGATTGGAAAATCCGGGTCCGACAAAGGTACACCAGTAAGAAGGAATGTGCCAATCATAGGGATATAGCAGATTTGTAGCATACGTGTTGGCATCAAGTGACATGTATAACAGGTAATAAAAGGATATGGCATCTGGCAACGAGCATGTTGTAAAATTTTGGCACGGTCGGACAAGTGGTGTGACAATTGCGAGGATTGGAAACAAGAATCTGGGGGCACATCGCAGGTTTCCAAACGGAGTTTGTATGAAGAAGTTACGTTCGTTTAAACTTAGTACTATCGCGGTAGTTCGAATCCGAATCCAGAACGAACCCAACTCGAACTCTTGCTTGACTCGGACTCAAAGTGACGTGGTGACCTTCATTATGCCTTCCATGCATGTCCATGACTCTTCCATATGCCTCTCATTCGTCCTTTCCCATGTTCCTAAGCACAATTAAATCATTGGCATTAGGTGGCGGTCTATTCTCAGTAATATATAAACATAGAAACGAATTCACCTGATAATTAAGCTGGCAAACACGAGTTCGAGTAAGTGGTCTTTGTAACACTTGTTGTGGATGAGTTGTATGTGTAGGCACAGTTGTATCCATAAGAGAGGTGTCCTCATCAGTAAGCATCATGCAAGAGCACAGACAAAGATGACTTATTCCGTTTTTTGTTCCGGCCATGGGGAGGAATAAGGTTTTCTTATTGGTCGGCTTGGTGCAAACATAACAGACAGCATACTTGCGCTACTTTGTTTACAACATTGGCATCTTTTAGGTGCAAAGAGACACACTTAATCCATAAAGAAGTTGAGTACATAATGAATAGAAAATGACCTTGTTGAACATTGCCAGCTCAACAACGATGCAACTAGGACTTGATTTATCCATATGGATTGCGAGAGAACAGCCAATAGCCATGTGGCAAAGCTGCAAGTTGGCAGATTTGTCTCTGTTATGTGCTCGAGGGTGAAAGGAACATCAGTCAGAAGGAATGTGCCAATCATAGGGAAACGGGAGATTTGTAGCATACGTGTTGGCATCAAGTGACATGTATAACAGGTAAAAAAAGATATGGCATCCGGCATCTGGCAACGAGCCTGTTGTAAAATTTTGGCACGGTCGGACAAGTGGTGTAACAATTGCGAGGATTGGAAACAAGAATCTGGGGGGCACATCGCAGGTTCCCCAGAGTAAACCCCAAACTTCACCGCATTCGCTTCTCTTCGCGTGTTTTCTTGGCTCATTTCTGTCAGATTCAAGCAAGACACGGGTTATTAGGATTTAGCCATACCTTTTAACGCCGGTTGGCCTTGAGATGGCAGACGGGTAGACCACACCGGCCGATTCTTCTTCTTCTTTTCTTAATTTTTCTGTGCGACACAACAGACACAAATCTGCCAGTGGAAGGGGTGACTGAAGGACGCCTCTCTGTGCGCAGTTCGTCGACCAATCAACCAATTCGGCGCACGCACACTGTGTCGCCGTGCCGTGGCCTAACCTGCCGAACGCACGAGCAAACCCAGGTGCAGAGCTTCCACAGCAAACCGAGGCGAAGCCGCGGTGATTGAGCAGATGCGCGCCGCACGCTCCCAACCCGCGTCCTCACACATGTCGCACGCACGGCACGATGGCCGTCGGGTTTCGGCTTGCGATCGGCGGTTGCACCCCACCCCGCACGGGCGCGCGTCCCCTTTCCTTTTCTGGAGCGGAGCGCTTCGGCCAGGATGCGGCGGCGAAACCCGCGAAAGCACAAGCACGCGCAGCGCCTCCGCCCGTGGCTTAGCACAGCCCAGCCCAGCCCGCAAGTAGCAACGAACCAACCCGCCCCTCGGCTTGCGGCCGCCACTGACGCCAGTATAACCGCATATGCCGTCGCATTGTGGGTACGGGGCACCACGCACCGCTCAGACTGAGGCTCGCCGCCTGGGAGTTATTAGCTCATTTGGATTTTCTTACCGATTAGCAAAACCAGCTGGCTCGCATAAATGATAAAAATAACATCTCTTTTATAATCCTTATACGCAACAGGTGCGCATATCATCTTGCCGTGAACTGAAAGTGTGACAGGTCCTATCACGCACAGGAATCACGAAAAGTAAGTGGCTTCAGCGGACTAGAGATACATATTGTGATACCATTTTTATTATTTCGGTCGCACATGAACTGATTTACTATTTCATTTCAAAAGCCAAAAAAAAAACTCCGCCGCTTGACTATATATAGGGGTGAAAAAAAGCTCGTTAGTTGATAGTTCGATTCAAAATTGCTCCAATTACACTCGTTAATTGGTCAAACATTTAAATAAATCGATTTAAAATGAAATTGGATTTCGCTGTGACTCGGTTCGGCTCGTTAACTCGGTTCTAAAAATACTTCCAAACTATAAATAAAATGATATAAAACCAAACTACATCAATTTTGATAAATGCTAAGTAAGACGAGTATGGCTCCGTATCCACACCTAGCTGCGTGCCACTCCAAGAGAGATACATGGAGCTCTGATGGCACGCGCGTTTAACCGTGAATTTTCTGTGCAAAATGAACGTTTTTCTCCGGTATCCAGCGTTAAAAAAACGTGATACACATCAAATTGGGGAGAAACTTCCTGAGTTCATGTGGTATGCATTGTACAGAGAGAACATCGTCCCGAGCAAGCTGATTCGATAGTTCCATCGTATGCGCGCGCACCACGACACCACCGAGGCACGGGTTGGAATGTAGATCGCCCATGTATTTCTTCTATCAAGTCCAGCCATCTCACTCGCAGTAGTTCAGGAAGTGTCATGTCGTGGTCTCATCGCCTGGCCACGCAGCAGTGCTGGCTTTCATCTCGAGCTCGTGGGACGAAACGCCACAGATCGACAGCAATATCGACCTCCTTTTTCTTGTGAAACTTGTAGGTCTGCGGTAGACCGTAGCGCAGCTGTTACAAAAGATAAGGAGAAGGAAATATAGATTATCACACCTGGTGCAAAACCAGAAACAGAAAGCATGATTTGACCCCTAAATCACCAATGCAGAAATCACCTCATCTAAAAACCAACCTAGTTTTGCCAGATTTTTCTAGCAAAGCTAGAAAGGCTAGCGAAGATTTTTCTTCCACTATTTCAAACAACATGATGAAAACATGTGTGGAATTTGCCAGAATTTTCCAGGAGCTAGCAGTAATTGAATATACTTGGTTTTCCGACTAATTTGTACTTCCTGGTATTAAAGATAAGTGCCTAGCATTTATCTAAATACCTCACACAGAACCTCAGCACTGATGGCATTGCAGCTGCGCAAGGCTGTCTTCTTGATGTGCTAAACAACAGAAACACAAAAATAAAAGTGAAAAATCAATGAACAATTTTCACATTAAATACAAGATGGAAAACAGATAAATATTGACAATGGTTAAGATCATTGTGCGTAGAGTGATTAATTCTTTTGAGCAATACAATGTTCTTCTCTCTATAAAGAAAGCATTAAAAAATATTGAATCAAATAAAATCAAAGAGAGTGACTCGAATAAGCTACATTTGTAATTCTCGAGGAAAAACCTACTTCTCTCGTAGAAGTCTTGTGTAGAGAATAGACAGCTTGAGAGGCAACCTGTGAATAGTAAATAGATTTAAAAATTTCAAAACATCAAATCAATGGCATAATCTTTCAATAAAATTGTTATAGCAAACTGCTGCTCAAACCTTCAAGCCCATAGAAAGGAATTCCATGTCTGCTCCTTTCCTTATTGTTCCAAAGGGAGGATTCATGACAACAGTGTCAACAAGAAGGCCTGCACCATATCTCTTATTAGGTAGCCAAAAGGTTAAGGAAACTTTTTAATGTTGAAAGCATCTATATTTATGTATATGAATACATCAATATGATTCATTTTCAAGAACCACATTTCACAAGTGTTTCATTTTGTTAGACATGATGCTATTTCATGTACTTTCTTGACCTGAGTTGATCTCACTAACAATGTTGTGCAAGCTATGAAGTACTGCAGAGTAATCAGCCAACCAATAAAGCATGTTCAGATTCCACATTGGTTGTAAAATGATTTTCTAGATATTATAGACTATTCTACTTATGTATCTTCATTTAAAAAAAAATACTATGCAGTAGAGAAGAACAATGTTGAAAAAAAACACCTTCAAGAAAGATCAGAGACAATATACTATATGATAACCAAAAGAACACTAAAGGTTCATTCCAGCCTACCACTTAAGAACAATACCTTTCAAATTTAAGTTCTTTATGTCACACTGAATTAAGTCGATATCCAGCTGCACAATCAAACATTTAATGAAAAGAAACAAGTCATTTACATGTTTGAGAAAATATAATTGATCCTAGAAATAGCTAGTTAATACATCAAGTCTCTCACATACTACTTTCAGTTCTATTTCACAAAAATGAGCTTAACCATGCCAAATTCGACCACAGATACCAAAAATGTGAAAACCATGAAAGAACAACAGAGGAGCCAACAGCACCAAGATTGTTATTGCTGACTGTGGATATCATGGGGATATGCTCCAGATCTTAGGATGATGTAACAATTGGCAATGGCGTTAATGGTTTGTCGTTTCACGTGTTTTCGGCAAAGTTGGCATCTTTGTCGAGGCGAATCGGCCTAACCGCCGGGGTGGCCGGTCGGCCGACCTTGGTGGCGATCGAACCGCCGATTCTGAAAGTGAGAATTGAGCTGGGCCAAAAATAGAGGGTGTAGGCAAGAGAGGTGATTCTATTGCACTTGGTTCCATAATTTTTGGAGTCTCCAGTCAAAAGTTATACTGGATTGAAATTTCCAGTAGGTTTCGGTTTTTCAGAGAGGAAAAATGGCTAAGTCATTGCTGGCGGTCTGACCGGCCCATGTGTGGCGGTCTGACTAGCTAAGGTGTAGCTAGTTAGGTCAAGAGGAGATAAAGACGATGCTTTAAAATGCGTGCGTATGTGTCCCGTTTGTTTTGGGCCTTAACGGGAGCCCAATTGAGTCAAACTTCTAGAAGGTCTAGGCCTCCACTATAAATAGGAGAGGGAGGTGGCTGCACCTCCGCTTCGTCTCTTTTGCAATTCTTGTAAACCCTAATTTTCTTATGGAGAACTTTTGTGGAGGCTAAGGTTATTGATAGTTTGATGTGATTTTCGTGCTCTTGGATTGAGCATTGTCCTCCATTGATGGAGAGGTTGTAAGCCCATATCATATCAATCAATCAAAGGAAAGTTTGATCAATGTTTTGTCTCATTGCGTTCTTTCTCTCTATTTGATGATTTTGGATCTTTCTTTGATCCGTGAGTTTTTACTTGGTTTCTTCACGTGATCTAGCTTGCTGTGATGTGTGGGAATTTATCTAGGATCATCTTGATCATCAATCACCCACGAGCAAGAGTTTTGACCTAGTTTTCGTTTTGACCCGGTTTTGAACCCTTCTTCAATCAAATCGAAAAGGATCGCAATTCTTCCAAGAATTATCATAATCTTCGATTGGAATAGGTCCCTGATATCATAGAGAAGGTGTGCTCCAAGTTTCATCAAGTTTGGATTAGTAGATCAAAAGTTTCATCTATTTTCATCTTCGTCATCTGAGTCGTTCTTACGTTTCAGTACACCGGTGATCGGACCGCCGCAGAATCGGCCGGTCGGGCCGCAGAAATCGGTCCGACCGGTGTTGTCCCAGCGGTCCGACCGCCAGTGCATTAAGTTGCCTCAATCTTTGTTGATTTTGTCGTCTTGCTTTGGGGGTTTAAATTGGATTCATTATTAGTCTTTCATTTGTCTTGATATCTCGATCTTCATAG
Organism: Hsuehochloa calcarea; assembly: GCA_036346395.1. Classification (NCBI taxonomy): domain Eukaryota; kingdom Viridiplantae; phylum Streptophyta; class Magnoliopsida; order Poales; family Poaceae; genus Hsuehochloa; species Hsuehochloa calcarea. The sequence continues at coordinate 50,687,527 of CM070604.1, read as the reverse complement.
CTTCCATAGCTACTGGAGTAAAGTTTTATTGAATCAATATTTGTGAAAAAGTGAGCGTGCTCCTATTCACCCCCCCCCCCTCTAGTTGCCTTTTCGGTCCAACACTGACAAAACAGTGAATGTGGAGGGACATAAAAGGATAACTTAGACACATCAATGAAACATTAAATACAACCAAACTATTTCTATTTTAAATAAAAACCAGATTTATGAAGTCCCGTTTGACCATGGTATGAGAGCCATAGAAACCCTAGCCCCTTGACCACCAGTCGCTGTCCCCCAGCCGCCAGCCCTCAAATGCTTTTCTTTTCTTCCGCCGCCAACCACTCTGCATTGCTTTCCTCGCCACGCGCCGCCCGAGCCCTCCTGCCGTCGGATCCCGTGTCCCCGCCTTCACCGCCGCTGGATCCGCGCCGCCCGCACCGAATCTCGTCATCCCCGCGTCGCCCGAGCGTGATTCCTCTGCTCCACGCCAGAACGCGTCGGATCCGGATCGTCTTGAAGTCGCGCGGCCACCGTCGTCGGAGCTACCGCCGCCGCCTTCCAAGTGGCTCCCCTCTCCCGAGCGTGCCGGATCTGGGACCTCCTCTCCCGTGCTCTGCCAGCACCGCCAGCAGCTAGCTCCACGCCACCTGGCCAGCTTCGACCACTCGGATCTTGCATTCAAACCACCCCGGTCCCTTGGACTCCCCTATAGCCAACTCGGGCCACTGCTCTGCTCCGTATGGCTTCCGCCGACGGCTCTTTCGCCATCCCGCTCCCTTTGGTTTGTTTCAACGGAATAAACATTCTGGAGTGGGTTGTGCACCTGATTCACATCAGCGATCCAGCGCCTGGGTCATCTTACCGCGAGCACCCTGTCGGCCTCGCCCCACGGCCGATTCGCCGGCTCTTCACGGTGGTGCGGATCGAGCGGCTCAGAGGCCGACAATGCCTTGACTTGGAGGAGGCCACGAGCCCTACCGACCGAGCCGCACGCCTACGAACGATGGCAGGATGTCGAGGCTCATGCTACCACTATCCTGGTGGGTGGCATGCCCATGGCCATCTCCATGGATGTGGCGGAGCTGCTGATGACTCAGCTTATGTGGGAGCGCCTCTGAGCTCACTACCAGCCGACGAGTGATGCTATGTACCTCTCAGTTGTGCACCAGACACATTCTCTTCGGCAGCTCAATGCCACCGTGGATGACTTCTACCAGTAGATGCCTGATGTATGGCGTCGGCTTAACTCTCTAGGGCCGGATGTCTGCCGGACCTGTCCCTACTGTGTACAGCTCCGCGCTCACCAGGACTCACTGTCTCTACGACTTCTTGACGCGTCGACGACCTGAGTTCGAGACTGTGCGTGCTCAGCTCCTGACTCGCCACCCGCACCCGAGCTTAGTGGAGGCCCTCACGGGTGTGCGTGCTGAGGAGACTCGTCACCGTGGCGCAGCTCAGATGTAGGCTATCTTGTCTGCTTCGGCACCTGCTCCTTTAGCACCGACCATGGTCCCTCCCGCTCCCAAGGCACCAGTGGTTACTGCCTCTACTGCACCTACTGCCAGCGTGACGGACACAGGTATCAGAACTGCTACAAGTGAAGGAGGGACCAAGGTCACTGGGGTGAACGTTCCCCGAAGGGCTCTGGGGTTCCCTCCCACTCCGAAGCTGGCGCCCTCGCCAGGGCTCAGGAGCTGGCGCTTCTCACCAGGGCTCCTTCGGTGACGCCACGAGCAGCTCCTCTCCCTACTCCAGCGCATCGGTGTCGGCTCGTCCTCAGACTGATCAGGTTCTGCTCGTCTGGCTCTTGCTTCTCAGCAGTCTTCCACACCTCCGCCTCCTCCCTCGTCAAGTATCTTGTCTCCGTAGATCTTAGACTCTGGTGCTTCCTTTCACATGATACCATATTCTACCCATCTCACTTCTGTGAGTCCCACAACTCTTCCTTTTATTGTTCAGACTGCAGATGGTACCTCTCTTCCTGTTGCAGGCCGAGGCATCCTTTCCACTTCTTCTTTTCATATTCCTACAGTCTCTTATGTTCCTCAGCTTACATTGCAGCTTATGTCGGCTGGTCAAATCACTAATCACGACTGTCGTGTTGTTCTTGAGTCTGACTCTTGTTGTGTCTAGGACCACCGCACGGGCACACTATTTGATACTGACCCCCAGCGCCGTGATTCACAGCGTCTTTGAGAGCTAGACTGACTGCATCTTCCTTCTGCAGTCTCCACTAGCCAGTCAGCCACTATCACTGCCTCTGGTTTGTTGCGTCCTCCACTACTTCCTTCTCTCAGTGGCACTGCCGTTTGGGTAATCTCTACGGGTCGCCTCTATCGTCACTAGTAGATCGTGATGTTCTTGGGTCTGTTTCTGGGTACACCTCTTTACATTGTATGGGTCGCAAGTTTGGGAAGCAGATGTAGCTCCCCTATCCCTCTAGTGATTCTGTTTCTACTAGCCCTTTTGATCTTGTTCACTCCGATGTTTGGGATCCGACTCCCTTCGTTTCGAAAGGGGGTCATTCGTGTGTTTCGTGTCGACTCTGCTGGCGAGTACCTATTTGCTGCTTTGTGTCGCTTTCTCGCTGAGTAGGATACTCTTCCCTAGTACTCTTGTCCTGATGCTCACGCTCAGAACGGTATCTCTAAGCGTAAGCATCGTCACTTGCTTGAGACAACTCGTGCTCTCATGATTGCCTCTTCTGTTCCACCTCACTTCTGGGCCGAGGCTGTCTCCACTGCTGCTTTTCTCATCAATATGCAGCCTTCCACTTCTCTTCAGGGTTCTACTCCTGTCGAGCGTCTCTATAGTCGAGCTCCAGAGTACAGTCACCTTTGCAGTTTCGGCTGCGTTTGTTTCGTCCTTCTTCCACCTCGTGAGCGCATCAAGCTGACTGCTCTGTAAGCTGAGTGTGTTTTTCTTGGCTACAGTCATGAGCATAAGGGTTATCGTTGCTACAACCCTGTTGCTCGCGGGATGTCACTTTCGACGAGTCCCGGCCTTACTACCCTCGTTTCCCCACTATCAGCTCGGATTCTCTTGTTGAGTCGATCTCCTTTCTTATTTTTCTTGACTCTCAGCCTTCCACTACAGTTTCACTTCATCCTCCACCTTCTTCGCCTCCCTCTCCTCCGGCTCCACCTATTCCCCCTCCACCGGAGTTTCCTTCACTCTCTTTTGTTGAGATTCCACCCTTTCCTCTGCCTACTGCTTCTCATGTTGAGCCTCCATCTTTGCTGGGACATGTTCACAGCTCTTCTTCTCCGTCCTTGCTGGGTCCAGCTACGTCTTCTCCTCCCAGATACGATTTTCATGATCATCACACTGTCAAGCCTCCTGAGCACTACGGCTTTGCAGTCGCTGCTCTTTTTGAGCCTACGACTTACCGTGAGGCTGCTGCTCACCCTGAGTGGCATCTCACGATGTCTGAGGAGATTGCTGTTTTGGAGCGTACTGGCACTTGAGAACTTGTGCCCTTACCTGCGCGTAGGGCTGGAAACGAGCCAGGCTCGGCTCGGCTCGTTGTGGCTCGGTTTAAACTCTGGCTCGGCTCGGCTCGGCTCGTTTGGAAAACGAGCTCGAATGAAGGCTCGGCTCGGCTCGAAAAAAGCTCGAGCCGGCTCGAAAAAGCTCGCTCGAGCTCGGTAGAATAAAATGATTATATGAGTCATTTATCATCAATTCAAAATCCAATCATCTTGATTATATGGGGTTGCACTCGGCTCGTTTGGCTCGCGAGCCGGCTCGAGCTCGGCTCGAAACTTCACCGAGCTCGAAGCCCGGCTCGGCTCGGCTCGCAACAAGCTCGAGCCGGCTCGCGAGCCGCGAGCTTTTTTGCCACCCCTACCTGCGCGTGTCACTACCATCACGTGCAAGTGGGTGTACAAGATCAAGACCCGCTCGGATGGTTCCCTTGAGCGCTATAAGGCTCGTCTTGTGGCACGTGGTTTTCAGCAGGAGTATGGTCGTGACTACGATGAAACTTTCACTCATGTTGCTCACATAACCACTGCTCGCGCTCTCCTTGTTGTAGTCTATGTTCGACAGTGACACATCTCTCAGCTGGACATCAAGAGTGTCTTTCTCAATGGCGAGCTGCGTTAGGAGGTCTACAAGCAGCCACCCCTAGGTATTCTATCCCTAATGGCATGGTTTGTTCCCTTCATCGCTCTCTATGGGCTCAAACAAGCCCCCTCGTGCTTGGTTCGACCGCTTCTCCTCTATTGTCACTACTGTCGGCTTCTCCGCTAGTGATCACGACCCTACACTCTTTGTACACACCTCTTCTCGAAGTCGAACATTCCTCCTTCTATATGTGGATGATATGATCATTACTGAAGATGACTCTCAGTACATTACCTTTGTGAAGGAACGCCTCAGTGAATAGTTCTTGATGTCTGATTTGGGTCACTTCGGTATTTTTTTGGAATTGAGGTCACTTCTACGCTTGAGGGCTACTACCTCTCCCAGGAGAAGTACATTTAGGATATCCTTGCTCGCGCTTGTCTCAGATCAGCACATGGCGGATACTCCTATGGAGCTTGGTGTTCACCTTCGGCCTACTGATGGTGAGCCTCTTGAGGACCCAACTCGCTACCGCCATCTTGTCGAGAGCCTCATCTATTTTGGGATCACTCGACCTGATATTTCTCACTCAGTTCACATTCTGAGTCAGTTTGTCTCTGCTCCCGCTCAGCTTCACTACAATCACCTTCTTCGTGTTCTACGATATCTTCATAGGGCCATCACTCATCGCCTTTTCTTTCCTCACTCCAGTTCTTTGCAACTTCAAGCGTACTTTGATGCGACTTGAGCTAACGATCATTCTGATCGCCGGTCTCTTTCTGGCTATTGTGTTTTCCTTGGTTCCTTCTTGATTGCCTCGAAGACCAAGAAGCAGACTGTCGTTTCCCGTTCGAGTGGTGAGGCGGAGTTGAGAGCCATGGCGTCGTTGACAGCTGAGATCACCTGGCTTCGGTGGCTACTTGAGGATTTCGATGTTTTAGTTTCTGCACCGACTCCTCTCTTATCAGACAATACTGGCGCGATCAGCATTACTCGAGATCCCTAAAGCATGAGATCACCGAGCACATTGGAGTGGATGCTTCGTACATGAGATCGCAGGTGCAAAACCAAGTTATTGCTCTTCAGTTTGTGCCTTCAGAGCTTCAGTTAGCAGATTTCTTCGGCAAAGCACAGACTAGAGTTCAGTATAACTTCTACCTCTTTAAACTCAGTGTTGTTGATCCACCATGAGTTTGAGGGGGGTGTTAGATATGTATATAGCTTAGGGTGTTCTTTGCATATTGACCAACCATGTACATGTTATATTGGCCTTTTGGCCCATTAGAATAGATGAAGTCCCATTGCAACACACCCAACAGCTTTGTCAACTCCATAATTGCATTCAATATAATGCAAAGGACCTGACCTAGTACAGGAGCCAACTTGTATATGACTTTAGCTTATTAGTCCCAAAAATTAACTCCCACCAACTGCAGCTATATGGTGTTTCCATGTGGATGGAAGGCACAGGCCCAAAATAACTCACCCGTTTGGTCCTGGAACCTGGTCTCAGCTTACAAGGCCATATACTGACATTGAGACTAGCCAGACATGCCGTAATTATGTATAGAAGATATGTGTGATCCATCACATGTTATCAGAATACCATCCATAGATCTCATATTTTATTGGGCAACGAAACTTCCAAATTTAAACATATCACTATATTAGGGTAGCAATTCCACATAAAGGATTTTCATGGATTGTCAAAATTGTAATTTGGTCCTAGAAGTGCCATGTGCCACGTTCTAAGTCCCATAGCCCTGTCCCTATAAACTTATTAAGAACTATATAATGTTAAAGGCATCAGCAGTGCATAATGTTAAAGGCATCAATTGCCCTCCCGCCTAGCCCGTCTAACCGATTTATCCCGCCTAGACGGCGATTAAGCGCTAGGCACTGGTCCGCCGTCCGACTAGCACCTAACGCTTAGGAGAACACTGATGCACTGTGCAGAATTTGGCGGTGAAGCAAGCAGTAATCCAGTAACAAGTGAAAACAAGAGAGAATGGAATCAATATGAAGGTTTCTCTGCTTCAGACTAAATCAATTGTTATAATGGGTAACAAAAACAATGGCGTACCTCCAGATCAACAGCATTTTCTTGAGCAAGTTCAAGGGACTGTGGGTCAATATCAATACCAATAACATGTCTGTTGTTTTGCAACCGTAGTGAATAAGATTAAGAATCAGAAATCAACAAAATAGCAACAAAAATGTTAAAGATACACATTGATTTCTTAGAGTATTCTTCAGTATATGAGTTCATTCTATGCCATGGAATGAGTGTCACATGGACACATACTCATACCACTTTTTTGTTTCATAGAAATATGTGGCCGCAACTATGAAATTGTATTGTGCAATGCAATTTTGACCAGCAAACTGGAAACTTGTACAAAAAAATATGGGGTAAACTGAAGTAAATCAAAAAAACACAGTATTTTCTTTTCTAAGCCCTTCGGGATGAGTAACAAAGTAAATGTACAACTCCCTTTCCTCATCCCCTACCCAGAAAAAGAAAAGAACAAGAAGTTCTCAGCACAATATTGGTGTGGAAAGCTATGAAACTAACTATGTACATGAAGTCATATTCACAGAGAGATTTGTGACATCCAGGAAGAACAGTTCCCCTTACAAGGTTTCAGTTCAAAACCTACAATGTCAGAAAATACACTAAGGCAGTTGGCTAGGTGAGCTTTTATGGTAGTTTACTGCACACTAAGATCCCATCACTATTGGTATATCAGCACACAAACATCATGAACCACTGTACTGCCTATTAGGTAAAACCTTTGTTTCCCCCAAAACAAGGGTAAAACCGTATTCTGCAGAATCAATCACCATACCATCGCAGAGGCAACCACCCTTCATTTAGGTTGATAAGTGTTAAAAGAAGTGTGCAAAATGATGTGCACTGGAATTAAAAAATGACAACGCTATTGCACGGTTAAGGAGTGGGGATTTTTACTGATGTCGACAAAAAAAGGGAGAATTGGGAAAAGAACTTGCTTGACTGAATATTAACGAGCGTAACAATACTTACTCAGCATCCAGCAGAGCACTAGACACAGCCAGGGTGCCACAGCCGCAGCCAAAGTCAGCTACCACTTTGCCAGATATGTCATCGAAAGAATTCTCCGCCTGACAGGTTTACCGAGTCACCATGAGCAAGATCAAAGAAAGATAAGATCACACCAGAATCACTTGAATTTTAGCATATGACCACCACCCGCGCCCGATACCCAAGGAAAACTGTACTCTCCAGTATCTGTCTACTTGATTATCTATGACAAAGGAGCAGTTTGGTTGGTCTGGACATGGAACCAAAGCTGCACACTTGTGGCGCCCAATTCCACTCACATATCACAACAAACAAAGCTCGGGGTGGGCATTCAAAGGTCCAAGAATCGACATCTCGCCTAAAGCAAAGCAAAGCAAGAAGGCATCAGAATCGGAACAGGGTACTACCGTGTAGAGCATCCGCGACGCGATGTGAGGGCCCGTCGCATACTGCTCCAGCTCCACCTGCACCCACAACACAACACCACCGGCGGCAAAAGTCATATATTCCTCCCCTCTTTCTTCCCCCCTTCTTTTGGGCGCAAATCGAGCAGGAGAGGCAGAGGAAAGAGGGTCGGAGGCAGTGAGTGGGCGGCGGCGGCGGCGGCGGGGAGTAGTATACCTTGGGGCTGGAGAACTGGGTCAGGCCCCCTAGGAGGCCCTCGAGCTGCTTCAGCTTCATCTCCTCCTCCCCCTCGCCGTCGCCGTCGCCGTCGCGAAGCGCACGAGGAACGCCGTGGATGGAATTGGATTTCTCTTCCTGCCGGCGAGGCGAGCCACTGGCGCCTCCGACGCCGAGAGCGCAGCTTTTCTTTGGGGCCGGCGACCCCGAAACTGGGCTGGAACTGGCCCGCGCCGATGGAAGGTGGGCCCGCGGACTCGTGGGTTGGTGGAAAACGAGCCCAAACCGACTGCAATGTGGGGGGAAAAGCTTTCGTGCGCGTGATCTCCTCGTGCCGTGCGGCCGGTCGAGTAGAAACTGTCCGTGTCCACCTACGGCGGTTGCTTCTGCCGCCTCTCGCGTCGGCCTCGATTGTGCAACTGACGCCGCGCCGCGTGACGGACGTTCGTCTTGGGCGGCGCCGTGCGGTGGCGGCGCGCGCGCGTACGTAGGTACGTGCCGCTCGTCCTCGCCGCTGGGCTTCTTCTTCTGGCAAAACTCTCATTGTTAGGTTATTCTTTATCTATCAGCATGCGTGCGTGAATGGCCGGGTGTTGAATTTGGTCACCATGGTTTGGCACTACTTTGTTTGGGGCGTGGGTTTTCTGCAAGTCGTTGACATGAAGGGGTGGCAAAAAAAACTCGTGGCTCGCGAGCCGACTCGAGCTCGTTTTTTTTTATCCGAGCCGAGCCTTAGGTTTAGCTCGACAAAAAAACGAGCCGAGCTCGAGCCGCTCGTCGAGCCATTCGGCTCGGCCCAAAAATCTCCGGACCAATCACTGCAGTCTTCACCGATTCATCCACGCGACCACGCCTCCCCCGACTGGCCGACTCCCGACCTCGGCTCCTCTCAGATCCCCTCCCACTCCCACCCCGACGACGCCGCCGCCCATCCACTCTCCTCCTCTCCCAGCCAGATCCCCTCCCACCCCCATCCACCTCCGAGCCTCCGGCTCCCAGATCCACCGCCGCCCGTCCACCCCCCCGACGCCGCCGCCGCCCGTCCACCACCACCTCCTCCGGCTCCCAGATCCACCCGACGCGCGCCCGCCATCAACCCCGCCCCTCTCCGGTCTCCACCCCACGACGGTCGGCTTCCGCCTCTCCATCAACCCCGCCTCTCCAGACTCCGGTCTCCACGGCGGCGGCGGCCGGCCTCTCGCCCTCTCCACTGACGCGCCGCCCGTCCACACCCGACGGCGACGCCCGCCATCAACCCCGCCCCTCTCCAGTCTCCACCGCCGACGGCGGCTTCGCCTCTCCATCAACCCCGCCTCTCCAGACTCCGGTCTCCACGGGCGGCGGTGGCCGACCTCTCGCCTCTCTCCCCGATCGCGCCGTCCACCCTCCGACTCCCAGATCCACCCGACGCCGCCGCCTCGCCATCAACCCCGCCCCCTCTCCAGTCTCCACCCCGTCGACGGCCGGCTTCTCGCCCTCTCCATCAACCTCGCGCCCTCTCCAGACTCTAGTCTCCACGGGCGGCGGCGGCCGACCTCTCGCCCTCTCCACCCGACACCGCCGCCCGTCCACCCCCCTCCGGCTCCCAGATCCCGAGTTGCATGGATCAGGATCGGCATCAACGGAGCTTGGAGTCTCGTGCGCTAGGGAAGAAATCGGCCGGTGTTGGGAATGGATTATGAATTTATTCTGAAGTTCTCAACCATATTTGTTTCTAGTATTTGTATCTAGCAGGTAGATATGAACTTGAAAACCAAAAAGGAATTATAGAGGCATGGCTTTACCCATTCTGATAAGGAACAGACCTTAAGATGGATTAAATGGATTATGTTGAATGAATAGATGTATCATGTAAACTTGTGATTGTGGATTTGTCATGTATGATGTATGTGAGTATGTCTTTAAGAAAACCATTGAATAGATGGTTCTGGAGTCTGGACTTTTGCATTTCAGCATTTCTGATTGTCATTCATATTCTCTCGTCCGCGGCCCGCCGCTGCTTTGCTTTTTCTTTGTCTTCGAGCCGAGGTGAGCCAGCTCATGAGCCCTTCGAGCCGGACTTCGAGCCGAGCCGAGCCTGCCCCTTGGCTCGTGCCCAGAATGAGCCGAGCCGAATTCCAGACCGAGCCCGGGCGAGCTTGGCTCGAGCCGGCTCGGCTCGGCTCGTTTCCAGCCCTAATGACATGAATGAATTTGCAATTTAAGGGGCTAATATATGATTTTTCTCTGAAGTATTCAGGCCAAATTGGTTGCATAACCTAGTGAGAATCATTTTTTACCGAGAACACACAATAATTACAAGCACCAAAACAAGGGAGTCAAAACAAAGAGAAAGATTAAAAAGAGCAGATATATGGAAAAAAAACAGAACAATTGTGATTGAGGTGCATCCCCAATACAGGAAGCAATTACTCCTGAAATGACAGTGCCTCCAAACAACGGAGTCCCACCAAGCGTCAGTTAACAAACTCTTCAGTAATCCGCTGAAGCAAGGTGTCAAGACTTGTGTGATCTTGGTTAAAGATCATGTGGTTTCGTTCTTTTCAAATCATCCAGGCCACTAAAATGATTCAAACCCCAGCCAGAATCTAATGTTCACCATTTCTTAAGATCAAGGGGTGCTAAAACGTGATCATGTATCCATTCATTCGAAACCTCAAGGGCAATAACGAATTGCATAGCGTTGTGTTGAGGCTGATGTCAAAAGAAGGTAACAGAAATGTTGGGACTCAAAAATACAATTCTGGACCCTCTATGTATACTGCACTAGTTCAGGATCACGCTAGTGCACACAGTGGCAATATCGATGAAATATTATTTCCATATGCAAAGATTGACTAATAAATAGACAAATAACAATAATTATCATAGTAACGGTCTTAAGGTCAAATCTTACAATTAATGCCTCACAAAGCGGATAGCTCAATAAAGCTACAGCGGAACGTAACGAAATAACTTCAGTGAAGCCCATCCATATACCCACAGGCAATCGGCTGGGGTAGCGTGACCTAGTTCTCCACGATCCTTGAAGTAGACCATATTGACTGGCGATTCCTCCACTTCTGTTGATTGATTATAGCAAGCATGAGAACACAATCGTACTCACAAGTCATACCACATAATGCAATTTATAGATGTTGTCTTATTCCAAAGGAATGATTTCTGTGGTTATTTTGCATAAAGCAACATTTGCAATTGAATATAAATAATAAATTGAGAATAATATTTAAAACAAATAAACAGTAATAGTTTAACATTTGTTTTCACAAAAAAACACACAGTCTAAACAAGTTGTTCACACAGCCATATGACTTAGATCACACAGCTCCCTTCCTAAATATTTTATAAAAATCTACCCCTCATGTGAAATCCCCGAGCATGTCCATGACCGCGGACGCGGCTATTCCAATAGATTGATTAAGCACTCTGCAGAGATTATACATTTTACCCACAAGATGCAACCAACTGGATTAAAGCTGATCACGACCAAACCTTTCGGTAACTTCATCTCGAGCATTGACACTCCCGATGTGCTTTACTGTCGTCCAATTTGTACACACAGCCCTTGGTACAACACACATTGTTGGATCTGAAGACGGCGAACCACTAATAGATGTGACCTAAAAACGGCGGTACACACCTTCCACATTGGCACACAGCCTAACCTATCTGCCTGAGTAGTCAATGTCAAGACTCCATAACTTACTAAGTTAGGCATGTCCCATACCAGACATGTGGTCGTACATTAAAGCTCAGTTCAATGACGCACAAAGTTAAGTTCTTAATTGACCAAGGCAAAACTTCTAATTTCTAACTAAATATCACACAGACTAATATTTCCATCCACACAGTTTCCACCATATCACACAGTATCTACCACTTGCCTCAGTCTAAACCTTTTCTCACCCTATTAGTTAAGTGCAACACATGTCATCAACGAGTAATAGCACACAGCATACACACTTTTATCATATAGTTTCATAATCACTTAGTCAAGTTTATATTTACAACTCACATGAGATGATGACTCGTAGCATGACTAAGCAATCTACTCGTATCTAGCCAACCCACGTTGGTGCTACAATAATACCAACTAATAATGAACCAACCTAGGCTAACAAAAGAATATGACATAACAATAGACAAGGTGGATATAACAATTTGGATTAATAACTAAACCTAAAAGCATTTAAATAAATACTTGAAATAGAATGCAATAATTTGAATCAAAGTATTTTAAAAACTGGATTCAACATGATCAAAGGTATAACTTGTCTTGCTATAGCAATGATGGTCTTATTTATATTTGATCTTCCACTTCCTTGAACTTCAGCTCCTTCGGACGATTCCGGGACTTCGACGTCTAATGAGAAAGAAAGCGCAAAACAAACAAAATTCAAAAAGACAAATCAAATAAACTCCAAATTGAAATTGAATGGTACTGGAATATAGATATTGAATTTAGATGAATTTAGAAACTTGAATGGGTTCAATCGAAATTCGAACGGAGGAGAACGAGTTCTCAAAAGTTGAAATTCACATGAAATGTTGAAAAAAGAAAACAAAGAGAGAACTGACAATTAGGGTCTGCGGAATATTCTTAGAATATTCTATTCTAAAAATATTAGAAAATGACTAAGTGAATGACAGGTGAGACCTACTGATATTTATGAATTTCTAGAATTAAAATAATTCCAGAAATAAGGTAAAGAGAGCAACATGTGGAACCAATAAGATAATAGGATTTTTCGAGAATTAAATTAATTCTTGAAAATAGGATTAGGGGTTGACATGCGGGCCACTGGTCTATGGACCAGGTCAACGGAGATATGCCGGTCCACGATGGACCAAGCTCATGAATAGGGTTTGACCAAAGGTTGACTGACATACGGGACCCGTATGTGAGAGAAATAATTAAGGTTTTGAGTTGAGTGGATGACATGTGGGGTCTACATTTAAGTGAGAGAAGATTAGATATATTGTCTGGTTTGATTGACTTACAAGCGGTGCCTTCCACCCGTGAGAACAAGGATGCCAGAGAAACGTGATAGCACAAGCAAGCAATTGACCATTGAAATCAACAGACAAGGCCAATTGGTTTTGGCGCACATAAATCTTGTAGCTTGCATGGTCCAGAGAAGCACAAAGGAAATGATATATACTTTGGGCCCACATGAAAGAGAGGAAGGAAGGAGATTCAACAGAGAACAAACAATCCACATAGAATCACAGAACCAAAAATCAGACAACGAACAGAGAAGCGGCTCCTCCTGGTGCATGGGATGGACAACGGCCGGAGATGAACCAGCGACGGCGAAGGGGCAAAACGGAACAACAACGATGAGACGGACAAGATGACGCGATCAAAATAGCGAGAAACGACACCATGTGACAGCAGCGAGGAGAAGAATAGCGACTGCGGTGGCCTCACGAGTGAGTACCACTTCGGGCGATGTTCTGCGAAAAGGAAGGTGAGCACGGCGTAAAACGCGGCGACGCGAACCCAACAGTGGTAGAGTTGAAGGTAGGGGATCAACGGTCGTGGAGTATTTTATCGGAGAAGGAAGATAGGCCTAGAGGAGAGAGAACGCTCGATTCTCAGTGTATGCTGGATGAAACTTGAATATAAAAGATGGCAAAAATAGGTCTTGATGAGAGCTACAGGATGACGCAATCGGATTTTGAAAAAACTCACCGAGGAGACGAGGAACGCGATGAACATGTTTCAGCTTTATGGCTTGATATGGTCGACGGTGCTCCGGCGATCTTCTGGTGAAGGGGACGAGATGTAGACGTAGAACGCGACGACGCGAACCCAACGCCACATACGGTTCGGCTGGGGGACGTCGGATAACGGCGGAACTCGCCGGAGAAGACCTTTGGTTGGTGCTCGGTATTTTACCGATAGCGACAAAAAATAGATTGATTTGGAGAAAACCGAATCAGGGGATTGGAAGAGGAGAACAAGACGGACGTTTGGACGCGAACGGTTTGCTTTTATATGAATCGAGGAGGGAGATATAATTTTTGGAAGTTTCGGTTGTGATACGTATGGGAGAATCGGTTCGGTTTTGGTTTCTCGGCTGGGATGAACAGTAAATCATGCAGTACTGTAGCAACCGAGAGGGGAGAGAAAAACGAAAGAATTTCAGAATGAAATAAAATGCCAAAAATCAAGGAGATCAAATAAATAGCAAACAAATTCAAAAAAATCTCAAAAAATTCATTGGAACACAAGGAAGTCAAATAACATAGATTTTTATTTAATTAATGTTTAGATTAATTAAATTAAATATTTTTAATTTAGAAAATTCTCAATTAAGCTTTATTAATTCAAATAAAATTAGTGGTATTTTCCAAAGACCTAAACTACTCAAAAGATTTTTGAAAAACTAAATTTTGGAACGTTAAAAAACCTCCCCCCTTAAGGGAATCTCGTCCCCGAGATTCAGACCGTCTAGGGAATAGGTTAAAGAACTTAGCATTCAGGTGCTCTTTTTGGTGTCAATCTGCTTTGACTTTGATAAAACTGCTCTTCTGAACACTTACAGAACAAACATCTTGCTTCTTGTTGAACTTCTTGCTACAACGAAAACTTGACAAATTAGCTCTTGGCACGCAAGGTCTTTTGGCAACTTGATTGCTTCTGATGGGATTGCTTGATTGGCTCTCGAAGGCACTTCTGGAGTTAAGGAAATCTTGCTGCTGACTGGTAATTCAGGTTAACAAGCTAACTCTTCTTCTGAGCTTCAAAATATGAATTGACTAACATGCCTCTGTCACCTCTATCGCAACTTCTTAGCACAGAACTGCAACATGCATCCTGAAGCTAGACATGACTGCGAGGGTGATAATCAGCATAATCTGTGTAGCTTTTTTGCTTGAACTAAGCTACGTGCAATCCCTTTAAGATTAAAGATATTTGGCCTTCTACTTCATTGTAAATGCAAAATCCACATACTTTGTGATTTGATCCGCTTATATATGAGCGATGTCTCACACGATCAACCACTGTGACCTTCAGATGGTGACAACTATGAAATGGCTGACATCTGGTGTTGTAGGAGAACTCTGCATACAACACTTACTTGCTCGAATTGGTACTATGAGTTAAGGCACAAACTCGCTATTTCTTTCCATCTATCCACTGATTTAGGGTTATACATAATACTGATATTTAAGTGAGTATCCAAGGCTTCATACACAATCTATTGCTAACAAGAGGTAAACTGAGATCCTTCATCTGACGCTAGCTCTTCTGGAACATCGTGGAAACTGACCATCTCTGTCGACCTGACACTATACCAACTCTGGCGAATACCATCTCCGTGGTATACAACTTCTGTTGTATACCACTATGCTAGACGGTCTCCAAACTAGGGAATATTGGTAGGCATGAAGTAGAAATTTCTGTCAAATGCTCAACAATCGTTTCTTCCGGAAATTACCTCCCGATTGGGTCTTGGAAAAATCTCATATTTGAATTCTCATAGATAGGAGTACTCTGATTGGCCTTTGACATACTAGCCGACTTTCTGATATATCAAACACATGGTAACACATTCTGTGACATTTTGCCTTATATTGGATCATCACAATTCAACTTTGAGATCCTTGTACACCTTGGTACTTTCAGGGGAAATGGAATGCTTGCACTCAAATGTTGGTTTGAGCATCAACACTTGAGTTCCTTTCTGTTGGACCGAAAAGGCGACTAGAGGGGGGGTGAATAGGAGCACGCTCACTTTTTCACAAAATATGAATTCAACACAATTTCACTCCAATAGCTATGATGAAGCTATGAAGATCAATATACCAGTACAGCGGAAGACTAGTATTGAATCCAATTAAACCCCTAAGCAATGCGACAAAAATCAGCAAGAATCAAATCTAATCATAGGTGGCGGTCGACCCATTATTATCTTGGCGGTCGGCCCGTACTAAATCGATCGACCTGCGGTGTGGGGCGGTCGGCCGGCACCAAATCGGTCGACCGACGGTGTGGGGCGATCGCGAGCGAGCTCGAGCAAGAAAATCACCGATGACGAAGTTGCAATTAGGTCTAACTTTTGATTCTCAACTCCAAACTTCACGAAACTTTGCACACACCTTCTCTATGATATTAAGGACCTATTCCAATCAACAAATATGATAATTCTTGGACGAACAAAGATCTTTTACGATCTGATTGAAGAAGGGTGCAAAACCGGGCAAAGGTGAAAACTAGATCCAATCGCTTGCTCGTGGGTGATTGATGATCAAATTGATCCTAGATGGGTTCCCACACATCACAGCAAGCTAATCCACGTGAAGAAATCAATCACAAACTCGCGGATCAAGGAAAGCCCTAAAATCACGAAATTGAAAGCAAGAACGAAAAGAGACTTATCTCAAGCAAACCTTGCATAGATTAAGAACGTGATCGTTGCTGGATTACACCCACACTATCATGGATTAGTGGTCAATCCAAGATCACGAAATTCACCTCAAACCACCAAAAGCTCTAGCCTCCACCTCAACTCTCCCTAAGACAATTAGGGTTTTGAAACATAAAAAGGCGAGAGAGAGGGGTGTAGCCACCACCTCCTCCTATTTATAGTGGAGGCCTAGAACTCCTAGGGTTTGACTCAATTGGGCTCCCGTTAAGGCCCACTAACAAACGGGTCACACACGAACGCTTCACAAAGCGCCGTTTTTAACCTTTTGACCTAAACCGCTTCACCATGCACCATGGATTTGCCAATAAGTCACCCTTGTCCATCTTGTGTCACGCTTGAGTCGTTGACCTCACCCGGCATCGTCGATCGTTCTGGACCTCAACTCTCCAAGTCTAGTCACGATCCTCCTCGCCGTTGACCGTCGTTGACCACCAAGCAACCTGCACAACCACAGACAAGCAAACACGAATTCGGGAACAAGTTCTTCACAACTTGACCCATGTTAGTCAAAACATGCATCATGCAAACCATATGCCACGATACCAATGACTTTGACCTAACAAATCAATATTGCCACGAAGTTGGCCGACGTTCAAGTCAATACCGGTCTGACCGCTCCAGGTGAGCCGGTCGGACCGCCCCTTGGCCGGTCGGACCGCTCCCTGTGAGCCGGTCGGACCGCCCCTTGGGACTTAGCCGAAATTCATACCCTCAAATTTCGAAACCTTCTGGAAATTAAAAACGAATAGAACTTCTTACTGGAGACTCCAAAAATTATGAGACCAAGTGCATTGGGATCCCCTCACTTGCCTACAACACCTATTTTTGGCCCAGCTCGTTTTGAACAATTTTAGGTCACCGCCGGTCCGACCGCCCCACATGGCCGGTCCGACCGATTTGGGACCGGTCGGACCGCCGTGCTAGGACCGGTCGGACCGCCCCTGTCCAGTATGCCTGACACTTTGTCGAAAACACGTGAAACGACAAACCGTAAACACCATTGCCAATTATCACATCATCCTAAGATCTGGAACATATCCCCATGATATCCACACTTTCTATCAAAAACGCAGATATGCTCATTGATTTGTGAATCATTTGGTTCGCCTTCAGCGGGTTCTCAGGCTTTACCTTGTTTCAAGGGGAACTGATTTCCTTGACAAAACTGTCATCTCACAAACTTGTTAACACTAATTTTCTAGTATCGGCTTGAACTCTCGGGTTCAACAAATATACTCTTGCTCTAACTCAATATTCAATTTCTGGGTTTCACAGGTAACTTTAGCTGACTCTTCGCTTGATCAACAGGTTATTGCGGTGCTCTTCTGACTCAAAGCAGATGCCACTATACTGATCTGAACCGAGGGAACAGACTCCAACCTCATGGTTCTCAATCCAGTAAAAACATATTTGTTTTTGCATGAGAGCAGATTTCCAATTATGACGGGCATAATTCACTACTTGAAACTTTAGTTGTTAGGAAGTGCTGGCGAAACTTCTTAACACATAAATTCTTGGATGTTCCGTGATAAAAGTTATCAAGTTTCTTTCAGGTAGTTGGTAGTATGACACTGGAGCAGTGATCGATCTTTTCTAAAATTCTAACAAACTCATTTCACTTTTGGCGATCTGGGTGAACTTGTCATTTTACAACGATGATGGTCTTGACCATCTTGGAACGATTGTCTCACTGATCTTCCGCTGACACTGTCTCAAAACGACTGTCTCACTAGTATTCAATTGACACTGTCCAGTTCATGGACGATCTTTAAAAAACTGCATTTCTTTCTCAGAACTCAAACATGTTGATTCTGAGGTTCTGAGGATTAGCTCTTGAATAAACTAAAATTCTCGCACATCCTTGTGCTAACAACTTACTTTATAATCAACATTGGTGCTTGCCAAGCTGGCGAGTTTGATTTAACACTGCTTTTATCTGAGAAAATCATCTGCTTTGTTGTATCATTTTTGCAAACTCATTGGTAACTTTTGTCATATATCATCTCTGACGTAAATCCTTCTGGAATTGGCTGATCTTGGGTACCAAGTCAAAGACAAACTTGACTTCTAATCTGGTTGCATGTTGTATAGATCACTTGCAATGACAACTGTATACGGTTTTGCAGATATGAACATTATCCCATGACTAAATTCTTCAACCATTTATTGTTGCCTCACTGCTATGCAAAATGATACGGTGGAATTCAACATCTCATTCCATGGTTACGGCTCTACGACATGCAATCAACATGACTCCACGCCTGATTACTCGCCTTGCAAAGGCATACGCTGAGAGGGCTATCCAATGATTTAATATCCAATAATTCATTTTCTTCATAACTTGCATACAAAGATATCCATCTTTTGGCTCTCAAACAAAGGAAATGCTACAATGATTCTCTGACTTTTTTGTTACGGACAGAGGCATGACACTGCAGAGGCTGGTATCATCAATCTAGGCTTTCTTGGTAATATCATCGCACAAACTTCTCTTCTTTGACTGCTTTGTTGGGCAAACGGATCCTGCTGCTTTACCACCTACTATGGGTGTTACAAACTTGACTGAAATTATTTCTAAAATTCTTGCGTCTGGAGTGGGTGACTGGTTCTTCTGAGGACACTGGCTGATGTAGTGACCTTCTTTGCGGCAACTATTGTAGCATGAACATGTCGAATCTTGTAACTTTTCTGACAGGGCAATGGCGGAACGACTATCCTCCTTGAGGGTTGAAGCTTATCGCTTTGCAGGGCATCTCTTGGCATAGTGGTCTTGCTTACCACACTCAAGACACTCTACTGGTGATACCTACTTGCTTCTCTTTCGAGGCTGGTTACCAAAGTCAACATTTTGCTTTTGTGATTCTTCAGCTGACATATCTTGCACTGACAATGGTTTGCCTTATTTTGCTAATGCTATGACAGCGGCTCGGAAGTTTTCTCACTGGCGCTGTGTTGCATAAGTCAACACTAAATACATGGGGCATTGACTCAGACAATAATCATCGCCTTCACATAAGAAATATGTGATCTTGCTCATTGAACATTCTCCAACATAATGATTTCCTTCGCAACTAGAACAATTGATATTGTACTCATCGACGCGGTGGCCTATTTCTCCACAATGGGTATATGCACAATCTTTTGACCTTTCTGGTTGGCAGCACTTCAAATGACAATGGCTAGATCAGATGTAGGACACTGGAATAGCTGGTCTCTCTTGTTCACTCTTGCTCGATGTTATATACTGTTGGCAAAAAACAGTGGCAAACTCTGCCCAAGTGATGGTTTGCTTGTCCTGGTGGGCGGCGCGAAAGTTTTTCCACCAATCTAATGCAACTCCTTCTAATTGGTGAGTAGCATAGAGAACTTTCTCATTATCGTTGCATTGCATGACAGTTAGCTTTTCTTCTATGGTGCGAATCCAGGATTCTGCATCCTTGAGCTTGACTAATCCTTCAAAGATAGACGGTTTGGTAATCATGAACTTCACAAACTCGAACTAAGGGCGTGCCGTTGGGATGGTAATGAGTTGTGTATCATTGTAAAAGTTACTACTATCCGACGGTTGCATCGTCGCTTGCATGAGATGATGCCAGGTGGCAGGAAGCGAATTCAGGCTCTGATGTTTCACTACTGGCACTAGAGATAGCTGTTGGTTGGCATCTCTTCTAATACTAACACTGGTGACAGTACGACGGCTTGCTTGATTATTTTGATTCAACAAACTGACTAAAGTGACGTTGGTCTGATACTGCTGGGTCATCACGTTGTTCATGTTCTGCATTATCGCGTTCTTGAGTTGAGTCTGAGCTACCAAGAATTATATCATGACTGGATCTGCTACTCCTGGTACTAACAATTGTTCACTGGAATTGACAAGATCTGAACTGGCACAGATTGTCTCAAGATTACTGACAAGGTTAGTTTTACAGAGGCTCTCCATCTATTGGCTGACCAAGGCTTAATAGATGAGAGGGAAAAGCATAAGGTAAGGAGAAGACAATCCATTAAGGGGAGCAGGTTTAACCCAAGGAACACACAAATAGCCGAAAAGCTATTAAGAGGCATAAAACTCAAAGCCAAACTGCATACAGAGGGAAGAAAATAAAAATCTAATCGTCTAGTCGATTAAACTCTAACTTAACTGGGAGACTTGGCTCAACAAACGAGAGAAACAAACACTGATTTATCCTATATGGCTAGTCTGAAGAAAACTTGAACTGGTCACGGTCTTCATCAAACGTTGACTCCTTGTGATCCTTGCAGACGAATCTTCAAGAAAGACAGGGGTGACGTACAACTTCTTCTTGGTCTTAAATTCTTGTGACGAACTTATCTTAACCACTTGGAGAGATGTCGATACGTTGTTGTTGGTTGCATGGTCTTCAAAGAGTTACTGAAAACAGCTCCTGAGCATCCACCAAGACATTTGGCACTAATAAAGACAACTATGGAAGTTATGAGGAAAGAAGGTCTAATTTAATACTCAAAATGGTGAGGAAGAATATAGATGAGAAATGATTAGAGTGGAAGAGTATAGAAGCTAGACAAGATGAGAATAGCACATCATTAAGATTTTTTATTTGTAAAATAATTTTTGAAGTCTTCCTTAAACACGACCATTCTAATTAAGGTCACGGCCTACAGTCGATATGGCTCTGATACTACCTCTATCGGGACCAAAAACTACAATTCTGGACCATCTGTGTATACTGCACTAGTCCAGGATCACGCTGGTGCACACAGTGGCAACATCGATGAAATATCATTTCTATATGCAAAGATTGACTAATAAATAGACAAATAACAATAATTATCAGAGTAACGGCCTTAAGGTCAAAATTTACAATTAATGCATCAGAAGGCGAATAGCTCAATAAAACTGCAGCGGAATGTAACGGAATAACTTCAGTGAAGCCCATCCATATGCCAACAGACAATCGGCTGGGGTAGCATGATCTAGTTCTCCACGATCCTTGAAGTGGACCATGTTGACTGACGATCCCTCCACTCCTGTTGATTGATTATAGCAAGTATGAGTACACAATCGTACTCGCAAGTTATACCGCAGAATGCATTTATAGATGTTGGCTTATTCCAAAGGAATGACTTCTATGGTTATTTTGCATAAAGCAACATTTGCAATTGAATATAAATAATAGATTGAGAACAATATTTAAAACAAATAAATAGTAATAGTTTAACATTTGTTTTCACAAAGAACACATAGTTTAACATAGGTGAGCACGTCGTAGAACGCGGCGACAAGAACCCAGCGGTGGTAGAGTTGAAGGCAGGGGATCAACGATCGTGGAGTATTTGACCGGAGAAGGAAGATAGGCCTAGAGGAGAGAGAACGCTCGAGTCTCAGTGTATGGTGGATGAAACTTGAATATAAAAGATGGCAAAATAGGTCTCGACGAGAGCTACAAGATGACCCGATCGGATTTTGGAAAAACTCACCGAGGAGACGAGGAACGCGATGAATATGTTTCGACTTTATGGCTTGACAAGGCCGACAGTGCTCCGGCGATCTTCCGGTGAAGGGGACGGAATGTAGACGTAGAACGCGACGACGCGAACCCAACGCTACAGACGGTTCGACTGGGGTACGTCGGATGAAGGCGCAACTCGCCGGATAAGACATTTGATTGGAGCTCGGTATTTTGCCGATTGCAACGAAAATAAATCGATTTGGAGAAAAACCGAATCAGGGGATTGGAAGAGGAGATCAAGACGGACGTTTGGACGTGAATGGTTTGCTTTTATATGCACCGAGGAGGGAGATATGATTTTTGAAAGTTTCAGTTGTGATTACGTACGGGAGAATCGGCTCGGTTCCGGACTCTCGACTGGGATGAACCGTAAATCGCACAGTACTTAGTAACCCAGAGGGGAGAGAAAAACGAAGAATTTCAGAATTAAATAAAAGGTTAAAAATCAAGGAGATCAAATAAATAGCAAATAAATACAAAAAAAATATCAAAAAATTCCTTGTAACACAAGGAAGCCAAATAACATAGGTTTTTATTTAATTGATGTTTATATTAATCAAATTAAATATTTTAAATTTATAAAATTCTCAATTAAGCTTTATTAATTCAAATAAAATTGTTGACATTTTCCAGAGACCTAAACTACTGAAAAGATTTTTGAAAAGCTAAATTTTAGGATGTTACAAGAAACCTTGCTAACTCTCAATTTTTCTTACAGAAATAGCATGTTTGCAACGCGTAATTACGGAAGTAGCACCCCACATGACGCAAATGCAAAAATAGAGCCTCGTCCGGCCGGTGACCGTGCGGGCGTGCTATCCGTAGGACATGTCGCCTCGTCCGACCGATCACGAGCCGGACGCCCTCCATGCGCCTCGTCCGGCCCTCCACCGGCCGGACAACAATTATTGCATAGCAAAGTGATTAGTCATTTGTTTGAATTTTAGTAATTAGCGGTCGAACTCATTTGTTTGAATTTTTAAATATAGCAAATGAGCTCAAAAAATTACAAATTTTTTGTGGATCCTTCCGACACTGTGTACTTACTTGTATAAATTTCTAGAGCTCCTTTTCTATATTTGGAAATTCCTACGAACAGTATACCTAAATAAAATAGTGAGAAACATTCCAAATGAATAAAATTATGAAAAAATTACACAAGTAATTACACTGTGTCGGGAGGCTTCACAAAAAAATGTAGAATTTTTTGAGCTCATTCGCTATATTTAATAATTCAATGAACAGTAGTATACTTTCGGACTAATTATTCTGTGTTTGGAAAATTACATAAGTTTGTACATCATGTCAGGAGGCTTCACAAAAAATTCATAATTTTTTGAGCTCATTTTATATATTTAAAAATTCAAACAAATGAGTTCGATTGCTAATTATTAAAATTCAAACAAATGACTAATCACTTTGCTCTCCACTAATTTCTGTCCGGCCGGTGGAGGGTCGAACAAGGCATGAGCAGGGGACGTCTGGCAGGTGAAGGGCCGGACGAGGTGTGTGGAGGACGTCTCGTCCGGTCGGGGCCAGACGAGGCGACGTGTCCCGTGAACAGTGTGTCCGTCACCGGTCGACGAGGCTCCATTTTTGCATTTGTGCCGCGTGGGCTGCTACTTCCGTAATTACGCGTTGCAAACATGCAATTTCAACCAAAATTTCAACACTCTCTGGTGTTTGTAGATACTGTTTGTCATATTAAAAAAAAGAATTCTTTTGTAACAAAATAACATGCTAGCCAACAATGGATTACATTTTGAAGGTTTACGCGCTAGGTGAGAATTTTGCAATTCAATGTGTTAACATCGCATGCCATGCCATGCCATGCACTCCAATTTTAATATCCGCGTGACTAATACCATAACCTGCATATTGCCAATGGCAGGTGTGTGCCACGTTTGGGAATAATGGACGACTAATTCTCACTTACATGAAGTAATCTATAAATGAAAGTAAATGAGGCCCATTAACTTGCCGATTAATAGAAACATTAAACTCCCTTAAGTTGCGGTCTTCAAGTTCAGGGGCCATAAGTTCTTGTCTAGATATATTATGACATGCTACACCAATGTCTCCTCCTCTGAGAGATGCAGGCAGAGACGAACCATCATTCAATCTCTCTCTCTCTCCCCTCCCCCCCCCCCTTCCCACCCCTAGCTAGCTTCTGAAATCCCCCATGGATTTCAGTTGCTTCCAGCCCCATGCAGGAGGAATCAGCTGCGATGACATGCCGTTTGATTCCTATGTGCAGCAAAATGGCCACCACGAGCTCCTTCCTGTTGATCATCCGTTTGAAGGCATTTCTCACGAATACACACCTGCCGGTGGATCCATAGTCCCCTTTGCATCCTTCTACGATCTTGGTGATCATGAGTACTACTACCCACAAGGAGGATCAAAGAAGGCTGTTGTCGACAACGCTTCGCCGATCGTTCAAAATGCTGGGTCTGATCACCTGCCTCTGCTGACGCCTAAGACTGAGGTTTCTCATCTCATAGGAGGTGGCGTTAGATCATCATACAAGGCATATCAGATGAATGGCAGGTTCATTCCAAGAAAGAAGGCCTCTAGTAAGACTCTCAAGAAGGCTAATGTTGTCAAAGGGCAGTGGACTCTGGAAGAAGACAGGTAAAATATGTGGATGCATGCCGTGCTTTTTTTTTTTTTAATTCAGTACGTGTTCCACTGTAAATTGATTAGTTGTTGAAGTTGTGCTCTCTACAAGACTACTAATGAGGAAAATTCTTGTAAATTTTAACAGGAAGCTGGTGAAGTTAGTGGAACAGTTTGGACTGAGGAAGTGGTCACACATAGCGCAAATGCTACCTGGAAGAGTAGGAAAGCAATGCAGAGAAAGATGGCACAACCATCTGAGGCCTAACATCAAGGTGCACGCCCCTCTGCCTTCTGTTTGGACTAAGTACTAATTTTGATTGTTTTTAATATGTAGTAAAGGGGAATGCTTGACATTTCTTTCTTTTACTTTAGCCTGTTCGAATGAAATTAAAAATCTAATTAATGTCAGAGAAACTAATTTGCATTCAGTGAGATTTGAAGGTCATCGGCCGGACCACATGCAATGCATGTATGCATTATGGATGCACTGAATATTTTGGGAGTTAGTCTACAGAAAATAAATTCTTTGGTTGCGTATTAGATTAGCTGAGTGCGCAGAGAGAGAGAGAAGTATAGGGTATCTGAGTGCATTTTTAGCAATGGTAATAAATACCCCAGCCAACAGATTGACATTTTACTCTCTTAGTCTATATTTCAGCCATTTTACTCTTTTTTTATATAGAAACGGCAATTTTACTTTCTCTTAGTCTATATTTCAGCCTAAAATACAAAATATTCTATTTGGAACATTCAATTGTTGTTATTAGCTCAACATCTATAACTAAAAGGGGGAGAAAAAAATATAGCGTGCATGGGGCCGCAAAAAAAAAATTAAGGGAAGAACTAAAATTAGACACAAACCATGGTCATCCAGATTTCCGATTTTGTACGAATTAACTTTAAAAGTCCACGAAGGGTAAGAAGGGTAAAAAGAGATGAGGGGAAAATGTTATGGAAAAAATGGACATTTAGATTTCTAATTTTTAAAAGAAGTTTATGACATGAAAATGTTTACGACATCATAATATATCTGTAGTATTCATGCGTGGAATAACCTTTTTTTAAATGGAACCACAAACGCAGAAAGATACCTGGAGTGAGGAAGAAGACTTGGTTCTAATACAAACACACAAAGAAGTTGGCAACAAATGGGCAGAAATAGCCAAGCGCATCCCTGGGAGAACAGAAAACTCTATAAAAAATCATTGGAACGCAACAAAGAGAAGGCAATTTGCTCGAAGGCGGAGCCGCACTAGCTCCAAGAACCCCAAATCAGGAACCATTCTACAAAACTACATCAAAAGCCTTGGAATTGGCCCGAGCAAGGCCATTTCTCCTCTAGCTCCACAAGAACCTACATTGTCACCATCTTCACCGGCATCGTCTTCCACACCAAAGTCAGAACAGATGAATGATAAGAGGCCAGAATCTAACCCATCCAACATGACACTCACCCAAGGAATGCTCAGCATACATGAGGACAGTTACAGCCAGATTCACTCTTGTGAAGAACTTGTAGTTCCTACCTGTGATGATTTCTCCATTGACATGTGTGATGGTTTGTTTGACACAAAGGAGGAGGCACAATTCCAGGTTTACAACATAAACGGTGATGTTGACATGAACTATATCTTCAACCACATCGATTATGCTATTAAGATTGACCATGAGATAGATATGGAAATGACATGGGACGACGACGCCCTTGAAAGCATTGAACCCGGATCAGCACCATTGGTGACACCAGCCGGTCCAGCACAAATCAAGACTGTGCATGTGAAGGAGGAGATGGATCTAGTTGAGATGGTCACATACACACGAACTTGCAGCTAGAGAACCAGAAAATAACCAATGATGTAATCACATATATGCTATTTATGGATGATCTCACGACCTTTTGTAATGTGTTATGGGAAACTATATTGTCAATAAATGTCAGAAAATAAGAACCACGTATGTGTATGCATGCTTCAAAATCAATGAAGCACTTGGTTATATATATTGTTATTAATATTGTATTTTCTCATGTTCTTTTGGTACTCTACTTTATTAGTTATCTAATTTTTCCTTTCTATTTTCAAAATCAAGGTGGAGGTGATGAATCAGTGTTCTTTTTTCTGATTCCTAATCAAATACTCTTAATTCATATGTACATCATGCCATCATGCTTAGAGACAATTAATAACATAACACATCAGTTGAAATTACGAAATACACATCTGTCTATTCTATTGAAGGTAAGCATTACTTAACAAACATTTGTAAGCATCTGATCACACGATTGCTTATTATTTATTAGGCACTGACATGATGTGCTTTTTAGTAGATACTTAATTCAAACTGAAATATTATGTTCATGTAGCATCCAACACATTCAGATAATTCGTCTCTTCAGTTCAAAAGAGCATAAAACAGGAGCTCTTAGTTTAGTACATAGGGTGTCGTAAGCTAGAATCCATGGGTAAAAGAGAGCTTTACGTTGAACCATCACATCCAACATAGGACATCTCCGCTAAGGCGCTAAGCAATTCATTCATTGTTCAAGTAATGCAAGTAAGCTTGATGATACCTGCACATGATGAAAAAAAAGAGACAATTATGCAAAGGTTTTAATAGATAATTCCAATTAAAATAAACTATTTCTTTAAAAGTTCTGGACAAGGTTTTAGTATGACATTCTTCAATCTCCGTCGATAATACAAAAAAAAAGAGAAAGATTTTTATATGATTTTGTATGTTGTGCTAATTTTGTAAAAATATACTGTATTCCGTTCAAAATAAGGTTTTCAAATCTATGTAGCTCACTTTTTGCTACTGTGATCTATTGATTTAATAGTACTCTCCTTAATTTTATCCAGATAATATAGAAAATAAAACATGATTCGTGTTAAATAAGTAACAAATATTTATTTGCATTGTCAACCAGTCTACATCATAATTTGTGTTAATTGAAGTAAGCAAAGTTACCCTATATGCAGGGAAGGATCACAAACTGCAGAGTGAAGAAGTTCTTGGTTAGCTTCATTAGCATGGCCGCAAGACCCACTAGGCCTAACATCATGGCGAGACATGTGCAGCACATTTTCTCCGCTAGTTTCTTGTATCTGGTACAATAAAAGACATGAAAGTTGAAAAGGTAGCACACTTCCTTTGAGAATAGAAGGTAATCAGCCAAAGTACTTCAGAGTTTCCAAAATTCGTAACCGTGGAGTTTTAAGAACAATGTGCCTTTTTTGCCTTGAAATTTACAAGAGTTCCGTGTATTTTTTTAGCATTGATGCATCAGTATCAACAAGCACAAACTATATTAGGGATTCAAACTAGCCACCATTTGAAAGAGGAAGGCCATTATTTAATTGTACCATGTTTCTTTAGGAGAAAAAAACTGGTTTTCATGACACATTTGTCTCCTAAGTACGTAGATCCTAGATAGTTAACAATTAATTGAATAACCGATCAAATAGAAATACTAGCTAGCTAGTGCTTACTTCCCATTAACAATTTTTATTGTTGGAGAGTTCGTGTTAGATCTAAATAACGAGTTATATTAGATATGGACTCTACTTTTAGACTATAAATAAAGGGTGTAGGATCCTACGGGTTACACACAATAATTCTATGAAAACAACATGGTATCATAGATATCCTCGTGCCTATCCACCACCGAACCCTAACCCTAGTCCTCACGTACCTCAGCCATCGCCGTCGCTCCTCCTTTCGCATCGTCGCTATAGCAGCTGACACTGCCGTTGTTCGGTCCCTTACCTCGCGGGCGAGCCCTTGGCTCGAATCGCGCGGGCCTCCGCCACCAGGGCCACGCCGCTGCTGTGCCTCGCAAACGTGAGGGCCGCCGCTCGGGTCGTACGGACCGCCGTCGCGAGGGCCACGCTGTGCGGGAAGGCGCCGTTGCTCCTCGTGGGCTGGTGCTGTTGAGGAGATCGGAAGCGCCGCCGAGAAGAGAGGAGCTGTAGCCGTCGTTGCTTGGTGCATCGAAGAAGAAGGGGAACAGAGGGAGAGAATCGGCCGAAAGAAGAAAAGCAGGTAAGAAAAAATAAAAGAGGTAAGAGAAGGTGTCGGCCGATTGAAGAAAAGCAGAAAAAAAAGGTTCTAGGTTGGATTTTCTTTTCGTTGATGTCACAATTCTATGTGATTTGGGTAACCGTGGAGTCAGTTACTAAGGATCGGCAGAACGTTGATACGTGAAGAATTGCCATGATCGTGGGAGATACGCGCGGCATATCTTGGTCGTGATTTGCATTGCTTTGTTTGTTTGAGAAGATGGCCTCTGAGGAAATTGAGGCTGGGAGGAAAGAAGAGGAAGAAACTGCAATGAGGGCGGTAGAAGAGAAAAGGAAGGTAGTTGTTAAGATGACTTCCCCGCTAGTAACCCAAGGTGATATGAGAAGCATGTTACAGGACCTCTTCGAGACGGGTATGATAGGTCTGAGGGCTGGTGCAGGGTCATCTGACTTAAAGCTGGAGCTGATGCCGAATGATGTAAAATTGGAAGGAAGTAATTAAGAATTACCTGAGTTGGTTTAGAAGGGCCCAGCTAATTCTGAGGATGAATGGGGTGGAGCATTACCTGCGGGAGACTTGTGTTGAGCCTGCAGACAAGGCGAGCATGGATTGGAGGATGTGGAACACCGCCAACTCTGTGGTGGTAGCTTGGTTGCTGACGTCGATATCTCCATCCATCGCTCGGATGGTGGAGATGATGCAGAGTGTACCAGTGATGTGGAAGACACTGAGCAATATGTACTCCAAAGCAGAAAATGTGATGATGATGGTGGAAGTCCGGGGCAAGGTGGAGGCCCTAAAACAGGATGAGAAGACTGTATAGGAGTATGCTAGTGAACTACAACAACTATGGGCAGATTTAGATCACTATGATCCACTGCAGTTAACATGTGCTGGTGATATTGAGGCTGGCAGGGCATGGCTGCAACGCAAACGGGTTACACACTTTCTAAAGGGACTGAACCCAAAGTTTGAGAGTGGAAGGGCTGCCATATTTCACTTAGCAAACTTACCTACTATGGAGGAGGCTATTTCGGCTATGGTGCAGGAGGAGGTTCAACTACGAGTAATGGGGGACAACAACCCGGTCAGGTCCAGATACGCCATACCAGATGATAGGGAGTGATACAACTGTGAGATGAGAGGACATCTGAGTCGTGCTTGTCCTTCTCCACAATATGGAGGTCGTGATGGTCATGAAGGCCGAGGTGGAGATCGTGGTGGTCGTAGAGGTCGAGGAAGGGGCCGAGTTGACCCTAGGGCTAATGTAGCCCTGACAGAGGAGATCACGTCTGTTACTCTGACGGGCGAGCAAGTTGTGCAGTGGGAGAAGTGGTAGTAGGGAAAGACATTGGAGACTTCTCATGATTCCACCTCCTTTGATAACTTTGCAAACTACGCCCACGTGGGCGAAGGTACTCAGGCACATGCACTTGCATCCACATATAAGCACTCTCATATTGATTGGATCATATATCTAGGGGCATCCAAGCATGTCACGAGTTCACTTAGTGCTTTCGCATCTTACACCACCTATACTCATTCTGAAACTGTCCA
Organism: Hsuehochloa calcarea; assembly: GCA_036346395.1. Taxonomy (NCBI): domain Eukaryota; kingdom Viridiplantae; phylum Streptophyta; class Magnoliopsida; order Poales; family Poaceae; genus Hsuehochloa; species Hsuehochloa calcarea. The sequence continues at coordinate 50,657,657 of CM070604.1, read as the reverse complement.
AACAGCTGATGGAACCTCCCAGCTTATTCAAGGTGTAGGATCTGTAGAGTGCACATCATCCATTGCTTTATCAGCTATTTTGCATGTTTCTTCTTTTCCAGTCAACCTTCTTTTAGTCAGTTCTATCATTGAGCAATTCAAATGCACTGTCACATTTGATGAGGATTCGTGTTTGTTCCAGGAGAAGAGAACTGGAAAGAGGATTGGGACTGGAATAAAACGTAATGGGCTATGGTACATTGATCAGGTTGATGCGGCATTGGCTGTGGCAATAGGAGGAATCAAGGGGGAAGTTTTATTACATCATCGTCGCTGAGGACATCTATCATTTGAGAGTTTAAGCTAGCTATACCCTGATTTGTTCAAAATGGTAGACAAAAGTAAACTTATGTGTGATGCTTGTGAGTTTGGAAAGCATACATGGTTTACATATAGTAGCATTGGTTTTCGGAGTTATGAACCTTTTATATTAATACATTCGGATGTTTGGAGTCCGTGCTCAGTTACTTCTGAGGGTGGGTTTTCACATTTATTGATTGTTATACTCATATGGCTTGGATTTATATGATGAAACACAAGCTGTTTTCAGGACTTCCATAGAATGGTTGCTACTCAGTTTGACGCAAATATTCGAATTTTTTGATCAGATAATGGAACTGAGTATGGTAATAAGGAGTTTGTAGCGTATCTCTCAGAAGAGGGGATACTTCATCAGACTACTTGTCCAAGAACCCCACCTCAGAATGGAGTGGCAGAAAGGAATAATCGACATTTGTTGGAGGTAGCACGTTCACTCATATTTCAGATGAATGTGCCAAAGGGATTATGGAGCGGGCAGTCATGATGGCCGTGTATCTCATCAATCGCATGTCGTCTCGAATACTTGGGATGAGGTCTCCAGCTAAATTTCTTTTGGGTCAGCGGGAGTTCAAAGTACCTCCCAAGGTGTTTGGTTGTGTGTGTTTTGTATGAGATCACAGACTAGCGGTTGGCAAACTGGATCCACAGGCATTGAAATGTATCTTTATAGGCTATTCATCAAGTCAGAAGGGCTATAGATGCTGGAACCCAGTTGAACGAAAGTTGCTCGTGAGTATGGATGTGACATTCCGGCAGTTTAAGCCTTACTACACAAGTGGAGATACTCTTGATCAGTTTTTAGAATTCTCTCCTATCACTGAGGGTGACAGTCGAGGGGGGAGAACAAAGAGAGTCAACGAGAAGAAGAAGTCATTGTGGGGACAATTCCGCCAAACCTAACGGAATATGCGAGAGATGTGATAGCCCTAAAAGAATTAACGGTTTATCAACGAAGACGCTTTGGAAAACAGGGAAAGAAGCCGAGAGACAAGCAGTCAGCACCTGAGTCATCAACGACAGAGCTTTCTGAACAGCCAGCATTGCCACAGCCAGAACAACCTTCTGAACAGCTAGCCTTGCCAGTTGATCCAGTCCCAAATCCCTTTTTGGGTCTCTCTCCATCAAGTTCCTTGCCTCTCCTTAGGGCGAGTGGTAATGTTCATTCTAATAACTCCCATCTAGAATTACCACTTGCACAACGTAGGAAAACTAGAGCTAATGCTGGAAAGCCTCCAGCTCGGTATGGCTTTGAGTATGATATTACAAATTTCATCTCATATTCTCATATCTCACCTGCATACAAAGCATTCATTGCATCTCTTCAGATAATGCATGTTCCAAAGATTGACGAGCAGCTAAATAGGATCCTAAGTGGAAGGATGTCATGAAGAACGAACTTAGTGCACTTCAGAAGAACAAGATATGTGATCTTGTTCCATTTCCAGCAGGAAAAAGGGCAGTAGGATGCAAATGGGTGTTTATAATTAAGCAAACTTCTGAAGGCAATATAGAGAGATACAAGGTATGACTGGTTGCCAAAGGTTATAGTCAAACTTAGAGGATAGACTATGGTAAGACCTTTGCACCAGTGGCAAAGATGAGCATAGTAAGAACGTTGATCTCCTGTGCAATTAACTTCGGATGGCCCCTACATCAGTTGGATGTGAAGAATGCTTTTCTATATAGTGATTTACAAGAGGAGGTATACATGAAGATTCCTCCAGGCTTTGAGAACAGGCAGACTGAGAGGAAGGTGTGTAAACTCAAGAAGTCTTTATACAGTCTGAAGTAGTCTCCAAGGGTGTGGTTTGATAGATTCAGGCATGCAGTCTGTAGTATGGACTATTCTCAGTGCAATGGAAATCATACTGTGTTTTATAGGAATAGAGAATCACATATCACCATATTGGTGGTCTATGTTGATGATATTGTGATTACTAGAGATGATGTTGAGGAAATCAAGTCCTTGAAGAAAAAACTAAGAGAGGCATTTGAGGTGAAGGATCTTGGACATCTTCGATACTTTCTTGGGATTGAGATTGTCCATTCTTCGAATGTTATAGTTCTCTCCTGGAGGAAGTATGTTTTTGATCTGCTAGCAAAAACAGGTATGCTTGGGTGTCGCCCTATTGCTTCACCTATTGATAGGAATTGCAAGCGATGTGCTGAGTCGGGAGATCCAGCTGATAAGGAAGCTTATCAAAGGCTTGTTGGGAGTCTTATCTATTTATGTCATACAAGACCTGATATTTCATATGCAGTGGGTGTGGTTAGTCGATTTATGCATGATCCCAGAACAGGACACATGGATGTTGTCTATCGAATCCCGCGGTATTTGAAGAGTAGCCCCTGGGAAAGGCCTTTTGTTCAGGAAGAATCAACATCTGAATGTGGAAGGGTATTGCAATGCTGATTGGGCTAGCAGTGTGGATGACAGGAGATCTACCTCTGGATATTGCATCTTTGTGGGAGGTAACCTTGTATCATAGAGAAGAAAAAAGCTGGAGGTTGTGGCTCAGTCTACTGCAGAGGCAGAATACAGAGCAATGGCGTTGAGTGTAAGTAAAATGATATGGATGAAGGGTTTATTGTCCGAGCTTCGAATATAGAGGAATAATCTCTTGGTGTTGCATTGTGATAATAAATCTACAATCAACATTGCTAACAACCCAGTTCAGCATGATCGTATCAAGCACGTTGAGATTGATAGGTTTTTCATCAAGGAAAAGCTCGATGACAGAATATTGAAGTTGGAGTATGTCAAGTCTCGTGAACAGTTAGCTGGCTGTTTTACTAAAGGGTTAGGTCCTAGTGAGGGTACTACAATACGTAACAAGATGGGCGTGATTGATATCTTCGGCCCATCTTGAGGGGGGTGTTGGAGAGTTCGTGTTAGATCTAAATAATGAGTTGTATTATAGATGAAATATACTTTGAGACTATAAATAAAGGGTGTGGGATCCAACGAGATACACACAATAATTCTCTGAAAACAACATTTATCATGCATGGCAGGTTTCTGTACTATGTAACCGAACAAATATATATGTATGTCACTGACACGTTCAGGCTCAAGCAGGACCGGAAAGGAATAACACGAAGGATATATAGGGTTTTATCACACATATTAATGTATTACCTTCCTTCTTAAATCTTTGTTAACATCTTGCAGTTGTTGTTCCTGCACAACTTATTGGTTAGTATTTCTACCAAGTTAAAAGATAAACCAAAACCAAAGAAAAAGAATTGACATATGCATTTTTACCTCACGCTTGAGCTCAAAGAGCTGATCATGTAATTGTTGGCTCTGTACAAATGTACACACAAATAGATAACCATAAAAATATTTAAAATGATAAATTAATCTATACAGGCTACTTTCATAACAAAACAACAAATGGATCATATAGCATGTATCTCTAGACCTTGTCAATTAGGTTGTCTAGGATATATAGAATATATGAAATATGATCAACTTGACTATACCTTTGTCAACCTTATATGCTTGAGGGATATCTCAATTTGGTTGTCAAGTTGCTCAAGCTCCTTCATGCTAAGTGGACCCAAGTCCTCACCAAGAAGATTTCTGTAGATCAAGCTCAAATTTAGGAAGTCCTGGTAACAACATATTCTAACAAATCAATCTATATATAGCTATCTAGGGACTACATAGTTTGATAGTTACATACCTCTGAGTGGTTTGTAGGAACTCAACTCTTGTCTTTAACTTCAAGTACTCCTGGTGATTACTCTAGTAGAATAAGGGAATTAATAACCACTAGTTAATTTGGGTGAAATCAAGATTGTGGTATAGAACCATGAACACACCTTATGTACAGTATATTTTGAGCTTACATAAAAACTTATTATGAGGTAATAGGGATTTCTAGTGGAGTTTCTACATCTCTAGGACCTGCTACGCCCCATTCGCTTGTCGCATGACCAGCAGGACTCCATCAGCTAGCGATGGAACTCCTCTGGGTAGTTCACATCCAATTCAGCTTACAACGCTTTCTTCTTTGGCTCCCAGTCCTTTGCATGCGCGTCGGCCATTTGGAAATTGTGGGCTCCTTTGAAATGCAAGTATTTTTTCATTGGTTGGCAATCCATCGACGATGTTGGACGGCGGATTGTCTTGAGCGGCGTGGTCTACCAAATCAAGGGTTTTGTGTTTTCTGTCATTCGGCCAGCGAATCGATTGACAACCGCTCATTGGTTGTGTGATCACCTCCCAAGTCTAGGCACATTTTCTTCGTCTCGTGGGGCTGCAGCAAGGTATTCCGAGTGGCCAGTCTTCCCTCGAGAGTTACTGGCTAGATGCTCGCATTGCTATCCCAACGAACCACCGACGTTGCCTCGATTCCTACATTATTCTCATTTGTTGGATGCTCTGGAAGGAGAGGAACAACTAGTTTGGCCAATCACTTGATGCAGTGCAGCGCTGCGTTGCGTCAGATGAACTAGTTTGGGCAATCATGCCCAGTGGTGGTGTGGAGTTGGTACAGGGTAGATGTGCTCCACTCAAAAGAGGAGCTTGGCGACGAGGGCACAAAGCGTGTATCTGCAGCGGTAGAGAGCACGATCGGCTGCAACATGTCTTCGAGCGTCGTCAGCTCGGACATCGCCGCGGTAGACAGCCGCGGCACCAGTCCCACCCTGACCCCTGTCGTGAGGACACGCGCGACCGAGTTTGATGGTCTATCACAGTGGGAAAATAGGGCAGGGAAGCAGTGGCGCAAGGGTCCGCATGGTAGCCACACATCGAGCCAGAAGGAGTGGTAGTCGTTGCCAACGGCGACAGCCGTCACGACTAGTAGCCAGGCAAGAGCTGTTGCAAGGTGGACCAGTGGCTCCCCAATTGCAATTGAGCATCCAGGACGTTGTCGTCGTAGTGCTCACATACCCAACTCACCCAAGCCGATTGTAGGGGGTGGTGAAGCATGTGGAGTAGCTTGAGGAGAAGGCACCAATTTTGTACTGCAATGTTTTTAATGCTGAGGCCACATTGTTTGCTCCGGCAGACTCTGTCCCATGCGATGAATCAATGTGTGTCACTGCATTTGTCATCCCTGGTACAGATGAAGGAGCGACGACGTTTGTCTAGTACTTCGACAACACCTTTGGGCAGGAGCAATGCAACCACGACATAGGTAGGATATGAAACCCGTCCAGCACTGAATTGAGAAGAACGATGCACCCGTCGAGAGAGAGTAACGTCGTTTGCCAGTCAGCAAGGTATTTGTCAGTCTTGGAGATGAGCAATGCAAAGGCATTTAGGTTTAGCTTGATGTTGGAAAAGGGTAGCCCGAGATAGGTTTGCGGGAAACCTTCAAGTTTGCATCCAGTAGCTCCCGCGATCCAGTGGACTAACTCTGGCGCCACATTCATTGGCACAATGGTGCTTTTGTTGTAATTGATGTTCAACCCGGTGGCAGAAGAGAACTGGTCGAGGAGTTTCTTCAGATCGGTGATGTCAGATCATGCCGCCTTGCAAATGAACAGGGTATTGTTTGCATATTGGAGAATGGTACATGGTTGGTTAGCAGTCATGGGATGTTGAACTCTGACGTGGCATTTCATGAATCGCCGAAGTACGTCAGTGGTTAGGATAAAGAGGTAGGGGAACAATGGGCCGCCTTGTCGTAACCCTTGTTTATAGTCCATCCATCTCCCCGGGATTCCATTGAGCAGAATTGTTGTTTTGGATGAATGGAATATGTCTTCCATCCATCGACACCATAAATCAGGGAAGCCTTGAGCCCGGAGGATGCATAGGAGGTTGTTCCAATTAACGGAGTCAAAGGCTTTGGCAAAATCAAGTTTGAGCACGATGGTAGGTACCTTAAGTTTGTGATAGCACTGGATCAATTCCGTGGCATAGATCACAAAGTGTTCCGATATGCTTATGCCCCTGAGAAAGTCGGTCTGATCGACATCCACTAGGTTTGAGATTTGTCGTTGTAGCCAAGCAGCAAGTGTCTTGGTAATCCCCTTAATAGAACAATTTTACAGTGAGATTGGCCGAAAACCTTCTGGAGTATTTGCTTTGTTGGGCTTTGGGAGAAGCACCACAAAAGTCGGTTAATCCTTTCCAATTGAACTGACCGGGAGAGGAGAGCCTGGAGAAGAGCTAGTAGACTCAGTCTGGTAGTTGTCCACGCTGCTTAGTAGAAGTTGGGTCCAAAGTCGCCCGGGCCTGGGGGGGCTGTGGTGGTTCATGTGGCGGATAGCATGGTGTATTTCTTCAGTGGTGAACTCCGAGATCAATTCATCTCCTTGCGCTTTGGGTTGGTTGGTGTATGGTGCTTCTAGGTCAAAACTCCAAGTGCAGTTTGTGGTAGCACCCAGCGATTCCGAGGAGTACAAAGCAGCCGCCTTGGGGTTGTAGTACTTGCACACCTTCAACGTCGAGTGCTATTAGATTGTTCCAACGCATCTTCTAGCAGGCGTGGACGTGGAAGAACTTGGTGTTTTCGTCGCCTGCGCGCACCCACTTGATCTTCCCCTGGTGCGTCTAGTATACATCTTTGGCACTGAGAAGATGACAAAGTAAGTCCTGGACTAAACCTTGAAGGCATGATTCTGCAGTAATGAGTGAGTGAACTTGCTCCAATGAGTCAAAGAGATCGATAATAAACTTGTAATCATTCTCAAGGTATGGTGTAGTGCGCGTGTTTTTTTTGCCATACCTTGGCGTGGCGGCGGGTTACCTTAAGGTTGGCATTTAGAGCCCTGGCAGGGTCGGTAGAGCTGGCAGGCGGCGACCAGTCATTAAGCACCGAGGGAAGGAAGGAGGGGTTAAGAAGCCAGACATTCTCCAAATGGAAGAGATTGCCTTTTGGGATCGTGGAGGTTGTTGTAACGCGAAGGGGGACATGGTTAGAGGTGGAAAGGGTGAGGGAGGAAAGGCCTGAGTTGGGAATGACAATATTCCAAGCTTGGTTGAAGAAGACTCGGTCGATGCCTAGGAGAGTAGGGTTCTCTTTTTTGTTAGACCAAGTGTAAAGCCTATCAAGGAGTGGAAGTTCAAATAGGCACATAACATTTAGGGCTTCACTGAAATCGGTTGCGGGAGAAGAGTTGAAGTTTGAGTTGTTTTTGTCTTCAGGGTAGCGAGTGAGGTTGAAGTCCCTGAGGAGCATCCATGGCCCTTGAATGAGATCAAGGAGGGAGCGAAGCTCGTCGAGGAATTTTTATTTGTGATAATTATCAGAGGGGCGTAGATGTTGGTAATGGAGAAAGAGAAGTCGCAAGAGGTGGAGAGGAAGCTCATAGTTAGAGAGTGTTTGCGGGCAAGGTATTTGTTTGTGGAGAAAAAAAAGAGTTGGATCCCAGGCAGTAAGGATGCATCTGGTAGCGCTGCCCGATTCTACGAATTCCCTGTAGAGATGTGACAAGGAAGTGATGGAGAAGTCTATGTGTTTTTTGTCTGGTGCTTGTGGGGTTGCAGCACATAGTCAAGGACAGCATCTTGACTGTCATAGGACAGCATCTTGACTGTCATAGGACAACGACTTTAAGGGCGATATCTTGGTGTCATAGGACGACATCTTATTTGTCATAGGGACAGCAGACTTTAAGGGCGACATCTTGACTGTCATAGGGACAATGACTTTAAGGACAACATCTTGACTGTCATAGGACAAACATCTTAGGAAAGCATCTTAGCATATGCTTGGTGGTTGGCGACCTATAAATATGTATCCCCAACCCCTCGAGTTGGCATGGCATTGTGTTAGAAAAAACAAAGAAAAATTGCCTCATCTCCAAGTGTCATCCTCTCCATGAGAGTAAGGATCTTGCTAGCACCAACAAAGAAGACTCCGGTGAGTAACAAGTGGTATCGAGCCTTACTATCCTGTAGCTTGAGCATCTCTTGCTCATCTCCGTCTCGACCTCGCAGCTGGCCAAATGCAGTAGCAAGAAGCAGCCTCGCCGTCCCCGCTCACTCCTCTCGGAGGCGGCGGCGGCTCGTCGAAGCAACCCTCTCTCCACGCGACAGCCCCGATGGCGCGCCATGTCCGCAGGCGATCTCGGCCTTCGGTCTCCTCGAGCACTCGGCGTCGTGACGGCCGAGCTTCGCCAGCAGAAAGCAGCATGAAGCGAAGCGGCGGCAGAGATCACTGCAGGCCAGGAAAAGGGCGTCAAAGGTGGCGGTGGCGGTAGCGGCAAACAGAGCGAGGTGGAAGCGGCGGCGGCGATCGATGCGATGTGGTGGCGGCGGAGGTCAAGGCTCGGGCGGCAAAGACTCCATATCCATATAGCCGATGGCAGCCGACGCGGACCTTGAGCGGCCGGAGAGGGAGGCGTGCGAGGGCTAGCGGCGGCAGACAGACAGCGCGGACGCGCGGTGGCGCTCTGGAGAAGGCGCTGCGGCGGCGGCGACGACGGTCGACGGAGAGCGCGGCCTTCACAGGCGACGCGGCTCTCTCTCCCCGGTACGGTACCGTGGTCACCACGGGTACCAGGCTGTCGTCAGGGACGTCGGCCCCGGCGGCGGGTGGCCTACCCTCACCAAGACCAACTATGTCGAGTGGGCTGCGGTGATGAGGGTAAAGCTCAAGTGCGGCATATGTGGGATGCGATCCGTGACGGCGACGTCGACCACGACCGGGATCGGACGGTATTGGATGCTCTCATCGCCGCAGATCCGCCGAGATGCGCTTCGCTACCAACAAGCGGACTGCCAAAGAGGCTTGGGACGCCATCGCTGCAGCACGCATCGGCAGCGACCGCGCCCGCAAGTCTACATTGCAGGCACTTCGCACGGAGTGGGAGCACCTGGCCTTCAAGCCAGGTGAGGACGCGGATGACTTTGCTCTCCGTCTCAACACTCTGTTGCAGAAGCTGGTGCAGTTCGGCGACGACACCTACGGCGAGGAGAGAGCTGTGGAAGAGCTCTTCCGTTGCGTTCCCGAGAAGTACAAGCAGACGGCTCGCTCGATCGAGTCTCTGCTGGACCTCTCCACGATGACGATCGAGGAGGTGTTGGGTCGCCTCAAGGTTGTTGGCGATGATGAGCCTGGCGCCTCTCGGGACCCGTCTCCATTGGCGGGAAGCTCCTCCTCACTCGGGAACAGTGGGTCGACGGCCAAGGTGACAGGAAGAAGGGGGAGTCTTCTTCCACGACAGGCGGCCGCAAGCATGGCAAGCGCGGCAAGCCGCGCAAAGACGCCCAGGCATGGGCGCGAGGACGTGCCGAGGGTAATGATCGTGGGCGCCCGGCGGCGCCATCGGCAAGCAAAAGCGCGACGAGGCGACTCTTGCCACAAGCTGCGGCAAGCTTGGCCATTGGGCGTGGATTGTCGGCGACCACGGCGCGCCGAGGCCCACGTCACGCAGGCAGAGGAGGAGGAGGAGCCGGCTCTGTTCATTGCTCATGTGAGCATCGAACTACCTCTAGCGGCACCGGCCGCAGTGGCTCTCCTCCACCTTGACGAGCCAAAAGCACACGCCCTCCTCGGCGGCGATTCCGCAACGACAAGACCGACGGTGGTGCCTCGACACCGCGCCACCCACCACATGACCGGCGGCGGAGTTCTTCTCCGAGCTCGATTCAGCGTTCGAGGCACCGCAAGTTCGGCGACGCCCGCCGTGGAGATCAAAGCGTCGGCTCGCTGCCTTCGTCGCCAAGATCGGCGAAAGCACCGGCCGCTCACCGGTGTCTACTACATCCCCGTTGAGGAACTCCATCATCGCCTTGGGGCGGTGGATGAGAACGGATCGCGTGGAGATCGAGCACGGGTGCCAGATGCGGGATCATCGCCCGGCTCCTCGTCAAGGTCAGCAGAGCAACCGCCTCACGTCCTTCACGCGCAGTGGCGCAACCTCGTGTCTTGCGTACCCGCCGCGACAGCGACGCTTAGAGGTGGCACGGCGTTTGGGCACCTCAACTTTGAGGCCCTAAGGCAGCTCGGCAGCAAGGAGATGGTGCGGGGTATGCCGCACGTCGACCACGTGGAGCAGTTCTGCGACACCTGCGTCCTCACCAAGCTGCGGCGGCTCCCCTTCCCTCGCCAGGCGAGCTTCCGCGCCAAGGAGAAGCTGGAGCTCGTACACGGTGACCTCTGTGGCCCCGTGACACCGGCTACACCTGGAGGCCGGCGCTACTTCCTCCTCCTCGTCGACGACGTGTCCCGCTACATGTGGACTGTCCTGCTCGACGTCAAGGCAGCCGCTGCGGACGCCATCAAGCGTCTTCAAGCTGCTGCGGAGGCGGAGTGCGGCCGCAAGCTTCGGGTCCTACGCACGGACAACGGCGGTGAGTTCACGGCGGCCGAGTTTGCGGCGTACTGCGCCGACGAGGGGATCCATCGTCACTTCTCCGCGCCGTACACCCCGCAGCAGAACGGCGTCGTCGAACGCCGCAACCAGACGGTGGTGGCCACCGCCGCGCGCCTCCTCAGCGAGAGAGGATGCCGCACTCTCTTCGGGTGAGGCGGTAATGATCGCCGCTCTACCTGCTCAACCGCTCCCCCACCAAGGCCCTCGACGGCAAGACGCCATACGAGGCCTGGCACGGGCGCAAGCCCGCGGTGACCCACCTCCGTGTCTTCGGCTGCCTGGCCTTCGTCAAGGAGCTCAACCACGTCGGCAAGCTCGACGACCGGAGCACGCCAGGGGTCTTCATCGGCTACGCGAAGGGCGCCAAGGCCTACCGCGTCCTCGATCCTGCGACACGGCGCATGCGCATCACGCGTGACGTCGTGTTCGACAAAGGGCGGCGGGCGTGACGGGGCAAGATGGTGGATGACGGCTCGACTCCGATGACCGGCGAGTTCATCGTCGACACGTCCGCCGAGGAGACGGGGAGCGGCGGCTCATCTTCACCGAGCTTGCCTACCCCACCACCTCGTTCGCCACCACCTCCGGCGAGTCCTTCACCACCGCCAGCACCGCCGGCCACGCCTCGCTCTCCTACACCGGCACCTACTCCTTCAGGCTCGGCACCGGCAGCTTCGACCCACAACGAGCAACAAGACGGTGGAGTTCGCCACTCCACCGTCCAACGGCGAGGATCGCGATCGGCGCTACCACGGCGGCGAGCCTCTGCGCTACCGTACCGTGGACGACCTCCTCGGCGAGCAGCCGGTCCCTGAACTGGCGCAGCGCGACCTCAAGGCGGAGCTGCACCTTGCACAGGACGACGGCGAGCCTCGTTCCTTCGCCGAGGCGGAGAGAGACGCGGCATGGAGTGCCGCGATGCAGGAGGAGATGGACGCCGTCAAGCGAAACAAGACGTGGGAGTGGCCGATCTTCGCCACCACGCCATCTCTCTCAAGTGGGTCTTCAAGCTCAAGAAAGACGAGGCCGAGAGGTGATCAAACACAAAGGCGCGCCTCGTGGCATGTGGCCGTCCGGCGGAGGGAGTCGACCGACGATGCCTTGGCGCTGCTGCACGGATGGAGTCCGTCGTCTCCTCCTGCCCTCGCAGCCCGGGAGGGTCAGTGCGTTCATCACATGGATGTCAAGTCTGCTTTCCTCAACGGCGACTTGAAGGAGGAGGTCTACGTCCGCCAGCCGCCAGGATTCATCATCCCCGGCAAGGAGAGCAAGGTCCTCCGCCTGCGCAAGGCCCTCTACGGCTTGCGGCAGGCACCGCGAGCTTGGAACGCATGGTGGACTCCACCCTCAAGAAAATGGGATTCCGGCAGAGCGCCACGAGGCCGCGGTCTCACCGGCGAGCAAGGAGGCAATGCCTGGCGATAGGCGCTCACGTCGACGACCTTGTGATCACCGGTACCAAGAAGGAGGAGATCGAGGCATTCAAGGCGGAGATGAAGGCCACCTTCCAGATGAGCGACCTCGGGCCCCTCTCCTTCTACCTCGGGATCGAGGTCCACCAGGACAGCTCCGGCATCTCTCTTCGCCAGACTGCCTACGCCAAGCGCATCGTGGAGCTGGGCGGCCTCACCGACTGCAACCCAGCCCACACTCCTATGGAGGAGAGGCTGAAGCTGAGTCGTGAGAGTACGGCGGAGGAGGTAGATGCGACGCAAGATCTGCGGCAGATTGTGGCGACCTTTTTGCCTTGTCCACACGCGGACCGGACTTGGCGTTCGCCATCGGCTACGTCAGCCGGTTCATGGAGCGACCGACGACGGAGCACCAGCAGGCCGTGAAAAGGATCCTCCGCTACGTCGCGGGCACCTCCGACTACGGCTTGCACTACCCAAGGTGCCCCGGCGCGGCGCACTTCATCGGGTACAGCGACAGCGACCACGCCGGCGACATCGACACGAGCAAGAGCACCGGCGGATTTGACTTCCTCGGCAAGTGTCCGTCGACTTCTGTCGGTCAAGCAGCAGGTGGTGGCTTTGTCTAGCTGTGAGGCAGAGTATATTGCAGCCACTACCGCTTCTACTCAGGCTCTGTGGCTGGCTCGGCTGCTTGGCGATCTCCTTGGCAGAGATGCGGAGGCAGTAGAGCTCAGGGTGGACAGCAAGTCCGCCTTGGCCTTGGCGAAGAACCCTATCTTCCATGAGCGCAGCAAGCACATCCGGGTGAGGTATCACTTCATCAGAAGCTGCCTGGATGAAGGGAGTATCCGGGCCAACTACATCAACACCCAAGACCAACTCGCCGACTTCCTGACCAAGTCTCTTGGGCGGATCAAGTTCCAGGAACTTCGCGCCAGGATCGGGATGGCTCAGATTCCTCACAAGGAGACACACAAGACTTAGGGGGAGAATGATGGAGAAGTCTCTGTGTTTTTGTCTGGTGCTTGTGGGGCTGCAGCACATGGTCAAGGACGACATCTTGGTGTCATAGGACAAACATCTTGATTGTCATAGGAAGCAGCTTTAAGGACGACATCTTGGTGTCATAGGAATGACATCTTGATTGTCATAGGGACAGCAGACTTTAAGGACGACATCTTGTTGTCATAGGGGACAAGCAGACTTTAAGGACAACATCTTGGTGTCATAGGACAAACATCTTGATTGTCATAGGACAAACATCTTAGGAAAGCATCTTAGCATATGCTTGGTGGTTGGCGACCTATAATATGTATCCCCAACCCTCAAAGTTGGCATGGCATTGTGTTAGAAATAAACAAAGAAAAATTGCCTCATCTCCAAGTGTCATCCTCTCCATGAGAGTAAGGATCTTGCTAACACCAACAGCAAGACTCCAGCGAGTAACAGGAAGGAAGGAGGAGAGCTTTTGGGAAATGAAAGTGTTAAGTTTCGTTTCCTGGAGACAAGAGATGGAAGGTCTGTCAAGAAGTAGGGTATCGAGAACAGCAATGCACTTATCAGAATCTCCAAGTCGACGGACATTCCAAGAAGTAAGAGTGATGTTACGGTAGTTAGCGACCATATAGACAGTGATAGCACCGAGTAGAACTAGTTAAGAAAGTAGGAGTACATAGGAAAAGCAGAGAGGGGTGAGAGTTGAGCACGCCCGGTTAAAGATACATGTAAGGTTAACCAAAATGACAGTAACAGTCTAAACTAGGAGCACCTGGGTTACGATCAAAATGTGGCATACTTCGCACCCCAGAAGGGCACAGCTGAATAGTGGGGAGTTATTCAACAAGTTGTAGTGCCGCTTGTAGTCGATCCAAGATGGCGACTGACGAGGTGACGACCGGTAGGTCACGAGCAATGAGCCCATGCTTGTAGGCGGTGTTCTTATGGTGACGGAGCACGTGTCGAGTTTCTCTCTGAGCTTCTTCAAGTTGATCGCTCACGCAGTCATGTCCTGGAACATGGCAGGCTGCTTTTCGATGAGGCGTGCGCTACGTCTTGTCTTGAAGTCATTGTCAAGCATGCGCTTGGTGCGGCCCCGGCGTTTGTGCACAGAGTGTTCATAGTGTGGATCAGGTTCTTCTAGCGTGGCCATGGAGACGAGCGGGGATCTAGGCGCATTGGCACGTGGCTCATGAGCCGTGTTAGGCAGGTGATGAGGCATGCAGGAGGTGTCATACCAAGGTAGGGCGAGGAGAGCATCGGTGGCTTTTGCCTTATATGTGATGTGTAAAGTGTTTAAGTATGAGTTGATTTATTTATTTTCTGCGGAACATTTTGGCTGGGCTATTAGTTCCCGAATTATACATTATGACTGAATAGCTAAGCACAATCAGAGGTACTAAGCGGTCTTGAAGTATATATTAACATAGCCTATATGATAACATAAATGGATATATCTGATGAGTATGTCTTGAGTCACATGTGAGTCAGAGTATGTGACATAATATTAAAATTTGGTTGACTGTAGACATATATATTGTATGAAGAAATGCTATCATCTGACCATCAACCAAAACTATATTTAAGTCTGATTCATAAACTGTATTTGCATATATATCACATCACCCATATTTCCAGAAAGACCAAGTTTCTTAAAATTTTCATTTAAAAAACTCTAAAAATTCATGGTTTACACATGAATATTGTATATATATATGGAGTAGACGAGTAGTAGTGTTCAGAATTACTAATTCAGTCTCCATTGGAGCAGATGCTTCGGATGAGTTGTAGTTGCAGCTGCGGTATCGCTCCAGTGTCTTGTACATGCTGTTGACATAATAATAAAAAGGATCAATGGATGATACGCCATACAAAAAATGGAATTTTAACACGTTGATTGACACCATATGTTGCAAAGGGTTTTAATGTAATACATGGAATTTAGATACGCAATCCTAACAAACTGTTAACCTACACTGTCCATATTATCTCGTGTGTTTGCATTATCTTGCTTTGAGCACATAAAGGTTTACCTTTTGTGATGCATATCTTAGACGGTTAATTCTCATTTTCTACTGTAGAGACGCACCCGAGTTTACAGAGATAAGCCATCACATATCTAGATAGATATAAGCTAGCGTCAATGCTCATGTAACTCTCTTCGAAACTTTAAAATTTAGATGTGATCATGACTGACTGGCTGGAGTTAATTTCTTGGAAAATTCAGTTAACTCAATCGCCGATCTTCAGTATTCAGTACACAAGCAAGCACATCTACGTTGTCAGTTATTTTTGCCTTTTGCATTCATTGTATTTCTGCATCCACTTCAGCCTAAAACGGACTTAGCATTTATCTCCAGTCTCCACTGTGCATACGATATGATATGATGTTCAAAATGTTAGAATATAATTATTTTGTATTTTCTTATACATGTATGTATGTCATATTTCTTTATAATATCATCTGTCTATTGGGCTTCATGAATATACATACAATATTTATAACATGGTATCAGAGCTAAGGCACTAACCTAGTTTTTTCCACTGCCACATCTATTGTCGTCGTCGCCCTCCGCTGCCCGACGTCGCTGCCCACTGACGCTGCTCCACCCGAGGACGACACGGGTCGAGCGCCGCCCTCAGCACCGACACCTTCCGTCCCCGACGCCGCCGCCCACCTGACGCCCGACCCGAGGACGACGCGGTCCAAACACCGTCGTAGCCTATCGCCGTCCACACGGGCCGCCGTCACCAGCAGGGGGAACCCTACCCCCTCCCCTTTTTAGCCAGCCTTCGCAGGCCGGTTTAGTGTGAGCGCGGCCCACAAGAAAAAAAAACAGAGTGTCGATCTAACCGCCTTGCCGCCAGTTAGATTTTGTTGCCTTGGTCGCCATACCGTTCAGCGCCGCTTACAGATGGCTTCCGTCCCATCAATTGTGATCATATTCTCATAAACAAGGCTTCATGGGACGAACTACAGGTTGTGTTCTTCACTCATGGAAATCACGCTGATGGTCTCCGCCTCTGGGGACATATCACTGGTGCTCAACCTTGTTCGTCGTCACCAATTCAGCATCCTCCCAGACAGCCTACTTCTGCACCTCCTGTAGAAGATGAGGGTGCCAAGGAGGCAGAGGCCGCTGCTGTTGACGTTACTGATGAGGCCTTTCAGTATGGCATAGACGTTTTTGAGCGCTGGTGTGCTGATGAGGCACGTGTTCAAGCTATCCTGGTGGTCACCACCAACGACTCCATCCAGCCAAACATTGTTGGTCTGCATTCCACTCGTCAGATCTGGGAGTACTTGCGCGAGCGATACCAGCAAAGCAGCGATGCTCAATTCTTTTTTGCTTCAGTGTGAGTTGGAGATGTTTCTCCATGAGGACTCTTCCGTCGACGACTTCTTTCGAGCCTTGGCCAATCTCTAGCGCCAGTTGGATGAGCTGGCTTCTCCGCTCTGCCAAGAGTGTCATACGGTGTAGAAGGCAAATCGTGATCGCCTTCACCTATATGACATCGTCTGCCGTCTTTCATTCAAAGTTTGAGCCTGTCAGGGCTCAATTGCTGAATCGCTCACCACGACCGACAGTCACCGAGGCTCTTTTAACGCGTCGTGCTGAGGAGCTTCGCCGCGGGTTAGCAGCCAGGTTTGTTCCAGCTATGCTTGCTACCCCTTCTGCTTCGACTACAGTTCCTCCTCGGGCGTCTATTTTTTCTTATATTTTTGTACCAACTAGGGTTCAGTGCAATTATTGCAAGAACTTCGGGCATGACTACAAGAGTTGTGCGGTGCAAAAAAAAAGCGGAACAAAACGCGTAGGGGTGGACGATCCAAGGGTGGCAGGTAGGCAATTCCTTGACAAGAGGATCAGGACCTTCTCAGCGAGGTGACTCTGTTCCGCAGCTCTAGCAGACTATACTTCAACAGCTCTCTCACAGCTCAGCAGGTTCTGTCAGTCTAACTCAGACGTCTCCTCCAGGTACTTCTTGGGTTCTTAATTCTGGTGCCTTTTTCTACATGACATCGGACTCCACATGTCTCACTTTAGTAGGACCTCCTGATTTTCCTATCTCTGTTCAGACAGCTGATGGTACTTCTCTGTCTGTTAGCTGTCAAGGCACTCTTTTGTCTACTGACTTTTCTGTTCCAGTTGTTTCTCATGTTCCCTAGCTTACTATGCAGCTTCTCTCGATGGGCCAGCTCACTGATCTCAGCTGTTAGGTTGGTTTTAACTCTCACACTTATTTTGTCCAGGACTGACTGACAGTGACGGTACTTGAGACTAGCCAGCGCCATAGGGATTGTCAGAGTTTCTATATCCTTGACCGCCTACACCTTCTGTCCACTTCAGTTGCTCCTATTACCTCTACGTTTACCTCCACCGCCACTGCTACCACCACCTCTGGAATTTTTGCGCAGTGGCATCATCGTCTAGGTCACTTGTGTGGGTCTCGCCTTTCTTTATTAATTCGTCAAATGTGTTACTATTGACATAGCTATATTTTGTCACGGTTGTAAGCTGGGGAAGCAACTACAACTTCATTATCAGTCTAGTGAGTACTTGTCTTCTCATCCTTTCGACTTAGTTCATTCAGATGTATGGGGATCTGCGCCTATTATCTTTAAAGACGGTCATAAGTTTTATATGATCTTCATTGATGATTATT
This sequence comes from Hsuehochloa calcarea, assembly GCA_036346395.1. Taxonomy (NCBI): domain Eukaryota; kingdom Viridiplantae; phylum Streptophyta; class Magnoliopsida; order Poales; family Poaceae; genus Hsuehochloa; species Hsuehochloa calcarea. The sequence continues at coordinate 50,639,934 of CM070604.1, read as the reverse complement.
CTTGTTTTACATGGCTTTTCCCAATATCTAACCGTGGTCGGTTTTTTGCGATCTATCATAGCTTTGTAACGATGGTTCATACTTAGTTTGATTCTTCTATTCGTACTTTTCGCTGTGATTCTTCTGACGGGTACTTTTCTAGCGCTTTTAGACAGTTTCTTTCTAAGTGGGATGCTCTTTACCAGTCTTGTTGTCCTGATTCCTATGCTTAAAATGGAGTTGCTGAGCGCAAACATCGTTATCTTATTGAGACTGCTCGCGCTCTTCTCCTTGCCTCTCACGTTCTATTACAGTTCTGGGCTGAGACTATTTCTACGACTGCATATCTCATCAATATGCAGCCTTTCACTGCTCTTAAGGGTGTCAGTTCTATAGAGCGTCTCTACTCTTGAGTCCCTAGTATACTCACCTTCGTGTTTTTGGCTGCACTTATTTTGTTCTGCTGCAGCCTCGTGAGCACACCAAACTACCGGCTCAGTCAGTTGAGTGTGTCTTTCTTAGTTATAGTTCTGAGCATACGGGTTATCGTTGTTATAACCCTTCTGCTCTCGACGGATTAGGTTCTCACGAGACATTATTTTTTTACGAATCTCAACATTTCTTCTATCGAGATTTGACTCTTTGTCCTGTTTTCACCGTTGAGACAATTTCATGGTTGTTTCTTTCTGACTCTTCACTCATTTCTCCATTATTACAGTCTTCCTCTCTAGTATTTCCTTTTGTACCTTCGCTATATATATTATCTATTAGATCCCGTAAATATACCCTCAGTATTCATAACACAAAACACAAAACACAAACTACTAACTGCAGATATTACGTTATGCAGTCGAGTACATGGCACTGCAAGCTCTCCAAGTTCCAAAACGCACTTCACATTGCGTCTTGCTAGCATTGCCAGTGCCTAAGGACAGTAGTACGCTACTGCTACTGTCTGTCCAGTGTCCACGGCTACAAAAACCAATCGATCTACATACGAATAGAGGATAACTCCTGACGAGCCGATCGATATATAAGCCTTTTCTCCATTACTTTTCCTCCTGCAGCAGCCGCATGCACGACAACAGAGGAAATGAGGAATCTAGACAAGACGGGGAGAGAGATCTCTCTCAGACAAGCTCCCAATGTAACAGTAAATCTAAAGCAGAAACCACAGACAGAAGGGAAAGAGATCTCTCTCAAAGACTGATTCCCAATGGAACAGTAAAATTTAAACCAGAAACGCAAAGCTTCGAGGGGGAGAGAGAGAGAGAGAGAGCCAGATCGATCTGCCAAGAACTCCTCAGTGGAACAGTAGTACACATGAATGAAGCATGACAAAGAGAAGAAGATGTTGTGTTTGTCCAGATCTGGAGATGCATGTATATATGCAGCTAGATAAAAGAAGAAAAGAAGAAGAAGAAAACTTCATCTCCGAAATAAAACCTCAAGCTACTAATTAAGCACTACACGCAGTTCATCGATCTTTGATGGATATTCAATAAGAAAACAAGGAAGCTAGAGTAAGAAAACAGCCAACAAGTAGAAGCAAGGAAACATGAAGAGATCCATCGCCTGCATGCCCTCTTCTACTGACAGCCTTTTCATAGCAACTGGAAACTCACAGAAAAACGAAAGAGGAAAGGCAAACACCCAGATCGATGGTAGAAAGACCGGGCCAATCTTTCCCCAAAACAGCAAAACGAAAAGGAGCTAGCTAGCTACGAATGAGCCTATCATGATCACAAGATCTCTCAAAAACCTTGGCATTAATATATAGCCTTAAAAAATAGTACACATGATATATACTACACATGTATATTAATTATATATGATGTATGTACCATGAGGATGTGGAGAACTCGAAGAGGCGGCCGCGGCTGGAGAAGATGATGAGGGCGACCTCGGCGTCGCAGAGCAGCGACAGCTCGTACGCCTTCTTGAGCAGGCCGTTGCGCCGCTTCGCGAACGTCACCTGCCGGCTGATCTTGTTCTCGATCCGCTTCAGCTCAACCTTCCCGCGGCCCATCCTCTCTAGCTAGCTAGTTTCTTGCTTCACGTCTCCCTAGCCCCCCTCTCCCTCTCCCTGTCCCTCTCCCTCCAAAGATCTCCTCTTCTTGGCCTTCTTTTCTCGTCTTCCTTCTCCCTAGCTAGCCTCCCTCTCTCTGACCTTGGGGATGATGTAGCTTTGCCAGCTATGCACGAACGGCTGTGTGTGTTGCTCCTGCTCCTTTGCCTCTCTCAGGTCTCTCTTCTCTTTCAAGTCTCTATCTACCTGTCTATCAATCTGCCTAGAGCGAGCGAGGTTGCTTTGCTTTTCTTTCTCTTTCTCTCCCACTGTTGCTTTGCTTTCTTTCTCTCCCACTGTTGCTTTGTTACGCGGAAAATTCTAGTAGTCTTAGTTAATTATAATTAAACAACCGGCGGGGTCGGCCCGTGTGCCATAGCCAAGCTACCGGCGACGTACATGAGCTGTCCCTGTTGCTGCCTTCTGGGACCCACCCGGCGGCGACTCCGTCCGGTCGGCAGCTCCCTGCGAGAGTACAGTGCACAACAACGTGGGGACACGTGTCGACGGCTCAGGGACTCTGGCCTCTCGTCTTTCTTTTTCCTTTTTTTCCCCAACCTTGCGATACGCAGACACCGACGAACGTGCGGTTTCAGGCTCACGAGCAAGTGGCAAGCGTCCATTTCGTTTTCCTCAAAAAAAAAAAAAAATCGGCCTTTCTTTCATTTCACCTCACCTCATGCGAGGCTAGCTTTTCGCTGTGTATCAGTGTATGTAGCTAGGCCGGTAGATGCATGCAGTGGGTTACAAAGGAAGGAGACAAATAAGTATGAGCATCTGCAGTGTGGAATATGTGCACAAGCTGTGATCGAAATAAAGGGGTCCGATTCTATGTTTTACTGCAGAATGTTGTATAAACAGTACTCGATAGTAGTATTACAGTAAATACGGTAGAAACAACATATGTACCGTAGCGGTTTTATTGTGCTCTTCGGTATTGTATCGTCCAATCTAGACTATTCATTTGGATCATACGATAGAGACAATGCCCGCATGTTATTGTGCTCATCTGCATTAACCTACACTACTACACAAAAATCTCATCACAGACGGTTCTAAACCATCATCACAGACGGTTTTTTGAACCATCTGGATTTATGTGTTTGTGATAACAGACGGCCATCACAGACGGTTTTCAAACCGTCTGTGAAAAAAGGTATCACATACGGTTCTTGTTTAGAAATATTTCATAGTTGGTATCATCACATTTTATATGAGTTTTTCATCTTCATAGACTCTTGAAAATACATGAAAAAGGCATCACTCCCATACAAAAACCTTCCTGACCTCCCCTTGCGGCATGTGAGTACCCCGATGCTGCCTATCTTGACCATGGCATCGGCGAAGAGGGTGCTGAGAAGGTCCGAGTAAGAGTCAACGACGTCGACGGTGGAGGTGTTGTTGTAGAGCACGGTGTCGGGGGCGATGACAGCGAAGCCATTGTGGATGTGAGCCATTGCACTCATTTACCATTTTATGTACGTGCACCCATAGGTTAGCTACCATGATCGATCGAGTCATTGAACAAGAAGAAATTTATTTGTTTATAGCTGAGGAGGACAAGGTCCTTGTCGTGGAGGCCTGCGGCGGCGAATTTGGATCGAACCATGTCGACGGAAACGAATTCCATCAGCACGTCGGCGTCCTTCAGGTTCGGCACCCTCCCCAGCACATCCCGCCTTGACTCGACTATTATTTATAAGAACAGCGCCAAAATATTTTGCCTCCCGCGCACGCGTTCAAAAAATTTCAAACTCCCGCGCTGCAAATCACAGACGGTTCCATATAAAAACCGTATGTGATAAGCATCTCATTACAGACGGTTTGTATTAAGAATCGTCTGTGATTTTTCTCTGATTTTACTGCGGCACACAATCATTTGTCGTGGTAGGATTTGCGCAGCCAATCCTCTGCCGCGGTAGAGGATTGTGTGCCGCAACAAAGGATTGGCTACCAAATCCTACAACGGCAGAGGATTATGTGCCACATCTGTCGAGGATTGTGTGCCCAAATCCTACCGCGGCAGAGGATTATGTGCGCAAATCCTACCACGGCAGAGGATTGTATGCCCAAATCCTACCGCGGCAAAGGATTAACTGCGCAAATCCTACCACGGTAGGGGATTGTGTGCCGCGGTAAAATCAAAGAGTAAGCCATGGTAAAATCATAGATGGTTCTTAATACAAATCGTCTGCGATGAGATACTTATCACAGACGATTCTTGGTTCTTAATACAAACCGTATGTGATAATCGATTTTTATTAAGAACCGTCTGTGAAGACTTAGATTATCATAGACGATTCTATTTACAAACGAATTATCACAGACAGTGTCTGAGATGAGGCGTTTAATATAGCTTATTTTGTAGTAGTGCTATACTAATGTAGGTGATCAATTTTTGAAATAAAATGCTTATATATATATAAAGCCACATGTAGTAATATTGTTAGTGTTAGCAATATAGAATAAGATACCGCTTTTCCCGAGATCACCTCACCTCAACCAACAGCCTAGATTCATCCTACGTGCTTGGAGTTCCGACTTTGGGAAGACCACTTAGCCGGTCCGTACCTCGCCGGTAGTTTGTCCAATCAATCCGAGACATCCAAACAATACAGACAGGGCCTGATCCGTGTGAAGCCTGGAGGATGCACAGGACACTGAATCTGATTTTATTTTATCTTATTAAAATACTTATATATAGATATACACGCTGCAACATAAGTTCAGTGACTCTATACACATGTGATGATATGTATAGAGATATGTGATTATTTTTCCTCTAGATTCTCTATTAAATACAAACACAACGAGATATATTTTCAACTATTGAAATGTGAATTCCACAATAAACGTGCAGTTTAATTTCCGAAGAATCTAGAAAATTTCCAAGTCAAACGGTGCCTAGATAAAGGCTTTGCAATTGAGCACACAGCTTCTAGGCTTGGGAAAAAACAAATGAACAAGGTCCACCGCTGACGGCGACCATGCACTTTTCTGGTGATTTTCTTCCTCCTCGAGGGTCATTGGGCACCCCAACCTTAGATCCCAAGTGGGGGAAGGCTGGCTGCAGGCCAGCTAACTGTCGTTGTTGGGCGTGGCACGGGTGGCAGTGACGAACAAAACAATGGGGTTCGATGGGTTTGATTTTGAGTGTTGTGTCAGCACTCAGCACCCACAATGTTAAAGGTGTTTTTAATATTATATTTATTATCATCTCTTAGTTATATTATGTTAATAAAATTTTATGTGGATAAAAGATAACTTATGTCTTCTCTTTCTCGAAGAGATTATCATTAGCATCTTAGCACTGAATTACCCATTAGCACTATATACGTTCACACACAGATGTATATACATATATCGAATTCGAATACGAATAATACGGATAAAATCATATTTCAGATGGCAAAAGTTTATACTATATTTTTTATACAAATACAAATAGAGAGAAATTGTTAATCGAATTAAAAATCTAAACCATATGTACCAACCGAATTCAAATTGCTGCCCTATTCCCTCTCTACTGTACAATACATGTCCTGTGCACATAGACCGTAGTACAACAAAGCGGCCGGTTTGCATGGGCCTGGGCCTTAGGCATATATGACTTTGCTTTCCTTGCCCTGGCTGCTTATTGCTTTCGATCGATCAACCGAGCTGGCTGGCACTGTAGCTGTCTCTTCGACGACGCGCGAGGCGATGGATTGCCACTGACGCCGGCCGGTACGTCGTGCATGCGTACGGACAAGGGGGCCAGCACTGGGCACGTGTCGATCCCTGTCTGGCCGGGCCGGGCACACCCCTGACCGATTGGCCGGTTCACCGCCTGGCTCGGATTCCTCTTATGGCACTCCCAACGAACCGTTGGTTTTTGTTGATACTTAGCCCGTAACAGGACGGAAACTGATCCTCTGCTGTTGTGAATAAAATTCACACGGCAACACATCACTATGCATTAGTCACCCAACCGTTAGATCAAGAATCAAAAGCTACGGATGCATTAGTACTTAGAAAATACTGTTTAAACATTGTAGCATTGATGCTCAGGTATTGTGCATATGTCATTGTAGCAGTTGACCCCAACCGTACTATCTTAATTCAGTGAAGGAGACATGTCCCTAACGCAGAGTATTGTAGTCCTCTCTGTATTTTAGCATTTAATTCAGATGATCCGTTTTCTAACACGACAAGTTTAAGGTTTGGTAGAAGAGAGAGAAAAGTTTGACGCACACGCAAGTATAAAGTCTTTTGAGGAAACAAGACTTTAGTATTTAAGTACATATGCATTGGGAGCTTGATGCTAAAATTGTAGACTAATCTTTTTCCCTACTACATCATTCATTGGGGAGCTAATTACTAGTACATTCACTATGGAGCCCTCTAGTAACAAGCTTTAGTGTGAAATGATTGGGATGATTGATTCTAAAATTCTACCTTATAACTCTCTCTTTCCTCTGGTATTAAGGTTTAGTATTAAACTATTGAGAGTGACCTTATCTCCCGCGCTCCCCTTGAAATGAAATAGACTAATTGGACTTCAAATATGCACTTCAAGATTACAGAAAAAGATACCATCCGATTCTCCTTGTATTGATTCTTTTCCGATTGAGATGTATGAATCCATGTGTCTAGATACCTAGATTGTGCCTTTGTTTAGAGGATTTTATGTCTAATTATTCAAAAAATTAGATTGATTGATACGAGTTGATTTCTTGTTACGATGGCCATCCGTCTGGAGCAGTGCATGCAGCATCTAGCAGCCTAGCATGCAGATGCAAGGCCTTCGTGCCATTCCATCTGCGACTTTTTTGGTGTTATGTGGAGTACTATACTACTATCAAGCTATGAATTGTATACTCTAATCCAAGACAAGGCAGCTAGGTGCCCCGTATACCGTAGTGGTAGAGCAGCTGGTTCTCATATGCAAGAGGTCACGAGATTGTTAGAATGTTATCCTGAATCGAATTAGAAACGTCTCGGTACAATCCAAGATCCTACTCGATTCTACCAAAAAAAATATTCTTTTTTCAGTTTGTTGTATATTCCTATACTGATATGACTGCTTATATGGCCATTTGACACCTAATTTGGTTAATAAATGTGTATCTTATTCACGACTATAATCGTGATTTTGATTCAATGTCATTACCTAACCATTTTGCCCTACAAAAAATAAAGTACATAAAGAAACAAGTTAATTTTTATTATCCCAAACCTCTGGATATCATACAACTTAAATCGAGGGCTAGAACACACTAAGTATTTTATAATCTTAGAAGATGTGTTATTCATGATACCACGATTCCTAAATTCCTGTAGAATTTCATAGGAATTTTGCAAGGATCTCACGAGAAACAGTTCCTCCGAATTCACGCATTCCAATGTGCCATATAAGCTTGGAAATAGAGCAAACTGCAAACCAGCCCGCTCCTGAGCCCTGGCTGTCTCCAGAAACCATCTGGTAGTGGTATCCGACAAAGGCAGAAACATGTGCTAAAATTACAGCTCTGTCCTGTTGTGCAACCGTGCAAGGCAACTGACAAGCCTCGGGCAACTGGCAACACATGCCTGTCTCGGGACATCAACAATGCTAAATAAGAAGACTTTATTAAAGAGTCACGTCCTTGGCATTAGAAGAGGTATCGACTTTTCAGTTCGAGAGGCCCCCTACGCTACGATGGAGCTCTCACTTCATAATAGATGCTGGTTTACACAATTACTCCGATGGTCCACTTGATGGCGCATGCATAAGTACTAGCTGGAAGATTAGCCAGACTTGACAGCACTTCACAAAAAATTCATATGGAGTGTTCCCTAATGCCTGAGCTTAAAAATGGCATACAGATTTTTGACAGGCATCACTTTCATAATTACCGTTTTACCAAACAGTTGCTGCACAGTTGATGGCACTTGCTCACTTGCTCTACACAACCAAAATACAGATGGAGAGTACAGGTTTTTGACAGGCATCACCTTCATAATTACCGTTTTACCAAACAGTTGCTGTACAGTTGATGGCACTTGCTCACTTGCCCAACACAACCAAAATACAGATGGAGAGTAACTCATCTACCTGCCAAGTCCAGCATTTTGGTAGGGAGCAGGTGCCGTGGTGGTACTTGTGGCAGAGGGGGGAGAAGTGTGCCGACAATGTAACAGATTACAGCACCATGTTCTGCTGCTGGAGCCACTCCTGAATGGCAGAGCGAAGTGCGTGGTTGGGAATGAGGTCGTCGTGTTCAAGCCGCACGTTGGTCATTGGAGACGTGTCGCGGCCAGTGCCGAGCCAGCTCCTGATAGCCTCAGCTTCGTAAGTGAATCCATCCGCTGCAATGTGAGGATCGTTCATGACATCCTGAATTTTTTGCCCACAGGAGTAATGGTTAGTGTCATCGGATAAAATTCCTAAGTCCCTATTCATATGGAAGTGGGAATTTTTTTGAAAACAAATCAAATGACACGTTCGGCTTTAAAATTTCAAGTTCCTCGGTATTATCATCTATTCATGTGCTCCTGAACAGGGAAAAACTAGATGATTCCTTTCTACTCACCTGAGATATAGGGCATATGAAATATGATGGTATGCAGTTTTCATCCAGCGCAGATCTAGAGGATGAAGGCAAAGATGACGCTGCAGCATCCCTCATGGTCTCAACGGCTCTCCACACTTCACCTGAAAGATCAGGACGGCACCTCCTGCTTAGCTCAGTGCATCTGAGAGCAAGGTGTGCTAACTGACAGACATGCGCATCAGGCCACTCTCCCGCTGAGTTATCAACTATTGAGTTCAGGTCATTTTGCTCCATCGCATCCTCCACAAGCTTCTTTATCCCAACAGGAGGCCTTCCTGTTAAAAGACGCAAGACTACAATCCCAAAAGAATAAACATCGGAGTGAGGTGTCAGCTCCCCAGTGGCAAGAAACTCTGGGTCCATGTACAGAGGGGTTCCCGCAGGATGCATGGTGCGATACAGGGTAGTGTTGTTGGTGCTGGACTGGATTAGGAGGCGAGAAATACCAAAGTCACTAAGCTTACTGACTAAGTTAACATCAAGGAGAATGTTAGCAGGCTTGAGATCTCCATGAACGACCGGGTGAGGTTTGTTCTTGTGCAGAAAGAGCAGTGCTGAACATATCTCGGCAATAATTCTGACGCGAATCTGCCACATCAGAGTTTGCCTCTTATCCACAGATACAAGAAAATCTTCAAGGCTACCATTTGGTAAGAACTCATAGACAAGTGTAGATGACTCTGAGCATGCTCCTAAGAGGGTTACAAGGTGTGGGTGTCTCACTCTACTAAGGATAGCAACCTGCAATAAAAATCCAAAAGAAGACATTCATTGGGTGAGTGAGAATGTCCTTTCAAAACACTTGTTTTACTCTACTTCAGTTTTGAACTGGAAAGGAGCTAGATCTCAACAACTTTTTTCCAGTATGACAAAGACAAAGTTTAACATCAGAATGAGAGTGAACTACCTCTTGTTCAAACTGTGATTGTCCCTGTAAACTATCAGGTTTCAGCACCTTTATTGCAGCTGTCATGTTCCGGAGGACACCTCTGTATACGCAGCCAAACCCACCTTCTCCGATCTTCAGTGAACTACTGAAATTTTCTGTAGCACACTCCAGTTCAGATGATGAAAACTCGCAGTGCATTGCTGTAACTAAAACTGAAAGCATCTGGCCTCTTTTTCGACGTAATTCCTCGAGATCTCGGACTGCACGATCTCGTTCGTGTAGCAAGTGATCGTGCTCTGATAGAAGCCAGTCATAATGCTCTCTGGATTCTGAGAGCTGACCTTGTAGATGCTCATTATGCTCATCGGCTTTCCGAAGTTTCTCAGCAAGCTCATCTTTCTGTATTTTAAGTTGTTCCAACTCTTGCTGCACCCTTGAAAGAGATTCCTCAGTTTCTTTCCGTTGTTGGACCTGGTTTAAATACAAGTCCTCTAGTGTCCTGGCCTGCAGAAATCAAACACCCGTCATTCCTATCATCAACTTATGGCTTCATGCAACATCAATGGCCTGCTAACTTTGCTATTAAAAAAATAGCATGCTAACATCCTGAATTCTATATATATATATTTGGATTTTCATATAACAGCCATATTGTGATTTGCAGTGAGAGTTGGTTTGAATGGAGTTGGTCAGTTAGATCTTGGGTTCGCAAGTCGGCAGATTTCTTGGAACAGGAGGCAGCAGCAAGACTAGATGTGATGTTGTTTTATTTTATATAATCAAAGTTTTCACAACAAGAAATGATTGGATGTCAATATTTGGCCTCAAGTCTGGATAAGCTAACTTTTTGCAACAAGAAATGATTAAGACGATAACAGTTTAGTAAATCCAGATATGAATTTACCATTCGTTCAGATTCAATCCGCCTCAAGCGCTCGTCAGATGCTTCTTTCTTGAATACTGCAGCTTCTTCCATGCTTTTTTTAAGTTTATTACGTAAATCATCGTCTGAATAAAAATCTCCCTACAAGGACCATTACGAGCAAATAATTATTCATTTAGGACAATATAATTTAATTATTGGCTAACAGACTTTCATTGAGTTATGTTTAATAATACCCATACAGCTTGTTTACGGTGTGCTACATCTTAAGATTAATTATGTGTAGGCACCTTGCTAGTCAAGGTATAGTTTCATTGCTACCTACTGCCATCTGTTGCAGAAGGATTGCCAGTCACAGTGTAAGACATGTTATTTGCAACTTGCAAGAGTTAAACAGAAACAGGTAGTCAAGGAAGACTTATTAAAAGAAAGAAACTAGACTAACCAAGATCTCTTCCAAGTTCTCAGGACCAACATTACCACCATTATCCCTCTTAATGCATGCTGCACATCTATGTCAACGAAATAAAATGTCACTCCAAATAATAATCTCAACAAGGCTAATAAAGGGCTGGAAAGCTACCTCCTTAAGCCATCAAGTACTTCCAGATTGTTCGGATCACACTTCAAACCCTCTAGGTAAGTTGCCATAGCATTTTCATAATTGTTCATCAGGAACTGAACTTTAGCTTTACGCACATAGCCCTTCAGAAAAGTAGGATTCAGTTCAATACATTTATCTGCGTCTTCAAGACCTTCAGGCAAAGCTCCCAGATAGATGTGGCATTGAGCTCTGTTGCTAAAAATCTGGATGATCAGTCATGAAAAATCATCAAAACAAAACATTACAAGAATCAGCGTGCCAATGTAAAAAGGGGCAGCTCCAGAGCATGCCTTACAATGAACAATGCATAACAACTATGCAGCTCATACATGATATGTTTACCCAAGAAAAATGTATTTATCAGAGATTCTTCTAATTTTAATGGATATTTCAACCAATGAGTTAAAATTGCATTCACTTGTTATATGAAGTATAATCACCGTAAAAACCAAAATTCTTACTCTGGGATCATTTGGATTCTTTTTCATAGCCTCAGTATAGTGAGCTGCTGCTTCCTGGTATTTTTTTGCTTGAAAAATTCATTGCCTGCAACGTGTGCACACACTCAGAAGTCAGCAGTTGTACATCATAATGGCACGGCGTATTACTAGTTAGGAGTTGCATATATCTGCTTGAAGAAAGAACATAGATTGCTAGGAGCCCTATCACTTATGCAGTTATACCGTTCTACAAGTGCTCCTGTCCTTCCACTGATATGAGGACCTCCAGAACATTCGTTGCAAAGTTCTGAGACTTAATCCAATACACACGAGAAGTAAACAATAGAAATTTCTCAGACAAGTATATTGTAATTTAGTACTTTCGTTTTTTTTCCTTGCAGATATCAAGTTAACATTTGAAATTCCCCAGAATGTTAGAACACTTGACACTTTATGACCATGTTTTTGGAGAAATTTCTTGGTAATCTAAGATGAGAATGAGGATCCTACAAGAATGGGAATAAGAAGTACCATACAGGTGAGATGATGCCCCCTAAATATCTGTTCCATTTGTTAATGACGAATGGAGCAACACCAACAACATCACATGATCGCTAGACAGCAACCATTTCCTCATTTGCATCTTACATTGCCCTAATGAACAGCGCTGAATCGGAAAAGCATCCAAACCTTTCTCGCGGTGGTGGTCGGCGGCTGCCTGATCCAGCCGCTCCTGCTCCTCCAACTTCTTCCTCGCGCTCTCCGCCTCGTCCAGCTTGGCGCGCGTCTCCTCGTTGTAGTGCTCCGCCAGCGACTGCTGCAGCGCCCTGATCGCCGGCGCGTAGTCCCCGGCGCAGCCCGCGAGCTCGAGCAGCGCCGACGCCTTCCGCGACAGCGCCCGCGCAACCAGCCTGTTGTCGGTGCGGAGCTCCCTGCCCCTCTCCACCGCCTCGTCGCAGTCCCTCACGCACTCCTTGTACTGAAACGAAACCAAGCGCAAGCAGCGAAGTGAAGCAGCTTCCTAAGTGGCGAGGGAAGCAGCGAGGGTTTTGGGGGGGGGGATCGGAAGGCGAGGTGGCTGACCTTGGCCAGGCGGAGGTAGGCGGCGGCGCGGTTGGTGAGGAAGGAGATGTCGCGGGGATCGAGGCTGGCGCCGCGGGTGTAGTGGCGGACGGCCGTCTCGAGGAAATGCTTGTGGTAGGCGGCGTTGCCGGCCTCCTTCTCCCGTTGCGCCTCCGCCACCCGCTCGTCGCCCGCCGCCTCCATCGCCTCTCTCTCGCGCGCGACTGGGCGGTGCTACGACTACGAGAATTGCAAATGCATTAGGCGGCGGCGGCGGCGGCGCGGGGTAGTAGTGGGAGGGGAGGAGACGTGACCGGAGTTTGGGGAGCATCTCCATTATTAATACGGCGACTTGTCTTCCTCGTCTCTGCCAAGCAGAAGAATCTCAGCACTGGCCTCCGGGTCCCGCTTTTCAGTGCGCTAGCTGCCACGGGTGAGTTCGGCTTTGCTGCAGTTGAGACTGTTGAAAAGCAATTGCCTTTTGCGCGCTTAAAATCAGCTTCAGCTTAAAGTTCCCTCTAACGACATGTGGCTCTTCGAACATGTTTGGTCAGTGTTAATTTTACCATAACTAAGGTTGGACAAAGTGTCGCTTACCAAAAAAAGTATAATCATCCCAAGCTATGCAAAGTTGATCAAGAAATTGAGTATATGTTCGAGCCAAAACAAAAGTGTGACAAGCCGCAATTGCGACGAAGAAATCGATGTGGTAAAGCTGGGCCTCTTATGCCTCATTTGTACGAAAGAGATGAAGTCCCCTTTCTACTGTCTCTTTAATAACTAAAGCGCCTCAACTGCAACTTGAATATGAACAAGGGAAGGGAAGATTGAAATCGGCCACGGATGGACCGTGGGGAACCGACGCTCCGATCCCTTGTTAGATGGGGGCACATGGCACTACAGGATGTGCAGTTCGTCTGCCATGACAGGGATCTGTGAAGTGGATCGGATGGGCATACACTAGTAGCCTTACCCGGACCGGAAATAGAATGGCAGAAAGCAGAAAATTCCCAGCCGAAAAACACGAGCATTTCCCAGTTCCATCCATGTCAACCGAGGCCAAATCAGCCCAAGCGGTGGCCTTGACCGACGATCATCACGTCCCATACTTGCCGGCCACCGACACGACGGCACCCGCTGGGTCGCAGCAAAACTGCGGCAGTAAGGCAGCGCCCGCGCGGGCCTCACGCGACGCGGTGGAGGCGGGCCATTGTCGCAGCATAGTGCCATGCCACGCGGTGCCCGCGCCTCCTTCCTCTGCCTCGTGTGGGAAGCCTGACATATTTGGAAAAAAATATTAAAATAATATTTATTTTTTTAAAAATACAAAACTAAATAGTCGCTAAAAATTATAAAACTAAGTCTCGTCTCCACTTAGAATGACGATAGGCTCCTATCGCTATTCCTATTAGCGACAGGGACACTCTTTACTCTCTGTTGCCGGTCTAACTACCTGACAGAAAGTGAACAGTGTTCCTGTCGCCAGTTGGTGATTATATCGCTAATTAAACTGGCGATAGGGATCCATCTATATAAACCCCAAAGAATCAGTCCAAATATCATTGTAATTCTAGAAGAAAAAAACAGAAGAGAGAGGGGGAGACTGGAAGGAAGGTAGTGAAACCTAGCAGTTCGTAGCAAAGGAGAGAGAGATAGAGCATCGGATCCGGTCGGCCATCTTCTACGTACAAGTTTTTGCAACTCGTGCATTATGTCAAAACCTTGTCGGTTAGTAAACAAAAATAGCGACATAAAATTCAATAGATTATACATTTTTAGTCAAATTATGTAGTACACCATTTGAGTTATGGATAGTCTAGTTCATCGTGCATATATTATGAATGTTCCAACACTCGAACGGTTTAGGATAAATTTACAGAAATAGGAAGACATCTATTACAAATTTGTAAAAATTATAGAGTAGCTAAGTAGGGTAGGTAGAGCGTAATCAAAATAAGATATTTTTTTATTAATTAACCGTTTTTAAGTTAAACCCCACGAACTTTATTTCCAATTCTGACTTCTTTGGTCTCCATGACGTGATAAAACAACACCGTCACACCAGCTCGTATCTGGGCAAACTACGCCACCACCAGTGGCGTGATAAAAAATACTATTTTAGCGGACTTATCCTATGACGTAACACTATTATTTTGTCATGCCACGGGTGGTGGCGTGACTAAAGGGGTCAGGATTAGATATAAAATTCGCGGGGGGTTAACTTTAAAATAAAATTTTAAAAGGGGTTAATTAATTAAAAAATGTTCTCAAAAAACACAACTTTATTTAGCTTCCCATTTGTGTGCGGTAATTGTATTGTTAAAGCCAAAAATTAATTTTAAACTAGAAAAGTAGTGTGATACATCTTAAATTGTAAAAACAAATCCGAAGTTGCTACATAGGTTACGTAGAGATGAATTAAAATAATGTGATCATTATTTTTTGTTTCATTTGCACATGGTAAATATTTAAACAATGCTAGAGACACTTTTTAAACTAGAAAAATAACAATATACTTATTGCAAATCTGTAAAAATTTAAAGAGTAGCATAGTATAGGTTGTAGAGTTTGTGTGTGGCAATTATTTTATTAGTGCTGAAAATGCTATTTAAACTAGGAAAATAACATAACACATCTTATAATTGTAAAGAAAATCCAGAGTTGCTACATAGGCTATGTGTAGCTGAATGATAAAATTATGAACTTTGTTATTGTTTTTATTTGCACTCGGTTCTAATTTAAATTTTTGTTAAAATTGAAAGACCCTATTACAAATTCTTTTTTAAGTAGGAAAATAACAACATTCCTATTAAAAATTTGTAAAAATTATATAGTAGGTTAGTGGGGTTTGTGTAGTTTAACCAAAATAATCTCAACTTAAACTTGGTTTCTATTTATACCGTAATTATTTTGTTAATGCTAATTCTTATTACCTTGTTTATATGTTTCATAGTTTTTACAATGCATGCACTAAATTTTTAGGTATGACGGACCCAGGACACCCTGCGAGTGGTCGTACGAGTTTGTTGACACAGTGATTGACGCGTATCACCATAGCTGCCTCGGTACCATCTCCCCATGAGGGCAAGGCGGCGATTGGGCTTGGTGCATTGCGGCTACACGCGCCCATGAAGGCGTGGAGGGTGGATCCACGTTGGGTTCCGATGTACGTGTTGTTGCGATCTTCATGTACTCATTTACATCCTGACTACATTGGGTGGACTAACGTTTGTTCTTAATCGCACTCGACGTTGTTTGAGGCGGTCAGGCCTCCTTCTGCTGGCGAGGATGGTTGAGGCGACGTGGGGGACAACCAAGACCGCGCGGGCGGCGGTCATACGTCCAAATGCTTTCCATACGTCCAGACGCAGATTATAACAATAGTGTAAAGTACTTATGTGGAACAAGTCTCTGCTCTCATAGACTTTACCAGCAAAGTTACCAAACTTACACATTACAATTTTATTTGACTCAAATACTAGCTTATAATCATTCCTACATAGGAGAGAACCACTAACGATGTTCTTATTTATCGTTAGTGCATGTTGCATATTCTTCAAGTGGACAATCTTCCCTGAAGTAAGCCATAGATCCACCGTCCTAATACCAAGAACAGAAGCATGCGACACATTCCCCATTAGGATGGAAGAAGCTCCGACTGCTTGATAAGAAGAAAATAATAAAATATAAGAACATACGTGAACATTAGCTTCAGTATCAACCCACCAATTAGTGGATTGACATGTTTAAAAAACAACAGATGAATTACCATACCCTCGTGTTGAAGCCTCGCCTATGATCACGTTGACAACCTTTTTCTTTGGCTATTCAGCATCCTTGCACTTGTGGAAACAACAGTCCTTTGTCATATGATCGTTTTTCCACACACAAAGCAGGTGATGTTCCTCATATACTTCTTAGTTTTCTTCTTAAAACTAATTGTCTTGTTTGGTTTAAAGCCTTTATTTTTATTCCATATCTTTTCTCTATGATATTTGCATTTATCTTATTGTTTTGACTGGAAGTGCTTGGTGCATATTTTGCTCTTACCTTTTCTTTCACATCAAGAGCAGCAATGAGATCCTCAATAGATATATTCCCTCTTGTGCTTTAAGTTAGTGGCGAATTCCTGCCATGAAGCAGGAAGTTTGGCAACAATACCTGCAGCCACAAACTTATAAGGCAAAACACAACCCAAATACGCAATCTTGTCGACTAGTAGCTGAAACTCATGAGCCTGTGCAACTATCAACTTAGCATCATTCATGATGTACTCGAAGAATTGCTCGCACATGTAGAGCCAGTGACTAGCCTCATTTTTCGCATATTTGTGCTCTAGTGCATCCCACAACTCTATGGCGGACTTGAAGTTTATGTACACATCATAGAGATGATATGCCAGTATGGTCAATATGCATCCAAGGGTTGTGTTGTTTTCTATGTCGAACCGCATGGTCTGTTCAATCGTAAATGGATACTGTGGATGGATCACCCACCACAGCCCCAAAGACATAAGCCAAAACCTGACTATTGTCTGCCATCCACGAAAGTTTTGATCAGAATACCTCTTAGGTTTCATAGCATCACAAGCATCAGCCATTGCTGAATCACAAAAATATCCACAATAAGGTTTTTGTATTGTTGGAAATATGGACAATATTTTAATTCCACATTTTATTATGGGGGCAAAGATCATATAAAACTAGAGATACATAAAGCAATACTAACAATAGGCAACTCATTCCACTTCTAAGCAAACACAATATTAGGATTATAACATAATAGTTTGATCGCACAACCAACTTACAGTCGGGCTTGATGAATAATAGGAAGCAGTGTAGACTCAAAGCAGTGCAGAACGTAGATGAAGTAGTGAAGTGAGCGGTCGCGTAGATGTGTTGCCTAGAAACCTTATTGTCGCCTGGTGCAAGTGAACTCAGTGACAATGTTTTGTAGATATCCGCTCACCCTCCTTCCCGGTGCACGCCGAACAGAAAGGATGATATAGTTTGACAACACAACTCTCTAGCACAGTAGAATAGAGAAGAAGAAGAAGAAAATAGAAGTGAATCAATCCGTATCAGGTCTGGACATCTCCAAATCTTTTTAAGGTCGAGGCAATTACTCTATAGTAACTGCATAATAAAGACATATTAAACCACCGGTAACTACTAATTCAAAACCAATTAATGGTAATTGAGTAGTGTTTGTTAGTTCCTGATTACACATTGGTCTACAGTTTCGACCACTGGTCTACATCTTCGATAGTGTATTTCGACCACAATGTTTCAACCATATTATTTCGACCACACTGGTCTATGGATTGTTGGAATTGATCTCGGGCATTTGGCCCAACGGCCAAATGCCCAACCCCTCTCGATTGCATGCCGATCGGCGCGCCACCCATTAATTTGGCGGGCCTGTCGCCGATGCCACATAAAAGGAGGTGGGAGCCGGGGCGGCACGCACACCAAAGTTCACCGTGCCGCTGCCAAAACTCCACCCAACAAACCCTAGTCTGATCCTAAAGGGGGCGCTGTAGCGACGGGAAGGAGACCGCCGCCTCTACCGACTACCGCCGGCCTCGCCTCCGCTCGGGATCGACCACCGCCGCCTCTACCGACTACCGCCGGCCTCGCCTCCGCTCGGGATCGACTACCGCCGCCTCTACTACACGCGACCCGCGATGGCCAACCCGTCTCCATCTCCATCGGACGGTAAACCCGAAACCCTGAAACCCTAATCTTTCTCGGTTACTCTCAAGAACACAAGATCCAAAGAAAAGAGATCTAACAATAGATCTATCAATGGTATCAGAGCCTCAACGGCAAAGATCCAAAAGAAAAGTTTCAAAGAGATCAAAAGATTCAAAAGAAACGAAACCCTAGCTCGAGCCGGAAACCTAGATCTATCAACTTACGGAGTAGGGAGGGTCAGGCGAGCCATGTGCTCGCCGGGCCCCTAAGCGGTCCGGGATCTCGGGACCGGTCGAGGATCTGGCGGTCTTGTCGCGGCGTCCACGAGAACGAGCCGACGCGGAGCCGCTCGGCGGTGGCGCGCTCCTCTCGAGAGAGCGCGCGCGGCGAGAGGGCATGGCGGCGGTGATTCTTTCCCGCGCTCGGCTTCTTCGTTTTCTTCCGCGAGAGGGAGATGCGAAGCGAGAGAGACGAAAGAGAAGAATGGGGATTAGGGTTTCTCGGGGGCGCCGCGCGGTCGCGTCTTTTATACCGCCGAGATTGACGCTCAGCCGTCGATTGATATCAACGGCTGAGATCGCATCTACGCGCGGCGGCCACGGTGGTTTTGGTCTTGTTGGAATCCGGTAGTCGGATGTGAATCCGACGGCTGCCAATCAACCCTAACGGCCGCTGTGGGCCGAGCCGCACAGTAGTGGGCCGGAATCAATAGGGTGGGCTGAATGCCGGTTTTGAACAGTAAAATGACCGGTTTTAAACAGTATTTTCGGCCGGTTATGAACAGTATAATCCAGAAATTGAATTTAATTTATTTTCAGAAGTAATTTTGAATGAATTTCAATAGAAAAATTGTATAAAATCTCTGTAAATTTTGCACCAACGTGTTATTATTTCCAGAGATTAAATGTGTATAGTTATAATGCTTCTGATAATGAATTATTTTAGAATAATTACAGTTTCCGCTGCAAAAGTTAATGTTGATTAATTCAGAATTTAATTTTTAAGAATTTATTGTGAATTATGATATTGTTATTTTCGACCAAAGTTGATAATAATGATATTATAATTTTAATTGATGTTTTTATGCATTGTTTCTATTTACACTTAACGGTGATATAGTTTTAATGTATATAGATAAAATTAATTTAATTGTATGTCGTATTTTTTGACCAACGTTGGAAATAAGGCATATAATTTTAATGTTACGTTCTCACTTTATTTGATCTAAATTTTGGAGGATACAACTTGATGAGTTGTATCGAGAAATACCCACTCTCAAAGGAGATAATTATGGAGAGTGGAAGAAAAGATAGACTTAGCGTTTATCTTAGCCGAGGTGGGTGGGTCCTCACTCAAGACGACCCACGAGCCTATGGCACGGTGAGGATCAAAAGGAGGATGATCTTGCTTGGCGGAAAAGACAGAGAGATCATGCTCCCTTACGGATGTATTATGACCTAGAGCATAAGAAATGGACCACGACCAACAAGAAATGTATGGTCGTGATAAAGAATACGATTGAGCACGCAATTGTGGGCTCAATCGCTATGTTGACATCACGACGAATACCTTGATAAAATAAAGAGTCGGTTCATGGCTCTTCAAAGACATATGCAAACACGGTGATTAAGCGACTTGTGATGTAAAGGTATTCGGTGGTGGGATAAGAGAACACATATTGAGGATGAGCAACTTGGCATCCAAACTTAAACCAATGGATTTGGCACTCAAGGATGAGTTCCTTATTCACTTGATTTTTGCTTCATTGCGTAAAAGTTTGACACTTTTGTTGTCAATTACAATATGCAGCCCGATAAATGGGACTTAGAAAAATGCATAGCTATGTGTGTTCAAGAGGAGGAAAGATTTAAATCCTCACATGATGGATCTATCAACTATGTGAAGGATAACAAGAAAAAGAACTTCCACAGTACCTCCTTCTCAAGGAACAAGGAAAAGCCTCATCCATCAACCTCAACAGAATAAATTTCTTTGTAGACAAAGATCGTTGTCTTCATCTTGCAAGAAGACAGGACACTACAAGAAGAACATCACGATTACTTAAAGATGATAATGGCAAAGAAAGGTGAGAACATTATTACATTCATAAATGAATGCTTATATGTACAATATTCAAAATCCACTTGGTGGATTGACTCAGGAGCAACTGTTCATGTTGCTAATTCCTTACAGGGATTCCGTTCGACGAGGACTACGCAAAGAAGCGAAAGATGCATTAAAGTTGCAAATGGAGTCCAAGTGAAGTTGAAGCCGTTGGCGATCTTTCATTAGAGTTAGCTAATGGCTCCAATCTTTACTTAGAGATGTTCTTTTTGTTCCCTCTTACAGAGGAATTTGATTAGTGTTTCCAATTTGGACAAAGATGGTTATGATTGTAATTTTGGAAATGGCAAGTGCGAAATAATATTTAATAAAGAATGTGTTGGTCTTGCCATATTACAAAATAAGCTTTATTTGTTATCATTATGTGATGATGTGAATGTCGTATGCGATAATGAGAGCGTCGCGTGCGAAAGTGATTGAATCCTCGTCTCACGAATGTAAATGAGAAAGCGAAGAGAACTCATAATGAATCGTCGAAATTATGGCTTTGTCGTTTAGGCCATATTTCGAGGGGGAGAATAGAAAGACTAGTTAAGAATGAAATTCTTCCTCTATTAGAGTTCTCAGACTTAGAACAATGCAGAGAATGCATTAAAGGAAAATATGTAAAGAAAATTAAGAAAGGCGCAAAAAGAAGCAGGAGTTCTACAAATTGTTCACACGGACATTTGTGGTCCTTTTCCTGTGAAAAGTGTGGATGGTTATGACTCGTTCATAACATTCACAGATGACTACTCCCGTTATGGATATATTTATCCAATCAAAGAAAGAAATGAAGCCTTGGATAAATTCAAGATTTTTAAGGCTGAAGTTGAAAACCAACACGATTTAAAGATTAAGATAGTTCGATCGATGCGGGGGGAGTACTACGATCGACATACCCCATATGGACAAGTTCTGGACCTTTGCGAGGTTCTTACGGGAAAATGGCATAGTAGCCCGATATTCTACAGGCGAACCTCGGCAAAATGGAGTAGTGAAAGACGCAACCGTACTCGATGGATATGGTGCAAAGCATGATGAGCTACTCCACACTCCCATTGAGTTTATGGATGGGGCGTTAAAACCGCCATTCATATTCTCAATAGAGTGCCTAGTAAGTCGGTGCCCAAAACACCGTGCACGAGTTGTGGACGGAAGAGTTCCTCACTAAACCACTTACGTGTGTGGGGAGTCTGCTGAGGCTAAAGTATTTAACCCAAACCTTGGGAAGCTAGATCCCAAAATGTGAGTTGCCATTTCATTGGCTACCCCGAAAAGTCAAAAGGTTTCGTTTTCTACCGTCAGACAGATATACAAAGTTTGTAGAAAGCGAGACACTTTGTCTTCTTAGAGGATGAAATGATGAGGGGAGCATGGTAGCTCGAGAGATTGATCTTGAAGAGAAGCGGGTATATGTGCCCACTCCAGATGATTCAAGAGCCACTCTTCTCACTACTCTTTGTCATTTGCACCAAGCGGTACAAGATATTGTGGTGCCAAGACTGTTATTGTTCCTCTGTGGCAACAATGAATGAGAATGAGGAACTGTTCTTGAGGATCCTATAGAACCCATTGCCACAAATGAGGGGAGCAACAAAGACTTCAAGCAGAAGATGTACCAAATATGGAGGCCAGGAGGTCTCAAAGAGTAAGAAGATCACTATCTCGATGATTATCGATTTATCATCTGAAGAATTTCAAATGGAGGATGATCCCACCACATTTGAAGAAGCCATGAGAAGCGAAAATTCTTCAAAATGGCTTGAGGCCATGGAAGAGGAAATGAGGTCCATGAAGGCTAATAAAGTGCAGGACTTGAAATTATTCCTAAAGGAGCCAAAGCAAGAGGGTACGTAAATGGGTCTACAAAACAAAACTTGACTCACAAGGGAATGTAGAAAGATACAAAGCGCGACTTGTGGCAAAAGGATTTACGCAAAGAGAAGGGATTGATTACAATGAGACATTTTCTCGGTCTCATGTAAAGATTCCTTGAGAATCATAATGGCATTAGTAGCACATTATGATTTAGAGTTACATCAGATGGATGTAAAGACGACATTTCTTAATGGGGATTTGGAGGAAAATGTTTACATGGCACAACCGAAAAGTTTTGTTGTGGAAGGAAATGAAAGAATGGGATGCCGCCTAAAGAAATCAATTTATGGGTTAAAGCAAGCTTCAAGGCAAGTGGTACTTGAAGTTTGACAAGACAATAAGAAAATTTGGTTTTAAAGAGAATGTAGAAGACAATCGTGTCTATACAAAGTTTAAAGACGGAAATTTATCTTCCTAATCACAGTATGTGGATGATATCCTACTAGCTAGTAGTGATGTCGATCGCTCTTGGAGACGAAGAGATTTTGTCCTCAAACTTTGATATGAAAGATCTTGGTGAAGCTTCGTTCGTTCTAGGGATCGAAATTCAGGGATAGAAACAAAGGGATATTGGGACTATCACAAAAGACATATATAGAGAAAGTCTTAAAGAAATTTGGGATGCATAAATGTAGTCCTTCACCGCACCTATAGTCAAGGGCGGCGAGATATGGGGATTTTCAATGCCCCAGAACCGAGATGAGATCGATCAAATGAAAGCGGTTCCATATGCTTGGTATCGGAAGCTTCTGGTATGCTCAAGTGTGCTGCATACGACTTAGCTTTTGTTCTGGGTTACTTGGCGATTCGAGCAATCACGGAATAGAACATTGAAATTGATAAAGAAAGTCTTGCGTTATTTGCAAGGAACAAAAGGCCTCATGATGACATACGAAGATCAGATTTACTCCATATAGTGGGGTATCTGATTTCGATTTTGCGGAGATGATAGAAAGTCGACATCCGGATATGTCTTCACTCATTGGAGGAGCTATATCGTGGAAAAGCTCAAAGCAAACCGTCACTACATCGTCCACAATGTATCTTGAGTTTGTAGCATGTTATGAGGCTACAGGCGGTGAAGCTGGCTAAAGAAGTTCATACCGGTTTAAAAGTGGTTGACGACATCACTAGACCACTTAAGTTGTATTGCGATAATGAACCCATGATAATGTATGCCCACAACAATAAGTCAAGTGGTCTTTGCCAAACACATTGACATAAAGTACTATGTTGTAAAAGATAAAGTTCGGGATCAAATTATAAGTCTTGAGCATATAAGTACCGCAAAGATGTTAGCGGATCCGCTTACTAAAGGCTTACCACCCAACGTGTTGAGAGAACATATAGCCGGCATGGGTTTAAGGAAAGCCTATGAATCTGGACTAAAAGATGGCCCAAAAGATTAAAGTAACTATTTGAACAATGAGGTGTATTGTAGTCATTGAATCTATCGGCAATTGACCGTGACGATGAGACATGTTCTATGTACCAATTTGTGATGGAATGAGTAAAGTCAAAAGTAATTAAAGATAAAACACAGATTGAGATCAAGGGAGAATGTTGAATTGATCTCGGGCATTTGGCCCACAAATGCCCAACCTCTCGATTGCGCCTCGATCGGGCGCCAACCCATTAGGTGGCGGGCCCTGCCGCCGCCGCCACATAAAAGGAGGTGGGAGCCGGGGCGGCACGCACACCAAAGTTCACCGTGCCGCCGCCAAAACTCCACCCAACAAACCCTAGTCTGATCCTAAAGGGGGCGCTGTAGCGACGGGAAGGAGACCGCCGCCTCTACCGACTACCGCCGGCCTCGCCTCCGCTCGGGATCGACCACCGCCGCCTCTACCGACTACCGCCGGCCTCGCCTCCGCTCGGGATCGACCACCGCCGCCTCTACTACACGCGACCCGCGATGGCCAACCCGTCTCCATCTCCATCGGACGGTAAACCCGAAACCCCGAAACCCTAATCTTTCTCGGTTACTCTCAAGAACACAAGATCCAAAGAAAAGAGATCTAACAATAGATCTATCATGGATCTGTCCACTTTTTTCGACTACTTTATTTCAACTACACTAGTCTATGGATCTAACCACTATTTTTCGACCACTGTGTTTCGACCACTTCATTTCGATAGAGAAATGCACGGTTAACAAAAGAAAGGTTGACTAGGTTCACAACACGGTCGCGCGTCGCAAGTCACGCGAATATACGCGTGGGCGTGCGTCTGTGCGTGCATGTGACTTTAGCTATAGTTCTTCTCATATCACCTCATGTCATGTGTGATATGTTTCAAGTGGTGATAAGGACTTTACCTTATAAATTAGTTTCGCACCACTTGGCTAAGCAATATAGTATTAAACCATGTATACTTTGGAATTTCATGAATGAAGAAGCCTTTATATTTATAGGCCCAATTCTAACAACAAATGGGTGACGTTTTGGAACATAGAAATGTTAAAATAGGAATGATGTTTTCTCCAGCTACAGATGAACTAAACATTATGGTTAGAATTACTATGCTATCAGTCTTATTTTACATAAACTATGGCTATTTTTCATCAACGAATTCTTAGCCATGTAGAGAGTTTGAGTGGAACAGTAACACCGTTTTTGTCCTGAAGTACAGTTTTGGGCTAGAGTAAGAGTTGTAATAGACTTAATATGATCCCAAACCAAACGTTATCCAAGAGAAAAAGATGACGAACTTAAAACTCTCCCCCAGAATAGGTATTATGCATGCAATTTGTTTATTTGCTGCGTTACATGGAAGGATGTCGGGTGCTTGTTCCGCCAAAAATTCATCCTTTTGGGTTCTTCCTATATTATGTATTCAACTCATCATATTCTTTGAAATAAATTCTCAGTTCAGCAGAGAACTGATTACTGCTGGTAACCAACAGAGAAGTAAGTAGTACTGACCGCCAGCTATGTCTGGTCCACTAGCTGTTTTAGGAACCCTGCTGGAGAACTGGACTTCTGTATGTGTTTTTCATTTTGAATGCTTCCTTTTGTGTGTTAAATCCTGAATCATGTGGGACTATGGTGTTTAGGCGCCCACATACTAGGAGCGGGTGGGGATGCAAATACTTTACTAATGTTGTAATCATTGTCCCTGATGAGGTATCTTAGCTTGATGCCTTCTCTATTGCATAGTTGCATTGCACACTACCCTTGCAATTTTTCCTCCTTTCCTTTTCTACTTTATTCCATTAATTTTTGTTCTCCAGATATCTGATTGTGTTGACCTGAAAATACTCCTAACAGTAAATAGGCTCAACTCTGGTTTTGTCCTCAAAAAACAAAAGGATATTTTCGGGTTACTAACATTTTATCTCCACTGTTCAGTTCATCGCAGAACCAGGAATTGGCCACCAAAAGACAGCAAACATGGTGAAGCAAGTGATTGGTTTGATCGCTTCTTGTAGCGAGTTCTGGATGAATATGTCAACCAAATGTCAGGTCACCATTTACCACGCTTCACGAAGGGCATAGTCCCTAATAAATTCTCCTCTTCTGGATTGCATTATGTTATACCTTGATTAATTGTTAGCTAGACAAACATGAAATAAGGTCTCTTTGGAACGCATGAATCTAAAAACGCAGGATTGGAATGTCATGGTTTATTGAATTCTACAGGAAACAAAACCGCATGAATTACTTAAAAGAGGTGTTTGAATGCTTCATAGGAAAATACAGGAATTTTGATATTAAATGTTACTTGAGTAGAGATATATATATAGAGAGAGAGAGAGAGAATGCATTGAACTTCTGGAAGGGAAAATAACATGAGGTTTGAGCTCAAGTTCATTTTCCTATGGAATTGGGTGTATAGGAATGTATTTCATAGGAATTTTGATAACTATATTCCTATGTTCCAAACAACCCTCGTAAGCAAAATAAATCATAAGGGTTAGAATCCTATGAAATTCCTTCAATCCAAAGAGGCCTTAAAATTGTACGCATTTCATTATTTGAAAGGACAAAGGTTGAGAGGAAGAACATCTCTCTGACAAGGTTTTGAGGAAATGTAACACCCCAACTTTTGAGCCTTTGAAAATCTTTTACTTATCTGCTAGTTGAAAATCTCATCATCTGCATTTCATTTGAATTTATATTAAAAGCTTAATATGAACTTTCATGACAAAATGATTTAATGTGCTTAATCCCAACGTCAACAATGGCCAAACTTATTTTATTTGGATTCTATATGCTTGAATATATTTTCTGGAAATTTTCTGGAATTTTTTCGAAGTCATTTGCTATTTTATAAATTGCTATTTGCTTTTCTTGATTTATTAAAAGAAAAATTAAAATTACGATGATGGGTCGCACATCGTGAGGCCCAACACAGCGCCTCAATAAGGCGCGCCTTGCGCGCTACCTCCGTCGGATGGCCGACGCGTCCTTCTCCCGACGGACGACGCGCGCGCGCGTTCGCCTTCCCCTTCGGATGCGCCGCGTGGCTTTCCCCATCGATCCACCGTTCGCTCCCACACCCTCGCTGCCGTTGACTGGTGGGGCCGCCACCAGGTCGTCTTCTCCCCGCGCCCTTCTTCCCCGCGCGTCGCTCGCCTCGGCCGCCATTGCCAGAGCTCGGCCGCGCGTACGACAACGGGACTCTTGTCCCGATCTTCTTGCACCAACCCCACCAAATCAAACCCCCGTCTATCCCGCATCTATCTCCAACAAAATCAACCACCAAATCGGTTTCTATCTCCCCGAATCTCGAATTTACCGAATGTGTTTGTTTCGAATTGGGCGTTTCCAGTCCCGAGCCTCTCGAGACCTATAAACCCCCCAGAGGTCCCCCTCCTCCTCCTCATCGTCCCAACGTAGCCACCCTCTCTCTCTCTCTCGCCCGGCGCGTCGATTAGCTGATCCCCTTTGTCGCCGTCAGGAAATTGCCGATCGTGCCGCCTCCGTCGCCGCTCAGCCGTCGTCGACCCCACCGCCGTGCTTATCAGGTCTCGGGCCACCTCGGGCAACCTTCCTGTCGTCGGATCGCCGCCGTCCGACAATAGCCGAGGCTGCTCCTCCGTTTCTTCCCCGCCGCCGGTCGCCGCCGTCGCTTCCAGCCATCAGTAAGGGTACCATCGGGTGCGCAATAACCCAGGAAACATTCTGGTACCCTTGGTCGCCGGCGACTCGCCACGATCACGGCAAGCCATTGGTCCCGTCGTGGCGCCCCTCGGCCGTGCGTCGTCGGCGCCCACGCCGGTGCCCCGTCACCCTCTCGCTTGCGTGTCACCTGCGTGGCCACCGCATCAGCGCCGCGTGGCTCAGTCCACCGCGCTAGATCCCCCGTGGCTCGGTGAACCTAGTTCACCGTGAGCCCAGAGATTGACAAGTGGGGCCCACCTGTCAGTCAATTTTTTTGTATAATTCTTTTTCCCGCTGACGCAAGCATTGTGCAATAATTCAATTTTCTTTATAAAAATAATTCGAGAAAATCAATAAAATTCTAAATTATGGTTTTATTTGATTTTCAAACTTCCAAAGCACATATCTTTTGCATCCGAACTCCAATTGAGCCCATTCAAATTTCTAAATTTATATAAAATCAAGATATATTTAATGGTGAAGTTTATTTGATTTTTAGAGTTTGTTTTGCCTCTGTTATTTATTTATTTTTGTTACTTTTGTATCGTTTGCAAGTAGACGTCGATACTTCGGGAAATTTTGGAGAAGAAGGAGCACCTCAAGATCAAGACCAGTACCTGGATCTATTCTAAGGCAAGTTATACCTTTGATCATCTTGCACCCAGTTTTCAAAATACTTTATTTCAATATATTGCATTCTATTTCAAGTAATTATTTAAATGCTCTTGGGATAGTTATTAATCCAATTTGTTATGTCCACCTTGTCAAATTGTTTGTCATATTCTTTTGTCAGCCTAGAATGGTTTATTACTAGTTGGTATTATCGTAGCACCAACGTGGGTTGGTTAGATACGAGTAGATTGCTTAGCCATGCCATGAGTCATCATTTCATGTGAATCGCAATTATGAACTTGACTAATGGAATATGGAACTGTGTGATAAAACTATGTGATGTGTGCTATTACTCGTTGATGGCATGTGTTGTACTTAATCAACAGGGTGGGAAAAGATTTAGACTAAGGCAAGTGGTGGATCTGTGTGAATGGTGGAGCTGTGTGCTTTGTAAACTTTGTGATTTAGGTTAAATCTAGAAGTCTTGCCTTGGTCAATTAAGGACTTAACTTTGTGTGCCATTGAACTGGATCTTACTGTACGACCACATGCCTAGTATGGGCTGGGCCTGACTTAGTAAGTTATGGAGTCTTGACTATGATAACTTAGGTTGTATTTAAACTATGTGATGGGCTGGAGGTGTGATATGTCACATCGTGGGACGGTTCGTTGCATCCCTGTCCAACGATGTGTGTCGTAACCAAACGCTGTGTGTATCGGTTGACCGGCAGGAAAGCACATCAGGAGTGTCATTGCTTGAGATGAAGTCACTGAAAGGTTTTGTTGTGATCAACTCTGGTCCGGTTGATTTCATCATGTGGGTAAAGTGTACAACCTCTACAGAGTGTTAATTAATCTATTTGAACAGCCGCGTTCTCGGTTATGGACATGCTCGGGAACTTCACACGAGGGGTAGATTTTTATAAAACAATTCGGAAGGGTCAGCTGTGTGAGATAACTTGTGCAGCTATGTGAATAACTTGTTTAGACTGTGTGTCTTTGTGAAATCAAATGATAAATTATTATTTTTATTTGTTTTATGTTTTCAATCTATTATTTGTATTCAATTGCAAATGTTGCATTTCTGTAAAATAACCACAGAAGCCATTCCTTTGGAATAAGCCATCATCTATAAATTGCATTCTGTGGTATGACCTGCGAGTACGGTGTGTACTCACTCTTGCTAAACAAATCAACAGAAGTGGAGGAGTCGTCACCAGCTTTTGAAGAGGAATTCTATGAAGGTTGATCATTAGGGTCTTGATCCCAGTCAGTTGTCTGTGGTGTATTGATGAGAATTCGCTGTAGTTTACTTTGTTTCTGCTGCAGTTTATTCATTATTGTCAGCCTTGCATGGCTTAATAATTGTAAAACTCGACCTTAAGATCACAACAGTTATTTGTTATTCAAATTACTGGTTTATTTAATATTTCGTTGTATAGAGTTGATATTTCATCAATGTTGACACTATGTGCACTAGCGTGATTTTGGACTAGTGCATAATACATAGAGGGTCCAGATTTGCATATTTGGGTCCCGACAGGAAAGTAGTCACATGTATACTATTCATTGTCCAAGGTCCATTGTCCAAGGGTATGGTGTTGAAATGCCACGAGGAAAATCCTAAGGGCATGTACAATGTCTAACATTAGCTCAAGCCACTCTATAAAAACTTGCTAGACCGCTCCTGATGTGACTTGTAAGCCCATATCTAGTCTTTTTATTAGAGTAGAGGTTGCGAGAGAGAGAGAGCATAGCGTACCGCCCTGCCATAGTCACGAGGATCTTAATAGTCGGTCATGGATGTTGTACAATGCATGGTGGCTTTAATAATTTGTATTTCAGCCCCTAATCTTTTCTATTCCAGCCTCTGGTTCATCCTAATTCACATGGTAGACCAAATATTTACACTTGGAACCCTAAGGATAAAAAACAAATTACACATCCACCCTTGATCCCACATGTCATCAACATCCCCCACCCCTCCCTCTTTCTCTCTCTCCCACACATCCAACACCATTCATCACCCCTCCCGACCCCCTTGCCTTTCACGTTGGCCATTGCTGAGCTCGCGGCTACTGCCATGGTCTTGCCCGAGCCCGCACTTCATCCGCGTTGTCCGCCACTGCCTCCCTTGTTCTTGTCCCAGTCCACCACGGCCCCACATCGTCTTCAGCAACACCGGTTGTCGTCGTCGCCTTCACTACTCGTGGCCAGATCTGGCCTCCGCCACTAGTTGCGCTCATCGTTGTCAATGCAGGGCGCACACCGTGGAGTTCTTTGCGTCCGATGAGGTGCCCACTCTCTCTCTCTCTCTCTCTCTCCACCTTTCTCCACAGGACCACACACTCTCTCTCCTCATGCACACGTAGCTTCTGCAAGCTGCTCTGACACATGGGAGGCAACTGGCTAGCTTCCATGGTGGCATCTGAGACTAAGTGGTCCTATAGGGCACCTGACTGGGGCATTGTGTTGTACATGCCCGAGGGGTACATAATTGTAACACTCCAAATTTGACTTCTCAAATTTTTCTTGAATTTTTTTAAAAAATTGTTGCATTTTGTGAATTTCCAAAATCTTGGTTTCAATTCAAAAACTTAAATCAAAATCATTGCTCTAAATTATAATTAAAAAAATCTACAAGTAAATTGGAATAAAAAAACTACAAGGATCAAGTGCCATCACATCACTGAATTTGAATGTCCTATTCAAATTCAATCTTGAAAATTTTCAAAACAAATCTAAACCCACTCTGCCTTTAAATTCAAATTCAAACTCAATTTGAATTTCTCAAATTCAAATATTTCCCATCTCAAACCAATTTCTCAATTCTCTTTTCCTTTTCTCTTTCTTCCTCTCTTTCCTTTGGCCAAATCTCTACCGCCGGCCCATCCTTTTCCTCCTCGTGCGGCCAAGACCCCATGAGGTCAAGACGGCTTTCTTATGGCTTGGTGGTTGGCCTTTCACGCCGCGTGCCTCGCCAGCCCAGTGCCATGTCACCCTCACGCGTGTCGCTGCCCAGTGGCCCCTGGCCCCATGTGCCAGCCGCCCGCACAGTTTCTCTTCCTCCTTCGCTCGCCCGGTTTCTCCCTCTCGCTCTATCTCTTCCACTCTCCATCAAGGTGGCACTCGAGTGCACTGTAGCTGGCAGTCCTCAAATGCCCGTCGTTGCGAGGTAGTCACGTCACCACGCAGAGCCACACCAATGACGCGTCTGCTTATCGCAAGAACCACGCCCCGGTCGCCGTCATTTCCCATGAGAATTAGTTGCCTCCTTCCCCTTTTTAAGCAATGGCCATGTGCCTCACACTCGACATTCCCTCCTCGTCACTCTCCTTGTGTTCCCCTCTCCTCTCGCCTTTGGAAAACCCTGCTCCCATCTTCTTCCCCAAATCCGGCCTCACCCTCGGACTCTGGCCGCCAAGGTAAGACCTTGCCTTCATCGTCGTGCGCATCATATTCGCCTCGACCCCCTCCTTCTCATGCTCACCCTCTCTATGTCTATGTTCTGGCAGAGACACCCGAAGCCAATGTCATTTGTGGAGTTTGTTGAATCTCGTCGTGACTATCGTCGCCTTCTCTTGCCTTGTTTGGTGAGCCTTCGACCTCCTTATCACGCGCCTTAGCATCGCCTCATTGTGTTCTCTCTAATGTGCATTCCCTTGTACCTTGTCGTGCCCCATAACCACTGGCCAAGAGGAACACCTACTCCAATTTCTGATTTTACAACCGTCACATTGATTTGATCATATCTTTTGATACGGGATGAATTTCGGAGTGAGGGAGGATCCGTTGGATCGGGCTTGAAGTTAGCTTTCCAACAAGCCCAAAACACTCAAATCCGACTTCGTATGAGAAAGTTATGGCCTTTTACTCCGGACTGTCCTGCTGATTCCGAATCCGAATTTATCTTGCTTGTGACTCTTGTTGGCATGGCTTGTCAATTAGCAAATGTGTTTTGCAATTGAAGTTGTTGAAAAGCCACGACTTCGGGAAAATCGGAAGTTCCGTAGTTTAACGGCGGAAGTTCCGCACTTTGATCGTCCGATTTTCCGCGCTTGATTTTTCCAGAGCGGCGGTTTAGGGACTTAGCCGATTTTCCAAGTGCGGAAGTTCCGAGTGTAACTAGCGGAACTTCCGATTAATCGGTTGTTCAAAACCGCGGTTGGTTTTTTCCGAGAAGCACCATTTTGGGGACTTAGCCAAAATTCAATGTGCGGTAGTTCCGCTATGTGTTGAGCGGAACTTCCAAGAATCGAACTTCCGATGTTTAGTTGGCGGTAGTTCAAGACTAAAAATCAAACGGCTAGTTTCTCGTCGACATAGCCGTTGCGGTGCCTTTTCTCTCTCGTGGTAGTTCCGCCTTTGTGCGGCGGAACTTCGATTTCCCGATTTTTCAGGGTTTGTCTCCCAACGGCTAGTTTTTGTGTGGGCTATATATAGCCACCTTGGCAGGTTGGGGAGGTTATTGATGTTGCTAAGAACTATTGTGAACTCTTTGTGAGCCTCTTGAGCTAAGAGCAAACCTCTATTCTCTTTTGTGCATGTGTTGCACTTGGTGAGATTAGAGAGTAAACCCTAAGTGCATGTGTTGCCTTAGGTAGTGGATTGTGTATCCACGTGGCGTTGACACTTGATTAGTTCAAGTGAAAGTTGGATTTGTTACTCTTGGTGTTTGCCGACACCTAGACGGCGTGGAGGCGTGGTGCTCGGTGACCTTCTCAAGAAGCTTGTGAGAAGGCCAGACGGTTGTGAGTGGTTTGGTGCTCGCCATCTCCGGAGTGGAGGAAGAGCAACCATAGTTGAGCGAGGTGTTGGTTCGGTTTGGAACCGGTCCAAGTGTTGGACTTACCTCTGAGGTGTGTGCTCATTTGAGGAGCCGGTCCAACGCGGGTTGGGCTTACCTCAACGTGGATTAGGGAGACCAAGCAAGTCTCCGAACACCACGGTAAAACATCATCGTGTCATCTTGCTTTTACTTGTGCTTTACTTTGAGCAATTTACATTCTTGCTTTAATTGCTTACATATAGTGTATTGTGTTCATATTGTCGGTGCACTTAGTTGAGCCTAGTTGATTTAGGTTTTAATTGTGCAAAACCAATTCGCTATTAGCTTCCGCATTTTTAATTGGTAGCAGGATAAAGTTTTTAAAACCGCCTATTCACCCCTCTAGTCGATCTTACAAGTGGTATCGAGCTTGGTCTCTCATTTATTAGACTTAACCGTCTAGAGAGTAAAGGATGGCAACTAGAGATTTAGTGCACCTAGGTGAAGCACCTCTATTTGATGGCACAAATTATGCTCAATGAAAAATCCGCATGTCTTGTTATTTTATGAGTCCAAAAATATAGCGGAAAAGGTTTTCTCCTCCATTGGATCATTTTGCTCCAACCAGCATCTAAATATTTAGTGCTTTGAGCGTAGATATATTTGACAAGGTATGTAGCACCATCGATTGCACACTTTGGGATATTACCATGAGGACTCCTCAACTCCCTCCACATCAACTCAATGCCTCATCCACAATGGATATGCTAGAAGAGCTCAATGAATATTTAGGAAAGGAGAAATTAAAATTCAAAGTTTTGAAGAAAGAGTATGTCTCTCTTCAAAATGATTATGATGTTCTAAAAGATGAACATGAAGCTCTCCTCCTAAATAATTTAAATAGCTCTAAGGTGGATATAGGCATTGAATGTAATTTATTAGATGATTTGCCATGTATAGCTTCTACCTCATGCATTTCATCTAAGGTTAGTGTATCCACCTCATGTGAGGATTTAATTGATATGCCTTGTTGCTCCAAAATAGATGCTCATATTTCCTCCATATCTTGCAATACTAACATTGTAGAGGAAAACAATGAGCTCAAGGCCCAAGTCAACAAATTGAAGAATGACTTGGAAAGATGGTGAAGCAAGCCCTCAATTAGAAGCTTTAGGCACAATGCAAGACACACGAAGAATGTCACATGGATGCAATAGATGTGCCCAAACCAATTGTCATGCAAGGAGCAAGTAAAGAAGGTAAAAGATGAATACAAACTTGAACTTGCTATAATTCGCATGAGTGTTGTCCCAAAGGTATCACTCCTAAGCCCATTATTTATAATGATCAATATTTGCTTAGGAAGGATATTTATGGCAATGTGTTTGCTAGAATAGTTAGTACACATAAAACTAATGCTAGGGCCATTTGGGTGCCCAAATCTATTGTGACTAACATTCGTGGACCCAACCAAGTTTTGGGTACCAAAGTGCTTAAATGATGAATATGAAAGGCATTGGATGTTTGGCTCATATGAAGAGGTGGACGGATCACCATATTTCCTAGGATAATCAATCATAAGCCAATGCCATTTCGGTAACAAGTACTTACATTGAAGTATCTAGCCCCTTATGCCTTGTGTAGGTTGCATTTCATGAAAATTATTTTCCTAGTTAACGAAGGTCGCCACCGCTCGCTGCGCCAGAGCCGAGGAGGACAGAGATGCCCTGGAGCATGCTCTACTGTGGGAGGAAGAAGTAGTTGTCGCTGACAAGTGGGCCTAGAAGATTAGGTTAACAAAGATTAGTTAGTATTTGATTAGGGGTAATGTAGTATGACATGTGGGCCCAACATCATTTAGAAAATCTAATTAAAACCTTAATTAGTGTATTAGTCTTTGACATGTGGACCATGCTGTTTAGAAGTGTTAATTAGACTTAGTCCATAGACCAAGATCCTCTGACATGTGAGCCCCTGGCCTTGTGGACCGTTGGTGGACCGAGTCCATATGGACCGCTCTCGACTTTTTCTCAAATAAAAATAAAGAAAGGAAATAAAAAAAAACCCAGTGGCCCTACCTGTCAGGCACAATATATTTTTCTGAAATAAAATAAAAGAACATCCAATGGACCTCATCTGATAGAATTTTCTGAATTTCTGGATTTTCTTTTTGGTTCAAACTTTGGAGAGCTCATTCTATGGGTTACCACTAGACAAGTGGGCCTAGAAGACTAGGTTAAATGCATGAGCATCAATTATTCGTAAAACACATTAAAACCTAAATAATAGCTCCATGCATAGATGAGCTACAAAGATATAATCAAACATAATGAGCTATCAACACATGACTAACTCATGCTACTAGTCAAGACCCTCTTAATGCAAACTTAAGTCACATGCTACAAGAAATCAAACATGTGCTTCAACTATTTGCAAAACACATTCGCAAATAACAAACATCATACCATAAGGCTAATCATATACACATTTGCAAACTATAGTCCCATGCTACAAAGATGAGCATCAATTATTCGCAAAACACATTCGCAAATAATAGCTCCATGCTTCCAACATAATGAGCAAACACATGACTAACTCATGCTACTAGTCAAGACCCCTCTTAATAGTACGGCAATCATATACTAGCAATCCGGTCTTCCAACCAAACACCAAGACCGGTAAAAGACTAGGAACACATACTTAGCCCTAGCTAGTCATACATTTGCCTTCCATCTTCTTGAAGCTTGATAACGCACATCAACACTTCAAGTCCGGGTCCTTGACTTGACAATTATCAACACATGATGATCTCTTCACTTCGGGATCTTGTCTTGAACATCATCAACACATGATGATTTCTTCATCTCGAGTCTTGACATGCATCAACACATGATGCATTCTTTCTCTTGACCTCCATCAACGCATGATGGGTCTTCTATTGACTTGATGTGCATCAACACATGATGCAACCTTTTACTCCAAGTCTTCATATGCATCAACACATGATGCATCCTTTACTTGAATCTTGACTTGATGATCAACTCATGATCATCCCAAGTCTTCATCACCTGGAACATAATCTATACATCCAACTCATGGAAAAATTTAGTTCCACAATATGATTATCATTAATTACTACACCATACCATTAACACATAATGGTGGGACAAGATCCTTCAATCTTTCCCTCTTTGGTAATTGATGATAAACATTTCAATCACACATAAAATTGAATTGATAAAAGTAACATGTTATGAGTATATATATAAACTACACAAGTCATATATATACTCACAACATGAGTGAGAACTACACAAGTTCTACATACTCAAAACTTAAGTATACGAGAACTACATAAGTTCTATATACTCAAAACATGAATATACAAAAACTACACAAGTTTTATATATTCGAAACAAGTGTATACAAGAACTACACAAGTTCTATATACTCAAAACATAAGTATACAAAAACTACACAAGTTTTGTATACTCAAACGGATATGTTTCAAAGTAAAGATCCCAAATATATGTGAAAAACGGAATATAGATCAATACTAATGAAACCACAAAATATTTAATTAGCTCCCCCTAAATGTGTGCATACACATATGTGTAAAGAAAACATATGCACATATTCAATATATACTTATGGTGGAGTTCAACCTATATTTTGGATCCGAGGAATGCAACATTATATAAGAATGCAAGTTGAATGCATACCTCGTTGAATTTTACCTTTATATCCAAATGAGACTACACATTAGATATAGCAATAGAAATGTTAGTATCACAATTATATTTATCATTAATCACCAAAACACTCCATTAACTCATAATGGCGGGTCTAGATTCTTCAGCAGGTTTAGTGTCGAGGATGAGTGTAGAAAAAGCTTTGTTATGATCGTCTTCGTCGCACGCCCAAGGAAGCATGTTAGGGCCGACATTATGAGATTGATCATATCTTGTGGGTAAAACTGTACAACCTCTGCAGAGTGTCTTTAAACCTATTAGAAGAGCCGTGCTCTCTATCATGGGAATTGTGAAGAAAGCCGCACTGATTAATTTTATTAACTTAAAATTGTGAACTAAAACATGTTGGGTAAACACGATTGTTGAGGTATGTGACGTGCTGGTTTAAGCACGGTCGTTGTGTTGGGACATGTTGGATTTAAGCATGGTCTTTGTGGTTTGCAACATGCTAGTATAAGCATGGTCGCCGGTTTCGAGACATGCTGGTATAAGCACGGTCACGGGGATCACGATTGCTGGTCTAAGCGTAGACGTCGTTAATTTAAGACTTATGTGATGGAATTGCGGCATGCTAGTGTAAGCATGGTTGTTAAGGTTGCGACTCGCTGGGGTAAACGTGATCATCGGTACGTGGTCATGCTAGTTTAAGCAGGGTCGTGATAACATTGCTTATACAAAATAACGTTTGGTTTTAAAGTTAAACATGCTAAGTTATAGGTTTAAAAATAATTATATTATTTTAGCAAACTGTATTTGTGCAAAAAATAAGATATACAACCCCCTTTGGTAAGTATTGTATCTATAAACTTGCATTTGGTATAAGGGCTTGCTGAGTACATTTGTACTCATGATTACTCATATATGTGGATTCAATACCCGAAGATGGCAACCGGTGAATAGATACCCCTTCCGATCAGGAGATGAATGACGCTAGGTACTAGGTCGCTTACCCTAGTCGATTACTTGTGAGAATATTCTGAGGGTCATTGTAACATCCCAATTTTCAGAGCTTTAAAAATATTTTAAATAATTGTAGTGAGAAAATTTACCATTTGGATTTATTTGAATATTAAATTAAAAAGCTTAATATGGACTTTAAGGACAAATTGATTTAATATGCTTAATCCCAACATCAACAATTGCCAAAAGTATTTTATTTAGATTCTATATGCTTGGATATATTTTATAGAATTTTCTGGAATTTTTCCCAGATCATTTGCTATTTTCTAAATTTCATTTGCATTTTCTGGTTTTATTTAAATGAAAATCTAATTAAAATTCTTCCGGAACAGTGATGGGCCGAGCCCACCACTATTTCCGAAGTCAGCCCGCCTTCCCACCCTCGATGGCTGCCACGTGTCTTGATCGTGGCCGCACGCTCCACACTTCTTGCCGTACTGCGCTCGCTGCTCTCATTGGCCGGTGGACCGTCGCGACGCCACTCGGCGTCGTCCTCCTCCCGATCTCTCGCGCCTACCTCAGCCCGCCCGCGCCGCCGCTGCCGTTCCGCTCAGGACTCCCTTCCGGCTATAAAGGTCCCCGAGCCCGCCGATCTCTTCGCCTCTCCTTTCTCCATCAGACCCCCAACTTCCGACCGCTCCTTCTTCCCCGTTGCGCCGCATTGCCTAGAAGACCGCCGGCCTCAACCTCGTCACCACCGCCTTCCGTCGTCTCAGAGCTCCGTTGGCGTGCAAGCACCGCCTCGAAGTCGCGCAATAGCACGGCTTCATCTCGCCGTCGCCGCCGCTGGGGCGCCTCCATCGCCGTTGTTGCCGTCCGACAACGCGAGCTCGCCGCCGCCGCCTTCTTCGCCGCCGGTGAGTGAGTTCGTACCACCCGAGCTCTGCCGCCACCTCTAGTAGCATCGCCTTCCTCTTGGCGACCCATTTTGGTGCCGCGCGCCGACTCCTGCCGTTCGCCGTCGCCGCGCGAGAAGCCTCTCGCCGCGCCCTTCCTCTGTTCCTCCGACCGACGTGGCGGCCGGTCAAGACCCATTCCGCCGCCGGTGAGGTGGCGCTGCGTGTGCCGCGTCGCGTGGTGCCGCGTGCCTGTTTCATTGACTCGACTTTGCCTCGGCTCGGAGGACCCATCCACGCGTGGTAGAGCCACTAACGATGGGTCCCCTTTGTCGAAGACGGTTTTAATTATTTCTTTTCTCGGCTGACGCAAGCATTGCGCAATAATTCGATTTTCCTTTATAAAAATAATTCGGGAAATTCAATAAAATCTAAATTAGGGTTTTATTTTATTTTCCAATCTTCTAAAGCCCATATCTTTTGCATCCGAACTCCGATTGAGCCCATTCAAATTTGTAAATTCATATAAAATTAAGATCTATTTAATGGTGAATTTTATTTGATTTTTGGAGTTTGTTTTGACTCTGTTATTTATTTGTTTTGTTTCTTTTGTCTCGTTTGCGAGTAGACGTCGATACTTCGGGGAATTTTGCAGAAGAAGGAGCACCTCAAGACCAAGACCAATATCTAGATCTATTCCAAGGCAAGTTATACCTTTGATCATATTGAACCTAGTTTTCAAAAATACTTTGTTTCAATGTATTGCATTCTAATTCAAGTATTTATTTAAATGCTTTTGGGATAGTTATTAATCCAATTTGTTATATCCACCTTGTCTATTGTATGTCATGATATTTTGTCACCCTAGGTTGGTTCATTATTAGTTGGTATTATCGTAGCACCAACGTGGGTTGGTTAGATACGATTAGACTGCTTAGCCATGCCACGAGTCATCATTTCACGAGAGTTGCAATTATAAACTTGACTAAGTGATTATGGGAACTGTGTGATGGCTGTATCTGTTGTGTCTTATGTTACTCGTTGATGGCATGTGTTGCACTTAATCAACAGGGTGGAAAAAGATTTAGACTGAGGCAAGTGGTGGATCTGTGTGAACGGTGGAACTGTGTGAATTAAACTTTGTGATTTGAGTAAAACAGGAAGTCTTACCTTAGTCAATTAAGGACTTAACTTTGTGCGCCATTGAACTGGGCCTTACTGTACGACCGCATGCCTAGTATGGGCTGGGCCTAACTTAGTAAGTTATGGAGTCTTGACATTGACAACTCAGGTTGTATTTAAACTATGTGATGGGTGGAGGTGTACCGCTATGTTTGGGTCACATCGCGGGGCGATTCATTGCATCCCCGTCCAACGGTGTGTGTCGTTCCAAGGGCTATGTGAACAAATTGGATACAGAAAGCACATCGGAGTGTCATTGTTTGAGATGGAGTTTACGAAAGGTTTTGTTATGGTGATGCTAGCTACACTGGTTGTATCGTGTGGGTAAAGTGTACACCCTGAGAGTGTTTAAACCAATCTATTCGAATAGCGCGTCCTCGGTTATGGACATACTCTGAATTTCACACGAGGGTAGACTTTCATAAAACAATTGGGAAGGGTCAATTTGTGTGAGATAACTTATTCGGTGTGTGAAAGAACTTGATTAGACTGTGTGTCCTTTGTGAAATCAATTGTTAACTTATTATTGTCTATTTGTTTTGAATTACGCTTTCAATCTATTATTTGTATTCAATTGCAAATGTTGTATTTCTGCAAAATAACCACAGAAGCCATTCCTTTGGAATAAGCCATCATCTATAAATTGCATTCTGTGGTATGACTTGCGAGTACGGTGTGTACTCACTCTTGCTAAACAAATCAACAGAAGTGGAGGAGTCGTCGCCTGCTTTTGAAGAAGAGTTCTACGAAGGTTGATCGTTAGAGTCTTGATCCCAGTCAGTTGCCTGTGGTAAATTGATGGGAGCCACCGGAGTTTATTTCGTTTCCGCTGCAGTTTATTTCTTTATTATTAGCCTTGCATGGCTTAATAAATGTAAAACTCGACCGTAAGATCCCAACAGTTATTTGTTATTTAAAGGTACTCGTTTATTCTTATATTCGTTGT
Source organism: Hsuehochloa calcarea (assembly GCA_036346395.1). NCBI lineage: Eukaryota > Viridiplantae > Streptophyta > Magnoliopsida > Poales > Poaceae > Hsuehochloa > Hsuehochloa calcarea. The sequence goes on along the minus strand of CM070604.1, from coordinate 50,599,593 downwards.
ATGGATGTGATATTTCATCAATGTTGACACTGTGTGCACTAGCGTGATCCTGGACTAGTGCAGAATACACAGAGGGTCCAGATTTGCATATTTAGGTCCCGACAGTCATCACAACTATTTATCTTTTTCGCTGCAAGACTTCATTTGTATTTGGCCTTTTCGGCCCATGATGTAAGCTTCGACCTTGTGGTCTATTTACCTTAATTATTATCTTTATTCATATGTATGGATATAATATTCATCGATAATGCACCGTGTGAGCTGACTACAAATCATGGGGTTAGCTAGCTCAGAATAATACGATGAATGAAAATCCAGACCCACACAATAATTCTGTTGGTACGATGGCATGTACATGAAACCATGACGGCCAGACATCAGGCATCTTGATCCATAGATAGACTACACGGCTAACACTCATCGTCATCGTCCCGATTAGTCGTCCGGGCTCCAGAAGACATGTCAACCACACCAATCAAGGCCAAATGGTACACTAATCAGGTGGCGTGGACCCGGCGGTACTGAATTTGGTCATGTAGCCACGTATGAACTGTGTGATACATCAGAACCGTCATTTACACTTGCCAGCTGACTCATAAATCGGCACAATATGAATTTCCAGGATATTTTTTTATACTCGTAGCCTTAAGAAGAAGAAAAAAATAGTAATTCAATGGTTGAGACTTGAGATGAAGGCGGACAAGAAAGTGATAATTTGCCGCGAGTAGTGTAAGGCTTTTATGCATTTATATGCGCCTTAAGTATGTTCATGCCATTTAAACCAATAGTAGAGCTACATTCCCAATGCTTCCTACATCATCATTACTACTGTACTTTTAAGGTGCCAGTGTGTTGCAACATAGTCTTAAAAGAGGGTGAGATGTACCAGCAGATAAGATCCTAAATCGTACAGTAAATATCAATTTCTGATCGATGGCAACCACGGTGGAGGCCGACCAGAGATGTGGAGCGGAAACGAGGTCATAGCTCAAGTCACGACTGATGCGGGCCGATGCGAATAGGCTCCGCCCCCCTACCCTCTCGTCCAGACCCACCGTCGCCTCCATCTCCCTTCCTCGCTGGCACCTTCACGCGTCGATGGCGACGGTGGTGGCCGACCAGAGATGCAGAGCGAAAGCGAGGTTAGGGGATGGCTGATGTGGAGGGGAAGTGTTGGCCGGTTGGAAGGGGAGAAGAGTGATTGGGGTGGATGAGGACTCGCGAGTAGTTCGGGTTCGTTGGATCTTTTTCGTATGAGGGGGTGGGGTGATTATCCCGCTGTGTGGGAGTAAACTCCTTTTATTAGTTAAGATAATGTATGAAAAGAACTTAGTGGTGGTGGTGAGTCTGCCATGTATAACATCTCATTTCTACCGTTTGAGTGGGTAAAATCTTTTGTGAATAGATATGTATACATGTATAAGTTACTTGAATGATCTTCTGTATATAATTAAAATATATGTGCTTGTGGTATGTAATAAGATTATATGTGGTTTGTTGATTAGATGCAAATTATGAAACTTTTATTTGTAGGATAAATTAACTTATGTATATTAGGTTTCAAAGTAAATAATTTATATTATGTTTATTAGAAAATAGTTGCAACGCACGGTACTCGCTAGTAAGTAGATAAATTCTAGAGGCATTGTGCTGTCCCGTTAAAAAAATCATGTAAAATTCCTAGTTTGCCAAGGGTAGGAGATTAAAGCTCGCAAACGGGCACATATCGTGTCATGGTAATACCGGATTTGTAGTATCATATTATCACGAGAAAACTATGGTCCATGAATCCATGATCTTACGATCCCATATTCCAAACGTTTACCCTCCAACGAACCCCTTACGATCCAATCAGATGAAAACTATTTGGAAGAAGAATTTTTTTTGAACGGTTGATGAAGAAGTTGGCACGTCGTACTCATTCTTCTTCTGCGCATGCAGTAGGCGATGCGTCACTTTGAAGCTTGAACGTATCCGGGCAATTGACGGTTTCATATAGAGGTTTGTTGCTAGGTCATTTTCCGGGCTACACTTAATTATCTTTTTATATTCTCTACTAATATAAACGGGGAGTTTTTTTTGGTCGTCCTCCCATCTTGTGAGCGTACTGCACCCCCGTTCACACCCGTAGTTCTATCAGTGGACGTGCTGACTGGTAGGCCCAACCTGTCAGCGACCATCCTTTCTCCCCCGTCCAGCGGCCCACGATCACGAGCGCGCCTGCTTCCTCCTCGCACAACTGTCGTGTCCCTACTTCTCACGCAACCGATGTGTCCCCTACTTCCCCGCATCCAAACTCTAGCCAACTCCCTCCTCTCCCAGTTCGCATCTCCTCCCTCCCTGATTTGCTTACCCCCTTTAGTCTCCCTACGGCCTGCATAATTAGCCCCCAACAATCTCAATCCACAACCTCTTGCAACCCCTAGAGGTAGCATGGTGCGGATGACGAGATGAGAGCCTAGAGATGGCAGGGACGCCGACATGGGGGCGCTGCAGGGCGATGGGAGCAACGCGTGACGCCCGCAGGGGCATCCTAGAGGAACACTCGATGGGCAAGACAGAGGCTGGAGAAGAAGATCGTGGCAGATGAGGATGATGTGAGGAGGTTACAGGAAGAAATCCAAGAGCATGAACGTCCAGATTTGGTCCTCTCCTGCTTGCATCTGATTGGATCTTTTAGAGGTGGTGCTAACGCAAGGACACCAGTGGGACTATGGGAGGCAACGAAAGGATGTGGAGGGCTCTGGCCGCCGGTGGGAGGCAGTGTCGAATGACATGAATAAGATGGAGGGAGGTTGTAGAGGTAGTGCTTCTACTTTGTCGGGATCTAAATATGCAAATCTGAACCCTCTGTGTATACTGCACTAGTTCAGGATCATGCTAGTACACACAGTGTCAATATAGATAAATAACATTCCACGCATGACGAATATAAGAATAAACGACTAATTTGATTAAATAAATAATAGTTTTGACATTATGGTCGAGTTTATAATTATTAAACCACACAGGACTGACACTAAATAAAGAAACGACAATGAAACAAAAGCAACTCCAGTGAAAATCCATCGACTTGCCGTAGGCAACCGACTAGGATCAAAACCTAATGATCACCATCCACATAAAGCTCCTCCTCGAAAGCAGGTGACGATTCCTCCACTTCAGTTGAATGATTGTAGCAATAATGAGTACTCGAGTACTCAACAAGTTGTATCACATAATACAATTATAGATGGTGGCTTATTCCAAAGAAAATAATTTTTGTGGTTATTTTGCATAAAAGCAATATTTGTAATTGAATATAAGTAATAGATTGAAAGTGTAACTTGAAACAAATAACAATAATAATTGTAACAAATAACAATAATATTTTCTTTCACAAAGCTGCATAATTGTCCTCACACAGTTGTCTCTTCCCAATTTTTTTTTATAAAAGTCTACCCCTCGTGTGAAATCCCTTAGCATGTCCATGACTGCGGATGCAGCTATTCGAATAGAATAATTAATACTCTACAGAGGTTGTATACTTTACTCACACGATATAACTAGTATAGCTAGCACTAATCACAACAAAACTTTTCCAATACTTCATATCAACAATTGACACTCCCGTTGTGCTTACTGCTGGCACCAACCCCCAATAGGTGGTTAGTCCGTCACACACTGTTGGACATGAAGACGGTGAACCACTCATAAATGTGAATCGCCACACAAACAGAAACACATCTCCACCCTAGCATACAACTTAATCTATCTGCCTGAGTAATCAATGTCAAGACTCCATATATTACTAGGTTAGGCCCGTCCCATCAGATATGTGGTTGTACAATTGTGGCTCAGTTCAATGGTGCACAAAGTTAAGTCCTTAATTAACCAAGTTAAGATTGGTCATTTACTAGCAACTATCGCATTCATATTTTCCCAAACGCACACACCTCCACCATATCACAATCCATCCACTTGTCTCAGTCTAAATCTTTTTTTCACTCTGTTAGTTAAATGCAACATATGCCATCAACAAGTAACAATATCACTGCACACATTTTTACATAAGTTACATAATCACTTAGTCAAGTTTATAATTGCAACTCAAATGATATCAATCACATGTTGCATAGCTAAGTAGACTAATCGTATATAACCAACCAACATTGGTGCTATGATATTACCAACTAATAATTAATCAAGCTAGGGTGATAAAAGATCATGATTATATAATAGGCAAAGTGGATATAATCAAATTGGTGTATAACTAACCCTAAAATATTTAAATATATACTTAAAGTAAAAGTCAATAATTTGAATTAAGGTAATTTTAGAAAATTGGGTTCAATATGGTCAAAGGTACAACTTGCCTTGGAACAAGTCTTGAGCTTGATCAACTTCTTCTCCTTTAAAAGCTCCCGAAGTATCAATATTTACTTGCAAACAAAAATAAATAACCAAATAAATAAAAAAAACATAGCAATAAAAAAAAACTCCAAAAATTAAATAAAAATCTTAAGAAGGTAGAGCTTGAATTTAGATGAATTTAGAAACTTGAATGAGTTCAATCGAAGTTTGTATGAGGAAGAATGAGCTTTTGGAATATTTGAATCTAAGAAAAAGATAAAGAAATTACTATTTCGAATTTTGAAGATTTTCTTTCTAAATGAAACTCTGAAATATTACATCAGCATGACGTCAACAATGATTTTAGAATTAAAAGAAAACACAAAAAATCAAAAACAGTGGCTGGCAGGTGGGACATTGGTCTATAGACCAAGTCCACGAGGTTGGCTCACGGGTCTATAGCTCATGGTCTATGGCATAGTGAATCTGACCTATGGAACCCACATGGCAGTGACTGGGTTTACCGTGGACTAAGTCCACATGAGATTGGATCTAGGTTTTGGGTGTGGGTGGCACTGACGTGGTTGGGCTTGCGCATGTGGCGGTGACAGGGTTGGTACGTAGGTTGCCATGTCGACTGAAATCGTCGACTGCCATAGCTTGACGGCGGCGATGGGGAACGGCAGCAACTAGCGGCAAATGAAGGTCATCACTGGCATGGCGGTGCTATGGCGAACTCATCTAGCGAGCTCAATCTGATTGTATTAATTTCTTGAACTTTCAGTCTTCTTAATTGTTTCTAACTGATTGTATTAGTTTCTGGTTGCAATCAATTGGACATTTTCTTAGCATTCCTTTCTGCTTTGCAATAAGATAGTTTATGAGTTCACTGTTATATGCAATTTTCAAATAAATTATTGTACTTTGATCAATCTTTTGCTTATGTGGAATTAGGCTCTAGATGTTTTCACATATAAACCGATAAATAGTAGTTCCAGTTGTGTAAGATTTTTTATGTTGAGCTTGAGCTATGCTAGGTTAAGCTCTACGTCTGTTAATAAGAATATTGCAATACTCTGAATGTTTTGCAAAAAAAAAAAAGTAATTCCTTTGTAAGGTAACATATAAACAAATAGCTGCATACAATCAAGATTAGGTTAAAGAATGTATAAATGGATAGTAATTCTGATAGTTCTTGTTAATGAGATGTTCTTTCAGAAACTTTTCTTCCTAATTAGTTCATTATTGTTGATTTTCCATGATACAAGTGAATTTTTTATTGTTCCAAGTTAATATTAGTTTGCTAAGTATTGAAAACATTTCAATGATTATTCCCTAGCAGCGCAGAGATTAATTATTCTGTGCACTATTGTCCATGGCATAGTTTGTCACCAAGTTTGTTTGTTGTCTCGTCTTACTTCAGTTGACAATAATTCACCGATATCTTCATATTATTTCAGCTGACCACCTCTAATAATATGATAACACAATCAATATTCTTCCAAAGGACACTTACATGCTTTTAGCTAAAAGAATTTTCCTTTTTCGAGATGAACTAACTAAGCGAGTTGATCAGCGGATGTACGCTACATTACGACATCGGGTTTTAAAGAAATAGTAGGATAAAGTTATACCACCAGATAGAGTACATGAAATATATAGCGTAACGACATTAGATCGCTAAACCAACGACCGATCCCGGCCTGCTAAACCAATATCTCGGTTCTAGGTCGTTGGGCCGCTATATCCGCAAACCTAACTACAAAGCAACAACCAAGGAGTCTTGAGCCATCTCCCTCTTTGTTAGGATAGTCACACGTCCGTTGTGGGGTAGGCATATTACAATATATAAGGGTGGAGTGTAGCCACCTATCATACTAGTCTTTTGGAGAGATGCACTAAGACCGTTGGTGGTTGCTCTGTGGTTGGGATTGTGGGTACAGCGGCCCAACGACCTAGGGTCGGGACACTAGTTCAGTGGGCCCGGGATCGGACACTGGTTTAGTGGTCCAATGGTGATGTGCAACAATTAGTATCAAAGACTAGGTATCCTGATACATCTAAGGTCTTAAGGTTGCCAGTGAGCATATCCGATGTGTGAGGAGGAGATTTATTGGAATAGTCTCACATTAGTTGTGGGAGGAGACATATCATATTTTATAAGAGTGAGTGAGTACCCACCTATCAAACTAGTTTTTTAAGATATGACAATGCCCCTTGATTTGGTTTAGCGAGCCCAGGATCGGACACTGATTTAGTGGTCCGATTGTGTTGTGCAATAATTAATATCAGAACTTAGTTATCCCAGATACATCTCAGACCTTATGGTAGTCGCACACCCGACGTGTGAGGAGATTTATTGAGATAGTTTCATATTAGTTGTGGAACGAGGCAGAACAATTAGTGCGCAACGCCATAGACCGCTAAACCAGTGTTCGATCCTGAATCAACTAAACCAACGTCTCTAGACGTTGAGCTGCTACACTCGCGAATCCAACTACGGAGCAACAGCCACATCCGAATATGGCATCGGCAAAGGTACAAACGGTCATGACCGACACACACCGACAGAAAAACTTTACCTGAAGTATTCCAACCAGGTAGTAAATGATCAAAGTTTGCTAATACACAATGACAATGTAGTTCGCTCCTGTAAAAAAGTTGAAGTGTCTCCTCCATTCATGTCTCATTTGCTGCTTACTTCTGTAACTAACAATGAAATTGCCCAATCTACACCACAAAATCATCTCGGTGGAGTACAAAGTTCTCCATTGAAGTTCCTTGCAAATTGAGATATTCTAGCACAAGAGGGGAAATTAATAGCCAGGCAGAGGGTGGCTGTTACTCCATCTAGCTTGAAAATTCTTGCGAACAACCACTATTAAATTCCTTCTGTTCATGCAAGCAACGTGAAAGGGAATATTCGTGTCTCGTTTTCATCCAGCTTGTCCAGCATGTCAACGTCGCAAGAAACCAAACGATGGCAATCTCTATCAACTCGAACCTTTTATCGCATTTGATCACTACCGTCGCCATGTAACCACTCTTACCATAAAAACTCCCTCCGTGACGAAGAATAACAGTCATTATTCATAAGAAAAATATAAAATCATTCACGCCCTGGCGCTTCAGCCCTCGTAATTTTCTAGTTTTACGGTTGAAAACTAAATACTTAAATCATCTAGATTGTAATGCTCTAGGATTTGAGTCCAAGTAGACGGGGTGATCGGCGTCACACTAATTGTTATTTCAGATTTTAGACTGTCAGTGGATAGCATAGGTTTTTTTTCTTAAATTTATTTTGACAATTGGACAACCAAAAAAAGATACAAATTAAGGATACACCTTAATGCTCTGGTGGTCTAGAGTAGAACTGTGGTACAACAACAGTTGAGTGTAAATACATCATAAAATAGTTTTTGGTCATATTAAAACGTATTAACAAAAATAGCTTCTATCATATCGAATTTGTAGAAATATAGCCTCTAAAATTGTGCCAATACCAACAAAAACTCATCACAAAAAGTTGGAAAAAAATGCTAAATACACGGGAGGTCACCTCAGGGTCAGTGGCGAGTGATTACACGAGAATACGAAGGCATAAACGCCACTCCACACGCACATTCTCCCAGTCTCTGCCGACACTACAATAAACCCCCGTCGCCGTGAAATCCTAACAACTAGTCCCATCCCCTGCTCCTGCCCTGAGCACCAAACACCACTCGCTAACGTATTCCTCGCCACGCGTCCTCTTTATATCGGTTCCGCACGTCCATCCTGGCGCAGAGGATCTTGCGGAGGTTGCCCCTGTGCTTTCGAGTGCGTTACTGCTCGCTCCTCTTTTTTAGTGCTCGGAGTGCTCCAGACTCCAGTGCCCGGCTCCCCTGCGCTGCGCCACCACCATCCGTGCTGCTTCGCGGAGCTCCACTTGCAGCTCTTCTCTTCACAGGTGCGTGCGGCTCCGCTAGATCGCCGCGGGGTTTGGATCTTTGAGAGCGTTGGCGTGGTTGATGAATCCAAAACCCCTGCGAAAACCGCGTCCTTTTGCGGTTCTTTTTGTTCAGTTCTGCTTCTGATCGTGCGTGATCTTGGTTTCTTGGTTTTGGTTTGGTTTGGGTAGGATTTGGAGTGGAGTTTCGGGGGGAGGAGAGCAAGGGGAGGGCGAGATGATGCACGCCAAGTCGGAGTCGGACGTGACGAGCCTGGCGCCGTCGTCGCCGCCGCGGTCGCCGAAGCGGCCCAACTACTACGTGCAGAGCCCGTCGCGGGAGTCGCACGACGGCGGGTACAAGTCCTCGTCGATGCAGGCCACGCCGGTGTACAACAGCCCCAACGAGTCGCCGTCGCACCCCTCCTACGGCCGCCACTCGCGCTCCTCCTCCGTCAGCCGCTTCTCCGGCAACCTCCGCGACGGCGGCCGCAAGGGCGGCGGGGCCGGCGAGCGTAAGGCACTCAACGACAAGGGTTGGCCCGAGTGCAACGTCATCGAGGAGGAGGGAACCTACGAGGACCTCGCCGGCGACAGCGGCCTCTCCCGGCGGTGCCAGATCATACTGGGCTTCATCAGCTTCGTCCTCCTCTTCACCGTCTTTTGCCTCATCATCTGGGGCGCCGCGCGCCCCTACGAGCCCGATGTCATCGTCAAGGTATGCCATTCGTGGAGCTTAATTTACTTCTTGAACAGATAAATTGTTCTTCTTTGGCCTCATACCCAACGCATACTGCGAATTGAAAGGTTAATTACTTAATTTGACTTATGTCTCACAGTTTTAGTTAGTGGTAGGCGAGAGCGAGAATGGTCAAGCTTTTCAACTGATTGGTGGTTTAGTTAGACAATGATATGGTGGAAAATGAGGAATAAGCAAAGAATGTAGTTTGCGATTTAAGAGTCGCAACTTGCAAGTTGGGTGGTTTTGCTTTTGTTGTTTCGAGGTAATATTATGTTGTTCTAAGTAGTAACACGGTAAAATTGGGCGTAAACTTTGGTGGTTGATAAGCTTTTGATTACAACAGGTTGGTTGAAGTTACAACAGCTCCAATTGATGCTTGTTTTGATTACTCTTGGCGGTTCCTTGTTTTGAACAAGAAAACAATAAGTATTTGTTTTTGTACCATTAGAAATGTAAATCTGGTAGGCTAAAACCGACTTCAAAGTGACTAATAGCCAAAGCAGCAGAAGTAGCTTAGTTGCACGTTTGTTTAAAAACTAAATATAAAGAGAAACAGAAAAACAATGACCACAAGGCAAAAGGATTTCTTTTTGTTCTGTTGCTGATAGAGATGTTGTGGGCTGCCACTACATTCAGGATTTTTTAAAAACATAATATTAATTTAAAAGATAATTACAAAAAATTGTTATAATAATTGATATGCATTTGTAATCTGCACTAGTTTGTCATTGTAAATTTCCTACTAACACTGTTTACAACCCTCATAAGTTTCCTGAGATCTGAATCTGCCGGTTCCATCAAATTTCTTCTAAAATGGAACTTCTTTTACTTTGTTTTGCACAGAGCTTGGCGATGGACGACTTCTATGCCGGTGAGGGCACAGACCATAGTGGGGTTCCAACCAAATTGGTCACACTGAACTGCTCTCTAAACATAGCTGTATACAACACTGCTACAATGTTTGGAATTCATGTCACTTCGGACCCTATTCGTCTGCTCTATTCAGAGATCTCAATCGGGGTTGGACAGGTATGTCTATCAACAGTCCTTGCCTTTTTGTAACAACTTATCAGTGTTGTCCATACCTCTTTATGACCACTTATTTTTGTTGTCCATATATTGTCTGATAATACTACTTCACTTACCAAGAATGTAAACCACTGTATAACTGAATCTCTTCTTTTCCCCTGTCTATATCACCATTCAAGTGAAGTCTGAATCAGCGAACCATTTTGAGAAAACTGAATTAGTGAAACATTTTCTTATGTATTTCGTTCACTAAGCATTGTATCAAACGTCGTACGAGTTTCAACTAGGCAAGACAGTAACTTTGAGTCCAAGTGGACAAATTAAAGGGAAAATAAGGGGTAAATGCATTTATGGGGATGAAAATTCAGCATAAGACAACGAAGTAGCAGAAAAGCTGCACATGTTGGGGAATGAGACAATGAAAAATGGTTCAGCGATTCTGCTTATGTTGTTTATCCATGCTTTCGTTTCATCTGTGAGCATACGTGTTTGTCTTTAATGGTGGACTCAGAATTCCTAGCAAATTCCAGAACAACACACGAGGTTAACATCTCCTGCTATCACAGGTCCGCCGGTACTACCAACCGAGGAAGAGCCACCGGGTTGTGACGGCGGTAATCCATGGCGAGAAGGTCCCCCTCTATGGCGCAGGAGGCAGCCTATCCCTGTCGAGCACGGGCGGGTCGGTGCCATTGACGCTGGACTTCGTCCTGATCTCGCGGGGCTATGTCATCGGCAAGCTCGTGAGGGTGACGCACAAGGTGCACGTAACGTGCCCCATCGTCGTCGACGCCAAGAAGACGAAGCCGATCAGGTTCTCCAAGAAAGCCTGCGCCATGTACAAGGTCTGAAGGGGCCGAGGGGCCTGTGGCTGCTCGCCTGTTGTGACCAACGGGTCAATTTCAGTTTTCGCGATTAACTATCTGTATTTACTGTGCTGGTGAAGAACAGGAATCGACATATATATGATCATTTGTTTCAAAATCGATTTTGTTGATAAAAATCCTCTTATACGTACGGTAGTGTTTTTTGCATTTGAGGAAAATGATGTACCAAAGTGTGGTGTTAGAGATGGTTATAAGATAAGATCGTCCTGTTTGCAATTTCACATGTGGAATTACTGCATTATGTTATAAGACAACATCAGCGCCCACTAGGGTTCCAAATCTCGACGATTGTTGTTGGGGCGGTCCACTGGTCCTAACGACCTAATGAAGGCCCCAAGAAGACCATTGAAGGCGTCAGGGCAGGAGTGTGCTTCGTCTAGAACTAAGGTCACCAGCACAGCGCGGGGGTGCACTAGGGACTCCGTGCATCGCGGCCCTGACGAGGGTACTATGGGTACTTTTTTGCATAGGGTGAGGCCGCACGAAGGCTGCCAAAGGTGCCTAGTTAGGGGATGTTGCACCCTAGGGCGAGGGCCCTTGTTCCCAACCACCAACCTCGCAAGGGACGAGGCGTCCTCGCTCCTGGGTCCTCTCGCTGGAGCGAAGGGGCGCAAAACTATCGATGGACCGGAGGAGTATATACGTGGTGGACTAGGTCTAAGAAAGATCACCATGTATCAGAGGCTATACCTAGGCATAAGGAGGCCCTACACCCAGGGGCCTTTGTAATGATAGAATTGTAGGGTCTTTTTGGTTCATGACTCAAGGTAGCCAGATCAAAATTTTGGTAATGCCAAAATCTGAGCTAAAAAAAATAGTGTTTAGACTGTAGTCATACCAATTAGTAAGCAATGCCGAAATTGAGGTAAAAATTGATGTGTTTGAATTGTAACATGTCAAAATTGTGAGTATATCACGTGAGTCTCGCATGATATGTAATTTTTTGCACTAAAATATAGCTAATATGGGTCTTATTTTGTTGATTAAATCACAAGGTATACAACGGTTAAAATGGATCACAAATTAGATACACTATTTACAAGGCATAATAGTTTAAAACTTATCAAATAAATGTTGTATTCAATGCAACCAATCACTTTTCACCACGCAGCAACCTTGCCAAAATTTTGGCGGACGTTTTGCTCGCCTACAAAATAGCCAAAGTTTGGGTGTTATTTCTATTAACGTTACTAAAATACTGAAGGCAATACCAAAGTTTGGTACCGATCAAGTGACTGCCAAAATGCTAAGATAATACCAAAATTTGGTATGGTTATCGAGGGATTCGATCTAAACAGCTCCGTAATATCATGTATCATCTTTTATGATACTATAGATAAGGTCTTCCTCTGTGTAATTAAAAAAATTAAAATAATAAAGACTCATTAACACACTTTTATACCGCTCCGCTTCTGTTGAGTAACAGCGCGGTCGAGAAACCGCCGTTCTCCAGCGGGTTCGGGTTTTTTTTTACCGGAACCGGTAATTCGATGATCCTCGGATCCAACACCCTTTTGACTTCCTGCAATCGAATCGAATAGGCCGTGACGTGTGGAGAAGAGAAGTGCTGTCACGTGCTGACCTCCGAGCTCTAATCACATGCAAATGCAGCTCAAAGCTTTGCTTAAATCCTAATTACGCGGTCGCAATCCCCACCCCATGTGCTACCCCCATATCACCATGTGCCCCCCTCCGTCTCGCGATGTGGCCGACTCGGCTTCCTTCTACCCACTGACAGGTGGTCCCTCAGTTCACGGGGGCCCACGCGCCAGTCTCCGCGCACTGCATCCCTCCCCGTGATCTCGGCGCAGCGTTGTCCGTCTTGAACACTCGAGCTCGCCAATCGCCATTGCATCCTTAAAATTTCTTCGATCTCTTCTCCTCGAGGCGTCGTGCGGCTCCTCCTCTTCCAGATCTCGACGGCATTTGGCCGAACACAATGAGGGCGCGGCTTCTGGTGGTGGCTCTGCTCGTCATGCTCGCCGTGGCGGCGGCGCGGCTCGACCTCGACGACCACGGCGACGACTCGGACGTGCTGGAGGAGCTGCTGGCCATCGACGAGGAGGCGGAGCGGGGGGCGCTGGAGGGGGGGAAGCGCGACGGCGGAGGGGGCGCGGAGGCTGTGCGGCGGACGCAGTCGATGGTGCTGGTGCTGGACAACGACAACGCGCGGCGCGCCGTGGGGGAGCACGCGGAGCTGCTGCTCCTGGGCTACGCGCCCTGGTGCGAGCGCAGCGCGCAGCTCATGCCGCGCTTCGCCGAGGCCGCCGCGGCGCTGCGTGCGATGGGTAGCGCCGTCGTGTTCGCCAAGCTCGACGGGGAGCGGTACCCCAAGGCCGCCGCCGCCGTCGGGGTCAATGGGTTCCCCACCGTTCTCCTCTTCGTCAACGGAACCGAGCACGCATACTCTGGCCTCCACACCAAGTGAGGACGCTGGCTACTCCATTGTTTCATCCGAGGAGGCAGGAACTGCCTTTCATGTGCTCGACGAATTGACTGATAGATTTCTGTCTCTCTTGTTGATAGGGACGCGATAGTTACTTGGGTAAGAAAGAAGACTGGCGCGCCAGTCATTAGGCTTCAGTCGAGGGATTCGGCTGAGGAATTTCTGAAAAAAGACCAGACTTTTGCTATTGGTCTTTTCAAGAATTACGAGGTACGTGAAATGCTAGATGCGGGTGTATAATTTGCAGGTTCTGCTTTGCTCTAAAGATAAAACAAACTTGAGGGGTAAAGTTCATAGATTTTTTGAATTTAATTTTAATTTTGTTTATCCATTTCCTTTTTTTTGGCAGGGAGCAGAATACGAAGAATTTGTGAAGGCAGCAACCACTGAAAATGAAGTACAATTTGTAGAAACCAATGATAGGAATGTGGCCAAAATTCTTTTTCCAGGTATTGCATCTGAAGAGCAATTCCTGGGCCTTGTTAAAAGCGAACCAGAGAAATTAGAAAAGTTTGGTAAGTATCCTTTATGCATTTTTGGATGTTCCGTTTATTCTCTTTTACATTTTGATCTTGTGAACCATGAATTGGTGAGTAAGGTTTTCAGGACCGCATAACAATGTCTTGTTACCATAATTCCAAAATAAGGATTTGTGCTTTTCACTTCTGGGGGAGCACTGAGGCACTTCCGAAATAATCATGGTTTTTCAGACAATCTCGTCTACTATGCAAAAAATATAACTTATTAAAGAAAAGCATGAGTGAATACTGAAAGATAATACTGGTTAAGTTTCACTTCCTTAAGTGGTATTGGCATGTATCTATCCATTGGGTATACAATGTTGCAAGTGTAACAATCAGAAATTTAGTTTGTTCATCCGGTAACTCGGCATTTTACAGATGGAGCATTTGAAGAAAAGGCGATAATACAGTTTGTGGAGCTTAACAAGTTCCCACTAATTACCGCATTCACTGAGCTCAACTCTGCTAAAGTCTATGCAAGCCCTATTAAGCTGCAGGTTGGCATTCTACTTTTTCTCACTATAATTCTAAATATGAACAAGTGGAATTCTCTCGATTTACGTCTTATACTTTCCTGAATCAAATATTGATGATCAAAGGGTGGCCTTTTTTTTAGCGAGGGAAACAACTGTTTATTTTTCTTTCAACTGCAATAAGCCTTTTAAGTTTTAAGTTTTAACTGTATGGTGAATCATAGAAAATCACAAACGGGTTCGTGATTCTTGTTATATGGATAATTGTATTTACTGTCTTGCAATATTTTTCTAGGTCTTCACCTTTGCAGAGGCTTATGATTTCGAAGATCTTGACTCTGTGCTTCAAGAGGTTGCCAGAGGATTCAAGACAAAGGTGTGCACTTCGGCCACTTCCTAATATAAAAGCACATAGCTGCTGATTTATTTTGTATCCTGGCTATTATGACATCACCTAAATGACTAAAACTGGTTTCTCCCTGGTGTTGCAGGTAATGTTTATATATGTGGACATTGCTGAAGAGAACCTTGCAAAACCATTCCTGACTCTCTATGGCCTTGAACCAGAAAAACCTACTGTAAGTTCATTGTATTCTGAATCGCATTTTGGAATCAAGTTTCCACCTTTTATACCTTTTTTCCCAGTGGATGAAGTTGTGCACAACTGCACATGTGTTATTGCATTATGAGTGGGATATGGGATTGATGGATGGATGAAGTAGGGAGAACGTGAAATTATTGACCTATCTATTTAGATTGTTGTTTGATTGTTTCCTTGACAATGACAAGCATTGTGCTAATTGGTCTATAGACATGAGTCGGCCATCATACAATATTTTTTTCTGTATTATTTGACATGACAGACTTGTTGCTAAAAGTAGAAAGTTGACCAGGTTACAGCATTTGATACCAGTAAAGGTTCCAAATATCTGATGGAGGCTGATATTAATGCGAAGAACCTCCGGGTACTGGGTTATTTATTTTGATTTTATGTTTTGCTACTCGAGGCAAATTACTCAATTGTATCATGCATTGGACAACAGGAGTTCTGCTTAGGCCTTCTGGATGGTACACTCTCTCCATACTTCCGATCAGAACCAGTACCACAAGAAGTAAGCTTTAAATTTGCTCAAGTTTGAATCTTTTAAGTGTAATGTATCAGTATTTGAATTCCCTGTTCCCTAAGTAGTCTAACTTAGATATAACCACATGTTAAGGCTGCAGCCTCTTATGCATCACTTACTATTTCTGACATGTATATAGTTCACCTTTGCTCTGTAACAATCTCCATTAACATTTAAGGAAAATTAGCTTGGTGACACTGGAAAGAAGTATAAGTTGGAAAATAACATCAAATTTTGACAAGCGGGGTTTGGGGCCACTTTTCAATGATACATCGATGTTAAATTTGCATGATCTTTGTATTGTGACTGAGCAATTTGTTTTGAAATGCTTTGCAATTTCCATCTTAGTCAAAGAAGAAATGATCTAGATATTCCATATTAAAACAAATTACTGGATGAATATTAGAAACTTGGAATCACTGTCTGGTGACTCCATCCAAATATGAAGTAGTTACTATTCGCCATACAGAAAGACAGGTTCTTTCTTGTGAAAATTGTGTAATCAGTGTGTTTTGACCCAACGTTTTGCAGAAGGGACTTGTTGAAAAGGTTGTTGGGCGTACATTTGATTCTTCTGTTCTGGAAAGTCCTGAAAATGTCTTCCTTGAGGTTTTTGATTTTTCTCGAATTTCTGGTCTCTTTTATGCTCCAATACTCATCCTATCTCATTTTCAAAATATTATATATTTGTTCTTTCCAAGATCTTACACTTCTTTTTTGCCAAAACAAAGGTTTATGCACCTTGGTGTGTTGACTGTGAAGCGATAAGTAAAAATATTGAGAAGTTGGCAAAGCATTTCAGTGGTTTGGACAATCTTAAATTTGCACGCATAGATGCTTCTGTGAATGAGCATCCCAAATTGCAGGTGAGTCAATCTTTGCAGTACCATATAATAGCGGTATCAAATAGTGTCTACATTTCTGTACTGTTCATGTATTATCCATTGGAGTGCAGCTTTCTTTAACAAGTATTGGAATTCTGTTTTCGAATTACTTATCAAAGATAACGTACATACTTTTGAGATGTGACGGCTCTAAGGTTCTAGTTTATAAGTCTATAACCACTGGAATTTGTTTAGTTACAAACAAGAAATCGTGACCTCAAATGTGTTTCGAAGAACACATGAATATTGCCAATTTGACATACATGGTGGTGTTAAATTCATTTGTTGTTCACCGGAAATGTACCTACGTACGGACTTGCAAATATAGCGTAGAAAAAAAGCAAATTACATGAGTTCCCATGTGTTGAAGATGAGATTCTGGTGGATTTACCACCACTTCTGACTGCCCATGTTAACTACAATTGGGAAGAATAGGTTAAGTACTGTAGGCGAGATTACTGACTAGGATGTTCATTAAAGTTAAATAATGTGAGAAGAGATGTTCAGTTTTTGATGTACTTTTCTTTGACTACTGGAAGCATAGTTTGTCGACTTGCTGCATCCCAAAATGCATTGATATATCTAATCAATCCACAGTGGTATATCAAGATATAAATTTCCCCTTACTGTCCACGCTTCCATGCAGGTAAACAATTACCCAACACTCTTGCTTTATCCTGCTGAAGACAAAAGCAATCCGGTATGTTTACTGAAACAGATGCAAAACATGCTGAAGTTATTCTTCGCCACATAATGGTGATATATTGTTGCTCTGTATTCCATATTGCAGATCAAGCTCTCAAAGAAATCAAGTCTAAAGGACATGGTGAGGTTCATCAAGGAGAAGCTTCAAATTTCAGATGCCGAAATAGTACCTGCTGCTGGCAATACCAAAGATGAGCTATAGTAGTTCCTCCCACAGCTTTTGAGTACGCTGGGGTCCAGCCAAGGAAAATTACAGCATGTCTGCATTTTGACAGTGTGATAATAGAACATGCTTGGCTCGGGGTTGTAACTTGCCTTGAGGGTGACAGACAAGGGAATAGAATAGGAAATTATCAAATAGACATCAAAATCAAACGGAAAAAAGCCTAGTTTTCAACCTTAAACTCTAGCATTTATTCGATTTTCAACCTTGAATTATGAAACTGTTCAGTTTACAATCTCAAACTCTTGAAACCGTCTAAAACACAACCCTTGCGCTAAACCATAGTGGTTTTCGATGATATGGTATCTATGTGTACGTGTTTCCTAACACATCATCTAACAGATTAGCAAATAAAAAAAGAATGCAGGGGGCCACATGTCAGTCTCTCCCTCCAGCCTGAGGCCTTCTCCTCTCTCCCTCCCTACCTAAGATCTCATCCCCATGGCCTCGAGCTTCGCTGTAGTCTGTCGGTGACTCCCTCCCCCAAATCTCCCTGGGAATCCTTCATTAACCTAACTAGGATGATGGCCAGCCCAGGCACTACCCCGACTGCATCCTTCGTATTGGCAATTCCCTTTATTATTTGCTTCGCCACCAACTACCGTCAATGACCTTGGCAGAAGCATCAGCCGAAACAGTTGCTAAACATGCAAATTGATTGAGATAATTATAACAATAGAACTGTTTGGATATGTCAATCTATGTATTCCAATGGGCCAAAGGCCAATATATAACATGATGATGGGACAAATGCAAATAACATAATTATATATCTAACATAGATCAACAACATGTTAAGCTCGAGACTGCCTTAGTAAAGAAATCGCGAAGTTCAAGGCACATATCAAGAACAATAACTTGGTCTTGCACTGCGATCGCATGTATGAAGCATCCACTCCAATGTGCTTGGTAAGCTCATGTTTCACGGATCACGAGCAATGCCGATCGCACTCAGATTATCCGATAGAAGCGGAGTCGGTCTTGAAACGAAACACCAAAATCGCAAGGAGCCACCGGCCGTGTGATCTCATCCAACAATGCTATGGTTTCAACTCACCGGCCATCAACGAAATCGCAGCTTGCTTCTTAGTCTTCCGTGCAATCAAGGAGGAACCAAGGAAACACAAGAGGGCGAAGAGACCGCGATCGTAATGATCGCTAGCCCACGCCGCATCGTAGTACGCCTCAAGTCAGAAAGAATGGAACGAAAAGAAAAGACGTCGAGTGAGGGTTCCACGAAGATATCAAGAACACGAAGAAGATGACCGAGTGGAGCCGAGTAGGAGCAGAGACAAACCGACTCGGGATGTGAATCGGGTGAGAAATGTCGTCGAGTAATCCCAAGGTAGACGAGGCTCCCGACAATATGGCGATAGCGAGTGGGATCCTCAAGAGGCTCACCATCAAGAGGGCGAAGGTGAACACCTAACTCCATAGGAGTATCCACTACGCTACCGATCAATGAGACAAGCACGAGTAAGGATATCTCAAGGTACTTCTCCGGGAGAGATAGTAGCCCTCAGCGTAGAAGTGATCTCAATCCCAAGGAAGTAACGAAGAGGCCCAAATCGACATCAAGAATCGCCATCGAGACACTCCTTCACAAAGGCAATGTATCGAGAGTCATCTCCAAGAATGATCATGTCATCCACATATAGAAGGAGGAGCGTCCGACCCGTGGAGAGGTGTGAACAAAGAGAGCAGTGGTCGTGAGCACCGGCAGAAGCCAGCAGTGACAACAGAGGAGAAGCCAAACCAAGCACGCGGGCTTGTTTTAGCCCATAGAGAGAACGACGAAGGCGACAAACTGCACCATCGAGAGAGAATACCTGTGGGCGGCCGCATGTAGACCTCCTCACGCAACTCGCCATTGAGAAAGGCATTCTTAACATCCAATCGAGAGATGGGCCATCAAGTAACAGAGGCCACAAAGAAGGAGAGTACGAACAGTGGTCATGTGAGCAACAGGCGAAAGTCTCATCGTAGTCGCGACCATGCTCTCGCTGAAAACCACGCGCTACAAGACGAGCCTTGTAGCGCCAAGAGAACCATCCGAGCGAGTCTTTATCTTGTACACCCATTTACACGTGATAGGAGTAACATGTGCAGGTAAGGGCACAAGATCCCAAGTGCTAGTGCGCTCCAAAGCAGCAATCTCCTCAGACATCGCAAGCTGCCACTCAGGGTGAGCAGCAAGAGCCTCACAGAGAGGTCGAGGCTCGTAAAGAGCGTGGCAAAGAAACCATAGCGCGCAGGCGGCCTGATAGTGTGACGATCACGAAGAGCATATCTGGAAGGAGAAGACGAGTGGACCCAAAGAATGATGGAGAGGAAGGAGGAGGCCGAGGACGGCGAGAGTAGTGCAAGGGTAAAGATGGAGCCTCAACAAAGGAGCGAGAAGGAAGATCCGGTGGAGGCGGAATAGATGGAGCCGGAGGGGGAGTAGATGGAGGATGAGGTGAAACAGTGGTGGAAAGCTGAGAGTCGGAAAATCGGAAGGAGATCGACTCAAGAAGAGAATCCGGCCGACAGTGGGGAATGAGGGTAGTAAGGACGGGACTCACAAAGGCGACATCCCGAGAAATCTCATCCTACGAGCAACAGTGGTCATAACAACGATAACCCTTATGCTCAAGATCAGAGCCAAGAAAAACACACTCAACCGATCGAAAGCCACTTGGTGCGCTCACGAGGTGGAAGGAGAACGAAATGCATACACCAAAATCGCGAAGATGATCAGACTGAGCTCGACTAAAGAGACGCTCAACAGAGTAGAACCTCAAGAGCAGAGAAGGTTGTAGGTTGATCGTAAAAGCAAAGAGAAAAAATTTCAAATTTAAGTGAGGGGAACAGAGGAGGCAAGCATGAGAGCGCGAGCGGTCTCAAGCAAGTGACGATGTTTACGCCAGAGACACCATTCGAGCGTGAGCACCGTGACAAGAGTATCGAGGAAGAGTGCCCCGCTTCAATGAGAAAACGACGTAAAGCAAGAGAGAGATACTCACCACAGAGTCAGACGAAAAACACGAATGATCAATCAAACTGAAAGCGAACCATGGTGGCGAACATCCGATAAATAGAAAGAACTCGGTCGCGCTCGGACATGAAGTAGATCCAAGTATAACGAGAATAATCATCAATAAAGATCACATAATAGCGATGACCCTTTCAAACGAAGGAGCCGGACCCCAAACATCGAGTGAACAAGATCAAAAGGACAAGTAGAAATAGAATCACTAGTGGGATAGGGAGCCGCAATGCTGCCAAGCTTACAACCCATACAATGTAACGATGTGTCCCGTAAATGCACTCCAAGAACACCACGACCAACTAAAGACGATAGACGCGAGCCACAGAGATGACCGAGACGATGGTGCCACCGAGCAAAAGATGTAGTGGAGGATGCAGAAGCGCAGAGGTAGTGGTAGTGGCCGATCGGGTCGTGGAGTCGGGCGGAAGGAAGATGAAGCGGTCGAGCTCCCAAAGACGCTGCGAATCACGGCGCCGAGGGCCGATACCAAGCAGAGTCCTGTGCGCGGCGGTCCCGAACACAACAAGAGTCGACTCAAGAATAACACGACAGCTTGTGATCGGTGATCCGACCGGTGACATAAGCCGCATAGCATAAGTCGAGGAACATGAGAGACCGCAGGAACATGAAAAGAAGAAGTGGAAAGGATGCCTCGGCACAGAATAGAAGAGAGGTACCATCTGCGATCTGAGCAGTGGAAGAAAAATCGGTGGACCGCATGTAAATAAGGTGGGTAGAATCGTGTCATGTGAAAAGAAGCACGAGTCCAAGATCCACTGAGACAAGATACCCGACGAGGGAGGAGGCGGAGGCGAGGAAGACTCACGAGAAGCAAGAGCGACGAAAGCGTAACCCGAGGAGTCCGAGGATGAGCCGACACCGAGGCGCCAAGCAAGATGAGAGAAGCTGCTGTGGTGGCATCACCAGAGAGCCTCGGCGAGAGGGGCCATCCCCGAGGAGAGGAACCTCCAGAGCCCTCTGGGACGCCCGCCCGACGACTCTGGTCCCTCCTCCGCTTGTAACAATCTCGATACTGTGGCCAAGACGACGACGAAGAGGTGCAAGTGGAGACCGCAGAGAAACAGCAGCCCACCGGAGGAGCTGGAGAAGGGGTCACCTGATCAGTCAAGAGGGCGGCAAAGGAGCAGATCTTTCAAGCGCACAAAACAGACGATCCGAGCCATGCCACGGTGACGAGTCTCCTCAAAGACGCGACAATCGTGAGGGCCTCCACCAAGCTCGGCGCGGTGGCGAGTCAGAGTCGAGCACGCACAGCCTCGAACTCAGTCGGAGACGCGTCAGAAGTCGAGGCGGTGAGTCTCCCGTGAGCGCGGCCGCACACAGCAGGGACAGTCCGGCACATCCGCCCCAAAGAGTCAAGCCGACGCCACACCTCGACAACTTCGTAGAAGTCATCAACGGTGGCATCAAGTGCCAAGAGAATGTGCCCGTGCACAACCGAGAGATACATAGCATCGCCGTTTACCGGTAGTGAGCTCGAGGCGCCCCACATAAGCCGTGTCGCTGGCGGCCCGCCACATCCATAGAGATGGTCACGCATGCTACCCACTAGGATGGCGGTAGCACGAGCCTCGACCTCTGCCCGCCGCCGAGGCGTGTACCTCGGATCGGTAGAGCTCTAGCGCCTCCTCCGGCCGCATTGTTGACCTCGAAGCCGCCCGCCCGCACTCAGCGAGAGAGCCGGTAGTGCCAAGTGTAGGACGAGGCGACAGGTCGCCACCAGTGAGATGACCCCAGACGCCGGGCCGTTGAGGTGAATCTTGAGGTGAACGCCCACTCCCTAAGTTCGTCCCATCAAAACGAATCGGGGAGCGGGATGGCGAAGGAGCCTCCCGGAGAAGCCATTTCTTTCTTTTTTTTTTTTTTGTTTTTTTGTTTTTTTTTGTTTTTTTCTTCCTTCTATTTTTTTGCCGGGCGTCGGCCCAAAGAAAAGAAAAGCACGGGAGAGGAACCTTAGGGTCCCTCTCGGATCCTCCAGCGGCGGCGGCGGCGTGGCCGCCGCCGAGAAGGCGACGGCGGCAGGCAGCGCGCTGGCGGAGCGGAAGGCGGCAGTGGCGCTGCGGAGAGCGCGCTTCGGCGCAGAGGCGGCAGTGGCGCGGCGGCGCGGAGAGGCGAGGGCGACGCAGTGGCGCGGCAGCGCGGCGGAGGCGACGCGAGGGCGACGGCGGGCAGCGCTGGCGCGAGGGCGACGGCGACGCGGCGCGAGACGGCGCTTCAGCGCGGAGGGCGGCCGGACGCCGAGGCCGAGTCCAGCTGGAGGCGGCGCCGACCCGAGAGCGGAGGCGGCGCTGACCCGGAGGCAGCTGCCGGCCGGCGCGGAGCTTAAGGCGTCGGCCGGCCCGAGCGCTGGGAGCAGTGACGGCGGCGGCGGCGGCTATGAGCGGCGGGCGGCGGCTACGGAGCGGCGGCACACATATATGGCGGCGGTGGTGGCTAAGGTAGGGTTTCAAACCCTAGCTCGATACCATGTTTGGATATGTCAATCTATGTATTCCAATGGGCCAAAGGCCAATATATAACATGTACAATGATGGGACAAATGCAAATAACACCCTACACAATATATATATCTAACAAGAACAACATGAAGCAGACATAAGCGAAGCGAATACACCAGTCCACAATAACATACCAGGAAGCACGAGAAGGTCTAGTGAAGAGGAGAAATGAGACATGCGTACTTGAGCCGGCAGAAGAGGCGACGGTGGAGATCGAAGCCATGCCGTGCGTGCACGAAAGCGGGGGTGGGGAAGACGCGGGATGAAATGAAAAAAAGGTCTTACTGGCGGCAATGGAAGGAGGAGGCAGCTAGTGGTGCATCGTCTCGGGCTTGAGAGACAGAGAAGGGAGGAATAAGGAGAGGAAAACGAAGGGCTTACGAACTGATATGTGGCCAAACCTTAAGTCAGCTAACGACTATTGCATTAGTTGCCACGTCAGTGAAACAACCAACACGGCACGTGAAACCGGAGTGGAAAGGGGCAAAGGGGTGGAGTGGGTGATTTTGAGAGTTAAAGGTTGTAAAGTGAACGATTTCATAGTTTAGGATTGAAAATCGAATTAAGGGCGGAGTTCAGGGTTGAAAAGTAGGTTTTTTCCAAATCAAATTTCATGGTATTAGCTATTAATATATGGATCTTCTAGGTTTACTTTGTATCGCTGGATCAACCATTTTTCATTTTGAAAAGGAAAAGGTCTAGTTTCAACCTTGAACTCTGATATCGATTTGTTTTTCAACCCTAAACTCTAAAACTGCTGAAGAAACTAGACTCGTCATTATGAGTTAATGTGGTATTTTGCTTGATTAATGATAAATCCATATGTGAGACTAACACTTCTATTGATATATCTATCGTGTAGTCTTATTTGAATGAAAATGTGAAAATCATAGATGTATGCATTTGACATCATATTCTTATATCTTGTTGCATTTTTCGAATCCAAAATATAGGTTGAATTCGCCAAAGGTCTAACTTGAATATATGCATATGTTCTTATTACACATTCGTGTATGCACACATTTAGGGGGGGTTCACTCTATATTTTGTAGTTTCATAAGTATTGATTCATATTTTCTTATCCACATATACTTGGGATCTGTACTTTGAAACATATTCTTGAGTATATAAAACTTGTGCAGTTCATATATACTCATATGTTTTTATATTCAATTATTTGTAATTGTGATAGTTATCATCAATTATCAAAGAGAGAAAGATTGAAGTATCTTGACCCATCATTGTGAGTTAATGGTATGTTGTGGTAATCAATGACAATCACACTATGTAACTAACACTTTTATGAGTTGGTGAAATAGGTTAAGTTCCATGATGACGATGACTTGGGATGACATCATGAGTTTATTGTCATCGAGTCAAGTGAATGATGTATCATGTGTTGATGCATATCAAGATCTTGAAGAGAAGATGATCATGAGTTGATCATCAAGTCAATAGAAGACTCATCATGTGTTGATGGAGGGCACGTGAAGGTGATCATCATGTGTTGATGATATTCAAATCAAGATTCGGGATGAAGAATGACATCATGTGTTGATGAGCATCAAAACAAGATCCCAAAGTGAAGAACATCATTATATGTTGATGATATTCAAGTCAAGAACCCAGACTTGAAGTGAAGATGTACGTCATCAAGCTTCAAGAAAATGTACAAGGAAAAGGTATGACTAGCTAGGCTAAGAATATATTCCTAGTCTTTTTATCGGTCCTGATGTTTGGTTAAAAGACCGGATTGCTAGTATAGGTTGTCGTACTATTAAGATGGGTCTTGTCAAGTAGCTTGAGTCATCACATGTTGATAGCTCAATCTTGCTTGCTCTAGCTCACCGTGGTATGATGCTATTATTTACGAATGTGTTTTGCAAATAGTCGAGACTCATGCGTTTAATACTTTTAGCATGTGACTATACTTTGCAAATGTGTTTTGCAAATGATTGAAGTCCATGTACCTACTCCTTGTTGCAAGACCTAAGTTTGCAAACGTGTTTTGCAAATTGTTAGGGTTCATGCATTACATTTGTTCTTAACTCTGGAAAAATGTTCCAAAAATCCGGTATGACCGCAAGTATTGCGCGGTATTACTGCAGGTCGGTAATACCGAAGTTTACATGGCAGTATGAATTTTCTAGAGAGTGTGTTTTGGGAAGAGTTTCTCGATATCCCAAAAAACGGTATGACCGCAAGTGTTGAGTGGTATTACCACAAGTTAGTAATACCGAAATCTAGTTGGCGGTATATTTTTAACAAAGAGATTATCTTTGAGAGTTTTTCTTGAAACTGGATAATCGAGACGACCGCATTTGAACGGCGGTACTACTGCAAGTCGGTGGTACCGAAATATAGATGGTGGTACGTAAATTACAGAGGACGTGTTTTTGGGAGTTTTGATCTCCCTTGAGAATCGGTTTGACCGCATGATTTGAGTGGTACTACCGGTGTGCTGTAGTGCCGATATTTACTTGGTGGTACGACTTTTCCAAAGTGGGTGTTTTTCTTGTATTGTTTGGTCATCTGGAAATCGGTAATACTGATATAGTCGAGCGGTATTACCGTAGTGAGGTAATACTGATTTGTAGTTGGCTGTAGTACCACAACTTTTTCATAACGGCTATATCAAACGCATTAAATGCAAAACAGTCGATTGTTATTTCTCGACTGCGGTAGTACTGGTCCTGATCGGCGGTACTACCAAAAATTCTGATTTGTTTAGGATTTTTGTTCTAACGGCTAGTTTTTGTGGGGGGCTATAAATACCCCCTTGGCCGGTTGTGGAACAGACTTTTGGCACTCCATTTGATTCTATTGAGTTAGTGTGAGCTTCTCCTCTCAATTGTGCATGTGTTGCACCTTATGAGCAAGAAGAGAGGTTTCTAGTTGCATGTGTTGCATCTAGAGTTGGATTTCGTATCCACTTGAGCTTGTGCATTTGTTGCACGTGGTGAGAGTCAAGCAATGGGCTTAACTTATTACTCTTGAAATTTGCCGACCCCTAGACGGCGTTGGAGGTGTCGTACCCGGTGATCTCTTCAAAAAAGATTTTGAAGAGGCCCGGCGTGGTGTGAAGGTTGGAGCACATCTACTCGGAGCAGGAAAGAGCTACCACTAGTGGATTTGAGGTGTTTGGCTTAATTCGTGGAGCCGGTCCAATTAGTTTGGGCTTACCTCAACGTGAATTAGGGAAGATCGGCAAGTCTCCAAACACCACGCTAAAAAGCTATTGTGTCATTGTTGTTTGTTCTGTAGTGATTTACTTTGTGCAATTTACATTTATAGAATTAAATTGCTTACATATATTTGCATGTTTACTACCATTGAAATAGTATTTCTTTGTTGGTGCACTTTGTGAGACTAGTTGATTTAGGTCTTAATTGTGCAAAAACCGAATTGTTGTAAGCTTCTGCATTAAAAATCGGTTTTAGCCTAAAGTTTTTTGAACCACCTATTCACCCCCCTCTAGTCGGCCTCCTCAATCTTACAAATAGTATCAGAATTTGGTCTCTTATTTTATTAGACTTAACCATCTAGAGAGTAAAGGATGGTCACTAGTGATATAGTGCACCTAGGTGAAGCACTTCTATTTGATAGCACTAATTATGCTTATTGAAAAATCTGCATGTCATGCTACTTTAAGGCCATGAGCCCTAAAATACGGTGGTTTGTAGATGTGGGCTTTTCTCCTCCATTGGATATTCTTGCTCCAACAAATGAGGAAGATAAATGCTTACATCTCGATGCTCAAGCAATTAACGCTTTATTTAGTGCTTTGAGTGTAGATGTGTTCAATGAAGTATACAATATCAAGAACGCTCATGAAATGTGGACCTATCTTTAAAAAAATTATGAAAGGTCCACCTCAATCAAAGATGATTGCATAGAAGAATGAACGTCGGGAGAAGAATGCTCAACTTCTAGCTCGACAATGACGAGTCGTCAACCCCATCTACATCACCTTGTTGCTTTATGGCCAAAGGTAAATAATGATGATGAGCCTTAATATGATGAGTTGATGGATATACTTGGGGAACTTAATGAGTTTTGAAGAAAAAGTATGTCTCACTTCAAAATAATTATGATGTTCTAAAAGATGAACATAAAACTCTACTCCAAAATGAGATATATAAGTCCAAGGTGGGTATAAGCATTACATGTAATTTATTGGATGATATGCCATGTGTAGCTCCTAACTTTTGCATTTCATCTAAGGTTAGCATATCCACCTCTTGTGATGATTTACTTGATATGACTTGTTGCTAAAAATAACGCTTATATTTCCTCTATGTCCTGTGATACTAACCTTATAGAGGAAAACAAAGAACTCAAGGCCCAAGTCACAAAATTGAAAAATGACTTGAAATGAAGCTAAAGGGAAGGTCACTCTCAATGAGATATTGAGCAAGCAAAGATGCTTGTAAGATAAGAGTGGAATTGGCTTCACTTCAAATAAGAAGGAGAATAACAAGATAAAGCACAATGCAAGACACACGAAAAAATATGTCAAGTACCTTGGATGCAATGGGAAGGGCAACTATGTCTCGGTGTGCCCAAATCAAATGGATGTTAAGTCAAGACATTAAAAAATGAGGTAAATCGACAATGAGCAAGATAAGAAGACAAGAAGAGGAAGCAAAATTCCAACTTGCCACAATTACTGGGAAAAGAGATATTTTAGTAATGATTGTCCCAAAGGTATCTCTCCTAAGCCTATTATCTATAATAATC
Source organism: Hsuehochloa calcarea (assembly GCA_036346395.1). Lineage (NCBI taxonomy): Eukaryota > Viridiplantae > Streptophyta > Magnoliopsida > Poales > Poaceae > Hsuehochloa > Hsuehochloa calcarea. The sequence goes on along the minus strand of CM070604.1, from coordinate 50,572,009 downwards.
ATTATTTACTCAGGAACGATAAAAATTGCAATGTCTTTGCTAAAATTCTTAGTTCACCAAAGCTTATTGTTATGACCATTTGGGTGCTCAAATATTGTGTGACTAACATTCAAGGATCCAACTGCGTTTGGGTACCAAAAAGTGCTTAAATGATTAATAGGTACTTAGAGAGGCATTGGAGGTTTGGCTCACATGAAGAGGTGAATTTCACCATATGCAAAATTAAAACCAAGCTTGAGGATGATCACTTCATATCAAGAACGAATGTCATCTCGATAACAAGTATTTACATTGAAGTATCTAGCCCTTTTACCTTGTGTAGGTTACATTCTATAAAAATCTTTTAGAAAGGTTGTTCTTGCTCTTGTCCAATAACTTTATTATTGAAATCTTGAGCAAGATGGTAGTGGCACATTAAAGAAGAGTGCTAAGTCATATACATGTATAACACATCCCTAAGTGTGCACAAATAAATTAAGTGCTAGTAATATTTTTCAAAATTGAGCCTTTTAGCCAAAAGTAAAAAAAATTCATAAATATTAGTAATCCTTTGAAAAACTAGTTGAAAAATGTATACAAATGCTTTTCAAAGGTTTACCAAAGGTTTTGGCTCAAGAAAATTCTATTTTAAGTGAAAAAGACTTTCTAGCTAAAATCCAAAATTATAGTATCTTATTTTTGACATAAACTATATTTTTGTGTAAAATCTATTCTAAAAGGAATTTAAAAACCGCCTCAAAAGGAATATCCTAGATTTAGCTATTCTAAACCTTTCTGGTGTTCATAAGATTTCCAAAAGGCCAACCCAACAAAAGTTATTTGATTTTGAAACTCATCCATAAATTACTAGTTTGACCTAGGTGGTCACTTTCTAGCACTTAAGTGAGTTTTGCCATTTGAGCCAAACTTATTCACATGAATTGGTTCATAATGGTATTAATGACTCATACATACATTTGAATGCTTTAAATTTCATCATATGCTCAATTTGGCGTATTTGAAGAAATCTCATGAAAATTGCTTTCATTCCGTTCTTTTGATGTATTTGTGAAAATAATTTCAAATCGACGAGGATTAAAACCTCTATGTATTACTTTAATACATAAAGAGAGACCATACGTCTTCGTGGTCGAACCGCTAAGGCCAACGACCTCACTGGTCGTAAGGATTCCAGAGGTTGCATAATAAATACCCTAGTCGGACAAGGTCCGTACCTAGTCCCCGACCAATTAACTGCTCGTAAAGCTATGAACTGATATCTGGATCCAAATCCAGGTATATCCTTTACCGTGTGATGAATGGAACACGTGTTGTATACTCCATACCACGCGACGTTACATAATTCTAAGACACTGACTAATGGCTACATGTCTCACCGATATTTAACCGCACAGCAGTTGATACTTTAATCAACTGCCACCTCCCTCCAACCAGACGCAACGCTTCGCACATGCGTCTTCTCCAGAAACAACTGCTACCTCTTCGAAAGCTATTTAAAGACGGGGCATGGAATGATCAAGGGAGAAAAAGAAGGAGGGCGAGAGACAAGAGGCTATCGGCATTATATTCATACTTTTGATCTATTTCAGTAGCATAGCCAACATCATACTCAGTGTAACTAGGATTAGTCCTTTGCCTAATCGTAGGCATTCCTTGTAAACAACTAGTTTATAGTAATAAAGAGCGACCTCATTCTCTTCCAGGAGATACACATCATCTTCCTCTATTTTTTATATATATTTTCATAAGATCGATGATTTGATCGTCGATAAAAGTCTTTCTTAAAATCTCTATTTAAGTAAAAATTATATTCATTTGATTTTCTACTATCTATCTCATGCATAATGATCCTCCAAATTATTTGTTGAGTGTTTATTATAAAGATCATTTGCATTCAAGCTCGGCTTCTATTTTAGGCAAAATGGTAATATTGTGTTTTAACGTCAATACTACCACTGCCCGGTTATACGACACTTCAATGCAATACTACCGTTTGTTTGTGTGGGTTTGTGAAGCAGTCACGAGAGACCATGTCAAAAACGTACTCAAAAGCTTACTCGAAAACATACTTGAAAGCGTACTCAAAGACGTACTCGAAAATATGGCCGAAAATGTACTAAAAAACGTGGTCGAAACCATCGTGGTCGAAAACGTGGTCGAACGTCGTGGTCGAAAATTACTATTGGCATGAAAATGCGGTACTACTGCGTTGATTGGTGAATTGCATTAACTGCCCTCACACTAGGTTTTAATCCCTCTCTCCTCCTAATCGGCCATTCTGCTGACCCTACCCCTCTCTTGTTCTCTCTCCAATGCTCCTCTTCTGGGAACTCCAGTCTCAAAATCTCTCAATTCTGTGATGCTTTCTTCAATCTATTTGTTGGAAGTGTCTCCTCTGATCGAATCTCTTGCAATCCCTGACGTATTTCCCTTGATTCACTCGTTTCTCATCTACTTTTGGAATATATCTCTCTTCTAGGGTTTGAATCAAAATATGCATGATTAAGTCAATTTCGCTAGGATAAATTGGTAGTAATTAGTGTTTGATGACTTGTTATGTCGATTTCATGGATTTATTCCTATCAAACACTAGTTAAAATCAAAATCGAAGGAGAACCCTAAAATTTCTGGAACTGCGGTACTACCGCTCTGTGGTCACCGGTACTACCGACTTGCGGTAATATCATGATATCAACAGCAGTACTACCGCTCAGAAGAGAAAAGTTGATTTAATCATTCTCTTTTACATAAAACCAATTCTAATTGTCTCTTCTTATCTTTGCAATCATACCAAGGATGAAGACAACTTCTCTTCGCAAAGGGGCCACTCTGGATGGAGATCCTTTAGAGCGCTATGATCTCCCAGCCTCGAGCGCTGGACCTTCTCACCAAAAGAGACTTTCAAGTAAGGAAGCATCAACAAGACCTCCAAGGGTAGCTTGCGACTCAGAAACAGAAGCGACTGATAGCAACAATGAGGGATCCTTATAAGAAGCGACTGCTAGTGATGAGGAAATGGGCGAGGCCGAAGAGCCTCAAGTAGACCTCATGCTGATTCCAAGTGAGAAATATGTTCTTCTTCGCCATGTCAATCAGTATGAAAAGCCTGGAAATTCAACAGATGCAAAATTTCATACTAGATTTCAGCAAGAACTGTTTGCTTAACTTTACGGTCAGAAGTCGACAATTTGTTGATCAAAAGTTTGTGGATTGTGCTCACTTGAAATCTCTCGATACATATGATGGTGCCTACATGTTATTTCAGGTAGTCGGTTTGTATGACATTGTGGCCTTGAAGTGTGACTACAATGAGAAAAGAGATCTTATATTTTGAGGGTTATTTGGTAATTTCTCAATTAGAGAAAATAAGAAAAGGAAAAGGAAAAGAAAATAGATTGTGGGGCCCACCTATCATTGAGCTATGGGGATAAGGTTGGTGGCTATGTCTCCAAACCTAACCGAGCAAGGTGTTCGGGTTTGGCCTGGCGGTGGCGTGAGCGAAGCAAGCAGCTTGGGCGTGACGCACGACGGCCATTGGAGCGGCAGCTTGGCCTCCTCCTCCTCTTCCTCCTCTTCTTAAGGCAGTTGGCTTCATCTCCTTTCTTCACCCCGAAATACAGTGAGCTTCCCCCTCCCCCTTTTGTGGTTCTTCTTCTCCTCCGGATTTCGCTTTGGCTTTGGAGCTCCTATACCGTCGTCGTTAACTCGGCACCATTAGTGGTGAGGTCCAGACCATCCTCCTTGTGCATCTCATCGGTTCCTTTCTTGAGCCCTCTCCTCTGTTTGGTGTGCTATGAGAGGACTTGGTGGTTGTGCAATTGGAGCTTCGGTTCCGGTCGACTCTGGCTTGATCTTGGTGTGTAAGAAGTATTCGGTTTTGGCGATTGGTGCTCCGTGGGTGCATTCAGCCGGTACATCTTGGTTGGCTCTTGTGCGACATTTCTCTGTACCTTGACTTCGTAATTTTGGCGTGTCCCGAATTGTGGATTGGCATGGTATCTGCGACGAACTCGTTCGCTCAACGCGGCACAATAGGACGATTGGTTTTCGAAGTCAGCACATTCGGCGTGCCTTGCCCGGTTTTCTACTCAGTGGCTTTGAGTGTCATCCGCATCTTGAGTATTGATGTTATTCAGTTTTGCATTACTTTGCTAAGTGCACCGTGCCAGTTGAGTTACTTATGTACTGTTGTCTAGCACTGAGAGACTTTGTATAGTGATGTTGTGGGATCGGTACATGCTCGATGATGAATTGATGTCAATCTAAGATTGAATACGACAATTGCATATAAATTGGTTTTGAGCTTGTAGATTACTTGCTATTTTCTATTGTGTTATGCAATTGGTTCATTTCAGTTCCTGTGATTCATTTTAGTTTACTGTGATTCTATTCAATTCATTATGATTCAATTCGGTCACTTTTTTTGGTTATCTGTGATTCATTTTTAGTCAATGCTATACATTCCTGACAATTGATATATTGTGTAGTTGGCTCAATTACATGCTGACAGTGAACTATCAACTCATGATTGCTTTTAAGTGACTGATTAGACAAGCAAGATTTTATTTAAAGCTCAAGAACTAATTTACTTCAAAGTGATTGTCATATTCAATTTGTAATTAACTTTTTTGGCACAAGTGTCGTGAGGGCCAAGATTGCATCTTGTGCAAGTCGACATGTGAGAGCAATAAAAAAACATTTAAATCTGAGCATTATGTTGATTTTACTTGTTTTCAAGTTCTATCTTTCGAGCATATTATCCTATTTAATTGGCATGAAGAGATTACATGTTTATACAATATTTCTATGATTTATATGCTATTGGAAATATGCTTTAATTATATTAATATATACTAGAATTATTTCTAAATATTTGCTAAAACCGCTAATTTTACAACAATTCAGAAAACCAACAATTGAAGAAATGGCTTCCTCATCTGATGTCGTTAAGCCGAAAGTATTTGACGGTGCCAACTTTAAACATTGGCACGCTAAAACAAAATTATGACTGACTTTTCTAGGTCATTTCAAATCCTCCAATGTTCCCATTGGAAACCGCTGCTATGACACGGTGGGAGGATGCGAACAATTTAGTGTTAGCTCATTTGTTAGCCATCCTATCCAACTGGCTATTTGACGTGTACGTTAACTTCAAAGATACTAAGCAACTCTGCGACGAACTTGATGAGAAATATTCCGAAGGGGATAATGGGAATGAGTCATTCATAACCGCTAACTACTTGAACTTTAAGATGGTTGATGGTCGGTCGACGACGGAGCAGCTTCATGAGCTACAACTCATGTACATGCTTAAGTCAGTATGACTGCATCCTACCAGAGAAGTTCTAATTTAATGTCATCCTAGCTAAGTTACCGCCCTCATGGTGTGACTTTGTAATCGCTTGTAGACATATAAAGGAGCACTTGACTCTCAATGAGCTGCGAGCTACTATTAATGTCGAAGAGTGTGCAAGAGCCGGTGACGGTATAGGAAAGACTGAAGTTCAAGCTCATTAGGTGGAAGTCAGGAATGTTGTAGGCTTTGGGAAACATAAGTTCAAGAATTAACTCCAGAACAAGCTCAAAGAAAATAAAATGGAGAAGAAGAAGGAAGAAATTGTCTGCTTTGTTTGTTTGAGTAATTGGTCATAAAGCCAACCAATTATGCAATCGTAAGGGCAAGGGTCCTTCTCCTGGTCAGCATAAAGGCTATAAGGCTGAAGTGAATATCGCATTGGCTAGTTCTAATTCAGAAGGGTATGCACCTTAGGCCTTTATGACAAGTACGTCTATTGATTGGTGGATTGATATAGGTGTTACTAGACATATATGTGACGATGAATCTTGTTTCTCTTCATTTCAAGGTGAAGGTGGTGGATCCGTCCCAATGGGGATCGGAGCCACTGCTACAGTACGTGGGACAGAACAGGTTTGCTTGAAGCTTACTTCAGGCAAAATATTCATCCAGAAAAATATGTTATACGTGTCTGCAATGACTCGCAATCTGATGAGTGGGTCTATGTTGTGTTGGCAAAGAATAAAGCTTATGTTTGAGTCCAATAAGGTCATGTTGACCAAATTTGGTAATTTTATGGGCAAAGGCTATGATAGCGATGGCATGTTCTCGCTTGTCTATTCTTTATTTCAATAATGTAAACATTTTTTATGTTTCTCATTGCAATAAAATTCATGATGTTTAGCATTCTCGTTTATGTCATGTTAACTTTGAAGCCATTATGCTGTTAAGCAAAATGAGTTTAATTCCAAGCTATAATTATGGTAAGGGCTTTAAGTGTGAAGTGTGTGAAAGCAAAGCAACTCCGAAAATCTTTTCATAGCGTTAAAGGGCGGAGCACCTCACCACTTGAGCTAATTCATTCTTATCTTTGTGAGATGAATGGAATATTAACTATAGGTGGCAAACGATATTTTCTAACTCTCATAGATGATGCAACTAAGTATTACAACATTTAATTAGTTAAGTCAGAATATGAAGCACTAGAACATTTTAAATCTTTAAAGCTGAAGTGGAAAATCAACTAGGAAAGAAAATCAAACAGTTAAGGTCGAACTGAGGTAGTGAATATGTCTCAAATGAATTATCTCAATACTATGAAGAAAGTGGAATAATTCATGAAATCACTCCACCATACTCACCACAATCGAATGGAATAGCCAAAAGAAAGAACCGAACTATTTGTGACTTGGTTAATGCCATGCTACAAAGTTTAGGTATGTCGGACTATTGGTGGGATGAAGCAGTTGATGAACCCTAAGGTTTGATTTGTTGGCCCGATCTTTCGATGAGAACGATAAGTCCGGTAGGCGTCGCTCAACTCTGACGATCCTGGCTATGAACACGCAAGGCTCGAAACCACGCAATCGCTGAACTGATCGACAAGTCGTTATCAACCATGCACGAATACCCGGTTGACCTGACCACGAAGGTCGATTCCTGCATACACCGAAGAAGCACGCAAGAACAAGATAAAGCAATCTGAAATTGCAAATAAAGATTGAAATATTAAAATTGGGATTTCGAAAAGCGGTATTATGGTTGGTCTAGTCGACACAAGCCAATACACGAAGTTGCAACAAGGCTAACTTTTAACTAAACAAAATTCAAGGAAACTAGAGGGGGTGCGTCCTCCTTAAATAGGGGATGAGGAGCCACAAATCTAAAAGAAATAGAGGGGTGGGACTAAAGGCATGAATTACTGTTTACATGAACAGTAATCACGCCCCCAGGTGGGCCGGCGGCATATGGGTCAATTCCGGTACGATTACAAGGCCCAAATTGGCCCAAATTAGTGACATAGTACCTTCTTTTGACGATTCCGAAGTCTACAGAAGGAATTTGGAGGTGAGGCTAGATCCGTTGGAAAGATATCGTCGTTAGCTTTCCAACAAGCCCAAGAACACCCGAATCGGACTCCGTTTGCAAAAGTTATATCTGTTTTAAGTTGATGCTGTCATGCTGATTCCGAACTGATCTGACCAAAATGTATCCGACTTGAACTCCCGCTGGCACATGTAGTAGCACCATGGCATGTACACATAGTACCATGGTATGTAGACGTAGCACCATGGCATATAGACGTAGCTCGATCTAATTGGGTAATATGGCATTGCATTAGCCGAAAGTCCAATTGGAGAAGATGTTGGTGAAGTAAAGGAAGTAGAGGATGCAAAGAAAGTTGAAGCGATGGTTGTATCCTTAGGGTCGATGTCCTCATCATCCTTCCTTTCTTGAATTTGAGTCGTCCTCGACTCATTTGTTTTCTCAAGTCATCACTCTCCGCAAAAGGTTAGTAGCAACAGAGGCAAAGAAACATGCACTTCTTCTAATGGACACGGAGTTTCTTTACAAATCATAGTATGACATTTAGATTCATGTTTTTCCATATCAATGGAATCAATTTTTGTAGCTAACATAACAGAGCTTTCAATTTAATTTCACTTGGAGCTATAATCTTTTGATCAACTTGTGTCTTCTCCTTACTTGTTCTCGCAGATTCTTTCTAATTCATCCTTTAATATAGCAAATAGGAGACATTGGAAGCAGAGTGATTTTCTTTTCTTTATATGTGAAAGTATAATGATTAGATCTACCATGATGTTCAAGATATCTATCATATTGCCAAGGTCTACCTAATAATAATGAGCATGCTTGCATAGGTACGACATCACAATCAACATAATCATGATATGATGCAATAGAAAAGTGTACGCGACAAGCTTAGTTACCTTCAACTTACCACAAGAATTCACCATTGGATGTAGTAAGGATGAGGGTGTTGTGTTGTGGTCAAGCCAAGCTTCTCGACCATGTCTATGCTAGCAAGGTTGTTGCAACTCCCGCCATCAATGATGACTCTACATGAACGCTCCTTGATGACGAACTTGGATTGAAACAAAATGTGGCGTTGATTTTGTTCAAAGAAGTTCCATTTGAGCACTTAGCACACGCCGAACAACTAGGCTTTGGTACATGTCGACGCCTCATGGTTTATATGTTCTTCCTCGCCATCATCAAAGATTGTTAGTTGCAACCAACACATGTTCTTCCTCAATATCGCTAATGAAGTGTACTCACCATTGTCCTTGATAAGCAAAGCTCACGACTTGGGCAATCGCGCATCAAGTGCCCAAATCCTTTGCAACGGTGACATTGCACATCTCTAGATCGCCTGTAGAAGCAAATGAAGAAGCACTTTTGTAAGGGCTTGTACTTTTCTTGGTTTGCTTGCATCGAGGATATGTATAGGAGTTGAAGCAAGCAGCAGGGGTGCACGGTCGAAGTGGAGGAGGATGCCATGTGATGTTGTCGCCTTGGCCGACCGCAAAAGTTCCTCCAATATTGCCCCCGAGCAAGATTGTCGACCTTGCACTTCTCTCTCAGCTTTGCAAGCAATATGGAATAAACGGTTGATAGAATCATATTCTTTATAGTCTAAAATATCCTGAATTTCACGGTTTAACCCTCCCAAAAATCTAGCCATCTTAGCATCCTCAGTTTCTTCTAAACCACAACGCAACAAACCGCTTTGCAATTCTTGATAATAGTCTTCACGTAACTACTACGCTGTCTTAAGCGTTGTAATTTATTAAGCAAATCACGTGAATAATATGAAGGTACAAACCTACGTCTCATTGCTCTTTTCAAAGCATTCCATGTTCTAGGTATGTCCTGATGAGTACGACCATATTCACTCCACCAAATAGATGCAAAATCTGTGAACTCACTAGTAGCGACCCTAACCTTTTATTGTCGGAAATTCATGGCATGTAAATTTTGGTCCACAACTAACTCCCATGTGAGATAAGCATCGGGATCATATTTACCAAAGAAAAGGAGGTATAGTGAATTTAATTTTACCAAGTGAATCATTATGGTCACGCACCTCACGTGGTGGCTCTCTTCGCATACCTTGTCGATTGAAGCGTTGTTGTCGGTGATCACGATCATTAATGGGATTGAAATCACCATCGAACCCGTGACGAAGAACATATGGGTTCGCTTCATCTTCTACCTCATCGCCCATGAGCGAGCAACGGATGGGTTACTGGTAGCGATCGTCGCAATGCCGACAAGCAATGGGAGGCAATGAAGGTGGAGTTTCTACCGCTTCCACACGTAGCCAACGCAGCAAGTTAAATCGCTGGTGCGATCTAGAATCAACTCCATACGCCTACGAATGTTGATCCAAAGATGCGAGAAAAGCGCCGCATGATTTCTTTTGTGCGAGGACCGAGCGGTGCATCTTCCTCATTGTTGTGTCTCGCTATGCTCCCTTGTGACGATGAACCCGCCATTGTTAGTATCAAAGTAAAGAACAAATCACAGCAGTATATGTCCCTATCAACTACAAGGTTCTAGAGGCTCAATCAAGTCACTCACACTCAAGCTTATACCTAGTTCTTACAAGTTCTTACCAATGCAAAGAAGGAAGTGGTACAACCGGTGGGTGGTTCGTGATACTCTCACTTGCGATCACCCAACGATTGCGAGGAACCAGATCCGCCGAGTTAGTAGGAAGTGGAGCTCTAAGGCTAGTATGTAGCAAAGGAATAGCAATTATTCAATTCAGCATGCAAAGTTGAAAAGGCTCAAAGTACTAGTCACAAGTCCGATCCTAGTCTAATCAAAGTTTAGCTAATCAAAGCCCCACTAAGAGATGTGTATGTACGCACACGCAAAGATAAATGTGACTTGATGTAAGCAATGGAAAACCTTACAACAAGTACTAGGAGAGACGCTAACCAACTACTCAAACTTCTTTGTAGGGCACAAGATGGTTCACACGATGTAGAGCACAAAACGGAATAACGTGCGGCGTAAATGACCCTTTAGTTTAAGCGAGAAAACAATAGTTAGTCTCAAGAGATGAAAAAGCAAAGTTTTATATGGCTTATATATACTGCTTGAAAGGTTTCGATGAGATCTACAACTTTGCAGTTGAGACGAACCCCAAATTCTGATGGGAAGACTAAAAGAAACGGCAAAAACCGAAACCGAAAACTTGTGACGCGAATTCGGAGCCGAAAATGACCGATTTTGGGTTCCCTGGAGGGAGACTAGTGCATTAAGTGGAAAGTATGCGCCTCGTTGTTATATTTCCAACGAGTCCAAGAAAGTCCAAATCGGACACCATATGCAAAAGTTATGCCCGCTTTTATCAAGGTCTCTCGGAAACGGAATCGCACTCTGACCGAAACGGACTCGGTTTCAATCTTTAAATTGCTATATCTTTTGATTCCGTGGGCTAATCTTGCTGAAATGTTTTGTGCAAGTTTGTGGCTATATGTAGAAGGGCTCCACCAGTTTTCACTGATTTTGGTGTAAGCTTGCTTTTTTTTCTTTTTCTTTTTTTTTTCTACCACGGATTTTGTTTTGTGTGGCGGCCTCTTTCTCCTTCTATTTTTTTGCGGCTCTAGGGTTTTCCACAAGTCACGAATACAAAGAAAGTGTTCTCTTTTTTGGTGAAGATTAGAGGAGTTCTAACCCACGAATTTTCTGTTTTAGATGCAAAAACTAAGAACCCTAAAAGAACGATTGCTTACGCAAAGGAAAAACACGAGAAGCAATCTAGACAACGCATTTAACTAGACAATAACTAGAACTAAAGATCGCAAGTAGACACGACAATATAACTAAATATTCAACAAGCAAACTGAAAAGAAAAAAATTGCAAAGGCTCAAAGGGCTTGGTATGGATGATAGATGCGAATTTTTTTCTTTTGGCAATTTTCTCGACTCTAGGTATGAAAACGAATCTACTAATAGAAAATGTAAAACTCTCACCAAGAATCTGTAGCTCGATACCACTTGATGAACCCTAAGGTTTGATTTGTTGGCCCGATCTTTCGATGAGAACGATAAGTCCCAGAGGCGTCGCCAACTCGACGATCTCGGCTATGAACACGCAAGGCTCAAACCACGCAATCGCCGAATCGATCAACAAGTCGTTATCAACCATGCACGAATACCCGCTGACTGACCACGAAGGTTGATTCTCGCATACACCAAGAAGCACGCAAGAACAAGATAAAGCAATCTGAAATTGCAAATAAAGATTGAAATATTAAAATTGGGATTTTAAAAGCGGTATTATGGTTGGTCTAGTCGACACAAGCCAATACACGAAGTTGCAACAAGGCTAACTTTTAACTAAACAAAATCCAAGAAAACTAAAGGGAAAGTCGCCCTCCTTAAATAGGGATGAGGAGCCACAAATCTAAAAGAAATAGAGGGTGGGACTAAAGGCACGAATTACTGTTTACATGAACAGTAATCACGCCTGTGGGCGGCGGCATATGGGCCAATTCCGGTACGATTACAAGGCCCAAATCGGCCCAAATTAGTGATATAGCACCTTCTTTTGACGATTCCGAAGTCTACAGAAGGAATTTGGAGGTAAGGCTGGATCCGTTGGAAATATATCGTCGTTAGCTTTCCAACAAGCCCAAGAACACCCGAATCGGACTCCGTTTACAAAAGTTATATATGTTTTAAGTTGGTCTTTGTCAGCTGATTCCGAATCGATCGACCAAAATGTATCCATTTTGAACTGCTTGGCACATGTAGTAGCACCATGGTATGTACACATAGTACCATAGTATGTAGACGTAGCACCATGGCATGTAGACGTAGCTCGATCTAATTGGGTAATATGGCATTGCATTAGCCGAAAGTCCAATTGGAGAAGATGTTGGTGAAGTAAAGGAAGTAGAGGATGCAGTGCAGTAGGTTGAAGCAGTGGTTGTATCCTTAGGGTCGATGTCCTCATCAGCAGTTCTCACAGCTAATTATGTCCTCAATAGGGTTTCGCCTCGCAATCAAGAGGAAACACTTTATGAAGGATAGAATGGGAGAAAACCTAACTTATCATTTCTTCGAACTTGAGGATGTCTTACAAAAGTGAATGTGCCATTACCGAAGAGAAAAAAACTGAGTCCTAAGACTGTTGATTGTGTCTTTCTAGGGTATGCTAAAAATAGCACGGCTTATAGATTTCTAGTGGTCAAATCCAAGGTGAGTAACATCGCCACAAATGTAATGATAGAGTCTAATGATGCGATTTTCTTTGAACATGTGTTCCCTATGAGAACAAATGAAGTCATTGTTCCTACTGGTTTAGATGAACCCTATTCTTCCTAGTGTGGATAACACCACTCCTGAATTGGAGTTGAGGAGGAGTAAGAGGCAGAGGTTTTAAAGTCTCTTCACGGTGACTATGTCACCTATCTCGTGGATGATGAACCACGAACTCTTTCAGAGTCATACACATCCCCGGATGTGGATTACTGGAAGGAAGTAATCCATAACGAGATGGATTCTATCATAACTAATGGAATGTGGGAGGTCACGGACCTCCCATCTGGATACAAGCGAGAGGGTTGGAAATGGATCTTTAAAAGATAACGAAGACCTAATGGTACTATAGAAAAGTACAAGCCTCGTTTAGTCGCTGAGGGTTTCACGCAAAAAGATGGTGAAGACTACTTTGACACATACTCTCTTGTGGCTCGTTTGCCCACGATTTGGGTGCTTTTAGCACTAGCTACCGCATACAAATTCCAAGTACATTAAATGGATGTAAAGACTATTTTCCTAAATGGAGAGTTGGATGAGGAGATTTATATGCAGCAGCCCGATGGTCTTGTGGTTGAAGGGCAAGAGAAGAAAGTATGTCACTTAATTAAATCCTTGTATGGTCTGAAACAAGCTCCCAAGCAATGGCATGAGAAATTTGATAGTACTATGACATCAGTCGACTTTTGTATAAATGAAGCCGATAAATGTGTCTACTATTGGCTTAGTGGGGGGCGAAGGTGTCATTTCTTGTCTATACGTGGACAACATATTGCTTTTTGGGACCAACATGGATGCAATCAATAAAACAAAGTCTTTTCTCTCCCAGAACTTTGATATGAAAGACCTGGGTAAAGCTGATGTTATCTTAAACATTAAGTTGTTAAAGGATGAGAATGAGATTACTCTTTCACAATCCCATTATGTGAAAAAGGTACTAACCAGATTTGGGTTCATGGACTATAAGTCAATAGCCACATCCTATGATCCAAATGTTAAGCTACATAAAAACACCGGGCATGAAAAAGACCAGCTTAAATATTCTCAAATAATTGGATCCTTAATGTATCTAACTAGTGCAACGAGACTTGACATCTCATATGATGTAAGCAAATTGAGTCGTTATACGTCCAATCCAGGAGATGATCACTGAATAGCACTAGAGAGGGTACTTATGTACCTGAAGGGGGCCACAAATTTGGGAATACATTATTTTGGCCATCCGGCAGTCTTAAAAGGATTTTGTGATTCTAACTGAATTAATGACTCGGATGACATGAAGGCTACAAGTGGCTATGTTTCCACTCTAGCAGGTGGGGCTGTTTCGTAGAAATCTTTTAAACAGACTATCCTTACACGGTCCACCATGAAGGCTGAGTAAGAAGCACTTGACTCAGCGACTATAGAGGCGAATGGATCAGAGAACTCCTTTATGATCTATCGGTGCTGGAAAAGCCCATTCCATCTATATTAACTTACTGCAATGACCAAATCATTTGGTTAAGGCTAAGAGTAAGACGGACAATATGAAGTCCTCAAAACGTATAAAGAGACGACTTAAGCCGATTGTGAGAACCCGAGAAAATTAAACTAATCTAAACATCGATAAGCAGTAATTAGCAGTAAATCAAAATTTTCTAAGCACGAACAAAGCATAACTTTAGAGTAATCTTGAACACATCGTCAAACAATTCCATACAATATTTCAATGTCAGGTCAGCATAAGAATTTACAATATAAATTCTTACAACAAAAGTGAAGCGATATTTCATTCACGAAATTATCTACATCATGAAAAGTATACAACCAGTCATCCAAATCAATATACAACATCTCTGGGCCAACGAGACTAATAGCTCATAATTTACAACATCGATATAACCCAAAGTCAACTACAAAGAATTCATTACAAAAGGACATTCAACATTAATTCAACCTCAAAATTAATCACAATGTGATTTCTTTACAAGCTAAAGTAAAATATTACAACTCGGAATTATTTACAAGAATTCGTACAAATAGAAATAAAGCAATAATACTATCTCTGGATTAATTACAAGAATGCATTACAACAGATCAGAATATAATTTATAACTTTGAGTAAATTACAAAAGAATAAAATAAAAATATTACACACTGATGCCTTCCTTGCATCCTCGCCCGTATATCGCTAGACCGTCGAGCCATTCCTCAGCCAATCCAAAACCTGTCCACATTTCCGGTTGTCCGCAACCAGAACAAAAGACAAGTATTAGACCAAAAACGATAAAGAGGAGTTAGAGTAGAAAAGAGGTTGCCGTCAGATCGCCTGAAGTTCCTCGAGGTTTTCGGACCAACCTAGATTAGTCGGCACCATAACCCTTCAGTTTCATCACTCGACGTTTATTGAAACCCAACACCAACGTTATAACAACTTACCGTCGTGGTAGAAAAATCCCACGCATAGTAATTTATGGACCAAGGGTCCACAAGTTTCACCCAGCCAAATAATGGCATTAGAGAGAGTTGGAAATAAGGAGAAGGTAAAAGGGAAATGAACAGGCTAAGAGACAAGGGCAGCCGAATACACCTCCCCCGCCAGCCATTTCCCCACATGAAGCCATCTTCCCCTTCATCGCCACTCACAATACCATCACCATTTCATTTCGCCACTCACAAAGCCATCACCATTTCATTTCTTCTCAGCCGAAGAGCAAGCAAGCCAACCAAATCTCACAAGCACTGCCATATAGGGGCGAAAACAGATCCGATACGGACGGATAATGACTCTGTCATATTTGTTTTCATATTTTTTTCGGATCCGAATACGAATACGGATACTCCGGATACGAGTACGGATACGAATAATATCGAATACGAATACATGGCGAATACGAATTGAAACAAATACGATCGCAGATTATTTTCAGAACATGAAAACCCCTTAAATTGTATGCCAGAAATTAACAAAAACATATAACTAGTTTATTTGATGCAAACATTCACGAATTGTTCATATTTTCAGCAACCACACATAACATTGGCACTAGCAAGTTGCATTAACTAGTTCATCATAAACATAACACCTAGTTTACCATATTTAGCTTATAAATCATAACTCACAAAGTCACAAGTCATCACACATTCACACTTAGTTCATCACATACATAAAACTTAGTTCACACTAATATTGATAAGGCTAGATGGTTAATCTATACACAAATGGTTGTAACATCCCAAAGTATGTTACCAAAAATAAAACTAATAAAGTTATTATTTTATTGGATTTTCTGATATTTAAAAGAGTTTTCTTGGTTAAAAAGAAATAATAATAAAATAAAGTCAATTATTTAATTTCATAGTTTTCAATGTCAAAAAAAATTATTGAGATTTTTGGGATTTTATTGTGTTTAAAGTGAAAATAATAATAATTAATTTCTTGAATTTTCTGGATTTTAAAAATGTTGTTCCTATTTTTCAGGAATTAAAAATAATTTATGTGCAAAAATAAAAAACCAACTTTAACTTGGAATTAATTTTATTAGGTTCAAAATAATTTAAGGAATATTTGTGATTTTTTCTAGAATTTTTTTAACTCTATTTGCTATTTTCTAAAAGGCTATTTGATTTGTTGCATTTTCTGAAATTCAGAAATCAATTAAAATTTCATTTTCTCTTTTGGGCTGAAATCCTTTTCTATTGGGCCGAAATCCGGATATCCGGACTTGTCTTATTCGGATAATTCGTATCCGCCGGATAGCATGACTACCGTATTAGTTTCCGTTTCCGACAAAAAAAAATCTGAATCCGTTTCCGATCCGAAAATTATCCGAGAAAAATCCGATCCGAGACAATCCGAATCCATTTTCGTCCAGATCGGTCGGAAACTATCCGATCCGTTTTCATCCTACTGCCATAGCAAAAGTCACAAGCCCTCTCCAAGCACAGCAAAGAACACCAAGAGAGAGCAAGCCACCACAGAGCAAGGCAAGGAAACAAACCACAAGCACAAGCACAAGCACACTGCCCTCCCAAGCCAACGTAAGCAAGGCCAAGTATCACCACCACCATCACTACTCACAGAGAAGAGGTAAAAGGAGGAGAGGACCAAAGGCGAAGGGGAAGACCGACGGCGCGAGAGCGACAAGAGGCGACCAAGAACCGTCGACGACTACAGAGGGACCAACGCGACCAACAAGAACACGGGAGAGCACTCTCACCACATCATCATCAAGTACTACCATCCCATTCCCAAATAAACCTCTATTCATGGCCCGCTGTTATTTATCCCATAACCAAACCATCTAGTATGTACTTACTACCCACTGCACAAGTAACATCCACCCACAGCCATAGCACCATCCATTCCACATCACAGAGCAAAAGGTCCACCACCACCAGTGCCCACCTCCAAACACCATGTCCATGCATCATCATCTAACCAGCAACCAAAAGATAAATCAAACTTCAACACAGACAAGATAGGGGGGAATTAGAGGGAGGCGCAGGCGCGAGGCGGCCGTAGGCCGGACCGAGCGCGAGCCGAGGGAACCGGGCGGCCGGAGGCGGCAGCGCCATGGGCCAAGCCACAGGAGCGCACAGGCGCGAGCCGCACGGACTCGGGCCAGCAGCCGGGCGGCGAGGCGCATGGGCCGGGCGCAGCGCCGACCCGAGTGCGGGAGGACCAGGCCGTGGAGGCGCGCGCGGTGGGCCGATCCAGAGCAAGGGCCGAGCCGCACGGGGGAGGCAAGGGCGCGCACACACGGGCACGAGCGATCCACTGGGTGGCGGCGGCGGGCCAGTGAGCAGGGGGTGGCGGCGCCATGGGGCCAAGCCGCGCTGGGCCGCCTGGGCGCAGCGGGAGGCAGCGCCTTGCACTGGCCAAGAGAGGGAGAGCGCCATGAGGGATTGGGGCAAAGAGAGAAGCATCAGGAGGCATGAGGATGAAGGAGCAAAGTGATAGGAATGAGGAAGCAAGAAGATGAGTGAGCCTGGGAGTGGTTCGACCCTCAGATTCAGAAGATAGGGAGGAGAGAGAGAGAGAGTAAGGGTAATTTGGTAAAGAGGGGATTTGACGAGAGAAATTAAGTTTTGAAAATTAGAGAGTTGATAGAGGGGTTATAGAGATAATTTGTAGTTAGGGTTTTAGGTAACAGATATAACTGTAAAAATAAACATTGGTGTTAATAAGTATCAGCGCCAGTAATTTGTTAGAATGAATAATTTTTTGTGAACTAAAATAAAAAGCAAGAAAAATGCGTAAAATTAATCTGAGGCTATTTATTGAAATTAATCCCCGACAGAACTCACTAAATTAGATAAATAATCTTTTGCATTAGAAATAATTGAATCATGATAGATTAATTAAACTTAATCAACAACCGGCCTAAAATCGACTAAGCATTTAGTTACATGCGTGAAAATTAAATAAACCTAGTTACATACGAGTATGTGTATTAATTTTATTTGTCGTGTGATAAAACCAAAATAAAACCAACTAATTTATGATTGCATAATATCACTCAAAAGTAACTAAGTATTTATTTATATATTATTGTGTTTGCCGTATAAATTGCATAGTGATGTTGTGGGATTGATACATGCTCGATGATGAATTGATGTCAATGTGAGATTGAATACGACAATTGGATATAATTTGTTCTTGAGCTTGTAGATTACTTGATGTTTTCTATTGTGTTACACAATTAATTCATTTCAGTTCACTGTGATTCATTCTAGTTTGTTGTGATTCTATTTAGCCCATTGTGATTCAATTGGGTCGCTATTTTCAGCTATCTGTTATTCATTTTCAATAAATGCTATACATTCCTGACAATTGATATATTGTGTAGTTGGTTCAATTACATGCTGACAGTGAACTATCAACTGATGATTACTTTTAAGTGACTGATTAGACAAGCAAGATTTTATTTAAAGCTCAAGTCCTAATTTACTTTAAAGTGGCTGTCATATTCAAATTGTGATTAACTTTTTGGCACAAGTGTCGTGAGGGCCAAGATTGCATCTTGTGCAACTCGACATCTGAGAGCAATAAACAAACATTTAAATCTGAGCATTATGATGATTTTACTTGTTTTCTAGTCCTATCTTTCGAGCATATTATCATGTTTATTTGACAAGAAGAGATTACATGTTTATATGTTGTTTTTTATATTTATATGCTACTGGAAATATGCTTTAGTTATCTTATTATATGCTGGAATTATTTCTGAATATTTGCTAAAACCGCTAATTTTACAACAAGAGAGAGAGAGAGAGAGAGAGAGAGAGCAGAGGCAGTCGTGGGAGGCCGTGGTGTAGCTCAGGCGAGGGCAGAGGAAGTCTGGAGGATGCTGGGCGACGGCAAATGGAGGATGCCCAGACAAGGGCAGATGAAGGCCCCCCGGCGGCTTGGCGACGAGGGAAACCAAAAATTGGACAGGGCTTGATCATCTACATGGTGAGACGGTTCCAAACGTGTGGACGATGTCAAGGGAATTGCACCGAGTGATTCTAGATACGTTGGCCGCCGGCGACCCGAGAGGAGGGCCAACGGGGGCGAATCTCCACCAGAGAGAAGAGGGGGGCCGCACTGACAGTGAGGAGGATGAGAGGCGGCAGGAGGAGGTGGGGTGGAGGCGACATGATCCATGGTGTTGAGATCTGGGGGAGAGAATGGTAGAGAAGGTGTGTGTGTGTGAGAGAGAGAAGGATGTGATTGCTAATATGGATGTGTATGTGGACATCGAATTCAGCGTGTCGGTGCCATGTCGGATGAAACCACCCAGGTTTGAGTCGAGGGGGGTAAAGTAGACGGTTTAGATAGTTTGAGGTTATGATTCGAACGGTTTCAAAGTTTATGGTTGGAAATCGAACCGAGACCCGAGCTCATGGTTGTAAATTGAACTTTTTCCTTTTGAAAATGATGCGATCGAACTGACCTATCAAGTATTACATACAGTAAGGTTGTTTACAATGAAGAGTATGACTTATGAAGGGTTCTCTGGTTGAGTTGTGGACTTATTTGTTGAACCTAGAGCTATTAAGCAAAGGACAAAAATTCTATAATGTCACTGAAATGCGCAGCATATATACCTCAATTGAAGATCTGAATCTCGACGAAAGAAAATAACAAAGATATGTGTTCACAAGTTTAAATACGTTTTTTCAACAACCCTACACCTTGGTAGATGTTGACGAGGACTCTCTCTCTCTCTCTCTCTCATTTTGAGATTTAAATTGCATTATTGACTCAATTGAACAGATTGTTTCACGGCTGCAGACGAATCACTCTCATTTTCGCTCACCAGTGCTCCTAGTTGAATCCTGCTTTCTTTTGGGATGACCCATGGCAGATCCAGCCATGGTGCCATGTTCAGAACCACTCTTCTCAGATTCTTGCTCCTTTTGTCTTTGCCTCAGAGGTCGAGAGATCTCTTGTAGCCTTCAGGAAACACAAAACTTGGGATGTGCTTCCTAGCAACACGAGAGAAACAACTCCATCCCAGGCTTCCAGAACACGTACATGCTCACTCCATGCCTGAACTCATCTACCGTTACGCGGATATCAAACTGCTGAGCTTGCGCTTATGCTCCCTCTTTCCTGGACAACCCCATGAAGAAGGCACAATGTGCATCATGTCTTAGGGATCCTGCATACTCACAGACTTCACCCATCCTTTCGAAAATTGAAGACCTTCAGCGTTCTCAGCCTCGACGATGTCGACCTGCAGGTAATTCTTGTACATCTCGAAGAACTGAAGAGGGCACCCGACCGGCCTCATTCAGCTCAGTTCCCTGACAGACTCCATGACCGATCCTGAACTGCTCCATCATAACCCTCAGTGTGCTTGCTGAAACGCTGATGCCGGATGATGATGACAGGCATAAGATGGCTTCTGTGGTCAGTGTTTTTACGCGGGCCCCATGCTGTAAAACCATGTTCATGTTCATCCTCCTGAATATGACAAAGCATCACCGGATTTGGCCAGTGCCACTGGGTGAGAAACTCTGAAGAATCTTGAGACGAGCATGCTAGAGGCGCGGCATTCGGACAGAGCTGCCAAACAAGGGCCACCAGTATAGCCCAGCTTCCATCTCCTACAAAACCGGCAAGATCAGAATGGATTATTCTTCTCCTTGCCCAGAACTTCACACCACCTCAGCGTTGTGGCTTCCGCATTCGCGACCAGGGAAAACAATACCAGTATAAGATTTTCATGGGAGGGTAGCGCAATTTTCGGCATTTACCGAAAAAAATTCGTCGAAATTTTGGACAAAAAAGTTAATTTTTAATTTTTAATTTTCAGATGTAAAGATGAAATCTATCTAATTTTGAATAAAAATGTAAATTTGAATGCAAATTCAATAAATCTATTTACTTTTTTTCCGATATAAAAATTTATCCAACGAATAGAATTTAGGACAAGCCCAAGGATCCAGCCTGCCCCGTTGCGCGCAATGATGTAGCAAGCAGTGCATCGACATGGGATTTGAAATCGAGAAGCCTCTGGCACTGCCACGATTGACAGGCTCGGCACAGTACTATATTTTCAAGCATGTACTACTGTTTTTATACCTGCAACAGTAATTACACGGGAAACTATATTTTCTTCTTAGAATTTGAGATGCAAATCTTTCTATTAAGATTGTAGGGCCTTATCCACCCCGAAGAGGGAGCCCTTACAGAAATTCTCAGTGGCCCGATGAGCCAAAGAGGGGGTTTGGAAATAGTTTTCAACCAGCAATTGACGCGCCTCGGTAATACCTCACTAGCTGCGTCATTGCCCCAAGCGCAAAGATGAGTTGTTTAAATAGCCCACCTCCCCTTCTTATACTCGCCTCCCACACAGATGCGCTGCTCGACAGCCGATGTGGGACTAAACATCCATGCAACCACCAAACGACGCCACGGAGCAAAGCTCCCGACTTGGAATTTTATTGCGCTCACTTTAAGTTGGGCCCCGTTTTGCCAGTCCCAAATAAGGATTAGGCCAGCCCAAATAGCTAATTAGTAAAATGCTTCCTCTCAAATTTGTTTTTAATAAAATGCTTAATTACGATCGGTAATTTCTAGGACAGGCACCGCGTGAAAATTTCCCACCCAATTCGATATCGTATCAGGGGAAAATCATGTACCATTTTTAGTTTCGATTCGCATCTGAATTCAAAAAAACTTATGAAATATAGGTTAAAATATGCAATATCTGATCTGTATTTTTAGGATATTCAATAAATCAATAAAATGGATATCCAATAAACATCAATATTCTTTAATATCCTCTATAGTTTTCTAGTTATTGACTAATATATAATATAATATGAATTTACGTGTGATTATATTTATATTATTAAGTAGGATAAATAATTCTCTAATAGGTAATGCAATTCCACATTTTTGTTAATAAAGTTATATCTTTTTTATGAATTTATATTTAATTATGTTTATATTATTAAGTATGATAAAAAAATTCTCTAATAAATAGTACAATTTCACATTTTCATTAAAAAAAAGTTATATCTTTTTTTACGTGAACACTATCCATATTCAACTTCAAATTAAAATATGAATTAAAATATATAATAAAAGAAAATATCCGCCCGACCCATTTTCATCACTACTCCGCAACTAGTGGTGGGAGTTGGGTCGTGCCGTGCTCCCCTCCGACTCCCACCTCTAGTCGGGTCGTGCTTTTCCGGGCGTGGGGCGGGATCGCGGCCTCGCGGGGAAAAAGAGAGGGAGAGCGAGCGGCGTGACGGTGTGGGCGTGCCCGCGTGGGACCGTAGGGGTGGGGGAAAAAAGAGAGGGAGAGAGAGAGAAACTGGGGAGAGCCGGAGGCGCGTGGACAATGAAATGTGGGGGCACTGGGGCACGGAGAGAGAGAAGGGGGCTGGGCAGAGAGAATCAACGGGTAGAGAATCTCACTTTCTTTCGTATCAGTTTTGGTTTTCAATCGCGAGATACAGTGGGGATTAGAAAGGAAGACAGGACATGCAACGTTCGGATTCGGAAGCTCAACGTTCGGCAATTTATCGTGCCTATAAAATGACCAACCATTCGCAATGCCACATACAAAAATCAAATCAGTGATCTCATTTTTCATACAAAAAACAGCTTTCATTTCTTCATCATCCATCTACTCTCCTCATTTCTTCGACATCCATCCACTCTCCCCCATTTATTCACCGTCGATCCATCCATTATGCTACCAATGAGTCGGAGCACCAAGGAGCTCCCGAGCAGTATGTACCGAGGAGTCGGAGCACAAAAGGACAGCAGGGCGACTTAGTGTAAGCTCTCGCCGCCGCTCCCCTAGTCCTCCTCCGGCTCCAACTCCCGTTGATGCTCGCCAGTTCTCGCCAAGCATGGGAGACTACGGCATGGATGACCATCATATGGACGGTACGGAGGGCTACGAGGAGTACCAGGGCGGTCCGGAGCCAATGGGGCCTCCAGAGTTTTCTCCCGCGTCCACGGACGGCAACATTGGCAGGTCTGGACAAAGGGCGAATTGCTGGAAGCACATGACCTGGAGCCAGGAAATCCAAGACAACCAAACGGTAGATATCGCAACATGTAATTATTGCAAGCTAAATTATCTGCTCGTGCAGCTGCAGGGACAGGGCACTTGAACCGGCACTACAAAGCATGCTTGCGCAAGATCGGAGTGCGCCGAGGAGGAGTACAAACGCAGCTAAACTTCGAGGCAGATGGCTCTGTAAGTACTTGGGTATACAACCCGCTTTCTGCTCGTGAGAAAATTGCTAGATATATTGTTACAGAAGATCAACCGATTAGGATGGGTGAAAGTCGCGCGTTCGAAAAAATGATCCAACACGGCTTTTGCCTATAGTACCAACATGTTAGTAGGAGAACCACTACATCTGATATTTTACGGATGTATCGTAAGAAACTAGCAGAGCTAAAAGAACTATTCCTACAAGTTCAGTTCTCTTTTGCTATAACTTCAGACATTTGGACATCATCACACTAGAGAAGTTGCTACCTTAGTGCTGTAGCCCATTATTTAGACGACAATTACAAGCTAAACAAGAGAGCCATAGGGTTTAAGCTAATTAACGAATCACACACGGGAGAGGCCATTTGCCGAGTGTATGCTACACGTACTTGATGATTTTAAGATAGATAATAAGATTACTTCTATAACTCTTGATAACGCATCAGCCAACACGACTGCTATGAACATCCTCACCCCAAGATTGCAGACGTATATTGGTGGTTATGTTCTCCACCAGATATGCGTATGTCATATCTTGAAACTTGTTGTTCAAGATGGTATGCAAGCGATTGGCGGATTTTTGAACAATGTACGCGACGCTGTTCGTTACCTCACAAATTCCCCACAAGTGGCAGTTAGGTTCGCGAAGTACTACGCGGCCAATGGGAAGAAGCCAAGAAAATTCGGTCTTGACATGAAGGTGAGGTGGAACTCGACCTATATCATGTTAAAGAAGTTACAAGGGTACGAACATGTCATATCTGTTTTTGTCAACGCTAAATCTCAAGACAATGAACTAGTAGTTACTAATCCAGATAGGCAGATTGCTAGTCGTTTTCGAGAGTTTTTAAAACCTTTTTATAAAGCAACAAAGATGTTATCTGGTGTTTATTATCCTACCTCCCCCTTAGTTATATAATATATTTGGTTAATTGCAGATAAGATTGCCAAATCTAGGAAGGATCCACTTTTAGTTCATGTTGTCGCACTAATGTAGGAAAAATTTATTAAATATTTTGGTTCTATTTCACACGTGTATTGCTTTGCTATCATTTTCGATCCTACGAAAAAGTTACTAGGTTTGCAGCTCGGTCCGGAGGGAATAGGTGAATGCCTCGGTCTTGATTACTCGGAAGCTTTCGCACATGTCAAAGATGAGTTTTTTCGTGTTTTTCGCATGTATCATGACAAATTCGGTAGCAGCGCGAGATCGGAGGCCTCACAGCAGACGCGACAAGAAAAGAAAATCTTGACATCCGACTTGTGGAAGAAGTTAAAGGACAAGTCCAGTTCTTCGTCCTCTCAATCTCAGGCAGCTCCCGTGTGGAATTCTGTCTCAGAGCTAAACCACTACCTGGAGCATGATTTTGCAAACATCGATCCTGATATTTACGGTGAAAAGATAGACTTGCTCGAGTGGTGGAAGAACAACAAGCGGACATTTCCTGTGCTGTCATATTTTGCACAGGATGTTCTGCTAGTGCCGGTGTCCACTGTCTCTTCAGAAGCAACGTTCGGCATGGCAGGAAGAATAATTGAAGAAAGAAAATCATCCCTCACGCCTAAGATGGTGAAGGCAATCACATGCGCGAATGACTGAGAATTGGCTAAAGAGTAGCAACAACATCAACTGAAGGATCTTGAGATTGTGCAGGCGTATGCTGACCTCGAACGCCTGAACGATCTCGACATTAATGAGTAGTTAGTATGTACGTATATTGTTACTGTACTCTTTTCCTTACTCGGAGAACCCCACTCTAGAACGTAAGGTTTTTAACGAGACAGTAACATTGTATATGTAAAATATTAATAAAATTTAATTTTCCCCCAAAATATTTACGTGCACATATTTTTACTAATTAATTCAATTTTAACTAGGTTCTGAATTAGGCGGGCACGAGAGGAATAAAGATGGCGGTCGCCACCACCATCGCCGCCTCCGTCGTATATAGTAATTTTGGGCTGAGCTTGAGCTGGCACGACACGACCCCAACACGATAAGTTTCGAACCATACCTGAATCTGACCGAAGACAAAGTGAACCGACACGGCACGACGCGACCCGGACCGGGCCGGCACGGCGCCCAACTCCCATCTCTAGCCGTAACACCCGGAGTTATTTAGCTTCTCTCTCTCTCTGGTACCACGCATTTCCGGTGAGCCACCGCGCGGGCCGCCGATCTCAGGCGGCTCGCCATCCCGCTCGCCGCTGCCGTTTCGTACCTAATGGTGGCCGAGAAGTGGCTCTCGTACGCGGCCTTTCTGCCCTTCCTCCTCCTCACGCTCCCCATCCTCCCCTCCGACTCCCCGAGCGGCGGCGGGGGCGGGGGCCAAATCCTAGCCCCGCCCGCCGCCAAGTACGTCGTGCGGTTCGTCGAGTACCGCCCCGCCGACGACCACCGGGAGTACCTTGAGGCCGGCCTCCGCGGGGCAGCGCCGCCGCCGCCGCCCGCCGCGTCGTGGCGGTGGGTGGAGCGGCGGAACCCCGCGGCCGCGTTCCCCACCGACTTCGCCGTGCTCGAGATCCGCGACGCGCACCTCGCCGCAGTCGTCGCGGCCGTCCGGGCGCTCGGCCGCGTCCGGGACGTGCACGCCGACGCCAGCTACTCACGGGCCGTCCTGTCGGCGGGTGGGCCGCCGCGGCGGGGGAAGCTGTTCACTGCCATGTCATTCGAGGGGGAGGAGAAGCAGGGAGGGGGAGATAAGGGGGTGGTCTGCAGCCCTAAGAGTAATTCTTCTTCTGCTAGTTGGAGGCGGAAGCTTCTCATGCAGGTACATTTCTCTTGGTACTCATGGTGGAATCATCTATGCAAGATCATTTCTTTACAGGTTTATCATGTCATCATTTCTTTACAGGTTTATCATGTCATTGACAGTATCTTGTAATTGAACCAGAATTTGTAACGATCTTTACAGCTATCTCTGGAAAGGAATAAACCTGTGAATTGGATTGAAGACCATTTTTTTTAACATTTTTATATGTTGTGATGTTCAACTTGTTGAGAAACTGAAAAAAAAAACGGTAACGAAGTGAGGGTATTCATTGTATAACTTTCATGTCGTTAGTGAAAATGGGTTCAAAACGTTAGCCTTATTTATATAAACTGGAAATGGGAATGAATTTATACTCTGCTTAAAATTAGAACATTTCCGAAATAGCATGATGCTATGGCACTGAGATACGACGTCAATACATTGTTACAAACACTTGATTGTATGATATAGATATACCTTCATGGTAAACCATCTTGTCCATATTTTGTGAAGTGATCAGGTAGTATGCTTGTCGTCATGTTTTTAGTACGATAACATGTGTCCTTTGACAGAGATCACAAGTAACATCTCTTTTTGGAGCTGAACGACTATGGGGAAGAGGATTCACTGGTAGCAAAGTCAAAATGGCCATTTTTGACACTGGTATTCGGGCAGACCACCCACACTTTCGTAATATTAAGGTATGACAATATTGTATTTAGTAAATTTTGTTACTATTGATTATAGCCTAATAGACATGCATAAGAAGAAAAAAACATGAACTTGAAGGTTTGAAGGCAAACAACTGTCTGTGTAAATGCATGCTGCACCTCTTGAAGAACATGCACAATATATTATCATGCAGTTCTTAGTGTTATCGCCTGGCACTTTTTTCACCGCTGCAGTGCTTGCTCTTTCATGTCAACTCGTCAAGAAAACCATGGCGGCAATGCCTTTGGTAACCTGCTATATTCTAATTTTCTCTTGGCAAAATAAATTAGAGCTGCTATCCAGATTAACTACTGTTGCAAAACAAATTAAAACTTGCATTATTTTCTTGCATATCACATCATCTTGGAGTTTCAATATTTCTAAGAGACTAATTTTGTAGGAGCGTACTAATTGGACAAATGAAGACACATTAAATGATAACCTTGGACATGGAACATTTGTAGCCGGAGTTATTGCTGGTCAAGATGTAGATTGCCCTGGATTTGCACCTGACACTGAGATATATGCATTTCGTGTGTTCACAGATGCTCAGGTACTGGATTTGGTTGCTATATAGTATATATGAAGCACACCCAGGGGCTTTTCTTACCATCATAATTTTTTATCTCTTTTTTTACCTTTGCAATTGCAAATGGAATATGTGTCCTCAAAACAAGGGAAACTCAACTGTAACTTTTTGTAAAAACGTGCTATGACTTTTACAGTGCCCTTCATGCTATCAATATGTGTTATTCTTTCCATAGGCATAAAATATAATTTAGAATCACTGAGGTGCCCTTTTACTAGTCTCAATGAAAATTCATCATGGAATTCTTATTTATCTATTAGAAGCACATGTAACAAACTATTGTTAAAAGTTACGCTGGTAAGATTTTGAGAATTTCTTCTTGCTCTCAGTGCAGATATCCTACACATCATGGTTCCTGGATGCATTTAATTATGCCATAGCTACCGGTATGGATGTATTGAATTTGAGTATTGGTGGACCTGATTACCTGGATCTCCCCTTTGTGGAAAAGGTAACAAACTTCTACTTTTTTTGTTGCCTTTTTACTATTTTATTAGTATTGCATTGGTGTTTGGTTTTTGTATTCCATATCATTAAAAATGCAACTGCTCTTTTAGCTACTCGGTAATGATACTCACTTCTAGCCCTCTATTGTTGGGCTACTGGCAGCACCCTTTAGTAGTGTGTGTCCAGGCTTGCCTTGTCAATTTTGTTATCATCTATTTATTTTGGTCGTCGATAAAGAGGTGAGCTTATTGGCTAGCTAGTAGCAACAACGATAAGGAAGCACACTTACTAAATCAATTAAATAGTTTCTGGTTAAGTCATTTACAGATCCATGCCAGACTTCCCTAGCTACATCAAGACTATGGGTTTGTATTGTGACCCCCCTATGAATTTTGGCAGTCACTGACTTGAATAAGAGTCAACAACATTTTTTTGTGTTTACCAATGTTCACGAAGGCGCTAGACGCTAGTTGGGCGATGGACCGGCACCTAGCGCCTAGGGCACCTAGCGCCTAGGGCACCTAGCCTAGGAGGCTGACTTGGCATGAGGCTGGCAGGTGGCAGTCGCAGCACATATAAACATGTATATAATTGATGTAATCTATGTTTTGAGAGGAGTAAAATTGTTACCTATAGCAGGAGTGATGTAAATTAGAGTTGATGTAAAATGTAAATGCCCATAATCTCTTTGATGTAAAGTTGTAAACCTGCAAATTAACAAATGCATGAGTTATTTACTTGGAATTATGATACTTTGTGCTTCCACTTCAACTAGAAAGAAAGACATGGCTCTCACAATAACGCAATTCTCACATAATAAGACAACATAGTTCTCACATAGTGGTATCACAAGTTCATACGAAAAGTAGGAAACTTAAACAAGCATGATAATATGATCAAATGAGTCAATTTTCATCCTCTATAATTCTTAGTTGGAACCACTTCATCTTGGTCGGATTCGAACTCAACATCCCCCTCATTGACCTCATCTTCATAATCAGACTTGAAATCATCTTCATGAAGTTTTCTCACTCTTGCGTCCCTACGAGGTTGCATGGCTTCACTAGCTTCGCGTGCTTTATCAATAAGCTTCCATGTAAGCCCCGTACCGAGCTCAACCTCCTGATCATCATCATCCCCGCCTTAAATTATCCACCCTTGAGCATGAGTAGCATCTTTCAATGTTGCCCCGATACGCGATACCGGTACGGCGATACGGATACGGTGATATTGGGATACGCAATTTCCTAAAAATAAGGATACATCGATACGACGAGTATATATGTATTTAAAAATTAGGAAAATGTATAGAGGCTACGAGAGATTGAGGCAATGGGATTACCTTGATGAAAACTATGTATTCCTTGCCTATAGCCATTTTTCAAGCCGATCGAGCTCCTCAATTCACACTACCAGCACTACCAATTCTGTGTGCATCAGGAATTTGAGAGCTTCCACTTGCCATCCTAAAGCAAAATGATAACCCAATCAACTCACAAATCAATGAATCACATTCTCATCTAGGCTAGTCTAAGCGAGAAAATGCAACAATCACGACTAGTGACTAATGCTAAAGAACCAAGCGGCAACATTGCGGTGGCGGTAGAAAATGCAACAATCACAGGGCTAGGGTTTCATAGACACTGTGAGCGATGTTGGGCTAGGCCTTTTTGGACTTGGCTTTTCTTGGGCTTTCAAATGAATTGTGTTGGGCTTTGCGTATCGGAAATGTACCGCAGTGATGAGGACCAGGAGGAGGAATGCACTCGGTTCTACGGTCCGGCGGCGCTCATTTTGATGTCTTTGCTTTCTCCCATGTGGGCAAGAGCCCCCATCCCTTTTGCTCACTTATTGAGTAGTTGACCCCACCCACTACCATTTGTTTATTTGGCACTTATTGCCTCCCTCTTGGCCTCTTCCTCCTCTCAGAGGAGGAGGAACTCAAGAGGGCAAGCCCATCACGGCAACATTGCAGTGGCAAGTAGAGTCAGAAAGTTTTCTACTTGTCGAGTTTTGAGTTCATTGTTTGTAGGGAGTAAGGACTAAGTAGAGATTGTAGTGTACAAAACCATCTTGAATGCAGAGGGTTGCACATTTGGATTACTAGTGGTTAGCATTTGTGGAGGTTGCACATTTGGATTACTAGTGGTCATGTGAAGGCTATAGCATGTTGTGCGTGTCGGTGTATGCAAGACCACATAATCTTGTCCATGCATGTTGTGCAGAATGCTATCCATTCACAAAACAACATATATGCCTTGATAACTGCATAGCATATATCCATATACGGAAGATGAAATCACTTGTCAATATGATCCATGACTAACAATTTTCATCACATGCGGATTATTGTAGGTGATGATGAAATCCATCAATGTTTGGGACCATGGAGAAAGACTGAGTTGGAAGTGCGATGTTGGGCTAGGCCTGCTTTGGACTTGGCTTTTCTTGGGCTTTCAAATGAATTGTGTTGGGCAAGAGAGTCTTTGGAGTTAAAGTGAGTGTCCTTATTTTCGTGCCGCCATCAAAGAGACACAAGAACTTGGCCAAGGGTTCCGTCACCAAGAGGGCATGAAATCGATGGGACATATCTTGATGCCAACGAACAAGAGGTCAAGGAGTACGTATCACAGTTCAAAGAAGCGGGATATATATGGAGTCTCTATTATGTGTGATTCTTGGTGGGCCTACACAAATGAGTATCGTTAACTTCATGTTGTCTTGCAATGGAAGAATGTTTTTCCATAAGTCGATGAATGCAATGGTGACATACAAAATCTTGACTTTTTGTATCGTGAGATTCGTAGAGTTGTGGAAGAAGTTGGAGTTAAACATGTCATGCAGATTGTGGTGACAATGGTGCGAACTATAAGAAAGCATGCCAACTGGTAATTGAAGAGTACCCAACTTTAGTCTGGCGACCATGTGCGTGCGACACCGTCAACCTCATGTTGAAGGATATTGGTCGATTCGAGGAGGTTGATGCGATTATCAAGGCGGCTAAGAGGATTTGTCGGTTCCTATACAACCACGATCGCCTCCATAATGAAATGCGCCAACAAATTGGAGGGAGATAGTTAGTCCAAACGCCACAAGGTTTGGAACCACATTCATTTTCTTGAAAAGTTTTAGGGATAGAAAAGCAAAGTTCACGAAGTGGATGGTGTCGATGTATGGAGCTCCAACCATTTGAGCACGGCCAGGAAGGAGAATATATGTATTCACGCTTCACAAGTAGACAATGGTGGTCGGTATGGATTGGGTCATAAAATTGGTAGAACCAATTTCTGACTACTCGATATGTCGACCAACGAAACTCGCATAGCGATGGCGGGGATGGTTGAAAAGACGTCGAACTCAATTTGAACTTCAAGGCGTCTTGAAAGAAGATGATGCCACTTATTGTCGTGTCATAAAGATTGTTAATAGGAGAATTGCAATGATGAAGGACCGCATTACATAGTTCGAGCAAGTTCATAGTTTCCTAAATCAAAATAAATATCACATATTTGTTGTATTTTTTTCTAACTCTCTAAGTGTGTTTGTTTGCTGACATCGTTCTTGAACCCGCAGACCGCTTCTATAATGCGGGAAGAATCCACCCTCGTCGCTTCACGACATTGGCGATTCAAAGACTAGCCGATACACCCGATGATGTGATCACGGGCTCTAGGCGAGCTAGAACAATACCGTGTCGGCGAGGTTTATTTGCTTCCAATGAGGCTCACATGAGTGCTAGTCGTCATTCTGCGGTAGGTTGTTATGACCATACATATACATGGAAAATGACCCATCACTATTAGTTTAACACAAATTTTATGTTACTTGTAGCTACATGGTGGATGGCGTTTGGAGCGCGAACACCGACATTAACAAAATATGCCTTGCGGATTGTCTCGCAATGTGTTTCGTCCGATGGATGTGAGCGAAATTGGAGCACATTTGCATTGGTACATACACAATTGAGGAACCGTCTTTGCATTATTCTAAATTTAAATTTCATAATTACCATTTTCCCCAAATTAGGTTTTATCGGAATGTTACCTTAGCAAGTCGATTCTGGCCGGTAAAATTTGTATTGACAAAGTATCGGAGTTCCACGGTATTGACAAAGTATCGGGAGTTTTTTTTTCAAGCTAAATTCCACCTATACTTTGCAATACCGTATCGCGTTGTATCCCTCCGTGTCATGTACAGGAACGGTTGAACAATGAAGTATCGGGGTATCCCAGGCATCCTTTGCTAGAAGGACATCGATGTTCTTTTCTTTACTCTTCTCATTTCTACTCAACAATCTTGAATTGAATTGAACAGACTAGATTGTTGAGGCGACACACATCTAGCTTATTCCTTTTCTTTGAGCAAAGGGGGGAGCATAGCAGTGAAGCAGAGCGAGGGGGAGAGCAGAGGTTGGAGCAGAGTAAAGAGGTAGGGCTAGGGGGCGGGAGAAGAGCAGGGTGAGCCGGCCGCCGGTGAGGGGGGAGCAGAGCGGAGGCGGATGGAGGGGACCAGAAGGGAGCTGGAGGTAGAGGAGAACATACCTGGAATCAGCGACGGTGGCCGGTGGTGAAGACATGCAACGGCAATGGGGGAGACCAAATCCACGGTGGGGGAGGCGAAATCGAGCGGTGGGGATGTCGATTCGACGTCGACGTAGGTCAATTCGGCGCCGGTGGGTCGGAATCGACGGTTGTGGCGGCGGTGACAACACATGTGCGCGGGCCTCAAAACCCCAGTGGCACGCTTGGCTTGCTTTTATACCCCCTCTCCTCAAATCAATTTTTTCCCACCGCCTCATCTCGCCTTGGCCGCCAAGGTGTCCATCGTGATCCGCCCACCACCGTGCCTTGGATCACCTTGGAACGCCTAGGCGGCCGGCCGCCTAGGTACCCGACTTTGGCCCAAGTCAGGGTGGCCATCCGGTGCCTAGGCGCCACCTAGGCCGATTTCACGAACACTGGTGTTTACTGTCTTGCTCTCATATTTCTAGTTTCACTTATTTTCCCGTAATTATGTAGTTTTGGATATCTTCTGCTATTACCAAGTAAAAAAGAGCCCAATTTGAGTAAGCAATATATTTCCTGCTAAAAGAGCGTAGTCGAGTCACCACTGCTAATATATTTCTGCTGCTTAACGAGTAAAAAATTGGGTCAAAAGTATCTTTCTTAACTAATAAAAGAAAGAGTCTACTCCCGCGTAGCGGGACGATCGTCCTACCCCGGAAAAAACTCGTGCGAACTCCTTCCACCCCTCCCGTGCATCTAATCTTATCTTAACTAATAAAATGAGTTTACTCCCGCACAGCGGGCCAATTGTCCCACCATCGAGAAAAAAAAACTCGGCGATGTCTGCAAACCGTGCATGCCCCACACCCTCCCGGCCTAAAAAAACCGCTAAGGAAAGACAGGAGAAATTTGCTGAACAAAACTCAGCGACGTCTGCAACGCCGCTTATGACGGCGTCGAGCAGGTGCGCCATTGGGAGCGCCTCGCTGGCACACGGCTTCCATGTTGCTCGCATCTGGGGAGATCCACGAGGGTCAGCTCTACCGCGCACGGAAGGCGTACTTGGACCTCTCGGTCGTCATTGATGACAACGCGGTTACCGGGGGAGGAGATGGGGTCACCTACTTCCTCGCCTCCCACCTTAACTGTTCTTTTGACCACACGTGCACATCCTCCTTTCGCGTCAAGGCTCTTAGCTCCTCCGCCTCCTCCCACTTCTACTCGCTCTCGTGGAGCATGTCCTATTTCATATACGATTCTTTTTATATGTTGCAACGAACAAATATATAACTAGGACACGATAATACGGGGAATCAATTCATTCATGGACATGTTATGATTGATTTACCTAAAAAATATCATTGGTTCTGAATTCTGACCGCAAACGTGTGCATGACTTAAACTATTAGAACCGTTTGGTCTAACTTCAAATGTGTCCCTATAATTTTCCAATATAAATATGTGTTTTTTTTTCTTGGTTTGAATAACCGTTTGAGATTTTGTTCAAACAAATTTTGAGCCATGGAATGCATTGCGGAATTGTTTTGCATTCCTGACTACGGAAAATTTTCAATGAGAGCCGATTCAGAAAACTTCAACTTTATTCATACGCTTCACAAGATCTGGAAATTGTTTCGTTCAAAATATGAGGTTCAAAAAACGTGCAAGCCCGATTCTGACGGCGGCGTCTGATTCGGCGATAACGGCCGGTAACGGTTTTTTCGGTTGAATTTCGTTAAATTTTGTTTAAAATTCAATCGAAATTCGAAATTCGAAATTTGAATTTGTAAATTCGGAAAAACCGGCCGGGATTTCAAATCCGCCCCACCGATAAACGGTTACGTCGGTAACCGCCGGTTACCGGCCGGTATTTCTATCCACGCACGGGTACCCTACTAGTTTTAAACAAAATTTCTAGTGAGAACTTGAAATTCTTCTGTATTGGTTCTGTAGGTCTGGGAGCTCACAGCAAACAACATTATTATGGTATCAGCTATTGGAAATGATGGCCCTCTTTATGGCACATTAAATAACCC
The DNA here is from genome assembly GCA_036346395.1 of Hsuehochloa calcarea. Lineage (NCBI taxonomy): Eukaryota > Viridiplantae > Streptophyta > Magnoliopsida > Poales > Poaceae > Hsuehochloa > Hsuehochloa calcarea. The sequence goes on along the minus strand of CM070604.1, from coordinate 50,537,655 downwards.
AGCTGATCAAAGTGATGTCATCGGTGTTGGTGGTATTGATTACAACAACCATATAGCTTCATTTTCCTCTCGAGGCATGACTACCTGGGAGCTTCCTCATGGGTACATTTTTAACTTGCCAGTATACTATTTTCTTGGTTCGTCACTAGTTTTCTTATGCGTGAAAGCAATATTGCTGGGGCTTTTAGCCTTCATGAAAGAGCTAACATTGGTCACCGACTCACCACTGCATTAGAACAGTGTGTGAAGCCTATAAAACCTGTAGCCTAGTGTGTTTTGCTATACCTATATTATCCTTGAAATTTTGATTGACATTTTAGGTTACCTATATTTCATATTTCTTCCCTATTATGGAGATAAAGGTCTTTGCCAGGTTTGTAGTTTACCAAACTTGGCCATCACAAGTTCACATAAAAGATGGTCATATGCTGATTCTTTTTAACAACGAAGTTGCAGTGGAAGTATTATATGATATAGTAATATTGTTTTGGGGGTTAAACAAAATCAATTCATGTCAAGTTCCAATTTGATTACTGTATTCTACATTGTTATGACGCTTGTATGAAACTGACGAAGCATGATCCAGTAATTACATCTTGATGTCAGTATCACATATTTGCATGTTTTTTTATGAGAATTTCTTACTTGGGATTGAATGGAAAGCCATTTTTATATAGCTTTGTTGTTGCTGAGGACTAGATTAATTTATGATGAGAGAAACTATTTCTATATTTAGTTGTACCCAGGGATCAAAATCCCGGCGGTTACCGGTTTTACCAGTGGGTACCGGGAGGCAAAATCCTGGCCAAAAAAATTCAAGTTTAGATTCAAATTCAAAATCCTGGCGGTTAGATCCCAAATTTAAATTTACTCAGACGAAAATCGACCGAGTTTTTCCCGGGATTTCCGGTAACCGGCCGGTAACGGGATGATGGGTTCCGAGCGGGATTTTGCCCACCACCGGTTTCTTGATCCTTGGTTGTACCTAGCCTGTAATTTTGGCTGACAAAATTTGAGCAAATAACTTAATGTTGGAAAGGTGAGGCATGTTATGTAGTGATCAGAATTTTTTTACAGTTCAACAATAACCTTTCTCTTGCACCCGCTTCATTTCACACATCTTAAAAATAGCATCCTCAAAAAGTGTGGCTTTGATTCTGCAGATATGGACGTGTAAAACCTGATGTTGTTGCATATAGTCGAGATATAATGGGTTCAAAGATCAGCACAGGTTGTAAGACCCTTTCTGGTACCAGTGTTGCAAGCCCGGTGGTTGCTGGCGTAGTATGCTTGCTCGTTAGTGTTATACCAGAAGACAAGCGGAAATCCATCCTTAACCCTGCTACCATAAAACAGGCCCTTGTTGAGGGTGCTTCTAAGCTTTTGGGGCCAAACATGTATGAGCAGGGTGCTGGCAAGCTTGATCTGTAAGTTTCTTGCCCCCTTTTACATAGTTTTTCATAGGTCTGTGGCCTGTTGGATATTTCAAATGTCTCTTGTTACATTGTTTCCCAACTGTAAGGTGCATCCATTCAGAATCCAAATGATATTATTGGAATGAGGCTTGATCTATTCGAATAGGTCAAAAGGCTAAATATACAAGTTACCGTGTAGGTAGAAACTGTGCTGAACTCTGGTCTGTGCATTGGTGAAGAAATCTGCTAACTGAAACTCTGAAAATACATACGAAGAGCAATAATTTGGTCTTGTACCTGCGATCTCATGTACGAAGCATCTACTCCAATGTACTTAGTGAGCTCACGCTTCATGGGATCTCGAGTAATGCTGATCGCACCAATACTATCTAATAAGAGAGGAGTCGGTGCAGAAACTGAAACACCGAAATCCTTAAGTAACCACCGAAGCCATGTGATCTCGGCGGTCAACGACGCCATGGCCCTCAACTCAGCCTCAGAACTCAAACGGGAAACGACAGTCTGCTTATTGGTCTCCTAAGCAATCAAAGAGGAACCAAGGAAAACACAATAGGCAGAAAGAGACTGACGATCAGAATGATCGCTAGCACAGGTCGCATCAGAGTACGCCTGAAGCTGCAGAGAACTAAAGCGAGGAAAGAAAAGACGACGAGTGATGGTCCCACGAAGATATCGCAGAACACGAAGAAGGTGACTGTAGTGGAGCTGAGTGAGAGCATAGACAAACTGACTCAAGATGTGAATTGGGTGAGAAATGTCAGGTCGAGTGATTCCAAGATAGACGAGGCTCCCGACAAGATAGCGGTAGCAAGCGGGGTACTCAAGAGGTTCACCATCAGTAGGTCGAAGGTGAACACCAAGCTCCATAGGAGTATCCACCATGCGCGAGTAAGGATATCCTGAATGTATTTCTCCTGGGAGAAGTAGTAGCCCTCAGGTGTAGAAGTGACCTCAATCCCAAGGAAGTAACGAAGAGGATTCAAATCAGACATCAAGAATTGTTCACTAAGACGCTTCTTCACAAAGGCAATGTACTGAGAGTCATCTCCAGTAATGATCATATCATCCACATATAGAAGGAGGAGCGTCCGACCCCGAGGAGAGGTGTGTACAAAGATGGTAGGGTCATGATCACTGGCGGAGAAGCCGGTAGTAGTGACAACAGAGGAGAAGCGGTCAAACCAAGCACGATGGGCTTGTTTGAGCCCACAGAGACGAAGGCGACAAACCATACCATCAGGGACACAATACCCAGGGGCGGTTGCAAGTAGACCCCCTCACGCGGTTCGTCATTGAGAAAGGCATTCTTGACGTCCAGCTGAGAGATGGCCCACTGTCGAACAGAGGCCACAGCAAGGAGAGTGCGAACAGTGGTCATGTGAGCGACAGGAACGGAGTCTCATCGTAGTCACGACCATGCTCCTGCTGAAAACCACACGCCACAAGACGAGCCTTGTAGCGCTAAAGGGAACCGCCCTAGCGGGTCTTGATTTTTCACTTGCTCGTGATGGGAGTGACACGCGCAGGTAAGGGTACAAGATTCCAAGTGCTAGTACGCTCCAAAGCAGCAATCTCCTCAGACATCGCGAGCTGCCACTCAAGGTGAGCATCAGCCTCACGGTAGGTTATAGGCTCAGAAAGAGCAGCGGCTGCAAAGCCGTAGCGCTCAGGAGGCCTGACAGTGTGACGATCACGAAGATCATATCTGGTAGGAAAAGGCGGAGCAGGACCCAGCAAAGACGAGGAAGGAGAACTGGGAACAGGGCTTAGCAAAGGCGGAGACTCAACTGGAGAAGGAGTAGGCTGAGGACGACGAGAATAGTGCAGAGGAAAGGGTGGAATCTCAACAAAAGAGCGGAAAAGAAACTCCGGCGGAGTGGGAACAGATGGAGCCAGAGGAGAGGCGAAGACGGCGGAGTGGGAACAGATGGAGCCAGTGGAAAGTTGAGTCATGAAAAATCATAAAAGAGATTGACTCAACAAGATAATCGGAGCTAACAGTAAGGGAATGAGGGTAGTAAGGTTGGGACTTGTCGAAAGTCACATCCCGAGGGATCCTCATCCTGCGAGCAACAGGGTCGTGGCAACGATAACCCTTATGCTCAATACTGTAGCCAAGAAAAACACACTCAACTAACTAAGCAGTCAGCTTGGTGCGCTCACAACGTGAAATAAGGACGAAGCAGATAGCCGAAACTGTGAACGTGATTGTACTCTAGAACGCGACCATAGAGATGCTCGACAGGAGTAGAACCCCGAAGAGCAGTGGAAGCATGCATGTTGATGAAGAAAACAACATTGGAGATAGCCTCAGCCCAGAAGTGAGGTGGAATAGGAGAGGCAAGAATGAGAGCGCGAGCTGTCTCAAGCAAGTGATGATGCTTACGCGTAGAGGTACCGTTATGAGCGTGAGCACCAGGACAGGACAAGAGTACTGGGGAAGAGTACCCTGCTCAGTGAGAAAGCAACTCAAAGCAGCAGATTGGTACTCACTAGTAGAGTCAGCACGAAACACACGAATGGTCGAATCAAACTGAGTGCGAACCATGGTCAAACATCTGGTAAATGGAGAGAATCTGATTGCGAGAGGACATGAAGTAAATCCAAGTATAACGAGAATAATCATCAATAAAGGTCATATAGTAACGATGACCCCCTTTCGAAATGAAAGGAGCCAGACCCTAAACATCATAGTGAACAAGATCAAAAAGACGAGTAGAAACAAATTCACTAGAGGGATAGAGGAGCTACAGCTGCTTGCCAAACTTGCAATCCATACAATGTGAAGACGTGTCCCCAGAAATAGACCCAAGAACACGACCTACAAGTGACGATAGACGCGATCCGCAGAGATGACCCAAACGATGGTGCCACTTAGCAAAGGAAGTAGTGGAGGACGCAAAGAAAAAGCAGATCACGATGGTAGTGGTGATGGTTGGTGGAGACAATGGAAGGAGATGACCAATCAAGCTCCCAAAGACGTTGTGAATCACAGCGCGAGGGCCAGTACCAAGCAGAGTCCCCGTGTGACGGTCCTAGACACAACAAGAGTCAGACTCAAGAACAACACGACAGTCGTGATCAATGATTTGACCAGCCGACATAAGCTGTATAGTAAGTTGAGAAACATGAGAGACTGCAGGAACATGAAAAGAAGTGGAAAGAATGGCTCAGCCTGCAACAGGAAGAGGTACCATCTGCAGTCTAAACAAAGAGTTATGGGACTCATAGAAGTGAGATGGATAGAATCTAATGTCATGTGAAAGGAAGGACTAGAGTCTAAGATCCACGAAGACAAGATACGTGACGAGGGAGGAGGGGGAGGCGTGAAAGACTGCTGAGAAACAAGAGCCAGATGAGCAGAACCCAAGTCCGACATCAAGATGCTGGAGAAGAGAGAGGAGCTGCTGCGTAGCGTCACCGGAGGAGCCCTGGCGAGAAGCGCCAACTCCTGAGTAGTAGGTGCAGTAGAGACCCGCAGTAGAGGCAGCAACCACTAGTGTCCCGGGAGCGGGAGGGACCATGGTCGGTGTTGAAGCAGACAAGACAACCTGCATCTGAGCCGTACCACGATGACGAGTCTTCTTAGCACGCACACCCGTGAGGGCCTCCACCAAGTTCGGGCACGGGTGGCGAGTCAGGACTGAGCAGTGAACACACATGGTTTCGAACTCAGGCCTGAGACGCGTCAGGAAGTCGTAGAGATGGTGAGTCTCCTGGTGAGCGCGGAGCCGCACATAGTAGGGACAGGTCCTGCAGACATCCGACCCCAGAGAGTCAAGCTGACGCCACACCGCATACATCTGCTGGTAAAAGTCATCCACGGTGGCAGAATGCGCCTGGTGCACACAGAGAGATACATAGCATCACTTGTCAACTGGTAGTAAGCTCGGAGGTGCTCTCACATAAGCTGAGTCATCGTCAGCTTTGCCACATCCGTGGAGATGACTACGGACATGCTACCCACCAGGATGGCGGTAGCATGAGCCTCGGCATCCTGCCATCTCTCGTAGGTGTGCAGCTCAGACTGGTAGAGATCTAGGGCCTCCTCTAGTGTAGCATTGGTAGCCTAATCCGCACCTGCAGGAAGAGCTGGTAGAACTGGCGGCGTAGGGCGAGGCGGGCAGGGGTGATCGCCGGTGAGATGACCCTAAAGGCGTTGGCTGTTGAGATGAATCATTAAGTGAATAGCCCACTGTTGGAAGTTCGTCCCGTTAAAACGAACCGAAGGGAGCGGGATGGTGAGGGAGCCGCCGGCGGAGGCCATCTGGAGCAGTGGTGGCACGAATGTTGAGGTCAAGGGCTGGAAAGGCCGGAGCTGGCCGGGCGGTGGCGGCCCGGGTGTAGCACCTTAGCAGGGGAGGTGCGGCACGAGGCTCCAGCAGCGGCAGCCCGGGCGCAGCACCTCAGCAGGGGAGGCGCGGCACGAGGCTCCAACAGCGGCGACCAACGTCTAGAGGGGCCCGGATCACGGGGACGGCGGGATCCGGCGCAGGCAGTATGGATCCGGCGCGAGCAGCGTGGGGATGGTGTGATCCGGCAGCGGGGATGCAGGATCCAGCAGCGATGGTGCTAGCTCCGACAGAAAGAGGCTCGGCGGCACACGTTAAGAAAAAACAGAGCAGTGGACGAAGAAGAAAAGGAAAACAGAGCAACGGAAAGTGTGTTTGGGTGCGAGGACAACGGCGACGGCGGCGGCTGTCTGGTGGCCCAAGGGGCTAGGGTTTTCTAAGCTCTGATACCATGTTGGAACGAGGTTTGATCTATTCCAATGAGCTAAAATGCCAAATATACAAGTTACAATGTAGGTAAATATGCAACAAGCACCCTATACAAACTAACATCTAACAAATACATTGTCGGCCTTGCCAACCATTTTATTTTATTGTTTGCTCAAAGTCATTTATTGTGCCATCCTTTTTCCAGCTGGCAATCATATGAAATATTAAAAAAATACCAACCACGTGCAAGCATCTTTCCTAACACGCTTGACTTCACCGACTGTCCCTATTTCTGGCCTTTTTGTCGCCAACCTCTGTATGCTGGAGCCATGCCAGTAGTCTTCAATGCTACACTTCTGAACGGGATGGGTGTGATTGGTTATGTTAAGGATCCACCTGTATGGCAACCTTCTGAGGATGTGGGCAATCTTCTTAGTGTTCACTTCACCTACTCAGACATCATCTGGCCTTGGACGGGGTACCTTGCCCTGCACGTGCAAGTTAAAGACGAAGGTTTTCAGTTTTCAGGTATAATTAGTGGCAATGTTACTCTGTCGATTTACAGCCCAGCAGCTCACGGAGAAAGCAACCTGCGTAGTAGTACATGTGTTCTTTACCTGAAGATCAAGGTGGTCCCAACACCTGTTAGGGCAAGAAGAATACTGTGGGACCAATTTCATAACATCAAGTACCCATCTGGATATGTTCCAAGGGATTCTCTTAATGTGCATAATGATATCCTTGATTGGCATGGTGACCACTTGCACACAAATTTTCACATACTGTTCAACATGCTGAGAGATGCAGGATACTATGTTGAGACCCTCGGGTCACCGCTTACCTGCTTTGATGCTAGCAATTATGGTACACTGCTTATGGTTGATCTTGAGGACGAGTACTTCAGTGAAGAGATTCAGAAACTCAGGGATGATGTTGTACACAAGGGGCTTGGCCTTGCTGTTTTTGCTGAGTGGTATCATGTTGATACAATGGCGAAGATGACATTCTTTGATGAAAATACCCGCAGTTGGTGGACTCCAATTACTGGGGGTGCAAATATTCCTGCGCTTAATGAACTTTTGGCATCATTTGGCATTGCTTTTGGGGACAAAATACTAAGTGGTGACTTCTCAATCAATGGTGAGCTGACCCACTATGCTTCTGGAACTGATATAGTGCAATTTCCAGCGGGAGGCTTTTTGCATAGCTTCCAACTCCAGGAAAACTCCAAAATTGCACAGGATAGCTCAGGAACTCCAGATACACAAAACACCCAGGGGAAGAGCAAGGTTAGCATTTATTGCCCTTTTAGTTGGATACTTTCTGATATCATAGTCTTTCAGCTGCAAGTGTCATGTTCTGAGCTAACCAACAGATGATGATCATGCTAACCCCGTAATGATAGCCTCTTGAACTTTTATATAACACTTTGTTAGTTAAACAGAAGTTCCATTTATTTAGCTTGCTTGATTTACTATAATTAAATGCTCTAAAAACTGTAATATAATGTTTTTTCATATTGAAAAAATCTTCCAATTGATCTTATAAGTCCAACTATAAGTTGTATTTGATGAGGATAATATTGTGGACTGTGGAATATCTTTTTCCTGAAGAAAATTGATACTTAATTTAGATCCTTTTTAAAAAGGAAGCTATTGGGCATGCTTATGGACGGCTGACCTGTTCATTCTCCTGGTGGATAAAAATTTGGATTTTTTTATGATCACACCATTTTACTCACAAGAGCATAGTCCGATGGCCCCTGTTTTACATTATATAATATTGGCATTTGAATTAGCATCCAAGGCTTATTGATTTCTCCTTGGTAGCTCTCCTCAATTCTTGGAATGATTGAAGCTGGGGAAGGGCGGATTGCAGTCTATGGAGATTCAAATTGCCTTGACAGTAGTCACATGGTAACAAACTGTTATTGGCTTTTGAGAAAAATTGTGGAGTTCACTGGCAATAGAGTCAAAGATCCTGTCCTTTTCTCAGAAGCGGCTCAGTTGAAATTTCCAGTTTTTGAGAACATCCATCAACTCTCACGTAGACCGGATGTAAATTTTTCAACGTATTCAACTGTCACTGGCAAGGAATTGACCTGTCACCAGGATTCCCGGTTTGAGGTTTGGGGAACGAAAGGCTATGGCATCAAACCAACAGGCACAACACGAAAGCTGCCAGAGTACCAGAAGAGTGAAGTTTCTAGCACTCTCAATCTAACAATAAAAGCTTCTCACAACAGAAAAGATGAAGCTGGCCTTCAAAAGCCTCTTTCAAGACCAAGTCCTGCTAAATTTGATGATAAAAGAGACTATTTTGGCTTTATTGGTCATGAAGAGGTACCACGTTTTGCCTTCCTCTCCTTGTCAAGCAATAATTGTCTTCTTTTCCTGTCTTCATTCTATCAACTCCGAGTCCGACTATCCCTTTGAGCTGTACAATTTATGTACACTAAACACTGAGTACACCAGGGTTGGCGTATTACTATATGCTAATATAACTGTGGTTACTGCTAGAAAGTAGAAACTAATATGCTAACCTTTTCCTGGAGTACTGGTCAATTGGTCATTCTGTCATGCCGTAAGCAGTTACCCAATGTTCTTTGCTGCAGCCTACAGTAACCACATATTATTGTTTTCATAGTTTTTTCATGCTTATTTTGTCTATAGTTAGGCACTGTTTGCTCAAGATCCAGCTCCGGCTTCTAGACTCTAGATAGAAGCTGGAGCTATGCTTGTGACTCCAAATGATATGCTAGAGCCATAAAATTTGATTAGCTAAAGTATGGAATCTTCAGTTTCTCATTGGGAAATTTTTTATTGGCATTTATTGCCATGAAATCTGAATCTTAGAAGGCAAAATTGTTGCAACTTTTGTGTACCAGGTCCATATGAACCCTGAGAAGGACATGGTTAGGAGTTACGACCATAGAGAACACAGAACTGTAGTGAATGGAAAGGCCATATAAGTACAATAATATTCTTTATACAGGACGTAGAGGATTGGAAGGAAGTTCAGGAGTGTTGTTTCTGCAGGCCATAAGAGTTGAGGGGAAGATTGCCCCATTCAATGGTGTTGTGCAGTCTTGGTTAGAAGATAGTAGTTCGGATGATATAACCAGTAAGCTGTTAGTCCTTAGACAAACTAGTTTTGGGGGAAAAGGTGTTTACTCTTTCTTAGAATATGTTCGATGGGCATTGCCTTGCCTGGAGTGTACGGACTTTTATGGTGATGATTCTACTGTTGTGCAGGTTGACATAGGAATGTTAGTGGCAAGCCAATGGATGGTACCTTGCTTTGTTGCGACTACTTGTAAGTAATGTAAACTTATTGACCAAGTTTCAAATATATGATCAAGGTGTGCAATTTTTTAACTGGTTCCTTTCTCCAACATGCAGGCCTTATGTTGTACCTCAGTTGCAGAGTGCAACAAAAGCGTCGTCGGAGAAGGAAAGGATCGGTAACTGGTCGGTTGACAAGTTTGGTATAACATGACTTGTTGGGGGCCGAATAGGGGTTTTGGCACCTGCGTTTCTGGCCTTCAGCTATGTTAAGATTACAAGGTCCATCTGCTCCACAGGACATAAAGAGGCTCAGCTCTGCTGGAAATTCCTGATCTTGTTTTCAGCTTGCAGTGGGTGTCCATAGGGACACATGGCTCGTGTTTTTTTCTGAGCGAAGAGAGCTGATTCAAGGCTTCTGCAACTGCATGGAGGGGTCATTCTGTTTCAAGATCCATGTCGTGCGATGTCGCCATGTAGTGTTTGTAGTTATTCAAAATTTTGTCTCTGTAATAATACATTGCTTTTGGTGCATAATCGTTGAGAGCTAATTCATTAGGAAGGCTAGAGTTAACTAGTTCATTCTTTGCCATCTCCTTTACTCAGGATATGTTGGAAGTGACGGAGGTTTGAACTTCCTGGAGGTCCATGAGCCCCTTGAGGCTACGTAAGCTTGAGATTGAAGTATAGACGAGGTATAGGCTTCTGTGATAAGATTTGTACAAGTTTTTTTTTCCCCTTGTCTGAAAGTAGTCTATTTGAAATTGTATGTTTGGGTTGCAGGATTTTCACAAATTATGCAGAAATAGTGCAAGTCTTATCGATCAATTAAAATTCACACGCCACTGTTTGGAATACAAGAATTTTGTTGAGGAACAGAGCAATTTCCCTCACGATTGGTGCAATGTTTAAAATTGATTACCATATATATTATTACTCCTCTCATCCACGAAAAAACGAATGCTTATTTTATCATTGCAATCATGGAGTTAGAAGATTTAGCTGTGTTACTCGATCATACGCACTCGTCACTCTAAAGCGGGTAAATAAGTTAAAACAAAGGCTTCTTGCCGTTCAAAAGACCCATCAAATGCTCGAAGACATGCGAGCCGCCGTCGCGGATCCCCGAGTGCGTGTACTCGTTGGTCACCCACAGCCGGATCCCCGCGATCTGGGAGGCCGTCTCCATTGCAATGTTGAAGTTGACGTACATGTCCTCGTAGTAGACAGCGGCAGCGACCGGAACCTGCAAGTGCGCCATTACCATGCGAAAAATGAGCAAAACCAGGCTCTCCTGCTGCTAATTTGCTATTAGAACAGATGAAGCATGCATTGAAAAGTGACGGCCATCAGCATATGGAAACAACACGTTTGGTAATCGGTAGTACATTGGATTCTTCATGGGAGCACAGATAATTGATATGTGTTAACGAAGAAGAAAACACTGCCCCCCTACTAAACGCCTACAACGAAACTAAACACCTGGCAATTCTGTCAGTGGTCAGATGTGTTAGATATGAGTTGTATATGGTGTTTTTTTTTGCATATCCACACACACACACACACACATATATATATAGCTTGTATATGTTGGTCTTTAGATCCATTGGAAGCTAGGGTTAGGGTTTCGGTAAGGGAGCGAGAGAGAGAGAGAGCCCCCGCCACCAGCCTCCGGCCACCACCGCCTGAGCATTGTCATCCTCTCCTCCCTCTCCCTGCCGCCTTCCTCCTCCCCTGCTTGCGCTCAGGCCTCTCGCCCCTTGCTTGCGCTCGGCCCCGGATTCGTGTTGTCCCGTCGACCGCGCCGCTCCGAGTATCCTCGGCCGTCGCCGCCACCCATGGCGCCTCACGATCCGTACACCGCCCTGATGGCACCGAAGCGCCGCCGAGGCCCACGCCCGCCCTTCGCTCCATGTTGCCACGATGCCCGGCCGCCCCGAGCCGACGACGGCCAGATCCACCATAGCTCCCTCGGGCTGCCGCCGCTGTGCCTCCCCGGATCCGGACGCTCAGCTGCTCTGCCGCTTCGCCTGCTATGGCGGATGGGGCTCCCCTACCTCCTTCCGAATTGAGTTGTATGCACCAACCAGTTCACACAAAAGCTTAAGTTGATGAGGAAAGACGAACAATTCACTTATACTTCAACACCTCCTCACGTGTAGGCTCACTCAGGTCTAAGGCGTGGAATAGAAATTGACTACAATTATTTTTCTTTAATTGCGCAAACTGGATCTTGAACTCAAGACCTCTTGACTCTATATTACCATATTGAGTTGCATGCACCAACAAATTCACCAAAAAGTTTTAAACTGATGAGGAAAGACGGACAATTCACTTATACTTCAACAAAATGGAAATGCCCACATGGGATTAGTTTTGGTACATGGGTTGTAAAGTTATTTCCGGCTTTCACCTAACATTCTTATTTTTTAGGGGAACTTCAACAAACATTCTGATGTACTCTATTTATAGATAGAGGGTGGTGATGACTTTTTCTACCAAGAGAGGAAATATAGTAGGATATGTGTGCAAGAACTAGGTCCAGTTCCTGGGAAGAAGAACGAACCTTATTGTTGTTCAACACGCTGACGTCATACAATGAAGGCCAGTCCTCCTTCTCAGCTAACAAATTGGCAGCCTCTGTTAGGTGTCGTAAAGCATGGATCTCATCGAAAATACATGGAAATGCCATCTGTGTAATATGAATTCATGTTAGGAATTTGTAGCAAATCTTTAGGAAGTGATGATATCTCAATAGAGGATGCTACGTAGTGTCCTCTTAGCATTACACAAGTTCCTTTCAACATGATTTAGTCCCAAAGGTTACGCAAGTATTAAAAAGGTAGTGTTGGACTTGCTTTAATGGCAAAACTAGAAGAGAGTTTTCCTACCATGAATACCAACCTTTCTAAAAACTGAATTTTCAACCCAAGATAATGCTGGGAAAGATCTTCCTACGAAATGTTTTACTTTGCTTAATACAAAAAATGCATGAAGTTTCCACCAGATAATTGAAACTTTGAAATTTCCATCTGTCACACTTCAGTAATTATAGGCTATTAATTGATTGAAAGTAGCCTACAAAATATGCCTGTCACTACATGGATTAGAAATTTAGTTAGAAACATTAGACTCTAATGAATGATACTTCCCTTAAAGATCTGGGCGTACCTCTCCAGTAAAATACACAGGACGGCCTTCTTCTGTAGCCTTAATAGGATCAAACAAACTTTCATTTTCACTGCTAACCTTGTGGGCCGACCATTTTGACGAAGACCCCTGCATCCATGAATAATAGAAGACTTAAATAAGAGTACTGTTACACTACCAGCTGACAGTACTACTAAGTTTCACAAGTTACCTGACAGTAGATAGACTCGTGCAAGAGAGCATAAAGAGGATTTTGATCAAAACCTAACCACATTTCAAACTGCAGAAAATATAAGGGTTACCCATTGGAAACACTGAAGTGAAAAAACTATAGAACATTGCCTCACTAGGAATATGCTAAATTTTAAAAACCAACATTATTCATGGTGATGGAGAGTTTACCTCTTTCAAGAAGTAATAACTTATAAGCTTTTTTGCGCCAGGGACTAGTATAGGATCCCACACCCTCTCGAACCTGTCCCAGACAAAATAGCAAGGAATGACACAGATCAGATAAGTTGTGTTCTTTTTTCAAGTCATGAATAAGAAAATCAAAAGTATTTCTTACAGATAATGCAGCCTTTCAAATCCACCACCAGAACCTAAACCAGATAGTCCAAGACACTGCAACATCTTAGGGGTTAACCTACCACCTGAAGGGAGAAGAACCTGGAAAAAAAATGTTGCATTAGATAAAAGTTTCCAAATCACATAAGAAAAGAAATGCAAAAATATACACTGTAAGAATGACTTACTCCGCTACCTTCAGATTCACTTAAGTACCTTACAACCTCATGAATGACTTGTATATCTTGAGGATACCTCTTATAGTACTTCTCATTTTGTTGCTGAACCTGTTTAAAGCAGGCTCTGTACACAGTATCCGCAGTGCAGGCCTTTCCTAGTGGTGGAAGCCCTCCAGTCAAAAGAACAGCTTTCAGGCCTTCTGGAGCAAAACTCAAATATGTAACAGCACAAAATCCACCATAACTCTGTAATGGGAGAAAGAGTAGACGGTGTAATTAATATGGTGTTACATTAACAAAAAAAACAAGAATACATGACCATCAGTCCATCAGTAATCTAATCCAAAATCATGGGTTGTACATCAAATAAAAGATCAACAAGTAGCTTTGCACATCTAAGATCACAAAGTTTGTGTCAAACAAAGCTTTTCTGAGACCTTCTCTGGTCTATGGCCAACATAGCTAAGAGCCTAAGATCATAGAGCGGAATATCAATGGGGTCAGCTGTCCATGGTTAATTGTTTGGATGAACTCAACAGAGTTGGCTACTGTGCCCCATGTCCTTTTACATATTTTGGAGACGTTAACAACAAATCAATAACCTTATTTCAGCTATCAGAAATTTGGAATCATGCGAAAAGATAACAAACTTGTCCCAGAAGTTTTTTTACTCTTGCTGTTAAACACTCATAAGGTCAAATCTAAGTCAAATTAGATCTTTAGTCTTGCTAACACTTGTAAATTCAGTATGAACAAGCTGCACCCAAATCAATATGCAGCGCTGCTACACATACGGCATTTGATCGTACAGTTCCTGCCCAACGCATAGCAAATCACGTGAGCAAAGCAACAATACCATATCGCTCTCTGTCACGTGAGCAAGACGGGGCAACAACGCGGAGCAACATCGAGCGGCAGCCCAAAGCACGGTGAGGCAAGTGAAGGAGCGTTGTGTGACCATGCAAGTGCGTGGGGCGGCTCGACCTGGGCCGAACTAGATGATGGGGAGGCATCAAATACTCTGAAAGCATCACCGGCTGCAGTTCGGTTCAGCTCAGACAAAATCACATAATGAAATATCAAGTAGCTCAACTAGGATTACAATATGTAAGCACCCAACTGCTGTAAATGTCTGAAGACCTGTACACATCTACTTTAGGCATTCAGCCCATCAAGGCCGAAGACGGATAAGCAACACGGTGGGAAGGCGGGCGGAGGAGGGTCGCGTAACTAGGCGGGCGCACGCGCGGTGGCTCGGCCAGGGAGCAGGCAGCGGCATAAGGCTAGGCCAAGTGAGAGACAGTTGCACGGCAGACTAAGGCAAGATGGGCGGTGGCGAGACGTTCCGGGTGGCGCATGATAGCGGCAACAGCTGGATGCGGAACTGGCGAGCATAGAGGCAGAAGTCGCCGGTGCGAGGCATCGGTCATCACTTGGCTGGATGAAGGAAGCCGAAAGTAGTTTGCCAACACTACAAACACCAAAGTTCAGACTTCGGTGTGTGTGATTTATGTAATGGTGCAAGTAACAGAAACTTTAATCGGATGGTAAGTGTGAATCATCTGCATTTCCATGAAAACCTTAATGCCACTACAAATATAGATTTCTGTTGAAGATTTACGGTGATGACATGGATCTAACAAGTGCATCAAGATCACATCAAGTTAGATATCATACCTGTCCTAAAACTGTCCAAGGCTTGGCATCTGGTACAAGATGTAGGCGAATAAACTCTGCATCCTTAACTATGTTATCTGCCCTGAAATGCTTCAAATACTCCACCTGCTCTGCTGCAGATGTCATTTGTGAAAGAGATGATGTTGTCAATGGTGTTGACAGTCCTGTTCCTCGCTGCAAAGGAAAAGGATGTCAACACAAGAAGAGCAAGAGGGGAACAAAGACGAAAAGAACACAGCATCCGCCAAAGAAGTTGGGCTCACCTGATCTAGCAATACCACACGGTATTCTTCGCATGCTTTCTTTATCCATCCACCTGCTTCCATGGGACGAGGACATTCAAATCCAGGCCCACCTTGTAGGTACAACAAATAAGGCAAAGGCACCTCTTCTTTTCCGGCTGTAAACATACACTTCACATGAGCGTCATGAAGATTGACAATCACACAAGCAAACAAGCAAGCAAGCAAGCAGTGACTTGTGCCCCGCACCGCAAAATTAACTCGCAGTGCTACAATTCTACAATGTTGGATACATCACATCAACATAATTTGAATTCTTTCATGCATTGGCTTTTATCAATGTATCTTTCTCCATACACTCAGCACATCATCTCTAAAATTACACCGGTGGTACCTTACCTAGGATTCAGCAAAGCAAGCTGGCTTGATGAATTAGCACTTACTCGTCGCTGCTGATCGTGTCAGTGGACAATGTGAAAAGTTGGTCAATGTGTGGATGATTCATTTCCCAAATTATAGCATCTTTCCAATTATATAATCGAATTCAACAAAATTACAGGATTGTATTGCGCCCCCAGCTAGAACGATCGTACAACGAAACGAAGCAAACGAGCGATGCGAGTTTCTACTTAACCCAGCTTTAGCGCGCCCTCTCGAACCCACTGATCGATCCCTTGGCGGATGGACAGGGTTATCTTATCCCTCCCCAACTCCATGACCGCAAGCGCGCACAGGTAGCGGGGAGAGGAGAGGGAGGAAGCGCGACTCACCTGCGACGACCTCACGAGCGAAGACGGTGATGGTTGGGGCGGAGGGGGAGCCGGAGGAGTGGTCGAGCGGGACGGCGAAGCGGTGGTCGCGGAGGCTGAGGTCCCGCACCGCGTACCACCCCCCGGCCTGGTGCGGCGCGGTGGCCGCGACCGACGACATGACTGCGGCGGAGGCCCACCTCGTCGGGATCCGGTGGTGCGGGAGGCGGAGGATGGTTGGGTGGTGGAGTGGGAGCGCGGCTGCGGTCGCGGAACGGAGAAGCGCTATGGCCATGTGCATGTGGGGATCGCTGATTCCTTATCTAACGGTAGTGATGATTATTCTTTTTTTTTCGTACTACGAACTAGAGCGGGCAAGATTGGTTGTGCCAGCACGAGGCATGACACTGTTGGTCTAACTCAGATACAATTCGGCACGACGACTTATGATGTGTTTGGACCGTCACTCAGGCACAGTGGGCCGGTCCGGCATAACACGAACAGTGCCGAGCCGTGTCAGGTACAGCCCGATGCCGACACGGCCCACGTGGCCAGGGGAGGACTATGCAGCCCGTGTAGGCCGCAGGTGCAAGGAGAGCCAAGGCCGGAGAGGGAGCGTTGGGACTAAGAGGGAGGGAGGAGGAGCGGCGAGGGAGGGAGGAGGAGTGGCGCCGACGTGGAGGAAGGAGCGGCGAGGCCGAGAGGGGGCGGGCCCAGTTCAGGAAGGAGAGAGCCGTGAGGAGGAGAGCGGCGCCAACGTGGAGGCGGTCTTGGCGGGCGTCTTGGTAGTCTTTGCACACGGGTAGGCACGCGTAGGGAGAGGATAGGGAGGGTGGCGCAGCGGTGGGCAGCGCAAGCGTCGGCCGCGATGGGCCATGCCTAGCACAACACGACCCAGGAAAATCTGACCGTTTGCATTTTTTAACCGTTTTATTTAACCGTTTTTGACCATATGGCCCTTTAAAAATAGCAAAAAAAAAACTCAAAAACCCAAAAAAAAATTCTTTGAAATAGCCATCATACCCCTTCCCCCCATTCAATACGCATCTATTCCTCAATCTCTTTGTAATTCTATTGTGCAAATTCAAATTCACTGTGTGATAATTTGGTAAAATTCAAAAAAACACTTTGCCAAATTTTAAAAAATTCAATTTTCGCCAGTAAGTGAGCAAAAGAGGTATAATTTTTTTTCATACTTTTATTGTTAGTGCTTGTTATGCTAAAATGAAAGTAATAATAGTGTTAGTTTCAATTTTGCAGTTTTCGTTATGAACAGTTACGACGGCTTTGCTCTTGGTGATTACGGACTTTCACCGGAAGAAGTTGTATGGGACAAGATCTTCGGTGGCTCTTCCTCCAATTCCAGATCTTCTTTTTCTATAGCACCATCTGCTCAGCCAAAAACCCTAAGGAGTGGGGAACTATCCACCTATCTGAACAGCAATAAGGTGAATTTCAACTCAAAAGACTTTGAAATTTTGCAATGGTGGCAAGTTCATAAGTTAACATATCTCGTGCTATCAATACTTGCATGTGGTGTGTTAACTGTTTCTGTCTCAACGGTTTCTTCCGGGTCTGCTTTCAGCCTTTCTGAAAGAATATTGGAGGAGAGAAGAACAAGTCCCACAAGTGAGATGGTGGAGATACTTCTAACTATGAAGGACTGAGAACAAGCTAATTCACGAACACAACACTCCGTGAAAAATCCAGAATTATCAGAGATATTCGAAAATCTGTACCTGGACAACAACACGTAGAACAATGGTATATATAGAGCTATATGTTGTACTCTTTTTTATTTTACCAAGGTTTTCTCATGTTGAGTTTTTGCTTGACAAATGTTTTAACGAGACAGTCATTTGAACATTAATAAAGCTATTTTATTACATGTTTAATATGCTTTGTCTATGTTTATGAATTCTACATGTTTTTCTAATTATTTTTTTAGTTTTTTCAATTTTTTCAGGCCTAACAGACTAAGTGGGCGAAAACAACCCGTCGGGCTAAATGGGCTTGGGCTAGCCCAGTCCAGCACGACAGGCCATCAGGTCGTGTCTGCGCCGCCTCCCTTGCACACGCGCCGGCACAGCACAACCCACCTATTAGCCGGGCCACGATGGGTCGTGCTGAGATGGGCCAGGCTGTATCATGCTTGTGTCGGGCCGTGCCTAGCCGCCTATTTGGCCAGCTCTACTACGAACTCATCGCTCGAAACGTGGACTCGGGTGGCGTGGGATGGGTGGACGCTGATCAGCCGCAGACCAGGAGTTCCAGAATTAGTGTTCAAACTTATAAAAATATTGTTTAGTGACAACATGTTTTTTTTAACAACATGTTTTTTTTAACTCTTAGATCTACATTTCACAAAAAAGACAAGATTTACCTGTCACAGTCAAACTAACAAAAACAAAATTGTTGATTTAGGTATTTGGGTTTGCTCTTTGCTGGTTTGAGAATTGAGGATCTGATAATTCGGATTAAATTCTCCTTTACGATGTTAGGAATTTAGGTAGCTCACTACCTTCTTACTAGGAAGTAGGAACTGTACGAGGCATCGGGTCACCACCGCCAACCACAGGCTCGCATACTCGGTCACTCTCCCCGCCCGTGCTGCTCCGCCTCTTGGCGCCCCAACGGCAACAGCGCCTGCCCGGCAGCCAGCGCCCAACCTTGCTCCTCCAACCTCCTCCCTGCCACCACGCGTCACAATCACGTTTGACTTCGTCATGGTCGTGATCGTGCCCTCCACTATGTTATGGACAGACCATTTCGATTGTGATCCTACGTAGCATAGTAATTAAAAACTACCGAGTCTCATAATCTTCTGGATCTTTTTAAATATTTTTAAAGTATGATCATGTCCAAGGTTTTTGAACAAATGTATGATCATGTTGACATTAAAAAAAAATCCCGATACTGCCAACCTTACGATACCAACATTGAGCACATTCTTCGGCATTGCTCCCCGTAGGCCGTAGCAGCACAAAGCGATGAGATCTTGAATTGAAGTCCCTCCCCAGGTGATATGAATTGTAAAGGAAAGATGCGCGACTTTTTTCTCTCTCCAATATGACACTCCGCACAACACTGGAGAAGCAATCTGACTTGCCCCGTTGTGCACACCGTTCAGTTCAAATGCCCAAAACGCAACTAAATCTGTTACACGTCAGCAAATTATCCAAGTGCACATAACAACACCAGTTTTGAGAATGCGGATTACTCACCTGGTAGCTCTCTTCCCTTCACCCGGCATGCACATACCAGCACAAAAATGTGGGGAAAGTGTTCACGAGAGAGAGAGAGAGAGAGAGGGAGAGAGGGAGAGGGAGGGGCAGATAGAGACACTTTACATAATAATGCTTTGTTCCATATTACAACACCGGTTGTAAGCTAAGTAGCACAGGAACTGCTACAAACAAGTGCTGCAGGTTCCACTAGGCTCTCCCTTGCCCCTGCACTAACAACCTAACATGAACCAAAAAGATATATCTACCGCGGATCAGAGATTCAGAGTTCGGAGCCACCTACAAAACGAGATCCTTGTTTACTTAGCTACTGCCAGCTCTTCTTGATGAGCAATACCACAGTGCCCCGCTATTACCTGCGAACATCAGCACCAGGTGACCGAGCCTGACTTGTCTGCTGGCCAGCGGAGTTCAAATAGCGTTCAATCGCTTGATTGTAAGCAGCACCTGTCAGACTCCCTCTCATCTGCCCCGTGGGACGCCAGTTTTGCTCCACGGGAAGCTCCGGGAGGTCATTGGAAGTTCCGACATGGGGCGGCATGCTTGGAGTCAGAGCAGCAGGTGGTAGACTGGCGGGCTGCAGGCGTGGTGGTGCCTGTGGAATTGCTGGTCGGGGAGGCACTGCTTGCAATCTCAACGCCTGACTGCGCTGTGCAGAGAAGAGATGACTGTGAATGTCCGGGCTGATGGTATTGCCTGGTTGGGTCGGCATGACCTGTGAAACTTCGACAGTTTGAGGCGGGGGAGCTTGCGCAAGTTGACTCATTAGATTGCTCAGTAGTAGCTGATCAAAGTGCTGCTGCTGTTGCATAGGGGGGGCTCCGTAGGCATTAGCACCTCTAGCCTGTCCTGGGCCTCCTGACGGCGGTCTTATACCCATGAGATGTGGTGGAATAACCCGACCATGCAGATAGTTTGAGGTGTTGCGCGTGTCCTGTCAACAATTATGATTCTGTCAACAATGTTTGTGAAGATAAATTTAATCCAAACAAAACATTTTTTTAAAGATAAATTTAATCCAAGCAAAACATTTTTTTTAAAAAAAAGATGAAACATGACAAGAAGCTGGTATCGTGTAATAAACTGTAACCGGCTGGTACCCTGAAGTGGCAGTCAATAGTATGTGGTATTTCATTATATCAATCTTTAGGTGTTTGCACCAGCATACTTGCTGGTACAGCTAAAAGCCAGTCACCAGGACAGGAACCATCATATGATAAACACTTGTTGCAGCTGTAATACACAAGCAATACAGTACACAAGTGTGTAACGAAGAGAGTGAAGTAATTCAAACTAGTTACCAGGTACCTCTCAAATAGCTGTGAGGACCAAATGACAAATTTTTCAACCTCCAAATAACTTTACCTACCATACTAGTTCTGGAGCTCAGTCAGGATGGCTTATCACTTAGTATTACAGAAACTAAAGTTATTAACTAGTTCTATTGTGACTGCAACTTAAATTTAATATGTTGTGAAAGGTGATTCTATTGGAAGATAAAACAATGCTACCTTATGCTACTAATTATCATGATATGATGATATAGTGACTTGAAAAGATTGTTACCTGTTGTGTTGACTGTAAATGCATTAACGAAGCGGCATCAGGAGCCCTTGATAGTGGCCCAACACCAATATTCATCGGAGTGATGACACTGTCTGCATTTGTCACCTGGTGTGCTTGGTATGTTGAAGAAGCTGAATTGGATTGTGGGATAGGAGGTGGACAATTGTAGACATTTGGCTGCACCCTTCTAGATAACCCAGTATTATGTGGCGGCGCTACCAGAGCCTGGACAGCTACAGGCTCTCTCCTGATATTTCTAGGTATAGGAGAACGTGCTACATCTGATCCAGGTAATGGATCTACCAGTGATTGCAACTGCACAATACCGGGATGTGTTCCTTGTAAAACATGCTGCATGGAAAATGTTGAATTGGAGGTTTCAAGAGAAGGAGAAACGGCATCCGTGATAACAGGGCGCAGAATATCTTGAGGCAAAATAGACTCCAAGGTCCCAAATGAACTAGAGCCTGGTCCACCAGTAGAAGGTAGTAACGAAATTTGGCCAGAAGTCGAAGTGGCGTTGCTACACCCATTATTTCCACCTACATATAAATCTTCGGGCTGAGCAGTTGTGCTTATAGGCAAATCTGGAAGATAGTCCGCCACAGATAAATCTTGACTATTCAATAGAGGCTTCATGTCTTCTGAAGCAGATGCCAAACTCATTGGCAGATCACCATCATCATTTCCGTTTATCAGGTCTATGACATCAGGAGTTGCATCAGTTTCTACAGTATCCCCGTTCTGCTGAATGACCTCACCTGCATGTCTATCTGATTTCTCATCATGAACTGAAACAGCTTTCCAAGATCCATCAGGGAATACAAGAATATCAATGATATCATCTCCAGTCTCTTGTAATACCTGAGAGAAAATAAAGAAATCAATCACAGCAAAAACATAATGAGATGAAAATATATACAAATACATTATAAAACTTGCCTTGGCCATCTTTTGGTCAATACGTAGGTCAATGAAATTTGAAGGAGTATTACAACATGGACAGCGCCAGGTCGGCTTCCTCAAGTTCATCTCCATGTAATTATCATAATCAAAACACTAAATAATACAGGCTATGTTATTATTCTTGTCGAAAAGAGAGAGAAAATCAATCCATCAATAGATTCAATACAAACAAACAAATGAAATATATACCTGATAATGTTTGCATAGGCGCCCTTTAATGGGAGTTTTTATGCGCCTAAAACTGTAACAAGAAAAGGCAACAAACATTTTCAAGCTCAGCGTCAAAAGGCAGCTCTCACTAGCATTTTTCGTTCAAACATATATATAAGTAGAATTGTAAGTTACAAAATTTTACCCAACCACCAACAGTCTAGAGTCTAGACAGACACATGGACTATCAGAATAGTTATTATTTTTTCCGGTCCAGCTCAGAATAGTTATTATAAGGTGAACAAATGGTCCAAATATCCAACCGAGTGAGTGCTTTGTAACATTGTCACATACACATGCATGATATAATTACCTTTTGCACCTTTTACATCATCAACCAGACACAGAACAGAATTAATTAAGGCCAACTAGATATTAAGAAAGAATATTTCTTATGGAGGTTCTTTGTCCACTCTACCCGCAAGAACTCACTTTAGACCTTGTAGTATATAACTATATATACATAACAGGATTGAAGACGCCGAAGTTTCATCAACATGGAATAGTTGAAACATAATACAGCAAAGTATATTCCATGAAGAATGCAATACAGTACCTTATGGGGCACTTTAGGGAAACTCTTGATGGTCCTTCAAGTATATCAGAATCTACACGAAATTCAACAGGCGCCACAATGAAATTCCCCATTCACATAAAAGAATAAATGCTATTTCAATTTAAGTCCAGAAATTGTAAGCATAACATAAAACATATTGAATATGCATTCAACACTGAAAGAATTAAAATAATTTTTGCCTACCGGGAGGATCAGTGGTGACTGGTTGGGCATAGTCATCGAGTTTTGGAGCATCAAAGGACCTCAAGTTGATCACAAATGCTACAGCTATGATATAGTTAGCTGCAACATAAAGCTAAATCAGCATAAATTATAAAAAAAAATTGTATGCTTCTGAAGTAGAAATGAAATGACAGACAATCATGACCAAGTATACCATTAAAATATCCAACCGCTTGTATGATGTTTGCCCCGTATTTGAGCATCTTGGTAATATCAGTGGGGAACTGGGGTCCTGTTTCCTGTTACAGTGTTTGAAAGGCACGAAATCAGGTTGTTTGACAATTGAAGCTTAACCACAGTCCACAGGTTGCATAAGGCTTGGAGGTCAATGCAAAACTAAATGACAGGAAGTAAAGGCCAGAATGGTGAACAAAATACTAACCATTGAAACATTAGTCCTCTTGTCCACGCCTTTTCCGTTTACTAAAAAACTGAAACATAAAAACATCAATCTAGTTTCTTGGCTTAAAAGTAAACATTGCCAAGCATCAAAGCAAAGAAAGAAATGCACCTCACATGTGGTGGGCTTGTGATACATGATGAGGCATCTAAATTTTCCTTTTGGATGACAATTAGGTTCTGCAAAAGGTGAGATAATGAATAAAGTTGCCTGATATAACATCATCAGACATGCAAAAATACAAATTAAGATGTATGAGAATTATAATACATAGTCATGAATTCCTGCCAGGCCGCCACTATAGTCTTGTCATATCTAATCACACTCTCAGTATAAAAACAACAAATGCACACAGATCTGGGATTTCGCATTAATGAACATACAAGCACAGACCAACAGTCTTTTGGCCACTATATTTCAAAAGAGATATCACAGCAGACTATATCTGTTTCACTTCAAAATACTTTTAAGTACCAAGAACCGAGAGTGAGCAGCTTGCCGCAACAACAAATTTACTAAGATTCAGTTCCCTAATGTGCAATCAGTTTTACAGGATACGAATGCACTATAAAAGTAGAGTTAATTACAGAATCAACACCTTCTCATATGCAACTTACAGATGCAAAAGAGCATGATGCTACAAACTGCTATGTGAAATGTTGTACAAACACCTAAGAGGGTTGCACTTTGTTAAGATAGTTCACCCTTTCGATCAAGAAACTCAAAATGAAACCAGGTAATGAAGTGAATTGTTTAATAATAATAAAAACTATCATCAGGACATGAAATGAATATTTGCCCTGGAACAATACTTACGATCTTTTCATCTCGAGGTAGATTCCTATGAATAAAAAAGTCGGCCATTAAAATATCATACCCGACCTGTAGGTATAGACAAATATATCAAAATCAGGGCTTCAGTTATGAAACAAACCTTTATTGTTCATCAATAATATATCTTCACGTATGAGAACTAAGAATGCACAAAAAATGGCATAGTATTTTGAACAAAATGATCGACGTTTATGAAGTAGAATTGTACAAATTTGAGTTTTTAATAGAACAGATTAACTACCTTTGCTTCCAGCGAAGTGACTAGACGCTTGAACTTCAACTGAGGATAATACCTACAAAAAAAATGGAAATAACAAAGCAGAATCACACTTACTCTCGTCAGACTTGAACTTAACGAAAAAAGGAAAGCACAAAAACGCATCCATATGTCTGTTTTCAAAGCACAAAGAGTTGTTGATGAGATTCGCTGGCGTTACTACGAGGAAACTGTTATGATACTGAACCTCATGCCTTATCGAGCATCTTATCCCATCCTAAAGTTGGTTTATTCGGCATAAAACAAATAAAATGTGCTATGAAGCTACCGCATGGCTCAGGATTTCGATATTATAGCCAAATGGGTTCTAAGCTTTATTTAAATTGACTTTTGAATATTAAACTAAACAATTGAGGATGCAAAATTAGAAATCTGGATTTAATAGTTAAAAAAATGAAATATACCTATACCAGCTCTAAGCTACAAAATATTTGGATTTCATATTCTATATTCTGAATATTATTTTGGAAAAATATGAAATGTGATGTTCAAATTTTCAATTTAGTTTTCAAGTACTTTCACATTTAAAATTTCAAAATCAGATATGGAAGATTAGCATGTCACCTTGGCATTACTGTTGAAATAATTTCAAGGACAGTGCTGTCATTAGCTTGCTGGCTGAGGGGCGTGCAGAAGTTACCAGAGAACTGCATACCAAGAAAAAAATTATAAGTAGGTTAGCTGATATTTGAAGACAATGCCACCACCAAGACCACAAACATTGCAACATGCACCCAAAAGGGAAAATGTGCTCATAGAACAATGAACATAAAAGAAAAGAAACATTTCATACACACCTCATTAGCCATCCTGAGAATGTCATTGGAATCTGCGGGTCGAAACCATTTATTGAAACAGGCATTCTGCAAAACAGCAAGTGTAGGTTACTAGATTAATTTTATTGCGAGATGACCCGCATATTATGTCGGAAAAATAAGCTCAAAATGCAAATTGTATAACTTAGAATATAATATAAATCATCATATGCATAAAACTCTTTAAATCGCTTGAAACAACTACAAATAAATTGTGATTATGCTGTCAGAAAAGAAAACTAAACAAATAATCAATGGGTAGAACCAGGGAACCCAAAACCGGTACCGGCCCATTTCCCGCCGGCCGGACGGGAACGGTAACTGGCCGGTTACCGTTCAAACCGGATAAAAATCGTTTGAATTTGATTAAAAACCAGCCGAATTTCGAAATTTGAATTTTGAATTTGCAAAACCCGAGAAAACCGGCCGGGATTTCTAATCCCGGCCCCCGACCGGTAACCAGAGGTTACCGGCCGGGATTTTATTCCCTGGGTAGAACTAATTCATAACATGGTAATTGTTTATTATTGTATACAGCACAAGGCTATAGTAGAGCAAACATTGCGTTGAAATATATAATCTGTTGATATATATGCAGTTACAAAAGAAAAATGTTCTTCTCTATAAATCTCTATATGTTTGGGTTTGGAAATAAACCAACCTAAGTTAAAGAAGATTGAAGGAATGGGCCTTTCCTCATAAAATAATTGGGTTCTGGTTGAAAGAGAAGTTTTTATCTGATATCTCATATATGACTGAGAAGGCAGGAAGTTTACCTTGCATGATATGATTAGTACCATAACAGAAGATTGTAGAAGTGGATCTTTCTTCAGCTGATATACCTGGTCGATAATGATAGACTTCAGATTAATAACACACAACAAACTGTACATACATGTCTACCTGAATTCACTAAATAAAGAAATGAGGCCACTTTCTGTGAAAAGCCAAAAACATAGTTCAATGTCAAATTTGGTAACTCTATAAGTCATATGTTCACTACCTCACATAACAAAGTTGGAAAGTACAGAGTGTACACAATAAAGTCCTACCTTAAAGCCATTGAACAGGACAGCAGGGTCACTAGCGATGAATGGGAGAGGCAGGAAACGCTACCTCCAGGCAGCAAGGGGAAGGTGATGGTAGGCAGATGGCACTATCAAATCAAGGGATGGCACCTTGGGGGAACTACGGCACCACAGGTAGGGGATAGTGTGGCAAGTGGCAAGGAAGGGCATGAGGTAGGAGATCAAGAAGTGGGCAACTGGGTGGTGGTGTGTGAAGTGACACAAGGATCTCTATAAGGGGGCATGTTTTCGTGAGTGGTGGCCACACAAGGATTTATCAATTAACAAATCGACCATAGATTCCTTTGAAGACTCTATCCTGTCAAATAGTGGCATACCTTCATCTAGTAGCTATCAAAATAATTTCATACAAGAATAAATAACAAACCTAACAAGGTTTTCTATAAACTTAGGAATTAGGATCTTACTAACAGTATGCTCAGCTGTTGCAGTACTTAAAAGGGAACATAATATTACTTCACTTTCTAACTTTGTTGGTAAATTATTTTATTTTTATGCTACAAATTTTTCCTATAGTACTGCATTAACATTAGATAGGGTTAGTTATCTTATCATATCATATCAGTTAGTTGGTTTGTTAATTTGTTAGCTGCCGTGGTTCTATATAAGATATTGTCATATTGTCATTGAGATTAAGAAAAGAATGAAATAAGAAGTCTCCCCGATCTAGATCTTATCTCCTCCTTGCGTCCCCCTCCTTCAAGCCACTGCTATCTGGCCTCTTTCTGTATGGTACTTACCCCTATGATCTAAGGGCCAATACATACTATATTTGAATTACAAAAGCACGTTGCAGATGCTGTGGCGAGTTAAGAGATTATCATAGTTCTAGCAAGAGTGCTACCAGCCTACCAAACATTCATTAAAATTCTAATGTTACACAACTTGCACTTCCCAATTATGCATTCATGTTATTTTGCTAAATATTCCCCTTTTAGACCAAAGGCAAAATACCTAGCTCATAATGAAAGCTCGAAGTTCTTACAGCAGAGAAACATTACACTTTCGTACTATATTAACTTTATCATAATTCATAACTGCTTTAATAATTCATTCGAACACTTAAATCATTTCTAGGAATAGCAATTATGGTATAATAATTTAACTCCCCAGCAAACAATTACCCATAGCCGTTTCACCACTACTTGGAACAATAAAACATGCACCAAATTGAGAGGAATGCTCTAAAAACAAGGGAAAGTTGTCTAGTGGAGGAAGAGAACAAACAGAATTACCTTTCTCAAAATGTCGGGTATTTCACTGGCCATCTTAGGAACATCACCGCCCGAGAGCGCGTAATCAATCCCTCTGCAAGCACAAAAACGCGAAGAGTCACTACGTCGCCCACGAAACAACGCGGCGGCCATAAACCCTAACCATTAGGAGACGGGAGGGGCAAACGCTCGGGATAGTGGCGGGAGCCCTAGGTGCCGCGGAATCGCGGAGGTGCGGAGGGGGAGGAGGCGGACCTGGCGAAGGCGTAGATGAGGTGGGCGAAGTCGCGGGAGTTGAGGGCGCCCGGGCCGCCGCGGAAGTGGTCCCTGAGGCGGTCGCCGATGGCCTGCAGGCGGATCGCGTTCAACGCCACCGACTTCTGCAGCTGCTCCTTGGTCTGCTGCGCCGGCAGCGTAGGGGTAAGCGCTGCTAGAGCGCCACCGCCCGCCATGGCCGCGCTAGTTTTTTTATCGTCGAGCGGCGAAGAGCGAGAGGAATGAAGATAAATGGGCAGGTGCCGCGGTTTCTTTTTGTGAGCGCTGATACCAATGATGTGGAAGACGAAAAGAAAATTCCTGGTCCGGCTAATAAAAGAAGGGAATTGACAGTACACGACACCGATGTATATCGGACGCGTTCTTTTTATTCACTTTACTTTTGAGTTCGTTCGATCTTTATCTAACTTGATTTTTCTTTACTCGTATTTTATCCTCCTCTCCTCGTTCCCCTTCTCGAAATTTGGACACTTTTGATCGTATGACGCGTAAAAATTCCCCGTTTGACCCTATTAGCAGCGATTTTCCCGGATTGACTCGCCACGACCACTGCTGCCGTCGGGTCGGCAAGAACAGCGACTCTGCTGTCGCCATCCCCGGCGGCAGTGCTGCCGTGTGGACCGCGGCGGCAGTGCCGGCGCGCGGCAAAGCGCGACGACGGCGCCGAGTGCCGCCCATGAGACGTGGCGGGCGCGCATGGCGCGCCGCGCCGGACGGCAGGCGGCGGCAGTGGGGGCCTCGCCACGTCGTCGAGGCCGAGCGTGGCCGGCCGCTCCGGATGCGTGGCGCGCCGCTGCCGCCCGACCGGCAGCGTGGTTGCGCCCACCGCCACGGCAGCTTACGCGTTGCGTGTCGGCGACCACGAGGCTTGCGCGGCTTGCGTGTCGGCGGCTGCGCGCCGAGCCCCGGCGTGGTGGCAGCGAGCAAAGAAGCGCTTCTTGTCGCTCGCGCTTATAAGTAGAGGCGAAGGGCGCATTCGCCGTCTGCCGCCTCCGACGTGAGCAAAAAAAAATTAGCGCTAGCGAGTGAGCGAGAGAAGCAAACAGTTCCCAGAAGAGGAGGGAGAAGCGAGGCGATACAAAAGGTATATGGCATTTGCATGCAGCTGTAGTTGTAGTAAGTTTTAGCAATGTGATTATGATGTAATAAGATAAATGATAGCAACTGAGTAGTTATAATTCTGCAGTGGGTATATCTTGACTTAGTGTTCGGACGCAAAATTGAAAAACGGTTTGATTAGCAAGTAATTAGAATACTCAGTAGTTAGCATTACGATTAGGCCATAATTAGTTGACTTAGCAGAATTATTGTTGTTAGTGCTGTCAATTTTATATCGGTAAAAAAACTGTCGTACTGTCACGGACAATTTTATTATTGTTGTTAGTAGACATCATAAAATATTAAAATATTCAGGGGTCATTCGGCGAAGTAGAAGTACAATTGAAATAGAGTCGCCGACGGTCTGGACCCACGGAGCGCGCTATCTATGTACTCTTAACCGGGCATATTGACCTTCGGTCCATGCACTACGTGATGAGCGGTGCCAATGATGATTTGGTCGACATTGTTAGTAAGTTTTTATTTCGAAAATTAAATGGCAAAGAATTCTATGTAGTAGAGCCCGCATGTCATTACTATGGGCTAGGTCTAACTCGGGTATGGAAACTTAAAAATGCTTTGGGAAAATCAAGTGATTTTTTTACTTTAACTTAGAATTGGTTTGACACTTTGTAGTATCCCATAAAAATGTGAATTTTTTTTACAGTACAAATGAAATTTACTTCAACCTTTCATGGATAGAAAAATCATATGAACTCCATTTGGAATGAATAAATTTACGTTGATATCAAAATTTTATTACAATTGCTCATGTAAACCACATAATTTTTTAATCTAGCAGTATTGTGCAATTATTTCGCGTAATATTTAAACACAAATTCGACTGAACCTGCAACCATGTAATTTTTGTGTTCAGTAGTACAGAAGTGTCAGGAAGTTGCTCTTGTGTTAGGTACTTTATGGTGGAGATACAAGATCTGTTCGTGTTCCACGGGGACGGTCTAGTACGTGACGGACCATACGGCGCGGACTGTCTGTTGCGATCGCACCGTGATCCGGGCGCCGTCTCTGAAGGACATGGGCCTCTCGGAGCTAAGGCGGTGCGTGCGTTCCGCGTTCGATCGCGCCACTGGAAGGAAGAAGCTGTGCATCGAGGCGGTGTATCCCTCGTTTGCGGATGGTGCAGGCGAGACCGTTTGGCAACTTATGAAGGTCACATGTGATGCTTCATGGGCCAATTACATGGGGGTTGTTTGCAACCCCGCTGCTGCGATATATGCCGTACCGATGGTCTACGTTCGATTCGTGGAGAGGCGAGGACATCGGCGTGGGTGGTTCTGGTGAAGCTGCTGGTGGGGAGCAGCCATCGTTGGTCTCTGGTGTTGGAGGAGACGCTGGCAAAGACGCGGGCGAAGGAGACCTGAGGAGGCGTGCCGTCAATTTCGAGCCCAATGAAGGTGCGGAGAGATGGTGGGCAGCCCGTATTGATTGCCACGAGTACCTGGCCGACCAGGTGGACGAGGTGGAAAGCATGGAGGACGTGGAAACAACTAATTCGGAAGGCGACGAAGAAGGAGAAGCTGGTACTGGAGGAGATGCAGTTGGTGGGCTTGTGACCACTGACATTGCTTACGTCCCCTCACGATTGGACGACGTTGCAACAACGTCGCTGGTTCTGCCACATCGGGAGGGTGCTGAGTGGGGGTTCAATGATGACACCCTGCTCCTAGGGCATTGCTTCCCTGACAAGAGCGCCGCCCAGCATGCTATTGCTAAATACGCCGTTAACATCGGTCGGATGTATCGGGTGCAGAGGTCCAACCCCGACACGTACATCGTCAGGTGTGTTGATGAATCCTGTGCTGGCAAGGTCCGTGCGCAGCGGTTCATGGCTGGCACGCGGGTTTTGGATAACGGTCTTTGAAGGATCACACATGCGAGTTAGCTCAGCCGTTTCACAGGCACCGCAATATGACCTCCTCTTATGTTGCCAGCCTGATAAGCCACCTCGTCACTGCAGATGTGTCCATTTCGCCAAACATCCTCCTGGTAGAGGTTGCCAATATTGTGGGGTTCCCGGTCAGCTACAAGACAGCATGGCGGGCCAAACGCAAGGTCTTGGAGCGAATGTTCGACACATTCGAAGAGGCCTACAACCTAGTACCAAGATTGTTGCATCAAATCGCAGAATGTAATCCCGGTACATACATAAACAAGCTAGAGCGGGTGCATCCGACGGAAAGGCCCAATTGCCTTATTCTTGATAGGGTCTTCTGGGCCTTCCGTCAGGCGATCGAAGCTTTCAAGCATTGTCGTCCCGTGCTGACGATGGATGGCACCTTCCTATGTGGGAAGTACAAGGGTACCATCCTCACCGCCGTTGCGTACCGATGCGAACGACCGGCTAGTCCCTGTGGCCTTCGTAATTGTTGAGAGTGAGAACACGGATAGCTGGTTGTGGTTCCTGTGCAATGTGAAGCAGGCGATAGTACAAGATCGACCAGGTGTGTGTGTCATCTCGAACCGCAATGCTGGCTTGATGTCCGCGTTGAGCACGATCCAAAGCGGGACGCAGCCGCCGTTCCAGTGGAGCGATATAAGGAGTGTTGGTGCATGAGGCATCTCGCGCCAACTTTCACACAAGGTTTCGGAGCAAGGACCTCATGAAAATGTTCAAGAAGCTCTGCATGCAGAACCAAAGGAGAAAGTTCGAAGCGGTGTGGAGACAGCTCGATGAGGACACCGCGAAGCATGTAAGGGACTCGGCGAATGCCGAGGCAGGGGCATCGGCTGGAGGGTCCGCGAGAGTTGGGGAGTTCACACAGTGGGTTAACTCGCACGCGCCTGACCTGGAGAAATGGTCCCTGGTGCACGACACCGATGGTGCGAGGTACGGGATCATGACGACCAACATGTCGGAGGTGTACAATGGTGTCCTCAAGGGTGTGCGCTCCCTGCCGATCCGGCGATCGTGGAGGAGAGCTGGAACCGTACCATCGGATACTTCGTTAACAGAGCAATGATGGCCAAGAAGCATCGGGAGGATGGTAAACAATTCTCGGAGGTAATGCATGCCTATATGGAGAAAAAGATCAGCAAGGCGCGATCGCACGCGACTCGCACCATAGATGGAGTCAGGCAGAAGTTCGAGATCCGGCTAAGGGAGAAGTATGTTATGGGCCACGCTAAAGGGGATCGTAAGCAGGTCTGCACGATTGGTGAAGAAGCGTCGTGCACCTGCAACAAACCGCAGCTTCTGCACAAACCTTGCTCGCATGTGTACGCGGCGTGCGGGGCGTGGCGGCAATCTTCGGAGCATTACATCTCCGAGTACTACGATATCCACCACCTCTTTGCCACTTGGGGTGTCGAGTTCCATTCGTACGGGCTGGACAAGCACTACAGAGACCTCTGGCCGGGACAGGTGAAGTGGGTGTCGAACGACGCATTGAAACACCCCGGCCGTGGAAGATGCCAGTCACGACGCATCCGTAACGACATGGACGACAGCCAGCGCGGGCAACGGGTTCGCCGGCCCCGTTGTAGACTGTGCAAGACAGTAGGGCACACCATCAGCCGCTGTCCAAACAGACCCAGCGCAAGCAGTGCACCATAACGAGCAAGATATAATTACTAACACGCGATGTCGCTTGCTTATCTTAATGCCTTAGATGGGACGGAATGTTATGTCGCAGTGCACTGTAGTGTTGTTGTTAATATATGCCTTTATGTACGGACGGAATGTTATCTTGTGTTAACTCGTTATGGTCATGTGTGGTTGTTTCCTTTTTTTGTCCTATGTTTTGCCTTGTTCTCTTGTGGCACACAATATGTTTTAAATACGTACTAACATATTTTAGGGTATCTGCAGGAGATGGCGCAGGCTCCAGTTGACGACGCAGCGTCTGAGTTGCTCGACCACGCCTGGAATGGGGGCACCGTTGCGGGCGTGGTCGCCACGGCGGCGCCCTCGAGCTCGGTCTGGCGCCCAGGAGAGGTGGCCCCTTGACGAAGCGATGCGTTCGCGGTGCGGACACCGCCTCCGCCCTTGCCCGCATGTTGGACATCCCGCACGCGTTGCAGTTTGACGCGGCACTACTCTCTACGCTTGTGGACCGGTGGAGACCGGAGACTCATACATTCCACTTCCGGTGGGGGGAGATGACCATTACTCTCGAGGATGTAGCAATGCTTACAGGTCTGCCGGTGCATGGCCTTCCAGTAGTGCCACCTCAGAGGCGATGAGCGGAAGGTGCGTTTGGCCGCAGAGTCGGCCTCCGATTCTCGCAAGCGTGTCCGGTGTCCCACATTCCAGCTACGGAGTTCATGATCGCCCGTGGGCCGCGGCAATGAGGCGGTCGAGACACACCTCGTCGCGTACCTGCTGTTCCTGTTCGGATGGATCTTGTTCCCTACGACACAGGGAGACTGCGTGTACCCCAGCTATATCCATCTGGCAGAGTCCCTGGCGGACGCTTAGCCCGACGAGGTTCCACGTTACAGTTGGGCTTCCGCGGTCCTCTGCGCCACTTACCGAGGGTTGTGCGATGCCACTCAGCGCAGTACGGGCGGGGAGCCAGTCCTGGCGGTTTGCTACACCCTGGTACAGTTGTGGTCATGGGAGCACTTTCCAGTTGGTCGTCCTTATTTTCGCAGCACCGTGCACCCTTACCCGTTGACCGTCCAGCATTACGGCAATGCTCTCGGCGACCACCCCCACGACGGGCCTACAATGGGAACACGTTGGACACGTGGTACCCTAGGGTGGGCCAGGGAGAGACCGAGGCGTGCGTACGCAGAGTTCCATAACCTCTTCGAGACTCTGCACGAGACCGAGATCATCTGGCGGCCATGGGCGGGGCGGTTCCTTGCGAACCACGGCACCCTATGGATTATTGACGCAGTGCACTGAGGACGATCCACTCTAGATGACGACCTGCCACCTGGTCTTCTCGCACATGGTCGAGCCGTACAATCCACAGCGGGTCATGAGACAGTTCGGCCTGTACCAGCAGGTGCCACCACCGGCGGGACGACCACCCACAGCGAAGGCCCACCGGTATGTCATTTTGTGGATATCATTTCAGCTGTATGTCTGCCTTACATTTTCTGACATTAATATGCACTTGCAGGCAAACGAGGAAAGGGCGCAAGAGCGACGATCGAGGCGAATACGCGGCCGTGGGCGGGCGTGGAGCGAGAGGGTGGCAACGGACGTGGTGCACGAGGCACGCGTCTACTCCATCCAGACGTATGCTTCGTATTTGCAGTGGTACATTCCACGCACCAGTGCGCCTATCGGGCGGTAGCCGGGCGTGTAGTGGTCGACATGCAGGAGGACATCGTACTAGCTGGCCCGGACCCTCACCGGGCGGCACGGCACGACGAGGCGGTAAACCATTATTCATGCAATTTCCGTCAGGCAACACGCTTCGCACTTACTCCGTGTTTTCTTGCAGTACTACCGCATGGATCATTATAAACGCGAGGGTGCTGAAATTCTACGTCGTGGGAACAGCAACACCTTCGATCGTCTCCTAGCCGCCGTGCGTGGCATGACCGACGACGCGAGGGCTGCGATTAGAGCCATGCCTTGTGGTCGTCACAGCGACGTGCATGCACAGCATCGCGGACGCGGAGGGTACCCTCCACCCCTCCGCCTCGGCACCTCCTCGGCACCACCCTCCGCACGCTGTCTCACTCCGGAGCCGTTCGAGCTACGGTCGGTCGGCCCGACCCCTCGGGCCACGGTATGTCATCTCTCTCGTTGTCAATACCTTTCCATGCACTCATTTTTGAGGTATCGACATTAACCTTTCTTCTAGCGGCTACTACGAGGGGCAGCGATGCGATGCAACCATCGTCATCACGGAGGAGGCGCAAGACACGACTTCCTCGCCGGAACGCGGTTTCGACTGCAGACATCGGCCGGACTCCGCGCAGCGAGGGGACGAGTGGTTGGGCTCGTTGACGCACGGCGTTGATCCGGTGCGGGAGCGCGACCCGTGGTTCGCCGATACATATGGAGGGTACACCGTGCAGCACTACAGCTCAGACTGGCCAGGAGGATCCTCCTCAGCACAACAACCTACTCAGGTAACCGTTAACGTAGTTACAACTATTTTCTCTGCGCAAAAAACCAAGGACTAACTCACCGAGCACCATTCACGCGGGAGGAGCACGGTGGCTAGGACGAGATGCTGAGGCCTGAGCCGGACCCCCACGCTGACATCACCGCAGCTTCGCCTCCCAGGCAGCACCCGTACTACGGCCTGCGAGACATGCGCCACTCCCCGGACAGATTCACCTTCCCTGAGGATCAACTACGCCGTCCGGGCAGGCGACACGACAATGCACCCTAGCTAATGTCATGGCGGTGAAGAACGAGTTATGTAATGTCATTGTACACAAAATATTCTCCGAAATTTTCAGTACAAACGACATGTGTACCTCCCCGACTTTAATTTCTTGAACTGCACGGACATAACGCATAATCTTTGCCGCGTCTGACCTCGTCCCGTTGCGTCGCGGACGCGAATTTTATTCAACCCAATTGCAATATACCCGTAGCTATATATATTGATGTTTTGGCTACGATTCCACTCACTCTTCACTTCCTCTTCTCCTTTCTTGCAATCTTGGTTTGCCATCGTTTGCCTATACACATGGATGTCTACGGCCTCGTCAAACTTCCTACTGAATAGGCAAATAGAAACACTACGACAGCACTTGATTTGTCCTCGTTGCACGGATCCGGTTAATGTCTTCACCTCCCAAACGGCAACCAATCCATCCCGAGTGTTCATAAAGTGTTCAAATCTTACGGTAACTTCACTCTTAAGCTTAAGAATTTCTTTGTATACAGATTTTTTTTCACTTGCAGTTGTAATTCTTTCTACAGAACAGAACATGTCGGTTCTGGCTGTGGGCTGATGAAGCAGTGCCAGAGGTCCGAGACATTGCAATACAAATTGCAGCCTTGCAAGAGGACACCCGTCGTGTGGCTGCATTTCGTCAAGTGTCTCGACCATCGGATGAACCGATGGAAAATACATATAATGTTCTTAAAAGACTGGACGAAAAGATGGACAGGGTTGAGAAATCTCTTCATAAATTAGTTAATATAGCTGGTTTTGTTGTTTTGCTTCTATTATTTCTTGTTCTCGCCAAGTAGATTGTAATATCTACTCTTTATCTATGCATCCCTGCACTACGTGATGCAAGACTTTGGGACGTTGTTGTACGACGTGATTATGTATGCATACGTCTAATTCTGGTATGAATACTTCGTATGCGCATTAATGACCGCACTCTGCAAAGCAGGACACGACAACACCCTGCCTCGCCAACTTTCCAGGCCGGAATGACCGCACTCTGCAAAGCAGGAAGCGACAACACCCTTCCTCGCCCGACTTTCCGGTAGGAATGACCGCGACTCTGCAGCAGGACGCGACAACACCCTGCCTCGCTAGCTTTCCGGCCGGAATGACCGCACTGCAGCAGCGAAGCGACAACACCGCCTCGCCGCTTTCCAGTCGGAATGACCGCGACTCGCAGCAGACGCGACAACACCGCCTCGCCGACTTTCGGTAGGAATGACCGCACTCGCAGCGGGGACGCGACAACACCTCGCCTCGCCCGACTTTCCGGCCGGAATGGCGCGTACTCTGCGCGGCAGACGCGACAACACCCTGCCTCGTCAGCTTTCCGGCCGAAATGACCGCACTCTGCAAAGCAGGACGCGACAACACCCTGCCGGCCACTCACGTCAATTTAACCACATGAAGCCAACCATGTGGCCTATAAAACGAGGTGAAAGACATGTACTACACATCCAAACCCAACCCCGCAGCTACACCAGAGCTTGCTTCGCCACGCTAGGATGGACAAGAGGCAGAAGCAATGGGACGAGTTCCGCGAGTTAGCTCGGGCTTCTACGCAAATTTGAACAAGCTAGAATCTTGCGGCTCGGGACCGCAAGAAGCGTGCGGGATGGAAGCTCTTCGCAATGAAGCCCCGTAGCGACAACCCCGCCGAGCGTCCCAACCGAGCATTCGCCGCAACACCCGCCAGAGGGGGAGACGCCGCCCCTCTGTTGGTGCAGGGACACATGCAAGTTCTTCAAATCCAAGCACCGACTCAGCCTCGGCATGCGCTACTGGGGTTGTCCCAACTACTCCTCTGACTATCCCGACCGTCGTTGGGATACGAGAACCTATCGGCAGCCGGTAAGGAGTACTTACAGTAAGTTCACGTACCTACTCTTTTTAGAATACGCACTTACAGTCTCTCCCGTCTACCCGTAGTCCCCGGAGCCTCTGTGTGGCTTCCGCCAGTGGATCGACCGAGAGATCCACCCACACGACTAGTGGCAGCTCGACTTCGCGGAGTGGAATACCGAAAGGGGACGCGAGATCTGGGAGGAGGATCGTCGAAATGAAGAGCGCAACGAGCGTATCCGCCGGGAGACGCAGGCCCATCTCGAGGCGTGCAGGCGCAGGGAGCGCGAGGCACGCGAGCGGGAGCGTGAAAAAAAGCGGGAAATGACGGTTGAGGCCAGGGCGGTCGGCGAGGAGTACAACGCCCACCTCGGGAGGAAGGGCAAATGGCCCGGTCCCACGATGAGGTCGGGCGATCAGTAGTAGTCCCCCTTCTACTAGCCATGTTTTTTACTATCTCCTAAAGGCATGCGTACTTACATGGCCCGGAGGGTTGTGTCGTAATGTACCGTACTAGTAGCATATGTAACTAAACCAATTAGCCGAATCAACATGCCATGTGACCACATGTAACGTGCTTCTGTCCGCGGAATGAAATACAGTTCTGATTTTGGGCCTCCGCTGAGCCATCAAAATAATACTATATTTCAAATATGCCTCTTCTGCTGGAATTCCATAAATAATTATTAACATCGACATTCATTCTTCTATGTTTTAAGGTATCTTCGTAATCACGACGTTCTCAGCCCCTTTAGTTCAGTTCTTGGCATCATCGAAAATATGATCAAGAATCATAGCGAATAAGAGTACTCATGTGGTAATAAACTTCACACATTTCGAACCACATCAAATAAAGAAACCCTAATTCCCGAAACGTCTCGTCGTAATTTCCAGACCTAGACCATGAATTTGTCGAGATAATCTCGGAGCATATTAAATAACATAAAATTTACACAATCAAGTCCTTTGTATAGGGAGTATGACAAAAAAATTCTCATAATATTCGGACCTCAGTTTCTATATTAGAAAATTCATACAAATATTTGACTTCAAATAATTATGCAGAGAAAAAAAATTTGATAAAAATTCGACAAAATTACAAAACCAAGCACACTATGCCAGGAGGCTCCATAAAAAATTCATAAATTTTTGAGCTCATTTAATACATTTAAAAATTTCTCAAACAAAATATTATTACATTTTTTAATTAAAAAAATGAGACCACTCGCTTCCGTCCGGACGGCAGGCAGTGCTCACGCCATGGGGACGGCGGCAGTCGCTTCTTCGCCGACCCCGACGGCAGCAGTGGTGGTGTGGTGAGCCAATCCGGAAAATCGCGCTAATGGGGCCAAGCGGGAATTTTTCGCGTCATACGCCAAAAGTGTCCAAATTTCCCTTCTCCTATGCAAATGACCAAGTGCTCTCCTGAAGTTTTCTCTTTTTGCCCTTTCTTTGCTCTTTTTCCTCTCTTGTTCTTGTTTTTTTTACTCTTTTTTCATTTCTTTACTCTCTCGTGTGGCTTTGTTTGGCAAAAAATCTTCCTACGACGTTTCCTCTCGGCCCGGCCTCGCCTTCCTGTCCGTGTCCCTGCACCTCGTCACCCCACCACGCCTCTCCATGGCGTCGTCGCCTCTGACCCGTGCTCTTACGCCAGCTTGGCCTGCGCCCATGGCGGCTCTTTTCTTCTTCTTCTTTACTGATGTTCTGATGTTGTATATTCTGATGTTACGGCCCGTTGAAAATAATGTTGCATATTGTTCGTTGAAATATTGTATCTGTAGGAAAAAAAGTGTTGCATATATAGAAAAAAAATATTGCATACTATTCACGGTGATGTTACAATTTTTCCCAACAAGTTTTGCTTCAGATGATTTGTTTTGATTTGTGATGTTGCAACTGTTGTCCGAGGATGTTGCAACTGTTGTTCGAGGATGTTGCAACTATTGTCCAGGGATATCGCACGCAATGGCGTACAGAGCTAGCGCTTGGACCGTACGTCCGAGCACTAGTCGCGCCCATAAAAGAAGGAATCCACCCACCGTGTACCGGGAAATCTTTGTTTCCGCACAGTTTCGATGATTTTTATGGGTTATAGATAACACAATGACACTAAAAGTTTAAAGAAATTACCCACCCGTACCAAGGTATAAAAGGTAGCATTTCCCCTCACCCTTAGCGCATTCCCCTCCCCTCCCCGACTCGTGCATACCTCATAGGCGACTAGAGTTTGTGTCGCCGCCGGGTGGCAAGGCTTGCCATCGGTCGTCCATCGCCAGAATCGACCTCCCTTGAAAGCATCTAGGCCCCTAAAAATGTGTTTTGGTAATTAATGATATTATGTGAATATGAGACTAATATGTTTGTTGAAGTGATTACAAGGCATAGTCCTAGATGACAAAGTCAAATCAAGGAGTTGCATGTCAAAGAATGTTAAGAAGATGGAGTTTATCTCAAGGGCAAGGTACAAATAGACTAGGACCCCTTTTGAATTTTACCGGTCTTTGGAGTATGGAGGAAGACCGGATTTTAGTATAAATACCGTACTATTAAGGGGGAGCTTGTCTAGTAGCTTGAAAGCACTTCATTATGCCTTTGGATCAACTTAGGATCATACATGCTCTCTTGGTTTGGTTTTAAAATCAAAATCATCTTTTCAGTACATAATCGGAAGTTCCGGCGTTACAACTGCGGAACTTCCGCTGGGCAGATCTTCCGAAAAATTCGCGGATCGTTTTTTCCAGAGAGTACCCTTTTTAGGGACTTAGCCATTTTTCGTAAGTGTGGTAGTTTCGTCATGATACGAGCGGAAGTTCCGATTATCGGTTGCTCTGAAATTCTTGCGAATCGTTTTTTCCAAAGAGTACCCTTTTTAGGGACTTAGCCATTTTCGCAAGTGCGGTAGTTCCGCCATGATTTGAGCGGATCTTCCGATTATCGGACGAACCGAACTTTAGTTGGCGGAAGTTCCGCACATAAATCCAACGGCTATAATCAGAGCATTTAATGCCACTGTAATGACCGTTGCAGTACACTCGATGCAAGGGCGGAAGTTCCACACATTACATGGCGGAAGTTCCGATTTCCCTGAATTTTTCTGGATTCTTTGTGTAACGGTCATATTTGGTTGTGGGGGGTATAAATGCACCCCCACCAGCTCAAGGTTATGTTGCTGAGCATTCATTCAATACATTTGAGCTTTGAGCACTCCCCTCACTCCTCATTTACTCTCTTTGCACAAATTTGTGAGGTTGTGAACAAAACCGAGAGCATTGAATTATAGTTGATCATTTGGCTCTTGGTTGCCGTCAAGCGAAGGTCAAGGTCTATTCTCTTGGTGCTTGTCAACACCTAGACGGCTTGGCGGAGGTTGAGCGGTGATCTCTTCAAGAAGTTTGTGAAGAGGCCCGACGCCGGTTGTGATTGGTCGGTGTTCACCAACTCCGGAGAGGAGGAAGAACAACCAAGTGATTACGAGGGAAGGCTTAATTTGTGGAGCCGGCTTGATCGAGTCAAGCTTCCTCAACGTGGACTAGTGAAGATCGACAAATCTTCGATACCACGGGAAAAACCTCTTTGTCTCATTGTGGTTATTTCTTGTCTTTACTTATTGCAATTAATTTTGTAGCATATTTCTTGTGATAGATAGCTTTGCTTAGTTCATCTTGCTAAATTGTTTAATTTGATCTAGACTTTTTAGAAACCTTCTATTCACCCCCCTCTAGTCGGTTATCCTTGATCCTACACCCCTGCCCCCTATCTCATCGTCTTCTCCTCCGCCCCATCTTGGACCCATTCACAACATCCTTCTCGTTGAAGTCCAACGCCGACGACCGTGTCAGGTCTACTTGTCGACCTCCCTACCATCCCACAGCCTCGTATGTCCTCGCCGTCGGCCCCAACGACCTCGCTGACCTCCTCCCGTCGGCGCCAACCTCCGCTTCCTCCTCGACGCTGCCCAACGCCTCCAACCGACGTTGCCTCCCTTCATCCTCACCTTCAATCGACTCCAGTCACTCTGCGCCGCCTCCCTCCGCCGAGGTAAACCTTGATATCCCTCAATTCAGATCTTCACTCAGATTATTGGTTTGGTCATAGAGCTTACAAAATTTTATAAGCTTCACTCAGATTATTGGTTTGATTATGGAGCTTACAAAATTTTATAAGTTCAATTTTAGGGTAGTTTCAATTGTATATTTTTGTTGTCAACTATTACAGCCCAATATATCATAAAGTGTTCCTGATGTTAAGGACACAGACAACAAGTGTCATTCTAATGATCTATTGGCAAGATTCAGAGTAGGTTAGAACAATATATTCGCCCAGGTCCATCAACGGCTGCAGTCGCTCACATGGTTCCCCATATCCTGCTGACTTCAGTGAGCTCTGTTATGAATGGGTTTAATGTATTGCAAAGGCGGTGGATGTAGGAACTGGGTAGGGGAGAGAGAAAAGAAAAGAGAAATCCTAACTCTAACATGTCTGATATCATGTTATGAATGGGCTTCATGTATTGCAAAGAGCCCAATATATACAGATATATATAAGTAGCAAATATGCATAAAACACCCTAAACAAGGGGAGAATAACACAACTCTCTCTCTCTCTCTCTCTCTCTATATATATATATATATATATATATAACACAAGCTCCACACACTGTCACGCAGTTGATAACCTAGGTGAAATTTCTCCTGTTGTGATGTTTTTCTGAAATTTCAATAGGTGGTGTTGATGTTTGGCCATTTCAGAATGATAGCTGAGAAAGAAATTAGGATGATTCAACTTGGTCTTGCGGTTCTCCTTCAAATAATTCATCAAGGTGA
This sequence comes from Hsuehochloa calcarea, assembly GCA_036346395.1. NCBI lineage: Eukaryota > Viridiplantae > Streptophyta > Magnoliopsida > Poales > Poaceae > Hsuehochloa > Hsuehochloa calcarea. The sequence goes on along the minus strand of CM070604.1, from coordinate 50,495,859 downwards.
TATAATCTTTTCCTTTGTAAGACAAGCTTTCGGCTTCAGCAAATATAAAGACAAGCCATAGTGTTGCTTTGCATAAATATTCTCCTAGGTGCTTCTTCCATAGGTAAAAGTGCATCTGTAGATGTAGAGTTTTATTCATGAAACTTGCTTTGCTTATGCCTACTAAGAAAGAAAGAAAATGTTTTGCTTCTTTTCTACCATTCATTGCCATCGTACATTTATTCTGAAACAGGTACACGTTTATTTCTATTGCGAGGGAAAAATAGCTAGAATGTTACATGCACATGTTAAAGTGGAATTCTTACACATCTCTATAGTGTATTATACAATGAAACTCAGACTAAAGCTATTCTCCACGGTAAACTGCTACGTCACCCAATTAATTTCTTTACATGATTTCTTAGTTTCCCTACAATGTCTGTTACAGTAGTATCTTGCACCTTCTCATAAGCCATGTGGCCAACAACCATACCTCGATGATCTTTCATAGAGTCATGGCCTGTGATAGAGTGATACCTTCTGAGAGGCACAGGCCAACCAAATTTTCATAATTTGTAGTAAACAATCGTTGATCATATGTATGACACCACAAATATTATAATTTTCCTGTTCAGAAAAAAACTTGCGCATTTAGGATATGTTGTTGGTCATGGATGTTTTTGTTTACCTCCTGAAGTGCATTTAAATGTTTAGCGATTATTTTCTGCTCGATGTTTCTAACAATGTATATGTTCCTGTTTTGCTGGGTTTTGTTCTATACTGAAAAACTATTTAATTCTAGAAAACTATTTAATTCATATACAATCCAATGGCCCGGTATTGTTTACTTATACTATGTATACCATGTTTTCAATATATTAGTTCTAAGTTGATGCCAAATGTTCTGTCAGTCGGTTCATGCTGAATCTATAGATTGCAAGGTATCAGCTAATCAGACTGTCTACAATGCATTTTTAGAAGGAACAAGCTAAATTTTCTTTGGTATAAATAGATGGTATTTCATGTGAAGTCTGCCATTTTATTGCACATCTATTTGTAGTTATGTTAATTAATGTTTATTCCCTCCTTTCATTTTACATCCACATAAAGGAAATCGGAGATGGATACAAACCACTTTCAATTACGACAACCCCAGCCCTGAAGCACAAAAACTGAAGATTGCTTGCAATGTGCAATCGCGTCTGAAGTTCTCAGCACCCTTTCTGTCATATTCTCTATGTTTGAACCGTCAAATATTCCAATCATGGGAATAGTGTTGGTTTGGATCTCTTTTCCTTTGATTGCTTTGGATCTGGGGTTCTTGTTTCGGGTTTGAGAGAACCGAGAGAGAGAGAGAGAGTTACCATCCGATGTAGATGAAGACGGGTTGGCCATCGCGGATCGCGTGTAGTAGAGGCGGCGGTGGTCAATCCCGAGCGGAGATGAGGCCGACGGTAGTCGGTAGAGGCGGCGGTGTTCTTCCCGTGTAGTAGATGCAGCGGTGGTCGGTGAAGGCGGCGGCGTTCTTCCCGTCGCTTCAGCGCCCCCTCTCAGATCAGATTAGGGTTATGTCGGTTAGGGTTTTGGTGGCGGCACGGTGAACCTTGGTTACCGTGCCGCCCCGGCTCCCACCTCCTTTTATTTGGCGTGGCGGCGACAGGCCCGCCACCTAATCAATGGCGCCCGATCGTAGCGCGATCGAGGGGATTGGGCATTTGGCCGTTGGGCCAAATGCCCGAGATCAACTCTAACAAATAGCAGCCGAGCATAACGATTTGGTTGCTATTCTTACGTGAGACTTTGGTAAAAAATGATTTATCTCATGTTTTGGTTGGTTGGTCTCCCTTGAAACAAAAAAGTTTGGTTGGTTGCAAATTTTCATGCTTGAGCCCGAGGGCCTTGCATAGTACAGCTTGTGATATATGGAAAAGGATTGACTTGTTATGAGATTAGATGGTGAATTTACCCCTAGTAAATCAGTATCAAGTAAGCTTTTGGTTTCATGATTGGCGCTGCGATTGTTGTATGAAATAAAACATTTTAACTCTTGTAATTGTCGAGGTCTTCTACAATACGCCACCTTACTTTCATGTTGGCCCAAACCAAAGAAGACTCATGCTGGAGGCAAACAATCACATACTGGAACTCAAAGCTCACAATGGATACAAGACACACACACGCGAGGCTCTGGATATCTCGTACGCAGGAAGCGAATAGAAGAAAGATTTGGTGCTGCACAAACTGCTGCGATGTTTTCTGATTTTCTTCTTCTTTCACTATTGATTATCAAACACATCTGATTGCACGTCCTTTTAAAGACTACCTAGTAAACTTACTAACCAAGCTAAAAACTAAACATAGAAAGCCTAACAAAAGAAATAAACTAATTTGATCTGATGTTGATTGCATCAGGATAGTAATGCCCTATTACTTGGCAAGTCTAGATTAATTTCCAACAATCTCCCCTAATCCAAACTTGCCTTCTCCTAGTTCAAGACTTTATAGCAGTGGCGGTTCATCGTCGGCATCCGCCTCAATGAGATGTGCATGCTTCTCGTTCTTCTTGCGGCATTCGGAAGCAAAATGCATATAGTTGTTGCAGTTATAGTATCTTACTTTAACCTTATTGAATTTACAATTCCCACGGCTTCAGCCACCATTGCTGTCAAAGCCATCAGGCTCGCCATCTCTATTTTTCACCGATTGGGTCTCCCACTCGGCGCGTTAGGAGAAGATGTCCATCGTCGTTGTTGCCACTCATACAACGTAGACGCTCCTCATACGCCTTGAGACCGTCGATCGCTTCTTCCATCAACATTGTCTTCACCTCCCCAAATTGCTCAATGGTTGAGACAATCTGCAGTACTTGCTCGGGACGGTGCATAAAAGCTTCTTCACGATGTAGATCTCCTCCATCTTATCTCCAAGACAGCGAATTTGGTTGACGAGAGTCGTCAATCTTATGGCGAAGTCATCTACCGACTCTGTTTCTGTCGGGACCGGATTTCTGAATCCGAACCCTCTGTGTATTTCTGCACCAGTCCCATGATCAGTAGTTAGTACACACAGTGGGAACTTCATTGATAAAAAGTTTGAATCACAAAACAACATTAATAAACAATTGAATACCGGCCTTATGGTCACTTATTACAAAAGAGGTCAAAAGACCTTGAGTCTTACAACAACGAAAATAACAAATGATAAACTACGAGTGCTGACCCATCAAATTGCCCACTGGCATTCAACTGAGGAGCGCAACCTAGTACTCCGGGTGTCCTTCATCAAAGCCATGGACGAAGTAGTCGTAGTCGTCCTCGGCATCATTGAAGGCTTCTGAGATTTGTTAAGTATAGCATGTGAGTATATAAAGTACTCCGTGAGTCTTGGGAAATGATGCACATGTGTAGCTTTAACAATTGGGCATACATGATTCATTTGCACAAAGCAATATTTTAAGTTTAAACATCTTTTATAAAGCTCATTTGACAAAAATGATTAAATAGTTAAAGTAATTTAAATCAAACTCTAATGTAGTTTCCAACTACCATGCACTAGTAAAAAGGCTCTAACCGCTAAGTTTTCAAGAATTGAGCTCTAGCTGCTCAACTAGCTCTAACTGCCATAACAAACAATCCAAGGGTTCCAACTACTCCCGGATTCCCAAAATATTTATATTAAAACTAAAACTGAAATCTATCATGTATATACGCACCTTGTCCTCCCTTTGAACGTGGGCATGGCTATTCGAATAGTTTTTAACACTCTGCAGAGGTTGTACAGTTTGACCCACATGAGACAATCAGCTTATACTGTTCGCTCACACACTTTCGATGGTGTGCGACTAAGCGATTATCATAGAGCTTTTACAATACTTTACCTAACATTAGCCCGCCCGATGAGCTTAACCCCATGCCATGGACGTCATTTACCATCGACCTGGAGCTCACCGTTGTGGGGGATAACCTGCCCGGACTTGGACATCTATTACCAACGCCGGTGCAAGCTCCGACAGATATGGACGTCAATTACAATCGTCTGCACTATCCAGGTAACTCCTACCATCTACAGCCTACGGGTGTAATGCTAGAACATAGTAAATTATTAAGCCAATTCCTTCACATTTAGGACATGCGGTTGCACGGTAATGCTTGGTTTGAATAAACACAAGAGTCGGTCTTTAATCGACCAGGTTGAGACAAACCAAACTCAACCCACTCACCCTAGTCTAAAATATTTTCTAGTATTTTTATTTTATTTCCAAATATTGTCATTAATGTCAATTATTTTCCAAAATTTAAAGTGTAACAAGTATTAAAGGTTTTTCGCCCCCAAAAGTTAAACAGGACCATACAACACGTCTAAACAATTCTACCGTATCAAACTATTCTGCAAAACTGTATTTAATAATGCGGAATTTCCTACTCTAGTATTACAAAGGTGCAGGATATCAAATATCAATGATGATAATAACGAACTTTAGGTTTTTAAATAACAACCTATAATTTAAACTTATCATTTAAATAAAATAGCAATGCTCATACGGGGTGCCCGATCTTCTCGACATAGGATCGAAGATAACTTGCACATTTGACTTGATAAATCGTAGTTGCTAACCTGATGCCAATGCATGAACTTGCAATTATTTAATTCATCTAATCTCACGTGTGCTCCACCCGACCACCAAGTGGAGTTTTACCGATCCCTCAATTGCCAATGAAAAGACAGAACAGTCTTTGGAAGAAAACACCATATTCCCCTTCAAGTCGTTGGCCTTCACCAAACTTCTTGGAAGAACCAAGCGTTGATGCAAAAAGCAATCAAAATCTTTAATCGTGGTCTGAGGTTACAATGGGGGTCTACCCCTCAATATATAGTGCCCTTCTCCACCTCATGGCTGGCCAAGAGGCACTACACCTACTCTATTTTGCATTTAGGAGTCCTACCCCAATTCATACAAAATCTAAAACAAAAAAGGAAACTTTGGTTTTACAACTGTCACATTGTTTTGGCCATATCTTTTGATACATGATGAATTTCTAACTGAGAGAGGATCCATTGGAACGGCCTTTAAGTTATATTTTCAACAAGCATAAGAACATCCAAATCGGACTCCGTTTGTGAAAGTTATGATCGTTTTACTCCGGACTGTCCTGCTGATTCCGAATTCGAAATTGATGCTGATTCCGAATCCAAAATTGATGCTGATTCCGAATCCAAATTGAAACCAAACATTCCTAACTTCAATTTCATTAATCGAAACGACTTGAATTCGTGTGAAACTTGAGAAAGAGACTCTTGTAAACCTTTGAAAAGTCATGACATTGCTGGATATCCTCCCAAGATGTCGTACAAGCCACGAAATCATCAACTTTATCAACTCTAGCGCGTCGGTCGGTCTGAATGTGCAGTATGTACTCGAATAGCCATAACTTGTTATAGAAAGCTCCAAATCACATGCCGTTTGATCCATTGGAAAGTAGACTTGATAATCTTTCCAAATATATATATTGTTTATATGCTAGATACTTCCGAATTTCCGCGAAGATCATTGTGAACTTCAAGATCAGTGCGGCGCCATCTATTGTTCGTCTCATGCGCCCCTACCACCCATGGGTTGCATGCCATTTTTTGTAAGTAAAACACCCTGAGAAGCATCGTGTTCTTTGTCTTCCAATAAACCTTCTGCTTGAAACCTGACAACAAGCGATAACCTGATATTAGGCAGTATAATATTCTCTACTAATTTAAAAGGAAATTCAGGGAACAGATTCACCTATTGGATAAAATTCTCTTGTTTTTCAACTCTTTTAGTAAGCTCATGTTGTTCTGATATACTTGATGAATTGAAAGCACTATACGGAACAATATAGCTAAGGATGTCCGCATCATCCTCCCTTTCTTCAAAAAAAGCCGCTATCGGCTTTTGATAGCCTGAAAATGTGCTAGACAAAGAAACAACGTATATGCATGGTATGTGTATGAATCAATTATTGTGTTTTTCTTATTGTTTTGCCCAATCGATAGCACGAAATCACATTTCAAATTGCACAACTGACTCTTATGATCAAATTTCACCTTCCCAACATCAAAATCAAGTAAAGTGGGTGAAAAGCAATTGATACTATTCCATGCTTCAACCGCGCTACTCAGATTAGTTATACATTTAAGAGATAAACAAGTTGGTATCATGTTGCGTTCTAAACAATAGACACTTGTATTTAAACCCATCTTAAATAGACCATGATATTGCTCAATAGATGGTTTGCGCAAAACATGTAATTTTAAATCAACAAGATTATCATAGGTAATGCATATTCGATAAACTTGAAACATGTTGTCTACACAAAAATATCCGATCAAATTGAATTTATATGTGTGTATGTAGCTATTTACTAGTGATCTTAAGTGTGAAATTTCAAGAACCTTCTTAATAACACTAACTAGCTCTTTAGGTTTATCGAATATGATATAACACAAAGAATCATTAAGGGATATTATAGTAAGAACTTCTGTATGAGTAATCAATACCATATTATGCAAATTAAGCATATCAAATTTAGAACTTGGAATCATCAATGGAATAATAGAGTTCTCAGTTTTACACACCTTGTCTTGATGATCTATCGATTTAGTACAAATAGTATTACCTTGATCGTCCTCCTCAGTTGATGAGGTGCCGCAGGCATCGTAATGTCATCATGTAACCACGGGGTAGCAGGCATTCCCTCTCCAACTATAGTTATCTCTTCATCATTCTCTTCCAATGGTGAGGGCTCTTGAATGTCCAACTCCTTATTTGCTTGGTCCACCTGCACAATGTGGGATACAACACTAGAAATAGAGAGTAAGTTGTTAGGTTCAAAAATAATCTTACTTGTTCTATCATCTCTCTCTCTTTTCTTTTGGTGTATCTCTCATACTCTCAACTGGGATGCTCTCAACCTCGCATATGGTGGAATCACACAGCTCACTCTTTTTATCACTCTCACTCAATTAGGCTATGTGGCTCTCATTCTCACATGCGTTTTGATACATCTCATCCTTGTAAGACCATGGGCTAGCAATGGCACAACAACCACCAACCACGGCCACCTCACGTGTTGCAGGTTGTGACGGGGCAGCACTACTCATCACCTCGGTCGAAGAAAAATTCCCATGCTCGATCTTCTTCTCAAGTGACACACTAGTGGATGAATAAGAACTAAAGAGCTGGCGTAGATTTATTTGATATGCTTGCATGTCTTTAAGTCTCTTTTCCGCCTTCATAGTATATTTCACAAGATCTTGCATACTACGAAAATATTCATCTTGAAGTGCAGCAACGATCTAATAATTCAAGCCTGCTTTGAAGTATGTCTTTTCTTGATATGCACTAGTGATATTAGCACGGCGCATTGCATGATTCAACTCAATATAGTAATCTTGGACAACTTTGCATACTTGTGTAATGCTCTCCACATGACTTAGTAGTTCCCACACATAATAGGATGGAACAAATTCTCTTCTCATGATCCTTTTTAAATAGACCCAAGATGTAATGAATCGTTGTCCACTTAGTTGTTGCCACCAACTAGAGGCATAGTCCGTAAAAAATATAGTGGCCACTCTCACTTCCTTGGCTTCTGATTCGAACTTCTGGGATTCAAACTCGAACTCCATGTTTTGTACCCACTCAAGATACTCCTCTGGATCATTACTACCATAAAAGCGAAAATAAGTATACTCGTGATCTGCCATTGTTAGTAGCAAAGCAAAGAATATGTATGTAAGTGTATGTGTATCTCTCAAACTCACTTGTCTTACCAAATTACATTATTACCTTTCCGAAGTGAATTGAGGTGACAAGCTCACACTTGATATTACAGTTTAAAACAACGTGAGAAATGAGCGAATTTCAAGAGTGAGTCAAAGCATGACAACGGATGTTATGTGGAGCTTGGTATGGATACATACTTAATTTGAAAATTCAAGGTATTGTAAAGCTAAGTAATTATCCAAACTAGAATTCAATGCCTAGTTGCCGATCACAAAGATATAAGTGAAAAACAAAGTAACTCACACGAAGATATTGGAACTTAATGCAATCAAGGAATGAGCTATGTAAGATATAAGCGAAGAACAAAATAACTCGTATTGCACAAGTTAAAGAAAGACACTAGCTAGTTGCAAATAATGAAACTAGGGCACAAGATTGCACAAAATATTGATATTCTAACAAATGAATCAAGAATGAGTGGTTTTTTTTTGCTCAAGTTTATGGTTCGGCCTTGCACTTTCTTTTTCCTTTTCTCCTTTTCCTTTTCTCTTTTCTTTTTCTCTTCTTCTTTTTTTCTCTTCTCTTTTTCCTTCCTTTTTTTTGAACTATGGCCAAAATTCTTGTTCTACCAAAATGAGCAAAAATTTTCCTACCTTTTGATCCTTGAACAATTGCAAGAACACAAATATTAATATGCAACCCTAAGCAACGATTTAGATAGTCTTAGATAGGTTCAAAGTATTCACAAAAGGATTGAAAGGTTCACAAAGGATAAATTGGTGTCTCACTTCTTTTGTGTTTTTTTATAAACACGACTAAAAAAATTAAACTAGGCTCAAATAAAAATCAACGCAAAAGAATTCAATATCAGCAAACTAAACTTGATTCTAATGGACAAAAACTTATCAAAACTCACTAGAATAACAAATTAAATACTACGGTTGAAAGAATTTTTTTGTATGGCCTTTTCGTGTATAGGGAAAAAAATTAGATAACTGGATAAAGATCCTACCGAGTCAACGGAGCTCTGATACCAAGATGATACGGGGTACCCGATCTTCTCGACGTAGGATCGAATATAACTTGCACGCTTGACTTGACAAATCGTAGTTGCTAATCCGATGCCAATGCATGAACTTGCAACTCTTTAATTCATCTAAACTCACGTGTACTCCACCCGACCACCAAGTGGAGTTTTACCGATCCCTCAATTCTCAATGGAAAGATAGAACGGTCTTTGGAAGAAAGCGCCATATTCCCCTTCAAGTCGTTGGCCTTCACCAAACTTCTTGGAAGAATCAAGCGTTGATGCAAAAAACAATCAAAATCTTTAATCGTGGTCTGAGGTTACAGACTCTTGTATTTGTGTGAAACTTGAGAAAGAGACTCTTGTAAACCTTTGGAAAGTCATGGCATAGCTAGATATCCTCCAAGATATCGTACAACCCACGAAATCATCAACTTTGTCAACTCTCGCGCGTCGGTCGATCTGAATGTGCAACATGTACTCGAATAGCCATAACTTGTTATAGAAAGCTCCAAATCACATGTCGTTTGATCCATTGGAAAATAGACTTGATAAGATTTCCAAATATATATATTGTTTATTCTAGATCCTTCCGAGTTTCTGCGAAGATCATCGTGAACTTCAATATCAGTGTGGCACCATCTATTGTTCATCTCATGCGCCCCTACGTCCCATGGTTTGCATGCCTTTTTTGTAAGAAGCAAAACGCCCTAAGAAGCATCGTGTTCTTTGTCTTTCAATAAACCTTCGGCTTGAAACCTGACAACAAGCGATAACCCGATATTAGGCAGTATAATATTCTCTACTAATTTAAAAGGAAATTCAGGGAACATATTCACCTATTGGATAAGCTTCTCATATTTTTGAACTCTTTTAGTAAGATCATGTTGTTCGAGGTACTTGATGAATTGAAAACACTATACGGAACAACATAGCTAAGGATGTTCGCATCAAATGCATAACTTTAAAACTGAAAACATAATTTACAAATTATAGGTTCAAAGTGGTCAAAGGATACTCGCCTTCAATGACGTTGGAGGGAAGCACTTCCTGTTGTTCCAAACTCGCGTCGGCGACGTCAGACTCTACACGCGAATTGGACAAAATAAAAAGCAAAAATTAAATAAAACTAAAAATTATAAAATAAATACTAGAAATTAGAGAATGAATCTAGATGAATTTAGGAGAAAGAATTGATGGATTTGGAGTTTGTATGAGAGAGAACAAATTTCTGGAAAAATCAATTATCATAAAAAATGAACACATACAAAGCTTCTGGACATGACTAGATAAATAACTAATGTTTCTGGAATTGCAATTCATGTCAAACAGGGAGCACAGAGCCATGGCGATGGCGGCTTGCATGGGACGGCGGTGCTCGGGCGTCGGTGTCGGCGAGGGAAGGTGAGCACGGGCACAGGCACGGCATGGGATCGCGATGGCATGGTCGGTTCAGCTCGGGAGTGGCCGAGGAGGTGTAGCCATGGTTGCCATGGTCGGCGACGAAGAGCTTGCGGTGGCGGGGCTTCTCAGCAACGAAGAAGATGAAACGAGGTGGGGGATTTGAAGAGTGATACCGGAAACACGTTATAACGCGGTCACCTTAGTCGGCGGATCACCGGAGAGGAAGAACAACACGAAGGCGATGTCGCCGGACTTCGGGAAGACATCGGGTGGCGTCGCTTGTTCCGGGCAAACAAAAGAGAATTAGGGGGTAAGGTTTGAGGTGAATCGAAGAGGAGAGATGGGAACACATGATGCTCACTTTATAATGCGAAGGGGACGCTTGAGTTGATGAAAAACAACCGGGGAATAATGCTTCAATTTTCTGTTTGCAAAAGAAGAACGGGAAGAAATGGCCAAATTTAATGCAATTGTTGGTGGAAACATAAAATTGATGGTTGTATGATGTGGGTAATAAAGACACGGTCATTATGCTTCAAACGGAATTGATTTTGGATGTTTGAGTGGGAGAACGAGGAGAAATGGTAGTAGCGACCATGGGATCTGTTGGAGCTCACCTTGGCTAGGGTTGCACGGTGTGGGCTGCACAAGAGAAAGGGGAGGGGAAGGTGGAGCGGGTGGCCAGGGATGAGGGCAGCACGGCGAGGTACGGCCGGCGGTGAGGTCGGCTGCGGCCGGCAAGGTAGGCTACCATGGAGGCGCGGTGGCCGGCTCGGGAAGAAAAACACGCACATGAAGAAGCTATGGGAGGAAGAAGATGGATAGGAGATATAAAGAATAAATAATATCATAGTAAAATAGAAGATGCAAACAATTGAAAGAGAAAGAATTGTTGTAACACATTGAAGGGCTTTGTGCAGTTAAGCGAGCTTGTTAAGGGAGTAGAATTTGTTTTGGTGACCAAATGTGAATTAGATTTTTTAAATATTTTTAAAAGAAAAAAAAGAGAAGTGAAAAAGATAGATTGGATCGAGAAACTAGAACGAATATTTTTTTGAAGATTTAAATTTGAATTTTCAGAATTGGAATTTGGAATTTAGCTTAGAAATGGAGTTTTGGGATTTGAGTGGGAAATTGGAATTTTGATATTTTCTTCTAGAATTACATATAAAATACAGATAAGATCCAAATAAAATTCAGACATTTTTAATTAATTAATTTAAAATTAAATTTTAGAGAAAGCAAATTTTGGAATGTTACAGTTTCCTTCATGTGCAAACCCTCAAACTCGCTCTTGAGGGTCTACACGCGTGCCTCTTTGATGCGGTCAGTGCTGACATATATCATCTTTCGCGTGTCCCACGCAGCTTTCGTCGTCTTCTTTTCGGCGAGTAGGAGGAGAATCTCCTCCGGGACTCCTTGGAAGATGGCCCCAAGGGCCATCTGATCTTTACGCTCATCAACATCGTCAGCCACCATAGCTTCCCAAACACTTTGGGCATTTATGAACACATTCATCTTGATTGCCCACTCACAGTAGTTGTTGTTGCTCAACATAGAGTATTGAAGAGAGACGTTGCTTTCTCTTCCCGGCACTCTCGACGGACCACCGCCGGCGATGATGGTGCAGCCCGACGGTGACACCGACCTTGTCCTCGGCATGGCTCTGATACCAATTGTTGGTCCAAACCGATGAAGACTCACGCTGGAGGCTAGCAATCACGTAGTGGAACTCAATGCTCACGATGGATACAAGACACACACACGCGAGGCTCTGGAACTCTCGTACGCAGGAAGCGAATAGTAGGAAGATTCAGTGTTGCACAAACTGCTGCAACATTTTCTGATTTTCTTCTTCTTTCTCTATTGCTTATCAAACACATTTGATTACATGTCCTTTTAAAGACTACCTAATTAACTTACTAACCAAGCCAAATACTAAACATGGAAAGTCTAACAAAGGAAACAAACTAATTTGATCTGATGTTGATTGCATCAGGATCCTAACGCCCTATTACTTGGCAAGTCTAGATTAATTTGCAACATTTCATAGAGGTAAGACACAAATTAAATCAAGGTCGTCCAGCAATGAAAAGTTCTCTTAGTCTTATGCACGTGTGATATGCTAAAGTAGGTTATCGGTAATCACATAATGGTATGTTAATTACTCATGTTCTAATAATGTGTCGATTAATCCCGATCAACAATCAAATATTTTCAAAATATTCACCTATGTGGTTTTAAGACATTGTAATGAGTTGAATAATGCACCTAGCGGCTATGATTTATTTGTCTGTAACAAAGCACGAGCATTCAACTAGTAGTACGAAATTTTCGATGTAGCGGCGGACAGTTGGGCTTGGCACTAGTGTTTGGTTACATCGACGAGGGTGGATGGGAGGTTTTAGGTTACCCAAGTTGGTTGTTTGAATGAGTGGATAGGATGATACAAGTTTGTGTTTGGTCGGTGGGATGAAAGTGGATGAGATCATCCAAGTATGTGTTTGGATGGAGGGATGAGATTAGTTGTAATAACCTATGTATAGGATATGGTAAGATTACCCCCTCCACATATTGGTGACCAAAAATTCTAAGTCCCAACTTGTATTAACAACTATTGTAAATAAGAGGTAAAGCAAACACTACTATCTATTATTGGTTGCTCTTCAAGCAATTTGCATTCGGTGATGAAGACCCTGCGGGCCATCCTGAATTGGTGATCATTGGCAAGAAGATTGCACACAAGCTCAAAGGCTCACCTCTCGCTGCCAAGACTGTAAGTGGGATGCTGAACTCCGACATGGGCACAAAGCATTGGAGCACTGTCATGACCAGTGAGTTCTGAGAGCTTGAGCAAGGTGCTGGAGCTTTGAATCCTTACTCATCAGTATGAAAGAAAGAAAAATCCAGAAGCTACAAAGGCAATTTTGCTCATTTTCGTTCATTCATTCAGCGGTACAAAACAAAGGCAATAAGCACCGAGTACAAATACAAGATCCATTCATTTCAGGAGTACAAAAGCCTCACGCATCCAGTTGAACATATAGCATCAGGGCTAGCTACTGATTGGGATCGTGCTAGTTAGCTCCATATATCTTCGACATCAAATATTATTATGTGTGCAAGTTCTGATTCTTCTGATCAGATAAACAACAAATCTTGGGCACTAGTCATACTCATACATTGCCTTCTGCTTGTATACTTCTTCATTGACAACACATGAAGAGAGTTCAGAGAGAGATCTCATCTAAGCCTATCTCATCTCAATGTTTGTATGAATGGCGAACAAGAAATTTCAGAGAGAAATCATAACAGATCTACCATCATCTAGCACCGATCCATCAAACCATCAAGTGATTTTGGGGCTAGCTATCTGTTCCATACCTTCAGATTGGGAAGGAAGGCACACAGTGAGAGATAGAAACAAGCCCATGGGGGAAGTGAGATGCGCGGAGCGGTATGAGTTGGTTCATCCACTCAACCAAACACAAGTATAACCTCAAAAGTTGAATGGGATTATCCCATCCACTCCTCAACCATCCATTAAAACACAAATTAGGATAACTTTGTCGGTGAGCATTCATAAAAAAAACTAGAATAACTTTTTACGCCTAGGTACTTTGTCGCTTCCTTCATATTTAACGGTGGGTCGCGTCGGTTGCAAGCGGATCTCACGTGTTTCAGTTTCAAAATGTATATGGGTTGTTTTTTTCTTCTTGTAAATGTGATCGATGACACTTTTGCTTATGTGTAGTTATTGTCTCTTTTTTAGTTTCAACTTTCAACGCTAGTTTTGCTTCAGTTGCAAGTAGATTCTATGCATTGCAGGTCATAATGTATTTATGTAAATTAAAAGGCCTACTTGGCGGTGAGTAGTTTGTGACAGCTTTTCTTACGTGTAGGTTCTTTGTCGCTTATTTCAATTTCAACATTTGACCGCGTCAGGTACAAGTGGAACCTCCACATTGCAGTTCGAAAAGTATATGAATTGGATTTCTCTTCTCGAATGCAACATAAAATAAAAGTTAGAATCATCCTTTGCCAAATGTAGGATGTTCAGGTTGCCTCTTCAGAGCTAGTTAGCCACAAAGAGTCCAACATGGTAAATCTTTGTCAGAGTTGAAGAACCATCAGAGTGGGAAGCACTGACCGATGAGCTGCATCAACATTGAAATCGCACAGCTTCATGTGTTTATTTTGATTGAGATACCTTTGCTACTCGCCAAAACAAAGTCGAAGGCTTTTTTGTTGCTTCTTCGTCTCTCAGCACTAGATTGTGACGGCTACAACAGATTCAATACATTGCAGTTCAAAACGTATATGGATTTGATTTTTCTTCATGAAACAAACAGAAAGTAAAATTCAGATTAGAACAGTGCAAAGTGTTATAAACCATGACAAAAACAAAGCGACACTTGTACATTGCCACGCGTACGTAGGATCAAACCCTTGTACTGCATTGAGGTTGCCTCCTATAACCACAATATCTCCTAGTACATAACAAGTGAATATGAATCCCAAATCATCGCACATTCCTTATAATCTATACCTATGCTACACACAAAACAACTTTGCAAATATTTCCAATTGCCTTACATGCTTCGCGTACCGCGCCTGCCCCCTCCCACCCCGACTCCGACCGTGCCCTCGTGCCGTCTCCCTCCTCCGACTCCAATCGGCCAGCGCGCCTCCGCCCGCCTCCTCCGATCAACCCGTGCGTCACCTCCCTCCTCCGACGAGCTCGCCGACCACCCCTCCTCCGACGAGCTCGCCGACCACCCTCCTCCGGGGCCCAGCTGTCAAGACAATGGCTGGCCGGCCAGCCACCCCCTCCTTCGACCTCGCCCAGCCGCCAACGCCTCCTCCCGACTACAACCACACCTCTGCCCGACTACGGCTCCGCGTGCAGCGTCCACCCAACTGCTACGTGCATCGTACACTCGTGTATAACGAACGTCATACACTCG
Source organism: Hsuehochloa calcarea (assembly GCA_036346395.1). NCBI lineage: Eukaryota > Viridiplantae > Streptophyta > Magnoliopsida > Poales > Poaceae > Hsuehochloa > Hsuehochloa calcarea. The sequence continues at coordinate 50,480,726 of CM070604.1, read as the reverse complement.
TGTATAACGATAAAAACATCGCGTGTATAGCATTAATATTTTCTAGAGCAGAGCTACTGGAAAATGTTTGACGCCTCTCCGGCTTTCCGTGTCTTGAACACATGAATTCTAGAGAAACCTTTGAGATTGTTATGGTGATTAAACATCCAAATTATGGTGAGAACGTTGTGTGCTTGTGTCCCGAACGGGCTTAATGGCAGAGGAACGGACTCTGGGTAAAGAGCTGGAGTACTACTTCCAAAGATTCCCCCCCCCTTTCGGCATCGCCCTAAGTATTCTTCATTCATAAATAGAATACAAATGCTATCACAATCGACTGGACAGTAAATATCATGACCTCATCACCCAAAAAAGAGCAGTCGACAACATGGTTTCACTTGAGTACCTAGCCAAGCGTATTTAAAAAAAAAACATAATATTCAGGCTTACCAAACCATCTGCTTAAAATAGCAATGGCAAAAATCATCCTATCGCAAGGAAAACGACTTTTAACTGTTAGTGTATACGTTTAGTCAACTGTTAGTGTACACGTTTAGTCATTCTCTGCCATCGGCATCAAAGAAAGACATTCACTACAGCTAGTCAGTCATTTTCAAAGACAGCTTTACAGGTAAAACATAATACAAAACATAACAAAATATACATAAGACTAGCAATCTCTGTCCCAAGATCATGTTCCCGATGCCTCCACATGCATAAAACATTTTGACATGTGTAACAGAGTAAGAAGAAATAAGTAGTCCACACAAAAAATTAACTTCCGACGTATGGTTTTTGGTTCCGAAGTATGATCTTTTCAGTGGGAATAATGTCAGGAGATATCTGCATCAGACCGTGAAAAGACAGGTACAGAGGTTGACATTTCAACATGGTGTTGTGCGCACCTAAAATCTTAGCATAACAAGTTTGGGGAGTACTCCATCACAATTTGTCAGTTCATATTAGAGAGAATCTGCCTAGATAATATTAATTTTTATCTTCCTAGGCGGTGTTCCAGGTTTTGAAACGTTTCCAGCCCCTGCTTTTCCTTTCTTATCAGAAGGCTTAAGGATCTGGAATGAACATGTTAAGGAGTCATCAATGCTCATCATAGCACCAGCATTGTCGAACTCGCCACAGTAGTTGGGTGCTGAGAATATGGTTACAAGTTGGCGCATAGCGAAGAATTCATAACCATCCTCCACAACCTGTGCAGAGAATATTCCAGTATAAAGCAGTGATCGGCAAATAAAGACAATTTCTCAAAAATAAGAATTCACAATAGCAGAGATCCACTGAGAAAAGTGCTCTAGATGCTCCAGCTTTATCCTTAAAAACACATTGGAGTGAACAAGGGAAAAATGTGCCGGTCTGTTTAGATTGATGGTTAACGTTCAAATTACATGGATTAGAGCGTATTATACCAGGCAAATTGATTTTACAGTGAGTCCTAACCTGGTTTACGACACATGGCCTGCACACAATAAATGGTTCAAACACTTCACAAGAGTGCTGGCATGATGAATAAAAATAATAACCAGTTGTCTTCGATACCTAACGACAAAGTTACCCTAAATAAGAACATACATGTAGTTCCTTTACCTCAATTACAGATTAGAAAGTTTTTTGCAACAATAAAAAGTATATATTTTGTTATCATGTCAATGTTCTGAAACAATATACTGCTGTACTTCTTTTTCAACAAAATACATGTTCAATATAGACCAAAAGTTATGGCATCTTTAACAAAGGTCATCAAATTACAACCCAAAAAAAAATCAGAACGTCTTACATAAAGGGCTTTTAGTTAAAGGAGAACATTTTTAATTCTAAAATTCAAGAGATGGTTATTAGTCATTTAATCAGGGATTGAACCATTCTTGATACAGCAATTACTTGATGTAGAAACATACAAACATCATTAATTGAGATGTCACATGAAAACATGCACTGAGTTAAATGATGAACAAATTCACATATGAAACAACTGTTGTTACTTGCTAGAAAAATGTACTTCCAAGATCAGTATGAGTACCTGGTGAGCTCTGCAGATCAGATCCAAGTCATGTTTCTGTAGAAACTCAGCAACCTTATCAGCTCCGAAAGTGTAAGACACACCCCTGTCATTTTCACCCCAGCCTTCGATTTCTTTATCAGGGTCTGACCATAGCAGATCACAGAGTAGACCATGGTCCGGAACATCCATGGGGCGGGCAATGTTGCGTATCTGGTCCATGTTCTTTAACTCAGGAGATAAACCACCATGCATGCACAGGATCTTATCATCAATAAGTGCAGCCACCGGGAGGCAGTTAAAACAATCGGTAAAAACTTTCCAGAGACGGACATTAAACCTCCTCTTGCATTCATCAAAGAATCCATAGATTCGATTGATAGAGGCGCACTCATGGTTTCCCCTAAGGAGAAAGAAATTCTCAGGGTACTTTATCTTATATGCAAGGAGAAGGCATATTGTTTCTATACTTTGCTTGCCACGATCAACGTAATCACCTAGAAACAAATAGTTCGCCTCCGGTGGGAAGCCACCATACTCAAATAATCGAAGAAGATCAGAATACTGGCCATGTATATCCCCTGTCAGTTAGTAAAGAGGCAGTTAAATGCTGAGCATGATTTCAAATCATTATATCATGTACATTACAAATTGCCGACAATGACAAGTTTAGACAACATATATGGGATCAATGTTTAGCATCTTAATCTCGAGGGGAAATTATGAACCTATTCACAAGAGAAAAGAAGGGTAATGCAGTTAATATAGCACACTAACAGGGTACACAATGTGGAAACCAATCTTTGCATGGTATTGTCTTCACTGTAAAGTTACCTAACCTTTAGATGACAATATTGTTAGAGTACGCACACGATCACGGTGGATTCTCACACACTCTGAACACAGATGAAACACAGAGAATTGGTGCTGCAACAGCCTAGCGACTGGGTGTTTTCTTCTTCTGTTATTCAACTCAAAAGCTAACAATGCAAGCACTACAAATGACAACACACACGCCACATCGAGTAACAAACTCGATCCACTACTCACGCCATGATCCGCGTGAAGGGGTCCACTAGCTAAATGACTTGACTCGTTAACTCTTTGCTACATGCAGGCTAAACAAATAAATGTACACATGTACACGTTATCACAACTATACGTGCAATGCCATACAAACATGCATACAAAATCAGTTAACCAACTTATTTCTAACATTCACCCCCTTAATCTTGTCAACCACCATCAATGCCACATGCAACGGCTTTCTCTATCACAGATGTTCGCACAACCCCTGGATCACTCACGCTATCTCGTGGACTCAACTCACATAAGAACACACGCTATCACGAGAAAGAGGATGAACACGCACAACTTCTCACTTGGAGGAGATGAACACAGAGAACGAACTCACACACAGAGTTTGGCGTACGGCCGTAACTGCCTAGTCGTGGCTTTTCTCTGTTCGTTGTCGCTTCTCCGCCGGTGACACGACTCAACGGCGACGGAGATCCCCACCCTCGGCATGATCTTGGGCATTCAACAACATAGCTCTTCTTGCTACAATGGCCTCCACGCCATGGGTATCACCTCTTCGCCGCTGGTGATACAACTTGCTAGTGACTCCAACCTCAACCACTGATCCAATTCTCCTCCAAGGTGACGTGACTTGACGGCGACAGAGAATCGGATCTCATCATCCTCGGTTTCACGAGGAAGTACACATGGTTTTCACCGGGCGTCTCGTACAGCCGCACCTCGCCACAGCCTCACTGACCTCGATGCACTCGTACTCTACGCGCCCGGCTCACCTCCTCTTCTGACGCTCTGACGCACTCGGGGAACACACGCTCCTTGTCTCCCCACGGGGCTGCCGACTCATCGGCCTCGAGCTTACACCGGTTGTTCTCATTGGACACGGCATGCAGCCAGCTCCCCACCACGGTCACCGGCACACACGCGCACCTGATCCACCGCTACTCCTTGCATGGAGCCACGTTGGCGCGCCTGCTTGGCGAACCGTTGCTGGGCAGCATCTCCTCGTGTCGAACCTTGCTCTGATACTAATTGTTTACGCAAACGATCATGGTGGATTCTCACACACTCTGAACACGGATGAAACACAGAGAATTGGTGACGCTGCAACAGCCTAGCGTCTGGGTGTTTTCTTCCTCTGTTATTCCAACTCAAAAGCCAACAATGCAAGCAGTACAAATGACAACACACACGCCACGTCGAGTAACAAACTCGATCCACTACTCACACCATGATCCACGTGAAGGGGTCCACTAGCTAAATGACTTGACTTGTTAACTCTTTGCTACATGCAGGCTAAACAAATAAACGTACACATGTACACGGTATCACAACTACACGTGCAGTTCCATACAAACATGCATACAAAATCAGTTAACCAAATTATTTCTAACATTCACCCCCTTAATCTTGTCAACCACCATCAATGCCACACGCAACGCCTTTCTCTATCACAGATGTTGACACAACCCCTGGATCACTCACGCTATCTCGTGGACTCAACTCACACAAGAACACACGCTATCACGAGAAAGAAGATGAACACGCACAACTTCTCACTTGGAGGAGATGAACACATGGAACAAATTCACACACAGAGTTTGGCGCTAGGTGCTAGTCGGGCGGCGGACCGGCGCCTAATTGCCGCCTAGGCGGGGCTAGACGACCGCCTAGGCAGGATAAATCGGCTAGGCGGAGGGAGGGCTGCGCCGCCTAGGCGCTACCTAGGGGAACACTGCCCATTGACAAACCAAACAATCCACAACAGCAATTTCCTAGGACTTAGAATATGTGAATACGTTTCTCACTGGCATATTATCTAATGGGCGAAGAGATAGCTTTTTTTTACCTCTATATAGCATGTACAATGTTTTAACAGGTCATCACCCACTCAGCCCTTAAGTACTAATGGTAAAAGATACATATTCCTACAGAATTTTGAAGAGTTTTAAACACATTCTTTACTAAGACAATAACGCAAGTCTGAAGTTTGACATTCCGAATCAACCTTCAGAAATTCTGCAGCATTCTCCCCGAGACTGAAAGTTCATCACCGCAAAAAAGAGGCGATAAAATGAACAATTAACATCCCAAAGAGAACATTTGGGCAATCTTATGCTGCCCAATTAACATCCCAAAAGAGAACATTTGGGCTATTAACATCCCAAAAGTTCATCCAAGCCAAATGAAGATGCGATAATACAATTACGAATACACCAGAACTTTTCTCCAAAAAGAATAGGCACGTTGAATATCACCTATGCTGTCTTGCAAGTTATGAGTATGACAACTCGTCAACTCCAAATCAAAACACCGAGCATAGCAGCTTTCAACAATAGGGGACGCCTAAACTTAGCAGAAAGCACGCCAAAGATATCCAAACGCGCGGCTCATCCCTCACCCAGGTAACGCACATGAGTCATGACACAACACAGCACAGCCTAAAGAGAACAACGCTTTCTAACACCAGCTGCTAGCAACAAATACATAAGAGGCGAAGGAGGCACGATAATTAGGGTTTCTTGAGGAGCAGGCCTTACCACATATTTTGATGGGGGCCTCGAGCTCCAGCAGGTTGGGCTGGGAGAGGAAGACGTCCTTGGCGGCGGCGCAGAGCCGCCGGATCTCCGCGTCCGAGAGCTGCACGGGGCGCGCCGTACGGCCGCCGCGGGCCTCGAGGAGCCGCCGGATGACGTCGTCGAGCGCCGCCGCGTCCATCGCCCGGGAAGGAGGGGGACACCCTAGCAGCTGCGAGCGAGCCTGCGAGAGCGAAGCGGCTTAAACCCTAGCTGCGCTCTATCCGCCGATCGACGGAAAGCCAACAAGGGAAGGGAGAGGAAAACGTCGAGCGACTCGGCGAGACAATGAAATTTCTGCCGCTTTACGAGTGGTTTGGGGTATTATTGCACCGTGTCCCCGCACGTTGCACCAAAAATAGGGGTTTATTTAGACTTGGGCTTTCTCTGCGGAAAAGGAAATGGATCCCTCTTCGATAAAGGACTCATTGCCGAGAATCTACGGGATGTATGGCATTCCGAAACGATTTACATCGTTCAATTCAAAAGTCGATATCAATAGTTATAATATTTTTTTAATATAATAAAATTATTATAGTAAATATTTTACTGTTAATATGATGACACTATATAATACAGACTATACGCTCGTAAAATATTATTCATACAATTAACTTATTGCAGAGAATCCGGATCCTACCCGGACCGGTTTTGAAAAAGAGCGGTCAAGGAGGTTTCAAAAAGGCTATTCTATTCTGATATTTATGTTCCATAATTGGTAATGTGGAGTAAAATATTCAGGAAGAGTTGATTGAAACAGCCCGATCAAATCTCCATGCAATTTTGAGCGAAGATTCTCGGTAGCTTTATCACTTATGTTTTTTCAGACTCGTCGTAAGCATAACTAGAAAAATTAGCTCAGTACTTTATTCAGATTTGTTCTATAAAACATATTCTCGGTTTGCATGTCTATGGTTCTCTTTCGTGCTCTAGTCTTTAGATTTCACGTACGCGCATAAAAGCTAAAATGTTAGGGTTAGCTAAGATAAATTTGTTTTTTCTAAAAATAATTTTGTAAAACAAAGTATTTTGCAAGAACAAAGAAAAAAAACATGGGCACAAAGAAAGCGTCGGAGGAGATGGATCTCAAGCCTTATCATTCTTACAATACCAAAATATTTGTAAGAAGTCCAACAAACAGGGTATGTTATAATATATGAATGGTGTTTGAAGCATATCTCACCACAGTTTCATGCGCGATTAGGGCAGATAGATGGCGGACTGTTGTGGGCAGCCTGGTTAGGATTTTTTTTTGCTGCTGGCAAAGTTAAGAACATCTCCAATAATTAAAGATAATTTGTCTCTAACATATGTTACATTATCTTTATAGACAATATCTTCAATATATAGTATCTAACACACTCTCTAATATTTATATTTTATAATATTCATTTGAAACGGACCCGCATGTCAACAAGAGTATATTAATATATCATATCTTGTTTCGCGTGCACGACAGTATCTTTAGGAAGAGACGATGTGTGCTCTCTCTCCTCCCCCTCTCTCCTCCGCGTAGGACTTTCCATGATCTCTATTATAGATATCCTAAAAAATATGAGAAGTGAGTGTGAAAGGGCGGTTGGTTGGTTCATATACATATATACAATAATGGCATCAAACGACAGAAATGCTGAAATAGTAGGTTGGTGAATCCAAATTGAAAACGCGCTGACCTATTCTGTAAAGCAACTACCTCTGGTACGAGAACATTTTGGGTACCATCTGCACACTGTACTTTATTGCAGAGCGGGCAATCATGCGTAAGAAGGACCTAACTAATTAGGCTGGGGAACATAAGGGATGTTCACCTTCGTAGAGTTTAACAGTAAGGCCAACAAATAACACAAACAACATGCCCATCCGACTACATATGCAGATGCGAAATACTTGCCATATGTGATGTTCACATTACGAACTGGTTTCATCGTTCCTCTTTCAGGCACCGTTTTCACATGGGAGATGTTGGTTATAAGACCAACGGTATCTTCGGAGAAGCGGCACAACGAGCAAAATTATTACGGCTTACAAATGGTCATACATACTCTGATAGCAAAAATCACACCTACAAGCAAGGGAGGGTATATATATTATGCGCAGTGAAAATCAGGGAGCTACGACGAGCAAAAGTCACCTGAAAGGAACTGCTTGTGTCCGACGCGTGTCCTAGGCACATCGAATGAAGCCAGAGTGCATGCGTAGAGTGGGAAAATCGTCTGCCATAGGTGTGATTTCGCTGATTTTTTTTTTTTTTTGCGTCTGGTAAAGCTAGTCATGATAGGACAGGGACAGTTAACAGCTTGATAGGACGCTTTGGCGTTGACAACCCCAGAAGCATTCGATGTAGTAAACATGATCTTCGTCTAGCGCTGCACTGAACAGGCCTAGATGACGTTCTGGAATTTATAGCAAGGCAATAATAGTGGACCCTCTATTCGGGCATGCTGGCGGCCCGAACTCCCCTCTGGTGTGGAGACCCTCCTTCCCAGCCGGGCAAGCCAGGGGAGAGGAGCCCGTGTGGGAGAGAGCAACGCCGAGAGGAGGCAGCGGGCGTTGGGCCGGCTGTCGGCCTGACCGGGGGCGGCTCCAAGGACCGGGCCGGGCAAGGGGGAGGTGGCGCCAAGAACATGACCGGAAAAAAAAACTCCAGAGAAAAGTAAGTGGGGAGGAGAAATGGAGTGAGGAAGAAGAGAGATGAAGCCCGGTGTTGTTCGGTCTTTGGTTAACGTTTGCAGCGGGGTGAGCAGCAAGCTGGCGAGGCAAGGCAACCAGAGATCTTTAGTTAACGTTTGCGACTCGTTCTACCTATAATTTTGTCTTGGATCCGTCTCTGGCTCGGATGTTATAAATGGTGAACATTCAGTAGTAAGAAATAACGGCGAGGGGAGTGCACCTGTTCATCTAGAAGCACACAATCGAGACGTAGGACCTTTCCAGGTATACTGTCATTAGTATACTACTAGGAGAAACAAGTTACCCTCACACACGTGCGCCAACGGTGAGATATCCTTTTGAAGATTGTATTCCATCTGGTACGTTAAAAATTAGATCGAGGGCGAAGAATACCACGGAACAGTTATAGAAAAGTGTGAATATTACGACAGAACAACATGTGTCGACACGTGTTGGTGAATAGATAAAGTAAATAGACGGTGTGGGCAGCGGCAAAGTAACGATCAAAGGCCAGAGAATGAGCAGCGATATGAGCAGTTGATCTGCAAAACTGTGTACAGAGCTTAGCATCAGGCACCACCACCCACGGGCTCACACGTACGCGAATGAACGACGCATACCTAGGTGCGACGTAGGCCCAAACTGACAAGTCAGGACACGATGTGATGGCACAGCGTCTGGCTGATCAGCCGTCGCTAAGGCGAACAAAACGGCACCACGCGTAAATCAGCCAGAGAAATATTTACTTAGGAGAATGACTCAAAATCTTAGGAATAAAAAAAGAATAGAATAATAGATTGAACACAAATATATGATAAAACTTTTAGCTTCTCTTACTACTTTTAAAAATTATCGTTACAATGGCTAAAGGTCTCCCTTTATATAGTCTACACAGAGGATGAGAAGTCCATCATGGGCTAGGCCTGCCTGGGCACGGTTTAATTTCTTAACACTCTCCCTTGGGCACTCATCTATTGCGTTCATGTCTTGTCAAAACTCCATAAAAACTTAGTATAAAAAATTTAGAGAAATAGTACATAAAACACGTTCTACTATGTTGCACAAATTACCTTATTAAAAACCTTAGCCAATAAACTTCTGGAAAACTCGTCAAGGGAAAAAAGAGTACAATCTGCCCAATTTCATTTAATCATCATGATTTATTCTTTGGGTACTCAATCTTCGTAATCAGGCTTTAATAAAGAGTTCGTGAAGATTCTCTCATTGAATTCTGCACTTATATAAGTTTTATTATTCCAATTTCACATATGCATCTTTCAAAGTTAGACGCTGAAAGTGACTTTGTGAATAATCTGCAAGATTTTCACATGACTTAATATACAATACTTTAATTTTGTCCATCTTTTGTAATTCATAGGCATAGAAGAACTTGGAGTGATATGCTTAGTGATATGACTCTTCGTATAACTTATCTGCACTTGTGCAACATAACCTGCATTATCTTTATAGATAATAGTGAGGTTTATGCGATATTCAATTCACACGACTGCTAGATGTGGTGAATCATCCGTCGAAGCCAATAATATTCTCGTGAGGCCTCGTACAGTGCTATGATTTCTAAGTTGTTCGTCAAAGTAGATACAAGACTTTGCTTAGACAAATTTTATGAAATTGTAGTTTCACCACATAGGAATACATAGCCTGTTTGCGACTTGACTGTATGTGGGTCTGACAGGTACCCGCATCTGCATAGTCAGTCATAGTTAGGTCTTGGTTCTTTCTGTAAAACAGACCAGGATTTTTACTTCCTTGAAGGTATCGAAAGATGTCCTTTATTCCCTGCTAATGCCTTTTGATAGGTTATGCACTATACTTTGCTAATAGGTTCACGACAAATGCAAATGTACGGTCTAGTACAATTTACTATATACAAGAGTGCTCCTACTGCACTCAGGTACGTGAATTCCGATCCCAGAACTTCCTCCCCCTCTTATTTGGGTCTGTACGAGTTATTGTCTTGCTACAATGATCTACCGACCATTAACACTTTCGAATGATATGTCTTTTCAAAACCGAACTGTTCTAACACTTTCTGAATGTAGGTTGATTGATGTACTAAAATCCCTTCAGGGGTATGCTCAAGCTGCGAGCTAAGGCAATATTTTGTTTTACCCAAGTCTTTCATTTCGAACTCCGACTCCAGGTCAGAGCTTGCTTTCTTAATATCTTCCAAAGTCCCGATGATATTCGGACCGTCTACATATACTGAGATTATACAGAATCCATACTGTGATTGTCGTATAAAAAAATACAGGGAGAGTCCTCATTGTTCGTGTAGCCTTCTTGCATAGAAATTCTCTCAAACAATTATACCACATTCTTTGTGATTGCTTCAGTCTAAACAGTGATTTTTGAGTTACACACTGTACAGATTTCTATTTGCTCCGTCTTGGTTAGGGACAGAGATACATATAAATATCTGAATCCAAAATTCTACAAAGGTATGCAATTACCGCATCCATCAATTTTATTATTGTCAAAAATCATCAAATAAATTCCATCTACATGAATTCTTACTCATCTATACATATGAAAATGTGACATCACACTATGCATACATAGGAATAATCACACACATAGCAAAAAAAGAGAGAAGGTTATGATGGTCTTTTCCTAATTCATGGCATGGTTGGTAATTTCTCCAAACTATTTAGGTAAAGTGGTTTTATATCCTACTAGCAATTCTGATAAAATTTGGAGGCTTGACACCTCATGGCATGACTAGGCATTTTGAGCATTTCGGTCATTTCACAATGGATGGCATGGATGATAAACTTTAGATAAATCTGTTGGTATGCCTTAATGTTGAAGTGATGTTCATGGTGACCATTTTCATGTCCAGTAAGGATTTTTATTTTACCATGGTCATCCTTCACCATTAAGTGTACGGTCCTAAAAATATTGGGTCTTTTTGCATAATGCCGATCCAAAGGTCTTTTGAAATTATGGTCTAATTGGATCATTTGTTTAAAGAATAATAAATATTTTGGTTATTCTGTGAATTGCTCTTTCTACTGCAATTGTGCCCCAGTGTGTAGGCACAGTTACAATAATATGCAGGAATTCAGAGAAAAGTTGCTTTTCCATTGACTTTTTGGTTGAAATGGCGAAAATTCGATCTATATTTGCAAGAATGTTTATCTTCAAGCGGAATTCGCAAAAATGACGCCCCATGTGGTAGGGCATCCGAGGTGACACCTGACCCCTTGGTATACTGTAGCGCCTGACGACGTAATGCCATCGTGCGGTGAGTACTTAGCAATTTTTTTTTTAAAAAAATCATTTAAGTATACTTTTTGGGAGTTTTTAAATGTAGAAAATAATATAAAAAACTATGAAATATTTTACGGAGCCTTCTGACATAGTGTAATTGCTTGTGTAATGGTTCTAAAATTTTATACATTCTGAATTGTTCTAAAAATGTATTTAAGTATACTATTTATAGTAATTTTTGAGACAAATTAATAACATATAATTTTTTAAAAATTCATAAGAAAGTAAACCATATTAGGAGGCTCCATAAAATGTTTTATAATTTTTGGAGCTTATTTTATATATTTAAAAATTACTACAAAATTATACATAAATTATTTATTTTTTAAAAAGGGAAAAGTTTCTACACCACTCACCACATGGTAGTCGTGTGGTGGCTGCCACAATACCTTAGGGCGGTTATTTTTGCAAATTTCACGTGAAGATGATTATTCTTGTCAATACGAGTTGAATTTGTGTCATTTCGGTGAAAAATTCCTTTTCCAATATAGTATTTATAACTTTCTAACCCAAAACATGTGTGTGCCCTACAGTAAAATTGAGGAACACACGGACATTTCTTTTAGAATCTGCTAATTTCCTGTTTAATGGAAGTCTGATATAATGTAATTGTAACGACATAGAAAGTAATAAAATATATGAGTGATTGTGTGTGCGACGGCTGTTCTCCAATTCGATCCTCTGTCTCGACCAATGCATATGACAAAAGAATTCCAAATAAGTTTATAGGTCTTAGGCAGCACCATAGGCCATAGAATGCTAACCAGTCGACTCAGCAGCGCGTGAGTCTAGGGTTTAGCTTAGCGAGCATCGTGGCAGACTCGACAGAAACCAAGATTGTTACAAGTCGATACATCTATACTCTATCTACATCAGCAGAAATCTCTATAAATCGTGATAGTAAAAGATATCTTTACAATTACAAGTTTTTTATATGAGAATTGTTATATAACTTTTGATAGTCTTTTGAAACTAAAATTGTCACTTTTCTGTTCGTTAGATGTGCTATAAAATTTGTGTTGGTGATGTACTACAAGAAAAAAAATCATAATAGTTGAATTTTGATTCATTCGATATGCTTTGAGATTTGTATTTTTTCTCATTCGATGAATTGAATCTGAATTTGTTATTATTTTTTCTTCGGAACATAACGGGTTCACCACATATAATTTTATTTTTTATTTTTTTCTTCTTCTCAACCTCCCAAAGTACATATGAGCTTTTGAATCATGTGATGAAAATATAAGTTATTAAGACTTTCAAGATTAATTAGTGACTAATAATAAAAAATTATATAAATAATGTACTGTAATTTTTATATAATAAAGTTGTAAATAAAATTTTAAAATGTCATAAATTTTTATAGAAAAAACAGTTGAATTTTATATAGATAGATCTTTAACGCAAAACAAACAACATGCTGTACCACAAAGACACGGATGCAGAGTTCTTGTGTATGGCTAAACCCAGCATCCCAAACCCACACACAACCGAAAGCCAGCATAAATGCAACCCCGCTGCACAGACCCAGAGGAACAACACGCGCTAGCTGACACCGCCAAACCCAAACCCAAACGAAAACTCCCCTGCAACGCACGCACCCAAGGAAAAAAGTTGGCGAAACCTCGAAAGCTCCGCGCGGGGGGGAGAGCGGGACGGACCAAAGCGGGCAAGCAGCAGACGGGCGCAAGCAAGCCACCACCCACCGCGCTCGTCTCAGCTCAGCAGCAGCAAGGCATGGGCGCAACACTAAAAAGAAGCGGCCGCACCTCTCCCCAAAGTCCCAAACCCACCGCCTCCTCCGCTCCTCTCCTCTCCTCCCCCAACCTCTCCCACCCTTCTCCTTCCTGCGGTGGCAACGGTGTACTGCTTGGCCGCGTGAGTGGTGAGGTGCGGACACGCGGGATGGATGAGCAGGATCGCGGGTTCGGTGGGGGCCGCGCCGCCGTGCAGGAGCTGGTGTTCTTGCAGCAGCAACGGCGGCGGCGGGAGGAGGAGGAGGAGGTGCGCCGCAAGATGTTCGGGCCCGTAGGTGGGGTGGCTTTCCCGGCGGCGGCGGCTCTGGGCCAGCAGGCGGAGGACTGCGGGGAGCTGGGCGGGTTCTGCGAGAGCGATGCGGGCGGGTCGTCGGATCCCGAGCCGATGGCGCCGGCGCGGCCGCGCGGGTGGTCCGGCAGCAAGCGGAGCCGCGCCGCCGAGGTGCACAACCTCTCCGAGAAGGTGGTGGCTGGTCTTGCCGTCGTGAACTGTTCCTCAGCTTCGCTTTGCTCACCCAGTGCAGGTGTTAATCGTTGCGTGCTTTTTTGTTTGTTTGGTTGGTTTTGTGTGCAGAGGAGGAGGAGCAGGATCAACGAGAAGATGAAGGCCTTGCAGAGCCTGATACCGAATTCCAACAAGGTCAGGAAGAAAATCAAGAAGCCCTTTCATTTTGTGTTGAATTGTGGGTTGTTGAGTACTTGAGTTGTATTTGTGCTGGAAATTCACGGGTTCGTGTTTGCGTTGGTTTATGGGGTGCAGACTGACAAGGCGTCCATGCTTGACGAGGCCATCGAGTATCTGAAGCAACTGCAGCTCCAAGTGCAGGTGAGCATATACATGCCTGGATGATGCTAAATCGCTAATGCATTTGTTTTGATTGATCCAAACCGCAAACATTAACATTGAGCTGTAATGAGAGTATATGCCCGTATTGATTTTTCATCCAATCTGTGCCGATTGGGACACATAATCTCATTAACTTGCCTGACACCGAGACAAATGATAAAACTGGTGGCCTGCCTCGGTATGGACAAGTCCGAATGAGCCTGCAAAACATGAAAGATGAAATATGTCTCATCCAATGTGTACAATTGTATATTTCAGAGCTACCTCTTGTTTTGCTAAAAGTAGTTGAATTGGGGAAGGATGGGTACAAAGATGGCGCTAAATAATCCTTATGCTAAAGAAGTTCTGGGTCAGGAATAGAATGTCAGTGACAATATGCGGCAATATAGGTGGCTGGTTTTAAGCCAAGAATGCTGCCTATGTTCTATACTCCACAGAAACGTCAGGCTCATTGAGACAGTGAGCAGTAATGTATTATCGATTAATGTTAGGAGACTTTCCACATAGTTTTACAGCAGTGGTTATTATCTGTTGAGTATTTCTAATTAGAACCTGACTGTTGATGACATTTAGGATTTATATTGTTGATGTGCTTAGATTGATCATGAGATTTGCTGGACCTGCTGATTTATACTGCTGAACAAAATGTTGATTTGTTAGGACTAGTTTCCGATGGTTAATGCATTTTGGCAAATCCCATGTCAATTGATATACTATGCTAGCTAACTATATGATACTGGTAGGTGTTAAATAGTTAAACTGCAGTTACAAACATGGAGCTTTTGCTACGAGATTTTGTTGCAGATGTTGTCTATGAGAAATGGTGTTTACTTGAACCCATCGTATTTATCTGGAGCACTTGAGCCTGTCCAAGCATCACAAATGTTTGCGGCACTTGGTGGAAGCAATGTCACAGCATCAAACTCTGGGGCAGTAATGCAGCCTGTAAACCAAAGTTCAGGACCTCATCATTCATTTGATCCAATAAATTCTCCTCCACAAAATCAACCACCACCTCTTGTGTTACCAAGTTGTCCTAACACAACCATTCCAGAGCCTCCGTTTCACTTGGAGTTGTCACAGTCCCACCTTCGATCATTTCAGCTGCCTGAATCCTCTGAGGTAAGAGAGCAGAAAATTGATCTGAACCTTACTGTCTGTAAATATGGTATTGTGGTTTCACAGGATTTTTTTTTACATGTATTCTTATGTATAAAAGATGATGTTTCGGGAGGAGATATTGCCAAAACATCACCTAACATCAGCTCATGAAAGAGCTAATCTGCCAGGTTTGTGACAATTTATTTAAATAGCTATTTGCCAGCATTTTTGTTTGTCTCGCTGACACCACACCTTTTCTTTTCATCTTTTGCTGACATATCCCTATTCCCTTCATCCTCTGAAAGGAAACGAGATGAACTCCATTAGGCAAGAACCACCCATGTTGAACACTAATAATTTTGATGGATGCTCAAATAGCAAAGAGCAATCACAGGATATGGTACCAAATACAAGACATGCATAGGTAAGCTTCTCTTGGCATGTTTGATGAGATAAGCGGCTACTATTAAAAAATATACATTGGTAAGGTTTAAAACAGGAGGACAAACATGTTTTAAGTATGATTACAGCATATGATTTCTCCAACTTGACCTTTTGGACTAACAAGTTGGATTATGGTTCAATTTCGTGCTGGAGCAAAAAAATCTTGGTTTGAACTAACTTGTCTTGTTTATTGCATGTTATCTAGCACGTGTTTGGAATATGGATGTTAAAATGTGAAGATTATTGATACTTCAAGTTTTACTCCCAGACATCCTGTAAAAAAATATACTGCTGTCAACAATGTAAATTTCAGACAATGTTTAGACCTGCAGTAGACTGGCAAAAGGTTATTTGGCCTAATTTATAATTCGTTCCATGACTTCCATCATAGCATGAAAGAGCATATTCCTTCAGATAGGTGAACCAACCAATCTAGCTCAATATAGTACTATTTCATAACATCATCAACTATTTTTTCCCCATGGAACTACCTGCTACAACTACTATGTTAGATCAAAAGAGCAAAGCAACTCTAGCTCGCTTGCTTCCTGACGTACGTTGGTATATTTTTTGCGGGATCTTTTTTTTCAGTGTGTTCTTCTATATGTTAATGAAATATTAACAAAGATCAGTTACCATTTTTTGTTTGTTTTTGAATCCTTCACAGCTTAGGAAGTGGTTACTAGTAATACTGAAGTCGGGTGCGAAGGCAGGATGGCGTGACATAGTTCAGTAATCTAACTGACAGGCAGGCTTTCTGAATTATTTACCTCCATTACTGCTATAGTACTATTATTCTTGAAGTGGCCTGAGTGCTTCACCTCGTAGTTTAGTAGGGCAGGTACTAGAAAACCATGTAATCTGTCATCACTCATCAGTTGCTCATTTTCCAGTCCATTCGAAACCTAGCAGGTAATGAGACTAGTCTGCTATGAAATGTTTTCTGAAGAGTAGCACAAGCCAAGCTGCTTGTATGCAACTGTCCCCTTTAAATGAGGCGAGAAACTAGCAAATCCTGTGTCACGGACGGGATTGGATTGGATGGGGTTAATTGTGATAAGTCGCTGGATGTGGACCTGGACCCTGATGCCGTGTCGGAGGGGCGGTGGCTGCGCGACAAGGGCAGGTCATGTGAACAGGAAAGAGAGAGATTTACTTTTCTGATTTTCTTCATACCCCATGCTGAATACCCTGAATAGATGTGTCTCTTTAAATAGAGACTTAGGCCTAACAATTGGAATCTAATTCTATCTCTTAAGGAGATCAATTGGAAACTAATTCTATCTCTTATAGAGATCTAATCAATCTGAACTATCCTAATACACATGCCTTTCCGAAGAAGACGAGTCCTGCTGTTGCACGCTTAGCTGCTGCTGCCGTGCGCTGGCTTCGGTTGCATGTTGCTGCTGCCGTCGCCCTTGATCGTTTTCTTGCTAATATGTTAAGGCCCGCATGACATCTCTCCTCTTCTGGAGTAGTAGCTCGTCATTGAGCGGGAAAAGAGGAAATAGTTCCTGAAATTTCTCCAAATCTTCTCAAGAAGCATTGGTTGCTGAAGTGCCTTTCCATTGAACTAGAAGTTGTAGTTGACCTGCGAGCCAGACGGGACTTGAGAACGTTAGCCGACAATGGACACACCCTTCCATGCAACAAAGTCGGCAATGTTGGAGGTCTGGCTGGAGGAGTACCTACAAATAGCTTCAACAGGCTAATGTGGAAGGCGCCATGAATCTTGGCATGGGTCGACAACTCAAGACGATAAGCTACCAAACCAACGTGTTGAAGCACTTTGTATGGTCCAAAATAACGTGCTCCCAACTTTCCGCGATTGGTTAGAGACAATGATGCCGCTTGACGATGATGAAGATGGAGCCAAACCCATTGCCCTTCAGCCAACTCCAGGCCACGACGTCCTTTTGTCATATTGATGCTTGTAAAGTTGTGTCTGGAGTAATCGGCCATGGACCTCTAGCAAGAATTCATCACGGCCGTGTACTAACTGCTCCACGGCAGGAAGACACGTGCTACTCGTCTCATAGGCGCCCAATGACGGTGGTTCCCTACCATACACCACTTTGAATGGAGAAGTATGAAGTAGGCACCTGCGGGAGGGGCGCACCATGGCGCTAACATGGAGGGCCCCCTGGCGCATCGTCCAATGGGGGAAGGGCGCGCCTCCGGCTGTGGCGGTGTCCCTTGCTTCCATAAGCTGAACTTCCTGACGTTTGACGGTTACGAAGATGAGCCATGGCTCAGTCACTGTGAGCAATTTTTTCGGGGACAACACACCATGGAGGAAGACAATTTGGCTAGTAGTCTTTCACATGATGGGTTTGGCCTAGCTTTGGTACCATCGCTTGGAGCGCGACATGGGCATGCCTTCATGGCGCCACTTCGTCGAGCTGATCAACACCCGCTTCGGGCCACCATTGCGTAGCAATCCATTGTGCGAGCTTACTGCACTGCACAAGAAGGGCACGGTCCAGCAGTTCTCCAACCAATTCCTCGCTCTCCTATGCCGTACTAACCCATTAACGGAGTGCCAACAGATCCAATTGTTCACAGTCGGTCTTGGGCAGCCTCTTCAAACCGATGTCGAGTTACAAGCACCCCAATCCTTGGAGTCCACGATGAGCCTCGGTACGTGTACAAGCGCCGCACGCAAATGACCACCT
The DNA here is from genome assembly GCA_036346395.1 of Hsuehochloa calcarea. Lineage (NCBI taxonomy): Eukaryota > Viridiplantae > Streptophyta > Magnoliopsida > Poales > Poaceae > Hsuehochloa > Hsuehochloa calcarea. Next base: position 50,462,334 of record CM070604.1, on the reverse strand, counting down.
CGGCCTTCCCCCCACGATGTCCATGGCGTTCGACATTCGACGTTCGACTGGGTTGGACCGCTGGGCTCAGGCACGACTGCAGCCGGATCGACCGGTGGGCCTTTTTCGATCGGACCGCCGAGGACAATCTCTGCGCATGGGTCCCTAAAACTTGGCTCTGATACGAAGTTGTCTTAGACAGGATTGGATCGGATGGGTAATTGTGATAAGTCGTTGGACGCGGACTTGGACCCCGACGACGGGGCAGAGGAGTCGTGGCTGCCGCGCGGCAGGTCACGATGAACAGGGGGAGAGAGAGAGAGATTTAGTTTTATGATTTTCTTCCCACCCCATACCGAATAGATGTCTCATTAAATAGAGACTTAGGCCTAACAATTGGAATCTAATTCTATCTCTTAAGGAGATCTCTTATGGAGATCTAATCAATCTGAACTATCCTAATACACATGCCTTTCCGAAGAAGACTTTGAGGCCTGCTGCCGCATGCCTAGCTGCTGCTGTCGTGCGCTGGCTCCGGTTGCATGCTGCTGCTGCCGTCGCCCTTGATCGCTGAATATGTTAAGCGCCACATGACATCCTGTCAAACTTGTAGATCAGAGATTCGGAATATAATCTATTGAGAACTTTTTAAGACTGAAAATTCTTCATGGTCTGCTTTGTCAAATAATGTCATGTGATGCTCTGCCTTTCTCTGGTGAACCACCTCGACATTGAACTGAATCCGGATCCAAAGTAATGAAGCTCCGCCAAGCCGATTACAGACCATGAATCAGCAGCAGAGACCAAGGACAACAAAGGACTCGGATTCTACTGCATATTAATACCTTTTTGTTTTGGAATGCTAATTGCACTCGACCTGAATCGAAAGCACTGAATGAGGAGCTATCCATACTACCAGTGAATGTTTTGGCCTTTAGGATAAGTTTCCAGTCATGGCCATCAGGCCATGTCAATGTTAAAGGGGGCCATGCCAAGCCTGGATGAGACGAATATAGCCCCATTTGAAATGCGCGAATCCATAAAAAGTTATACTGGAGTTTCCTCTGTTCCTACGAGAAATAAACTGATTTTTGTAAAATTTATTTGAAATTGCGGTGTTCCAGACAGACTCTGGAATGAGTATGTAAATTTCGAATGTTCATGTAAAAAAAATATGGGATTGTCTACACAACACAACGTTTGACAGTTTTTCTTTTGCAAATTAGTCAGATTTTTGAGCTGTCAGATGGAGATCCAATGACTCATATCATCATCCCAAATCATATACTAACTCTTCCCATCCCCAACTCTAACCTAAGCTCATTCCCCATCCCCAATGCGCACAGCCTTGTGCTGCCTCGTTGGCGTCGGTTAGCCACGGACCTACCACTACCGCCTCCTCTTCCTCTATCAGTACTGCCTGCATCTTGCGTTGTGTTACCAATTTATCTTCCTCTGTTGGTGTTGCCTGCCTCCCTTGTCGCCGCTTTTGTCCTCGTCTCTGGCGGCTGCCGTCGGATCTGCAACATCACCCTTGTTTCTTAATTTCTAGTTGATTCCTGTTGCTCTGCTGACCTTCACCGCCCATTGCCCTCCTCCGATCCGTGGTCAGAGGTGCCATTGCTGCCCTGCCACCCTCTCTCAATAGTTGGACCCTAGTGAATCTAAAACCTAACCCGGTGAATTTTAGTTTTAATCCTCCCTCTTCCGTGTGCCCACCACCGCCTGCGCGTCGCCTCCGTCGCGTCTTCCTTGCTAACTTATGCTTTTGGCTCGCATTCCCTCCGACCCGACCAACACCTCCTCCTAGCTCCCTTCCTGCCGCGGCGCGCTCGCCTACACTCGCCGGGCCCGAACGGCCCCCTAGCGACGCAGCTTGTGTCCGGCGCCTCCTCCCGCATCCTCTCCCTCGCTGCTGGCTTCCGCGGCGACCGCACCGACTTTGAGGTGCTCAGGCTGTCGTCTTTGTATCAGGAGCTGGAACAAGGGAGGGTGCTTGACCCTGTGGAGTACTTGGTTGGGGATGGCGGCGGGTACCCGCAGCTGCCCTGGCTCATAGTGCCGTTCCCTGGACCGGCGGTGCCCGGCTCGCCGGAGGTGGAGTTCAACGCTGCGCACAAGGCAATATGCCGCCCGGTGAGGTGCGTTGTCCGGAGCTTGACGGGGTGGGGGGCCATCGTGCGGCCGCGGCGTGCATTGGGACATGCGCAATGCTTCACAATCTGTTGCTGGCGAGGGACGATTACTCCGCATTGGCACCGGAGGAAGAGGCGGAGGTAGAGAGCGATTTGGGGGCAATGCCGAGCCAGAGAGATGATGCCGGAGTGGAAGGGTTCGAGGTTGATGGGCGTGGTTTACACATCTTACTGGTGTTGACAACTTGGCGTGGGTGCATTAGAATCGGTATATTTGAGTATGAAACATTATGCAATCATCTAGTTTGTTAGAATCCATGCATTCCTTCATCAAATAATGGCAAGGTATACTGTAAGTGGATGCATCTTATGTAGACCAAAGTATCAAACAAGTAGACTAAAGGAAATAGTACTACTGCATGTTAAGATGATTGAGTTTACATAAGGCTCTCGGTACAGTAACTATTCTGTGCAACAGCACACCATATTATTTTCTCGCGGTACACGCATCAGCTAGCTAGAACAATGGCAATTCTAGTGCTGGACATCATTCCACTGGTGAAAGCAGAGTTTCAACCACATGGCTCATGCTTGGTCTTCCGCCCCTCTCCTCTTCCACACATGGCACTGCTATCTTGGGGTGCGTTTGGTTGGTAGGATGAGGTTGAATGTGATAGGATGATACATGTAGGATGTGATCGTCCTAGATGAGATAATACAAGTATGGTGTTTGATTGGTGGGATATGATGATACATGGTTTTGTTTAGTTGGTGGAATAGGATGGTCCTGGATGGTTCAAGATGGTATTTGGTTGGTGGGATAGGATGATTCGTATGATATTTTTTGCACTAAAATATGCCAAAAGTGGTCTTGTTTTGTTAATTAAATGACAAGGAACACAACAGTTCAATCAGATCGCAAATCATATACTCGGTTTAGGAAATATGATCATTTAAAACTCGTAAATCAAGACGCCACCTCACCAAACGACTTGGAATTCGAGTGAACGGTATGGTTTAGGATTTTTTTCCGAATGGGATGATACAACATAAACATAGAATATTCTTTTTTCTTGAACCATCTCATCCCAAATGGTTTGTTTCTATTCAACCAACCAAACACTTGAACGAACTCATTTTCCGTACCGGATGGTTCAGGACCACTCCATTCAACGAACCAAACACACCCTTAAGCATCATGATTACCTGTGAATAGTTGAATTCCCCATCCAGTCTGTAGTCCACAAACTCCAGAAGCCATGACTAATCTTTGCTCGCTAACTCGTTTAGGTCATGTTTGATACAACTTCCACTCCCAGCTTCTCAATCGATTCTCGTGAAGCCGTACCAAACACCCTGATTATCAAAACCACTAGATTATGCTTTTCGCGAGGAGCTATCTCGAAAATAAACTAGTAACGAGAAGCAGCCTCCCAGCAGATTCTCGTGAGAATCCAACCTTCAGAAACGAAAATACCATTTGAAGTTGAATGTTTTTACCCGCAAATGCCATTGAGTTACACAAAAACAATTGAAGTATTACACCCAGGGGTGACATAGTCTATTTGCCTCTAATCCTCCCTCATATAGTTTTTGGAGCCAACCTACCAGCCAAACGATTTCAACAGACAGCTCCAGATTATCAGATAAGTGGATTCTCAGAGAATCAGGAGCATAATCTGAAAAATAGGAATCTGAAGCTGTACCAAACAGGGCATAAGAATCTCAGTAGAGCATCTAACAACCATTTCCACCTGCTCGCCCTCAACCACCCATCTGCCCTTGACCACCCATCTAGAAACCCGAATCCCCTTTACTAACTCAAGAAGAACTACTTCATAGCCGTAAACATCGGCTTTACCGGTGATTGGAAGATTTAGAGCCCATTCTGGTGCAATGTACCCTCTAGACCCATGCACTCTTGACAACATTTGTGTACTTGCTCCTCGATTTAATAGTTTATGTTAGAATATGACTATATTTGTTTCCTAATTTGTATATGGCAATCCCCTTGTACTCCCTATATATATTGCTTATTGGACTCTCTTGAATACACAATACCCTATCTCTTTCCGCCGTTGCCGCCGCCGCCTCTAGGACGTCGCCGCCATCGCCGAACCCTTCTTTGTCGCCTCCAGTAGCCCACGCCATCGGTTCAGTCTCCGCCATTGCCAGTCGCCGCCGGCCGCCGTCACCGCTTAGGTCGCCGCACCGCCGGTCACCACCAAGACGCCCGAGGGGAAAACGCGTTGGGAGTCGTCGCCAGCCGCCGCCCGACTCGAGCCACTCGCCGCCCCGCCGCTGGTCTCCGCCAGCCGCCGCCTCCTCTAGTTGTTGCCGCCGCCGCCAACGATCCGCCGCCAGTCTCGCCGCTACTCATCGGCCGCCGCCAGTCGCCGCCATTATCGCCGGCCGTCGCCGTCGAACTCCGCCAGGTTGTCGCCGCCGTCGAGTCCCGCCCGGGACCCACGCGTTTTGGACCGGCTTTAAGAGAGCAACGATGTAAAAGAGAGAAAAAAAATAGTACGTTGATCTAACCGCCGCGCCATCCAGCGCCGCCTGTTAGACTTCGTTGTCTTAGTCGCCACGCCGTCCAGCACCGCCTACCAATGACTTCTGTTCCATCAGCTGCGATCTCATTCTCGGGAACAAAACTTAATGGAACGAACTACAGGTTGTGGTCTTCACTTATGGAGATCATGTTCGATGGTCTCCGTCTCTGGGGACATGTTACTGGTGCCCGACCTTGTTTGCCGTCGCTGATTCAGCCTTCTCCCAGGCAGCCTACTTCTGCACCTCTGCAGAAGATGAGGCTGCCAAGAAGGAGACAGAGGCCGCTATTGATGCTGCTGATGCTGCCGATGAGGCTTTTCAATATGCCATAGACGCTTTTGAGCGCTGGTGTGCTGATGAGGCCGTGTTCGTGCCATCCTGGTGGTCAGTGTCGACGACTCCATCCAGTCATATATTGTTGGTCTACGTGCCACTCGTTAGATATGGGAATACTTGCATGAGCAATACCAAGAAGTAGTGATGCTCAGTTCTTTTCGCTTCATCGTGAGTTGGAGACGCTTCGCTAGGAGGACTCCTCCGTTGATGATTTCTTTCGAGCCCTGGCCAGTCTCTGGCGATAGCTGGATGAGCTGGCTTCTCCGCTTTGCCAGGAGTGTCATATAAAGTACAAAAGGCGGATCGTGATCGTCTTCGTCTTTATGACTTCGCCATCTTCGCCCAGAGTTTGAGTCTATTGTTCACCACGACCGACAGTCACCGAGGCCTTTTTCGACTATTCGTGTTGAGGAGCTTTGCCGCGGTTAGCAGCACAGTTTATTTCGGTTGTGTTTGCTACCTCTTCTTCTTCGACTACACCAACGGTTTCTGCTTCGACTATAGTTCCTCCTCAGGTGTCTGTTTTTGCTCCTATTTTTGCATCAACTGGGGTTCAGTTCAATTATTGCAAGAACTTCAGGCACGACTATCAGTGTTGTGCGGTGCGAAAAAAGCAGAACAAGGTACGTGGAGGTCCACGCTCCAAGGGAGAGCAGTGAGGCCCTTCCTCGACTAGAGGACAAACCAGCACGTCAGGACCTTTTCAGCGAGGTGACTCCGTTGGCAGATTACATCAGCTCTACTTCAGCAGCCTCTCTCACGGCTCGGCGAGTTACGCGATCTAGCTCAGACGTCTCCTCCAAGTACCTCTTGGGTTCTAGATTCTGGTGTCTCTTCCCACATGACACCGGACTCCATATCTCTCACTTCAGTAGGACATCCTGTTTTTCTCATCTCTGTTCAGACAGCTGATGGTACTACTATGTCTATCAGCTGTCAGGGTACTCTTTTGTCCACTGACTTTTCTGTTCCAGTTGTTTCCCATGTTCCCCAGCTTATCATGCATTTTCTCTCGGTGGGTCAGCTCACTGATATCGGTTGTAGGGTTGGTTTTGACTCTCACACTTGTTTCATCCAGGATCGACAGACAGAGACAACACTTGGGACTGGCCGGCATCGTAGGGATCGTCAGGATCTCTACATCCATGATCGCCTCCACCTTTCGTCCACTTCAGTTGCTCCTGTCACCTCTATGTCTACTTCCACCGCCACTGCTGCCACGACCTCTGGCGTCTTTGCGCAGTGGTATCACCGTTTAGGTCACTTGTGTGGGTCCCGCCTTTCTTTATTAGTTTGTCAGGGTGTTCTTAGACCTGTTACTATTGACACATCCATGTTTTGTCAGGGTTGTAAACTGGGCAAGTAGCTACAACTTTCTTATCATTCTAGTGAGTACTTGTCTTCTCGTCCTTTTGACTTAATTCATTCAAATGTGTGGGGATCTGCACCTATTATCTCTAAAGGCGGGCATAAATCTTATGTTATCTTCATTGATGATTATTCCCGTTTTACATGTATTTTCCCCGTGTCTAATCGTGGTTAGTTTCTTGCGATCTATCGTAGCTTTACAACGATGGTTCATACTCAGTTTGATTCTGCTGGCGAGTACTGTTCTGGCGCTTTTCGACAGTTTCTTTCTAATCAAGGCACTCTTTACCAGTTCGTGTCCTGGTGCTCATGCTCAGAATGGTGTTGCTGAGTGCAAACATCATCATCTGATTGAGACTGCTCGCACTCTTCTTCTTGCCTCTTATGTTCTACCACAGTGTTGGGCTGTTGCTGTTTCTACGGCTGCATATCTCATCAATATGCAGCCTTCCACTGCTCTTATGGGTGTCAGTCCTATAGAGCGTCTCTACTCTCGAGCTCCCCAGTATACTCACCTTCGTATTTTTGTTGTACTTGTTTTGTTTTGCTGCAGCCTCTTAAGCGCACTAAACTATCGACCTAGTCAGTTGAGTGTGTGTTTCTTGGTTATAGTTCTGAGCATAAGGGTTATCGCTGCTGTGATCCTTTTGCTCGACGGATCAGGATTTTACGAGACGTTGTCTTTGACGAATCTCGAGCTTTCTTCTATCGAGATTCAGCTTCTTCTCTGTTTTCACTGTTGAGTCGATTTCATGGTTGTCTCTTTTTGACTCTTCACCAATTTCTCTACTATCACAGTCTTCTCCTGGTCTGTCTCGTGTGATTCCTTCTGTATCTCCTCCTCCGGTGTTGTCTCCTACAACACCGCCTCTTGTTCCTACAGTGCCACCGTCCGTTTATCTGGTATTCACTACTCCAGGCGTCCTCGTTCTTCACTAGTCTTCTCTCCTGGTATCTTGTCACCGAGCCTAGTTCTTATCATGATGCTGCTTCTCATTCTGAATGATAGATAGCTATAGCAGAGGAGTTTGATGCTCTTAGACGTACGGAGGCTTGGGATATTGTACTAACACCTGTGCATGCTGGTCCGATCACGTGCAAGTGGGTGTACAAGATTAAGACCCGGTCTGATGGTAATATCAAGCGCTACAAGGCTCGCCTTGTGACCCGCGGTTTTCAGCAGGAGTATGGTCGTGACTACGACGAGACTTTTGCCCTGTTGCCCATATGACCACTGTTCACACTCTTGTTGTGGTTGCTTCTGTTCACCGATGGTCTATCTCTCAGCTGGATGTTAAGAATGATTTTCTTAATGGTGTTCCTTCTTGGCATGTCTGCTGTCTTCCTCGTGCTCTTTATGCTTTCAAACAGGCTCCTCGTGTCTGGTTTGCGCGTTTTACCTCAGTGATTACTGTTGTTGGTTTCATCACTGTTGGTTCCCACGATCCTGCTCTTTTTGTCCATGTCTCATCTCGGGGTAGGACACTGCTTCTTCTATATGTTGATGACATGCTCATCACTGGTGATGGTTCCTCCTTCATCACATATGTGAAGAAGCATCTCAGTGAGCAATTTTTGATGACTGATCTTGGTTCTTTTACATACTTCCTTGGGATTGATGTCTCTTCCATACCTGAGGGCTACTACCTCTCCCAGTAGAAGTATGTCCAGGATCTTCTTTGATCGGTCTGGTCTGACTGATACTCACACTGCTGAGACTTCCATGGAACTATCTTTCTAGCTTCGTGCCACTGATGGTGATCTTCTGGAGGATCATACTCGATATCGTTATCTTGTTGGGAGTTTGGTGTACCTTGTGAGCACTCGTCCTGATATTGCTTATGCTGTTCATATCTTGAGTTAGTTCATGGCTTGTCGTATCCATCTTCACTACAGTCACCTTCTTCGTGTTCTTCGCTACTTGCGTGGGACTATCTCTCGTTGTTTGTTTTTCTCTAGCTCCATCTCACTACAGCTTCAGGCGTACTCCGATGCGACCTGGGTTAGTGATCGTTCTGATCGTCGTTCTCTTTCTATTTACTGTGTTTTTTTGGCTCCTCCCTGATTGCCTAGAAGACTAAGAAGCAGTTGCGATTTCCGTTCGAGTCAGAGGTGAGTTGAGAGCTATGGTGATGATAATGCAGAGGTTACTTGGTTGAGATAGCTACTTACAGATTTTGTAGTGCTTGTGATGAGACCTACGACTCTTTTGTCTGACAGTACATGTGCTATCAGTATTACCTGGGACCCAATGATGCATGATCTCACCAAACACATTGGTGTGGATGCTTCATACACTCGCTCACAGGTGTAGGAGGGAGTACTTGCTTTACAGTTTGTGCCATCAGAGTTACAGGTTGCTGACTTCTTCACGAAGCCACAGACTAGGGTACAACATTTGTATTTACTCTATAAACTCAGTGTGTGTGATCCATCATGAGTTTGAGGGGGTGTTAAAATAGAATTCTATTTGTTTCCTTATCTTTATATGATAACCCCCTTGTACTCCCTATATATATTACCTATTGGGCCCTCTTGAATACACAGTGCAATATTCATAACAGTTTCACCGATCCAATCTTCGGCTCAAAGTCGTTATCTAACGATACGTTCTCTGGTTTGACATCGCAATGCACGATCCATTCGACACTCATGGTGGAGATAGGCCAATCCTTTCGCTACCCCAAGTGCAATACTGTACCTTTGGCTCCATTGCAGCACGGGAGATGAGCTCTGGTAATCAAACAGAACTCTGTCTAAAGAACCATTCTCAATGAACTCAGAAACCAAGAGCTTGTGCATCTTCTCGGCACAAAATCCCCAAATTCTGACCAGATTCATATGATAGATTCTTCCTATGACACTTAGCTCGGACCTGAGCTCCTGCTCTCCTTGGATCACATCATTTAGCTTCTTCACCGCGACCTTCCTTTCATCATCCAGGACTCCCTTGTAAACCGATCCTGATCCGCCACTTCCCAGCTCTTCTCGGAAACAATCGGTTGCCTTCTGTAACTCCTTGTAGCTGAACCTTCGGAATTGGCTGGAAATTATTTGTGTAGCCTTCATCTGTAATCTCTGGTCTTCTCCCCCATTTGTAAACTACCCAACACCCGACTACGATTGAAGTCACTTCAATGACAAGCAATGTCAACGCAGAAGAAACTAAGTAGCCAAACTTGAAGTTGGAAGTGCCACCGTTGAACATTTGCGATGAAGGAGGGGCCTCCTTTTCAGTAACTTTGCAAGCTTGGGGTCGTCTAGAAGCCAACTGTTGCGAAGACAACACCGCCTTGGGATCTTTCAGATATATGTCGTTCACCTTTCGCTTCAGTCACTTGGATACCAGCGTTGTAAGCCGAGTCATCGGCTGCAGCGGCAGAAGCGTGTCGGTTGGCGAGTCGAAGCTCCTCCAGAGGGGACGGCCGTCTGGATCAGTGACGACGAGGTTGCCACTGTCGAGAAGCTGTGCGCGGCTGGCACGGGTGGCGGTTGTGTTGGTGCTCCATACGGCTGTGCCATTGTAGTCAAGAAGGGTCAAGAAGGGCTAAGCCCCCCCGTCTTTCCGGAAGGTGAGCCTGGAGCCTTTGCCGTTCACCGGAGCGTCACGGTTGGCCGTCCACGCGACGGTCTTGCCGGCCGACTGGGAGATCCAGATGGAGAAGGTGAAGGCGTTGGTGGCCACCTTGTAGAAGCCACAGCGGATGGCGCCATTGAGTGACACTAGGACGGCGGTGGTGTCATCCTGGGTGGAGACGGAGGAACCTCTAGCGAGGTAGCTGCTACGATCGTTTGCAAGAGCAATGGGGTGCATGAGAAGGAAGGAGATCAATGTGCCTCTCATGGCCATGGCAAGCATCTGGATCTGGTTATCATTCATTACACAAGAGAAACCGATGGGTGTTGTGGCCATATATATCCTATGCCGTAGCTAAAACAGTGCTAAACAGTACAAATTTCTGCAGTAGACAGACTCACCTACAGTGCACCTATCGGGTTGAAAATGAGAGACTAAGATCAAGATTTGTACTGCACTAAAAGTACTATAGTAAAATAAGATAGCAAAGTATTGTATCTTTGATACTGTTTGTAATACTGTAGTGTCACTGTACCAATTGTTACGTAGCCTTAAGCTCGGCTCGACTCAAAAATTCACAAACCCGAGTCGAGCCGTGATGAGCCGAGCCAGACTTGCGAGCCTTAAGCTTTTTTTTTTTTCGAGCCACAGCGATTCCGAATGTTAGCAGAGGAAGACAAGAAGCCAATAAGCAAGGACGCGAGTTCTCTATCGCTAGCTATACTGCTGTAGCATGTAGCTTGGGCGTATACAATGACCAGTACGCCAACCGGTCCTGCACGGCAATGATGGAGTCCGTGACACCGCAGGGCGTGTGGGTCGTCGCCACATTCTGCGAGAGTTGACAGTTTCTCGCTGATTTGCCACGATTTTGGTTAGTTTTTAGTCAAACTAGTCTTTAGTCTTTGGTCTTTGGAAATTGCAAATCAGCCATTATGATAGGTTGGGCAAGCGCCACTTGTCATCTGTAGCGCATCGGTAATGTGATAAGTTGATGCCGCTCTTTCTGACCGCTCTAAGTACCTATCACACTCTAGCATCACTACATGTATCTGACGTGCTCTCAAACGGCTACAGGTACGTGTCGCTGTGAACTTGATGCGGTGTGAGTAAACCTACCTTTGTGAACCTGCCACGGTCCCAGTGGGTTGCAGCTCCTATTGTACTTCCAGATCGTGGCAGGTTTGCTGCCGTGCTGCCACCTCACTCCTACTGTGCTTGGTGACTGCTACTGTGATGGGTATATTTTGTCACGCTTACAGAGCGATGCATGTGCCAAGTGGCGTTTGTTCAGCCTGTCGTGATATCAAATTTGTAATTTTGATCAACGTGAGATGGTTTGCTAAAATAAATAAATAAATGCCAAAACAACCACATGATCATGAGTTGAGCGACAACCAGCAAGCGCTGACACAGACCTTACATTGCGATTTTTTAAAAAAATTACAAAAATATATAGTTGACCTCAAAAAATAGCAAAATTGGGTTCCTATCGCGGTTGAACTGGCGACAAGTACCATACCCCTCTTCTGTCGTCAGTCCGACTTTCTGTCGCCAGTTCAATTGACGACAAGAATCCACCTATAAAAACCCCAAAAATCAGGGTCAAACTCATTTTAATAAAAAAAAACAGAAAAGAGAGGAGATGAAGAGAAGAAAGGTAGCGAAGCTCTGGCAGTTCGTCGTGGAGGAGAGATAGACAGAGCATTGAATTCGATCGGCCATCTTGCAAGTACATTTTTTTCAAACTGTGTACATTATGTCAAAACATTATCGGTTAGCAAACAAAAATAGCGACATAGAATTTAGTAGATTAGATAAATGTAGTCCAATTATGTAGTACATCTTTTAAGCTGTTTACGAGGTAGGTAGAGGGTAATGTAAATAATACCAGTTTTATTTAGCTCTCCATTTGTGGGTGGTAATTATATTGTTAATACCAAAATTAATTTTAAGTAGGAAACTAGCATGACACATTTTAAAATTGAAAGGAAAATCCGTAGCAGCTAATTAGGGTAGCTAGAGCCTAATCAAAATAATCACAGCTTTATTTAGCTCCCTATTTGTGTGCGGTAATTATATTGTTAATATCAAAAATTAATTTATAACTAGGAAAGTAGCATGACACATTTTGAAATTACAAAGAAAATCGGAGTAGCTAATTAGGGTAGGTAGAGCCTAGTCGAAAAAATCACAGCTTTATTTAGCTCTATAGGTTAGGTAGAGCGTGATCGCAGCTTTATGACTTGTCACATAAATTTGATTTCTATTTGTGGTTGGTAATTAGTTTTCTAATGTCGCTTCGTATTATCTTTTTACATATTTCATAGTCTTTACAATATGTGCATTGAATTTTCAGGTATGACGGACCCGGACCATGCTGCCGAGTGGCCGTACGAGTTGCTTGATTCAGTGATTGACCTGCGTCACCGTAGCCGCCTCAGTACCATCCTCCCTAGGAGGGCGAGGCGTTGATTGTGCTTGGCGTGTTGCGGCTGCGCATGCCCATCATGGCCTGGAGGTTGTACCCCAATTGGGTGTCGAGGTACGTGCCATTACGATCTTCGTGTACTCATTTGTGGCCTGACTACTACGTGTGGACTAACGTTCGTTCGTAACCTGATCCGACGCGGGTTGAGAGCGGCATGCCTCCTTCCACTGGCACAGATGGTGGAGGCGACGTGGGAGCATGACCAGAACCGCGGTCCTGGTCGTATGTCTAGGCGTTTTCATACGACCGGGCCCTACTGACAGCGTTGGTCGACCGCTCGAGGCCGAAGACGCACACGTTTCACCTCCCGTGCAGGAAGATGACACCGACGCTGTAGGACGTGAGCTTCCTGACCGGGTTGCCTTGCGCAGGCTTCCCCGTGGCGGCGTATGAGATCTTGCCCACGTGGTGCACAAAGTTCCTGGCGAGGTTCTAGGATTTGCTGTCGCCGGGCAGCGATTACCACGAGTTCGGCAGCTCGCATGGGTCGACACTGAGGTGGATCTGCCAGTTCTACATAAATTTTCGTAACTATTATCCTCTCGTATCAATTCATTTGTGAACCTTGCTGACGTGTATATGTCTTCTTGTAGCCCGCGCGTATGGCGGAGGACGCACCCGATGATACGGCGAGGAGGCACTTTGAGGCCTACTGCTGTGTCTGTTTGGTTGGATCATGTTCCTAAGGTCCCATGGCGACAGCGGCAATAAGCACTACATCCGCTACGCACGTGAGCTTGCAGACTGGTCGGAGAGGAGATCCAGCCGTACACCTGGGGTTCGTTCGTGCTGTGCGCGACGTACTTCGCATTGTGCTATGTGTGCTGCTGGTCTCAGGACAGCTCCATCCTCTCCAGATACCCGCTACTTCTGCAGCTTTGGTCATTCGAGCGCTTCCAGATCGGACACCCACTGCTGGACTTGGGAGCGTACACGGTCAGCATGTATGCCAAGGATGACGATGTAGACCGGCCTACTATGGGCACGATGTGGTGCCGCCGACGAGTTAGTTTTGTGAATATTTATTATTTTATCGTAATACATTCACAATTTCATGTGCTAAGTGTTCATTTAGTCTATTCCACTGGTGACCTACACACCGATTATCACGCAGGGGTCGTACCCGTCCTACGTCGTGATGTTCGACCAGCTGACAGATGACCGCATTATTTGGAGACCGTACACAGAGGAGAGGGTGCCCGCGCGCGCCCGGAGGACTATCCAGTCTGTGCACGCGAGACCACGTATACTGGTACACGAGGTTTTCTTGGAGGAGTACCAGGTGGTGTGAGTCATGCGCCGATTCGGTTTCTGCAAGAGGTCCCCCGGTCGCGCGGGTGCCGCCCACGCCCACTGAGTTAGTTTATGCTTTAATTCTTTACTACAATCTGCGTAACATACGTACCAATGATTGCCTTACCATCCACAGGTACACTAGGAAGAGAGTACATGGTACTACCACCGCACAGAGAGAATGTTCCCTTAGGTTGAGGGTTAGCTCAGCGCCTATGCCGACGTCGTCTTGGAGGATGCTCCCTACGACCCCACAGAGCGCGAGGAGTACATGGAGTGGTACGACAGTGTCGACGATCAAATCGCCGATCTTATGAATATATAAATAAAAAGAGGAAAAATGTGCGTGACTCCTGGGAGTGGATCTAACTTGCTCTTTATTGCTATGAACTCACAATTACAAATACTGGGAGTATCTAAAAACACAACACTTTGCTATATCTTGCTTGATGTCTTCTGCTTGTGCTGTCTGTTCTGTACCCCGTGTCCTCTATCTCTCCGGCCTTCCATGGTCCTCCTTAAGTACTTGATGAAGCGGTGGCAGTTATCCCATGAAGAGACATCCGTTGGGGAGCGACGCGTCTGGTCGGGAAGAGACGGCAGTTTGACGGTTCCCCTAAGCGCAAAGGCGGTTGGTGGCGTCAAATCGCTGCGGTTAATGATTTAGGAGACGTTAAATCATCAACCGTGATAGTGTTGTATTATGCGGAATATGAAACACGTGGTTCATTCATCACATAGTGAGTGGCGTGGTCGGAGACTCGACCCAGATGCCTGTTCATAGCTTTACGAGCACTTACCTGGTCGTGGACTAGGTTTGGAACTTTGTCCGACCAGGGTATTTATTATATAACTTCCGTAATACCTACGACCAGTTAGGTCGGTGGTCTTAGAAGTTACGACCACGAAGACGTATGGTCTTTATCATATATTAAGATAATATATGAATATTTTAATCCTCAACAGCTAGCCCCCGAACTTTTAAATGAATGTTGGTCGTGTGGACATGTTCTCCGATGCAATCATATCGAACAGACCTCTCATTAAATGCCGTAGGACTCGAGGCGGTCTGTATTCATTTTAAAGTTGAGAAACTGCTTTGAAAAAAGGAAAAAGCCTTTCTGTCCGCCAGGCGAAAAGGTATTTGCCCGTTGGACTTCTCGCAGAGTCGGTTACAGTGAAATGCCTATAAAACGACCCCGGCTGAGTGCTTTAAACCTTTACACCTCTATCTCCAAGAAAATCTTCCTTAAGTTCTTCACCCAAAAAAGGAAAGCATCATGTCGGACCTCATCGCAAACTGGTCGATCTCCGATCTGAGCGAGAGAAGATTGAAGAGTTTGGAGAGGGTTGGGTTGCTACCCGACAGGAGTTTGATCTCTTGGAGATCGGCTTTTGGAGAGCACTGCCCAAGCGGCGAGGAGGGAGAAATCCCGGTGTTCCTCACGTACGTTGAGTGCGGGCTCAAGCTTCCAGCACATCCTTTTCTTTCTCAAGTGCTGGAGTTCTATGAGGTTGAGTTGATCAACCTTGCTCCCAACGCTATTGCAAACCTAAGCATCTTCGTCTACCTCTGCGAAGCATACTTGGGGATTCCACCGTCGATGGAACTCTTCAAGTATTACTATCGGATGGCGAACACGAAGAAAACGACCAGCACCCCTGGGGAATGTACCCTAAGGCTTCATGACGGCAAGGCTGACGAGTACATTCGTATGTATTCGAAGTCTTCTTGGTCGTCATGGAAGAAAAGCTGGTTCTACATGAAGGTTACGCAAGAAGACGGCAGGTATTACAGCGGTAAGAAGGCGGTCGAGAACTCGCGTTGGCGTTCCTCCTCAAAGGAGGGAGAAGTTGGGAGATGGGTTGAGGCTATCCATCTCTTGAGTGTCAGAGGTTTAACCTCCTGGCACGTTGTAAGAGACTTTTCCATTAAGAGGATTAGTCCTTTAAAGACCAGGGCACGTTCGATGCTCTGGTTCATTGGTGGCGATGATGCTACCAATGATTCTGATCTAGGTAATTTTTCAGAAAATTCCGACCAGATTATTTTGCGAGTTGATTATTTTCGCAAAACTAATATCTTTCATTTGTAATCGTAGTCTTGTCTTCTGAGGACGTCAGAAATAGGATCAAAATGATCCATGTTTGGCGAACTCGATGACAAGGCTAGCTTTCCTTAATCCTAGCACTTGCCGTGCCGAGAGAGGATGAAAGACTTAGGGTAAGCGTATTAACTTCTTTTCACCTTTCCAGTTATTTTCGATCAGTTTTAATCCTCTTTATGTGTAGTTGGTCGGACTTAAGATCAACGAGGCTACGGAGACGTGTGAGCCTATTGATTATCCGACCGACCTTGTGACGGTGAGGCGTGATCACGCGTTGAGGTAAGCAACTGAAAGAAATAACTTCTGCAAGATGAAGTATATTCTTCACCTGATTAACTTTGTTTGTTAATCCAGGCGGCAATCACTGAGTCTCGTCTAGTTGTCTATGAGACAGCTGTTCCTGAGACCAGTGAAACTACACTTTCTGACCCAGGAGTCAGGGATCTTGCTCTCGACCAGATGGTCGAGAACATTGCTTCTGATCTCCTGATCGGGAGTGTAGAGAATACAATTGAACCTACCAGTTCGGAACTGGTGGGAACAATTGGAAAGAAGAGAAAAACAGGCGCAACGGATTTTAAACCAGCGCGCTATAAGATCAAGACTAAGAAAACAACCATGTATGTAAATTTTTATATGAAAAACATACCTCGTATATTCCAAGTAGAATTGAACTTTCTGCTTCTCTCGTGACGATCTGCTGAATCCTTGGTCGCTTCCGACCAGTCGCATTCAACAGGTCAGGCGATCGGAGGTGGTCCTGGCCATTGTCTTCCTCAGGTAGGACATCTTGAGGATGACGTGGTCGGAGGAGCCCCCGAGCCAACCGACTCGAACCGAGCTAGATCCCGTAGTAGTCACTATGCCAAGAAGCGGAGGTAGAGACCATCACGATCTTCCACGTGTTCGAAGCACAAGGTTATCCCTCCAAAACTAACAAGTTTCCTTTCTCAACTCGATTTGCCGCGAGTAAGGAACTTGATGACTATTGGGGGAGAATATCGGATCACCTAACGCAGGCGAAGCCCGATAAAATTTGTACCAATTACAATGATGTCGTAATTCGGGTAAGTGTCTTCAATCTTCTCCATAACCTTTCTTGAAGTTTTCAATAAGGTTTATGGAAGAAATGCTACTTATGCAGCATATGATCGAAAACCTCGCTACGGTCGGAGGACTAACCGAGCGAGTTAGAATATTAGAAGAAAAACACTCTGAGATAGAGAGTAAGAGTTCCTCTTCTTTTTTCCTCATTAAGACTTTCCTTTTATTTATTCTCCCTTATCAAAAATTCTTTTGATAGATTTAGAGTAAAAAAAAGAAGATGCTTTGGCTGAAAAGGCCAGAAGAATAAAGCTTGAAGAAGAACTTCAGGCTAAGAACCGGTCGATCGAAGTCTTGACGACCAAAGAATAAAAAGCTTCGGATGATTCCGGAAGAGAGAGGAAGGTAATCGGTCGTAGTCATGACTTAGTATGTCTTCCAATCTTTTTACTTAATACTTGCTTTGTCTATGCAGAACAAAAACAAGCATTGACCAGAGTGAAGAAAGCTCTGGAATTTGAGCAAGACAAGGGGGCAGCTCTCGTGCTTAGTTTGGACGAGAAAATCACCTCGCTAAACAAAATGCTCTTTGATATGGGCGCGGGATCAAGCTTGCCCTCCTTGAGTGACCCAATAGAGAAGGTCAACTTCCTATGCTCTTTGTTGGAAGAGCTCAAGGTTTTGCTCAAGACTACTAGAGAGAACTATGCCCACTCCGTGAAGGAGTCTATTGCCTGTGGTGTCAGTCTTGCTTTGGCAAAGCTGAGAGCTTCCGACCCATCAACTAACCTTCAAGCCATCGAAGAGGATTTCAACTGCTTACCCGCAGAGACAAATCAGATCCTCGCAAAGATGAAACCTCTAGGCGAAAAGGTCGCAGAAGAGATGGAAGTCGGATCTCCATCTGGCAGTAGTTAACTTAGACATTCTCTAGTAATTTAGCTGCAGGAGAAAACAATGCATACAATGTAAAGACTTACCTTTCTCTTATCAAAAATGGAAAAAATTCTTTTATTCATCCTACGACTTGTGAATTTATGTCTTACCTAGCCCCGATCGTTATATAGTAGAAGATCTTTACTATATAATAGTACTACCCGAGACCAAGAATATAAATCCAAATCTCAACCATTACTTGTAAGTATGTACTGATCGGTAAAAAGCGATCGTGGTAATACTAGGAAACCTTTATGGTCGGAAGTGTAGGTTTGGCTAGTTGTAAATCTGCTTTTAATGATCAAGTACTTTACTAAGACAACATATGGTCGGAAAAAGAAAGAATTCTCCTTGATAAGAGGAAAAAATATGAAAAACATATGTTAAAAGCAGACAAGTGGTTTTACTTCTATGCGATGCTCAATACTGGTCGGAATGAACCTAGCTAGGAAATAAAGGTATAAAATATATTTCGCAAGACATGCTCATGCTCTTAGTCCATTGGCAATGAGGATCGTAGAAAAAGACCGTCGCTAGAAGCTCCTTCCAAAGGCGGAACCACGTCATGAAAAGGAGAGACTTCGACTAGGAGATTTTCCGTGTCCCACCAAGAGCCAAACAAGAGTAGAACAGAATTTTGAAATATAAACTATACACTTTATAATCCAGAGCATACGAACCGTAGTCGACCAGGATTAGGCAACGTCATATAAATAACATCACTCGCTACTCCAAATTTAATTATCATGTTTAAAAGAATTTAAACGAAATGAAACGAAAGAAATTAAACAAAGAACTTACGCAATTGGTCAATGTTCCATGAATTCGACAAAACCTTGCCGTCTGACATGGCTAATCGTACTGAGCCTGGTCGGGTAACTTCGACCACAGTGTAAGGACCTTCCCATTTAGGGGAGAGTTTATTGCGCCCTGCTTGGCTCTGAATTTTTCTGAGAACCAGATCACCTACGGCTAGGTTGCGAGGTTGCACCTTACGATTGTAGTACATTCGCATGGCTTGTTGGTAGATTGCCGAACGTATCAAAGCTTGGTTTCGTCGTTCTTCAAGGAATTTGATGTCGTCGAGTCGATGTTCTTCCTGATTGCTTAAGTTAAAACAATCAGTGGGAGCAGAGCCAATTTTTAATTCTGGAGGAAGCATAGCTTCGGCCCCATAAACTAAAAAGAAAGGTGTTTCACCGGTCGCACGACTGGTCGTGGTCCGGATAGCCCATAAAACAGAAGGAAGTTCTTGAACCCAAGCCCCTGACCGTTTTATTAACTGGTCGAATACTCGGCGTTTTATCCCATGTATTAGGATACCATTGGCACGCTCGACTGCTCCATTGCTCTGTGGATGAGCCACGTGGTTAAATGGATCTTGATTCCTAGTTCTTCGCAATTCACGAAATTGCCGCTGAAAATCGGGTACCATTATCGATGATGATATGACCGGTACACCAAATCGTAATCACATTTTTGTTATGAACCTCTTAGCGGCTTGCTTGTAACTTTTACAACCGGCTGGCTCAATCCATTTTGTAAACGTGTCAATCATGACGAACAGAATTGAAGCCCCGGTGCTCTTGGGAATGGCCCGAATGTCTAGTCTCCAAAGTTGCAAAAGGCCAAGAAAGAGGGATTGTTTGCAAAGCTTGTGTTGGTGATGTACTTGTCGGCTATGAAAGCGACATTATACGCTTCGTCACGAGCTCTTTTGCATCATGAAGGGGTTGGCCAAGAGTATCCTTGCTCAAGGCTTTACCGACCAAGGTTCTCAGAGGAATGATGTGCTCCACAGACTCCTTCATGAATTTGGTTAGCAACCTAATGCCACCGATTGAGATATGCATCTCATCAACACTCCATGAGATCCTCGTTTATACAAGGTACGCTCGATTAGAGTGTATGATTTGGCCTTTCGTGCTATACGATCGGCCTCTACATCATCTTGTGAATTAGGTCATCTGTCAAGATAATTGTAGATCGATGGCATCCGATCTCTACCTTGATCGTCACCGATCCGTGGAGCATCTAAGTTATCGAGTCAATAGGATTGACTCGATGTAAACTATCGATGTTCTCGGAATGCTCGACTACCGAGGGTGAATCGAGTTGCTCGAGAAAAACTCCGTGCGGACGGTTGACCTAGTATAGGCCATCCGCGTTAACCGATCCGCTAGAAAGTTCTCCTTTCTAGGAATATGTTGATCCGAAACCGAAGAAGTGCTTTTCAAATTTTCGGACTTCCGCCAGATAGGAAGACATCTTGGTATTCGAGCATTGGTACTCTTTCCCTACTTGATTCGCTACTAGTTGAGAATCGCCTTTCATAAGCAATTTGCGAATCCCGAGCTTAACGAGCGTCAAGTCCCGCCAAACAAACCTTCGTACTCCGCCACATTGTTTGTAGCGGAAAGTTAAACCGACGGCATACTTGATGTGTTCGGTAGGGGATATCAAGACGACTCACTTCGATCCTTTAAGCATTAAGGAACCGTCAAAGTACATTGTCCACTCGTCGTGGTGCTCGTACTCAGGTCCTTGCTTAGATTCCGGGTTTGTCCACTCGGCAATGAATTCTGCTATTGCCTGAGACTTTATGGTTGTTCGTGAGATGAAATGGAGGTCGAATGTCCCTAGTTCCACCGCCCATTTTGCTATTCGTCTTGACGATTCTCTATTTCCAAGGACTTGACCTAAGGGATATCCAGTAGGCACGACCACTTTGTGGGCCTGAAAGTAATGCCTTAGTTTCCTTGAAGCCATAAGGAGACTATAAAATAACTTCTGTACCTATGGGTATCTTTCATTTGGCCCATGTAAGACTTCACACGTAATACATCGGTCGTTGGGCGCCACGTTCTACGACCAAGACATCACGACGACTTGTGGCGTTGCGTACCACGTAAATCAACGATGTTTCCGGTCTTGGAGAAACTAAGACCGGTACTGTAAGGTACTCTTTGAGCTTTTCAAAGGCATCATTCGCCTGTCGTCCACTGAAACTTCCATGTTTCCAAGAAGTTTGAAGAAAGGTAGTCCCTTTTCCCTAACACGGCTATGAAACGACTTAGCGCCATACAACCGGTTAGTTTCGGACTTCCTTCTTCGTGGTCGGGGCGATCGATGGATGGCCGATATCTTCGCGGGTTTGCTTCGATACCTCTAGCGAAACTAGGAAACCGAGCGATTTTCCAATGAAACCCCAAACACACACTTTTAGGATTCAACTTGAGGTTATGTCTTCTCAAGTTATTGAAAGTCTCTTTAAGGTCAAGCATATGGTCGCCGGAGTTGACACTTTTCACTACCAAGTCATCAACGAGGCTTCCAAATTTCGACCTATTTGTGGGTCAAGGTTTTACGCATTAATCTTTGAAAAGTTGCACCAGCGTTTTGAGACCAAAAGGCATTTTTACATAACAAAGAAGTGCCAAATGGAGTGATGAAGGAAGTTTTCTCTTCATCTTCTTTACTCATACTAATCTGGTGGTACCACGAGTAAGCATCTAAAAACTTAATAACTCGCTTTTGGAGGTAGAGTCTACAAGTTGATCAATGCGAGGAAGGGGAAAATCATCCTTCTGACAAGCTTTATTAAGATCTGTGAAGTCTATACACATCCTCCATTTCCCATTACTCTTCCTAACCATTACAGGATTAGCGAGCCATTGAGGTTGATGTACTTCACGAATGAATCCGACCTTTAAGAGCTTGTCAATCTCGATCGATGGCGCCCTTCCGGCCGGGTGCGAAACGCCCGAGCTTCGCTGACCGGTTTTTGTCAGCCGAGCGCTAGCCTGCGTGCTCTATCACCTCCACAGGGACTCGGGCATGTCGGACGCTTGCCATGCGAATACATCCTTGTTTGCTCGGAGGAAGGAGACGAGCGACTCTTCCTATTTAGGATTGAGTCTGCTCCGTCAAGACCTTTGGTGAGGATCCACCATCATTGCTTGACATGACGCTTCTGAAGGGCGCCTTTGTCGAGTGGAACCTCTTTGGTCCAGTCGGACGGTTTGGGCGTTATCTTGGGTCCAGAGTGCTTGACCGCATGGATGATGAGTCGAATTTACGGTGGTAGCTCATCGACCGATTCTAAAGACCTTCGATCACATGCGTATGCCATTTTGCGATCTCCACGAACCATGATCACACCTTTCGGTCCTGGCATTTTCAAACTTTGATACCCGTAGTGCGTGGCTATTAAGAATTTTGCTAAGGCCGGACGACCAAGAATTCCATTATATGCGGTTTCAAATCAACCACGCCAAATGAAATCTTTTCCGCTCGGAAGTTATCGTGGCTTCGAACGTAGCCAGAAGGATACTTGTCCTATCGGTTTGGCGGTAGAACCAGAACTATGCCATGAAAGACGATTTCACCGGTTTTACCTTTGATCTAGGAACCTGCATATCTTCTAAAGCTCCCGAAAATAAGATATTTAAAGAGCTACCACCGTCTATCAAAACTCGATTGACTTTGTAATTATTAATAGTAGGCTCTACGATAATAGGGAACCTACCCGGTCGAGTTGATGAGACGAGGCAATCTTCTTTGCTGAAGGAGATCACGGTATCCGACCACCTTGATGGTTTGGCGATGATCGAAGGTTCCGATAGGTTGACCTCTCGCTCCATGGCTTTCAGATGACGGCGTGAGTCGTATGAAGAAGAACCTCCAAAGATCATATTGACCGTGCGCTGAGGCTCCTGGTACTCCATCTCTTCGTCGCCATCCTTGTTCTTTTTGGAACTTGTTTCCCCTAACTCCTGAATTGCGGGAAGTGGGCCTTTACCTGCATAGAAATTCTCCAGCTTCTTTTGCCAAACACGACAGGTGCGCAAGTCATGCCCTGCCTGTTGGTGAAGTGGACACCACTTCTTACCTTTATTATGGTTATCAGTTGGAACTTTGGCTTTGCCCCGACCGGTATAGTCCTTCTTACCCTTGAACGGTTTATCTAGAACCGCTAGGACTTCCTTGGTGCCCATTTTGCGGTGCTTCTTCTTCTTGAAAACCTTCTTGGGATTCTTTTCTGACTTCTCAAGGCCAGGTTGAGGGATTTTATCTTTTCGATCAATAGCTTCATTCCATTCAACCGCCTCACTAGCGGCCGCATACTTATCAGTCATGTCAAAGAGTTCGCGGTTGTTCGTGGAGGATTCATAGCGATATCCTCTCAGAAACCGCCGATTCCTTAAACTCGCTTTGAATGCTGAATAACGTAAGATTACGCAATCTCGGAATAGAATTTCAACTGGCTAAACCTTTTGATGTCTCGACGAGAGTTTCCTTTGGTTCCGCCGAGTTCGATGGAGATCATCCTCCTTTCGATGCGATCGACGTACTCGGAAATTCACAATCAATAGATCGCAGAGTGTTCCCAAGTATAAATAGATTCGACCAGGTTGGTTAAGCAACCAAGACCAAGGCGAGATCCTTCCGCAACAGTGGGCAAATAATTAGTCATCACGTTTTCATCACCACCAGCAGCTCTGATGGCAGTGGTATATATCTGGAGAAACTCTAATGGATTTTGAGATCCATCGAATTTATCCATGTTGGCAGGTCGGAACCTATTAGGCCAACGTACAGCTTGGAGCCCTGCAGAAAAGGCTCGACAACCTGTAACTGATTCATAGCGCCTTCTTGGAAAAGGTGCTGGGATTATGATCGATGAGGAGATCGGTTTCTTCTATTTGAACGCCGAGGCTCCGTCGTCCCGATCCGGTCGCAGACGTTATCATGACGCCTTTGACCATTAGCATGGTTCAGATGATGACGGAGATCATCTGGGCCAAGCAGGTGCTCTCCTTGGCTAGGGGAAGAGGTCGTTGTTCGAAACAACCTTCTTCCTTCATGACCTACTGGTCGGAATCGCCGAGGAGGTCTAGGTACCGATGGGTGACCATGCCGCCTCTCGAGGGAGGAGGCCGAGATGAAGTCACCGTTAGACTTTGTGACATCCTTTGCCCCTCAGACGCTTCGCGCGCCGTTTGCCGCTCGTTGAAGAATTTCCGATACCTGCTCCACCAATTGGGTAAAGCCCGGAGCTTCAGCCAGAACAGGGTCAGTATTATTAAGAATATCTTGAATACGACACAAGTTACGAATCATATGAAGGTCTCGGAGGATTCATCGAAGATGTTGGTGTTCGGAGACCGAAGTTCCTCTCGACCTTTGGCCTAACTCCGTCATGCATGTCATCCTTGGTGGGCCGCACCACAGCGTATTAGCCGATGGACGCCCATCGGCTCCGCTGCCTCGGTAGGTGGTGCTTGATTGCCCGCGCCATCTCCATTAGCGGTGGTGGTGAGGCGGGGTGTGCGGGGATCGTGAGTGGCATCACGATCGGATTTCCGATCGTGTTGACCTCATGCTTCCAAAGAACGATCTTCCGAGGAGCTTCCATCGTGACTAGTGGAGAACTTCTCGGTGCTTCTACCGAGACTTCCACGATGGAGACCGGTCGGAGATGAGAACCTCCGAGGTCTTCGTGGCGGGCTCGGCTGATTCGGCGGATTGCCGATCGGACATCGAGTCTTATCGTCCTCACTCGGCCCATTACGGTGAGGGTCTCATCGACACCGCTACAGTGCGGTTGGTCCTCGAATTTTCAGAGGCCGTTGGTGAATACCGCCACCATGATTGTGTCAAGGGTATATTGACCCTCGGGTTGTGGGGTGAGGTGTTGTCACCTTTTCACGGCCGGAAACCGGGCTTGGAAAAACATTGGACGTCCGAACCGGCCTGAACGACTGTCCCTCGTAGCGCCTCTTGGCGCAACGGTGTATCTTCATCCATCCGCTCAAGTTATTTGCCGTCGCCGACTTGCGAACCATCGGAGGAGGACGAAGATTCCCATGTTGCATGGCTTGGATGCAAGCTTCCATGTCAAGGTTGGAGTAGTCATCCAAGTCGAACCGTTCTCCTCATCCCATATTTACGCCATACTTGCAATTACGAATATGAAGAAAGCAGATGAGTTGAGCAAAGAACCTCTTGAAGTTTTGCACTATCTTCCCACTGACGGCAGAAGTCGTCGGCGATCAAATCGCCGATCTTATGAATATATAAATAAAAAGAGGAAAATGTGCGTGACTCACGGGAGTGGATCTAACTTGCTCTTTATTGCTATGAACTCACAATTACAAACACCGGAGTATCTAAAAACACAACACTTTGCTATATCTTACTTGATGTCTTCTGCTTGTGCTGTCTGTTCTGTACCCCGTGTCCTCTATCTCTCCGGCCTTCCATGGTCCTCCTTAAGTACTTGATAAAGCGGTGGCAGTTATCCCATGAAGAGACATCCGTTGGGGAGCGACGCGTCTGGTCGGGAAGAGACGGTAGTTTGACGGTTCCCCTAACTGCAAAGGCGGTTGGTGAAAACGTCAACTGTTCTGCGGTTAATGATTTAGGAGACGTTAAATCATCAACCGTGATAGTGTTGTATTATGCGGAATATGAAACACGTGGTTCATTCATCACATAGTGAGTGGCGTGGTCGGAGACTCGACCCAGATGCCTGTTCATAGCTTTACGAGCACTTACCTAGTCGTGGACTAGGTTTGGAACTTTGTCCGACCAGGGCATTTATTATATAACTTCCGTAATACCTACGACCAGTTAGGTCGGTGGTCTTAGAAGTTACGACCACGAAGACGTATGGTCTTTATCATATATTAAGGTAATATATGAATATTTTAATCCTCAACAGACAGTCATACGAGGCTTCGCTGCGTCCAGGTCGTGGTCGACCCACCACGACATGAAGCTACGACATCCGACACGTACCCCACACAACCGGATTCTGCATTCCACCGCGTGGTACGTATTCAACGGTCGGTACTTCATATTTAATTAGCTAGATTTAGGTTTCCAACTTATTGATTACTTGTGCAGGTGGATCTGTGACGAGAGTCCCAGACATCGACACTTCCCATATTCAATCTATGCCGACGAGCTGGAAGGTATAAGTCTCTACGTCATCTATATATTAATTATATTGCATCTCTATAATAATTACCTCTCTACGGTAACTCTATAAGTATTGTATTACTTTTTGTTTGGTTTATCTATGTTAGGACCCATGTTTAACACCCCAAATCCTCCGTGCATTTTCGAACTAGTCTCAGGATCAGTGGCTAGTTCACATAGTAAATAAATATGGTAACATCTATAATCACAAAGTTTTATTAAAAATATCAGAGTTGATTACCAGAAAGGCTTACGAGCCAACAAATAAGAACACAACGGAAGACAAATGAATAGTAGCAGAGCCCAGCAAATCTGCCATAGGCAATCGATTGGGGTAGCGGTCGTCGAGATCTTCGACAGTGCGAAGTCCTTCTTCTCTGAAATTTATTTGCATTAAGTAAGGATGAGCACAAACAACTGTGCTCTGCAAGTTACACCTAATAACATAATATAATGCATGCAGGGGTATATCAAAGGAGGGCATATAGGGTTGAATTTGCATAATGCGATATTTTTAAAATACTTGTACTAAGTTACAAAGCAGATATTCTATAACTAAAATTCATTTTCCAAATTCTCAAGTTTTCTAGTCAGATAACATTCACGGCATAGCGAGGACAGGCGCTGGCGACAGGCAGGACACGATGGGGCAGAGGAGGTCGCCGGAGCAGGTGGCGGAGGCGACAGGGTTATGCGGAATGACACGACATGGACGTGGAGAGGAAGAGCAGGTGGGGCGGCGCAGGCACTCGTGTGGCAAGCGGGAGCGGCAGATCGATGAGAAGGGACGGCGTGGCGCGGCGGGGTCAACAAGAGCAGGTGAGGGAGGAGACAGGGCAGAGATCGAGAGGATAGGGCGGTCGAGGCGTTGACGCGACGGCATGGCAAGCTGAGCTAGTCGGGCATGGGTATTGCTTCGGGAAGAGCAACGGAAAGAAACAGGAGAGAGAGGAAAGGAAAGAAGAAAAGGAAAGAAAATACACAAAATAAAATAAATTCTAAAATTTCAAGAAATTTTTGTGAAATACTTTGGAACCTGAATAGATCAAATAAAATTAGTTTGTATTTATCTGAAGTTTATTTTAATCATTTAAAATGTTTTTATTCAAAAATTCAATTTACGCTTTAAATTAATCCAATAAAATTTAAATAGTTTATTTTATTTTTAAAGCTTCAAAAATACTATGGAAATAAAATAAAATAATTTTTATTTAATTGCGTTTATTTTACTCACATTTAAATTATTTTTATTTCTAAAATTTCAAATTAAACTTTAACAAATCGAGAGAAATTGAATGGTGATTTTCAATTTGAAAACTTTGAAAAGGCCTAAAAATCAAATAGATTAGTTTCAAATAAAAAATATATTTCTAACTTAAAGTTGTCTTTTATTTTTGCATATAACTATTTTTTAATTTTTAGAAAGTCAAGGAAACTTTTTACAACTCAGAAAAGGCAATAAAATAATCACTTTATTAATTTTTAAATAGTAACAGAACTTTGGGATGCTACAATCTATAGACCTTTGTGTGTCCTTAATGAGTGCCCCTGCACTGTACATGACTACGTTAGTTTTGTTGTTCAGATGAGGATCAATTCGATTACTAATCCTCATTATGGAGGATTGAACGGGTATGAAGGCAAAGTGGAAATGGTCTCCAGAGTTGATGAACTTATTTATATTACGCTCCTTGATTTTGTTAGTTTAAGTTCCAATTATTTTAGCACTTTCAATGGTATGCTATTTAATTTGTTACTGTTTCAATATCGCGTTGAAGCAAACTATATCTTAAGTTCATTGGATCGTTGCTTATTTCAAGGACTCAAGTCATGAATGCAACATTTTGCTATGCCTGGTTTGGACTATATTCGGTATGCAATGTTCGCTGAATTTCATCAGGATGTAAATGACTCCAAGTCAATCTTATTTAGTTATGTTTTTTTGTCAATCCTATTTAGTCATATTTTTCTTTTTATTTGTGTTATCAAAATGACTACAAAATAATTCATTTGACTTATTCTATAGTTTATGTTTCGTCACAACCCAAAAGCACTAGGCTATTATTCAGAGAGAAAAAAGTTCAAGCATCTCGAGCCAACAACTAGGGGTGAAAACGGATCGAATATGAACGGATAATGGCTTTGCCATATTTGTTTTCATTTTTTGGGGATCTGGATACGAATACGACTACTCCGGTTACAAATACAGATACAAATAATATCGAATACGAATACGGAGTGAATATGAATCGAAATGAATACGGTCATGGATATGTTTCGGAACATGAAAACCCCTTAAATTGTATGCCAGAAATTAACAAAAATATATAACTAGTTTATTTGATGCAAACATTCATGAATTGTTCATATTTTTAGCAACCACACATAATATTAGCACTAGAAAGCTGCGTTAACTAGATCATCACAAACATAACACTTAGTTTACCATATTTAGCTCATAAGTCGTAAATCACAAAGTCATAAGTCATCACACATTCACACTTAGTTCATCACATACATAAAACTTAGTTCATACTAACATCGATCAGGCTGATGGTTAATCTATTCGCAAATGACTATAACATCCCAAAGTATGTTACCAAAAATAAAATTAATAAAATTATTATTTTATTGGATTTTCTAATATTTAAAAGAGTTTTCTTGGTTAAAAAGAAAAATAATAAAATAAAGTTAATTATTTAATTTACTAATTTTTAATGTCAAAAATAAAATTTATTGAGTTTTCTGGGATTTTATTGATTTAAAGTGAAAAGGAAAATTTTAATTAGTTTCTTGAATTTTCTGGGTTTTAAAAAGGTTTTTCCTATTTTCAAGAAATTAAAAATGATTTATGTGTAAAAATAAAAACCAACTTAAAATTGAAATTAATTTTATTAAGTTTAAAATAATTCAATGAATTTCTATGTTTTTTTCTAAATTTTTGAACTCTATTTGCTATTTTCTAAAAGCCTATTTGATTTGTTGTATTTTTTAAAATTCGAAAATCAATTAAAATATGATTTTAATTCGGATACCCGAACTTCGTGTTTTCCGGATAATTCGTATTCGACGGATAACAGAGCTACTTTATCCGTATTGATTTCCGATAAAAAAACCGTGTTCGTTTCCTATCTAAAATTATCTAAGAAAAATTTAATCCAACAAAATTTAATACTGTGTATATAACAAATCGATAAAAACTATCCGATTCATTTTCACTCCTACCAACGACATTGACAACGAATGAAAGATGCACGCTCAGAAAAGCTGGTCGGTTGGCGGGCACCAACTCTGCACTTTACGGTGGGCCCACTCCACCACCCCCTCTTCATTCACCCTCCCGACGACCGTTGGGCCGAAACCACCACCCCCACCAATCTAGTGTCCGCCACCCATCCCTTTCCCACCAACCCTCCTCTCCTCCACTCGCGCCTCTCCCCGTTCGCCGAACCCAACGAGACCACAAGCTGCGGATAGACGCGGTCCACGCAGCGAAGGCTGAGAGGAGGACAAGGTCTCTGGACCAATCGCAGTCCACCATCCCTTGGAATCGCTCTACCAATCGCCATGTCGCGGCTTAGACTCACATCAACTACCCGGCTTTCGGACGCGGTAAGCCCACATGCCTCCCCGAATCAATCCACTGCGCCGCGCTATATAAGCCGCCCGTTGCTTCCTCCTCATCCCGGCGAGGTCAATCGAGCAAAGCAGAGCAAAGCATTAAGCGCGCGCTGCTGCAACACCCAGATCTCGTCTCGTCTAAGATCGAAAATGGCCACCGCGACAGCCGAAGCGACGGCCGCGGCCAAGGAGCAGACCGGCGGCGGCGGCGGCGGCGGCGAGCAGAAGACGCGCCACTCCGAGGTCGGTCACAAGAGCCTGCTCCAGAGCGACGCGCTCTACCAGTACATCCTGGAGACGAGCGTGTACCCCCGCGAGCACGAGTGCATGAGGGAGCTCCGCGAGGTCACCGCCAAGCACCCATGGTATGTATGCTGCCTGTTATCCTCCTCTTCCTGATCTGAATCTGGTCCGCGAGATCGCTGAGACCAATCGCTGCAGCATGTGGCGCATTACGTTTTGGTTTCGCCGGATCTTGCCTGATCCTTCGGCTGCAGGAACCTGATGACGACGTCGGCGGACGAGGGACAGTTCCTGAACATGCTGCTCAAGCTCATCGGCGCCAAGAAGACCATGGAGATCGGCGTCTACACCGGCTACTCCCTCCTCGCCACCGCGCTCGCCATCCCCGAGGACGGCACGGTAAGCCCGTCGACCTCCACGCGCGCCGCAGATTCCCAGATCTGGCAAGCTGAAATGATCACTCGATGCAGATCTTGGCCATGGACATCAACCGCGACAACTACGAGCTCGGCCTGCCCTGCATCGAGAAAGCCGGCGTCGCCCACAAGATCGACTTCCGTGAGGGCCCCGCCCTCCCCGTCCTCGACCAGCTCCTCGAGGACGAGAATAACCACGGCTCGTTCGACTTCGTCTTCGTGGACGCCGACAAGGACAACTACCTCAACTACCACGAGCGGCTGATGAAGCTGGTCAAGGCCGGCGGCCTCGTCGGCTACGACAACACGCTCTGGAACGGCTCCGTCGTGCTCCCCGCCGACGCGCCCATGCGCAAGTACATCCGCTACTACCGCGACTTCGTCCTCGAGCTCAACAAGGCCCTCGCCGCCGATGAGCGCGTCGAGATCTGCCAGCTCCCCGTTGGCGACGGCATCACCCTCTGCCGCCGCGTCAAGTGAACCGTTCCTCCCGTCGTCTTGATCGCCAGACGGCGCGCCGCCATGATGCCGTCATCCGCTCCTCCTACCATAGATGCGAATTGAAGGAGGATTAATTATCGTTTTGGCTTTCTTGGTTTTGTATCTTCTTGGAAATTGTCGTTTCATACGAAAAATAGAAAATGTTGGGACAATAATGTTATAAGATGACCCCGTGTTTGTTAGCTTGCGTTGCGTGTGCGAATGGCGACTGCTACCGATGAATCGATGATGATATACCTTTGGAAAATTGAAATGTTCCTTTGCTCTCTTGTACAACCTGTTAAAATTTGGGGAATTTGTGTGACAACATGCATAATTAATACATTTGTTAGCATAAAGTATTTCTATATCAGTGCAGCATCATTTCATTATATCAATTGGTACAAGATTTATTTTACAATCAATTACAGTGTTTTTGACAACAAGTAATTAAAACCTCACTCTCTTCTTGCATTCTTGTAGTGGCAGCCTTCATCGTCACTGTGTCCTTTGAGCGCCCGTCTGTAGAACAATCTCGCGATCCATTTTCCTCGCTCGTTAGGAAAATCAAAAACAGTTCGTAAGCTAAGTTGAGAGCATTTTTGTGAGCATTAGAATATAGTGAGTTAGATTATAGGAAGTTGATCGTCAGATTTCCCAAAGTGCAGATGATATCTGGAGCAACCTAAGTAGTCGGTCCCTTGACCATCAAGATACCCAGACCAACCGGAGTTAGTCGGCCCCTTGATCGTCAGGATATCCAGACCACCCGAGGTCTTTTGGCACCTGTCACTTTCGTGGGTCTCCTCATCCGGCATTATTAGAATCCAACACCAACTATTTGTAATTGCCGTAACCACAGTATAGTCCCACAGTGCATATCCCAGTAAACCACACCCTCAGTCAAAGCATCACTGGGTGTATCCCACCCAGCACCCCTGGTGAGAGTATAGCACAACTCCAGCACAGCAAAGCCAAGCAATCAACCGAGTGCAGCACAATCACTTTCAGAGCCTTCCCTCGCCTATACATCTCCCCTGGCCAAGCCCTCACACAGAGCAAGATTGCCAAGTGCACTTCGCAAAGCCGCAAGCCTACCACCAAATATCAAACACAGGAGACCAACAAAGACAAAGCCACCCAAGTTCATCCCCCAAAACTGTAGCACAAGCAATACATTCCCCCGAAGCCATTTCTCTTTCACAGCCTCGCAAGGCAAGCACAAGCCTTCCACTGTCATTTCCCTCCTCCCACTCTTCTCAGCCGAAGGCCAGCCCAGCAGCAGCAAGGGAGCAAGAGGAAGGAGGCAGCCAAGGAGCCAGAAGAAGAGGAGAGCACTAGCACGGGCCAGCACTGCCATCCTCTTTCCCCAACCCAAATCCCAGCAGGAGGTAACCTCAGTCACACCTCAGGATGCTCTGCACCTGCTCATCATTCACACATACCACCATATCTCAGTGTATAGCTCTCAGTTCATTCCATCCCAGAGCAATAGGGGGAAGGGAGTAGAGAGGAGTTAAGGGAGTAGTGCTACCTTAGCATAGCAGTGGACCGAGGCGGCCGGTGGCTAGGAGGCCGAGCCAGGCCAGGGCCGGGTAGGAGCGCGGTGGCGCCATGAGGACCGAGCCGAAGAAGGAGCCAGAGACGGCGGCGCTGGCGCTGAACCGACCGGAGGAGGAGACACTGAGAGGAGCGCAAGGGCCGAGCGGCAGAGGTGGCGGCGACGGCCGGGCCGAGCGCGCATGAGTTGGAGACCGAGCCGAGCGGGCTTAGGGCTCCTCGGGAGGAGCGATCGTCGGGACGAGCTGAGAGTAGAGTAGATCTGGAGGCGGCGCCGGTCCAGAGCCGAAGCCGGTGGAGCAGAGGTGACGCAGGGCGCTGGGCCTTCGACCGCGCCGGATGAAGAGGAGACGACGCAGGAAACCGAGCGGGAGCAGACCGGAGGCGAGCGAGGAGGCGCAGGAGCCGGGCCGAGCCAGGCGTAGTCGAGGCAGCAGGGAGCGGGAGGCGGGGCGAGCCGGTGATGTGGTGGCGGCGGAGAACCCCGAGAGAGAGGGAGAGGCGAGAGAGAGTGGGGGAGAGGATAGGATAGAAAGGAGGCGGTGGAGGTAGTAGCGTCGGTAGGGGTGATTAGGGGAGGCAGAGCCGAGACTGTCGGCAGGGGTTGATTAGGGGAGGTAGATGATTAGGGGTTAGTCGGTTAGGGTTTAGCCAGGTTAGGATTAGGGGAAGTAGGTAATTAGGGAGGGGGTTTAGTAGTTAAGTAGTTAGGTAATTAGGGATTATGGTTAGAAAATTAGGTGTATAATTTTTGAGTATAGGAAAATTTAGGAGATCGGTATAGCTCTTGTTTGTTCAGTTATTTAGAGTAACCCGTTTATGTGCAAGAAATTGTTGATAGTCTTGTGCACTCAGGTAGATACTTGTAGGCGTAGCGGTTTGTAAGATCGAGTAGCAGTGTGTGTCGAGCGTAGGACACGAGTTCGACGGTTGCCGCGGTGTAGATCGAGTTTAACCGTAGAACGATTTTAGCGGGAGAGTGCTAACTGGGTCGGGTTCTGAAAAGTTTTGTTAAATTAAAATTGGCTAATATAGGAGTTGTATTAGCATTTTATACACATACTATCACCCAAACTCAAATAAGTATTTATTTATATATTATTAGTGCTGCCGCGTTGCTATAGATGGCAAACCAGTGCCGACAGAGGAAACTGATCAGAGATTTGTCGACGCCGACCTTTCCTACAACTTCAAAGGCAAGCTATTCTCTTAAACATAAACATAGTTATGTTAAATGTAAACCGTATAATGCTATATCATATATGTATTGCATCAAAACTATTTCTCAAAATTAAATTGGATTAAGATGATGTGAAAAGATAAGAGAACAGAGATGATGAATGAGATGAGATGAGAAATGAGAATTACTAGGTTGGTAAAGGGGGCCCTGGCAGGGGAAACGCGACGACGATGATGATGAGGTAAGAGGTGGGACCCTTTACACATGGTTAAAATATAAGGATCAACAAAACTCTTACTCGGTCAGAAGCTGTAAATTCAATGCCAACCATTTTCCCGTTTCGGCGGGCAGAAAATGCTACCTTGTTACGCAATTAAGTTCTCCACAACGGGTTACATTGGAGTATTGGGCACGGAAGAGAGCTGCTCCAAGGTGGAGTGTTGGGCACGGACGAGAGCCGCCCCAACCAACAATACTGGAACTCGGTGTATGACGAGGTCAGCATCGTGATTAAATCAGCACCGACGAAAAGTAATGGGTGGAGACCTAATCATGTAACCTGGAAAACGTTTTGTATTCTGAACTCGAAATCGCATCAAAGGAAATGCGGTGGACCTAGCTCAGAGAGAGATCAGAGTAGCTATGGGTAAAGTGGTACAAGGCTGCGCAGTGCTATATCAAATCATGAATTCACGCTAGTCTCCTGGATTGGAGTCTACGGGAACCGCTAGGGGTATATCTTCTCTTCGAGTGATAAGTAGTGTTTTCAAAATTTAAATTTGTCACATAATGTTTTAATGAGTTATTTTCAGAAAAGAGATGATATAGAAAATGTGATAACGAACAGAGATCAGTCATGCAGTGCATCTTTTGCTATTAATGCTTGCTGAGTACATTTGTACTCAACATTGTTAGCATTCTCTTTTGTTAGATCCTAGTCCGGCCGGGAACTATCCCGAGTGGGACGAAGGACTTGCAGGTACCGATGCAGCTGCAGGAGGAGAAGGCACCTACTACGAGGACCAGGGCGGGATGGGAGTCATCTTTGACTCATGGGACGAATAGGAGGGCGGTACTTCATAGCAGACTACAAAAGCGGAGAAGCTTTCTTTTGTGTTTGTGTAATATTTGTATTAAGAACTACGGCTTTGCGTGGTTGATACTGTAATAAAGATATACAGTTTCTATCTTATTGTTCTGCTACGCAACTCTGATAAAAAACTTACTATTCGTTGGAGCGGTGTTCTACCGGGCAGACGAATATTAATCCGTATGCTTAAGTGTGATTACCCTAAGGATAATGACACGGGCGCCACAATTTGTTTGCTCATGGTACATTACTTGTGATATGCTAAAATTTGGCGACATTGTCGAAGCTGTTCTGAATGGTTGAATCATTGCAATATGTTTGGTCTGATGAATTTGGCCAAATGTGGTATATTTCTTTGCTGTTGTCTAAGCTGAATTCTTCTTTTCTACGTGTGGACAGTGGATAGTGAAGTTTTACTCCATTCGTTGAAGATTTCCATCTTTTGACAGAGATGGCTCCCTGTTCTTCGCTAGGTCGAGGACAGCGACAAGGTGTGTACAGATAGTTGCTGGCATTTATTCTAAAAGTAGATGGCTGAACTACAAACCCTTTGTCAAATAATTAACTCAATCTGAATTCTGAAGTCCAGTAGGTTTGAAGTTTCCCCAAGGAGCTAAGGATTTGTTGAGCTGTCCCTGTGAAGACTTCAATATTTGGACCAGCTGTTACATCACATTATCACCTTAATCATTACTTGATTTTAGTGAAACTTATCAGCTGTAACAGAATACCGGTTAAGGTATTTGAATTTGGGCTCTGCTGGATTCCGATTGGACTGAACAAGTTTGGCCCTCAATTTTTTCAACATGCAAAAGACTTGTGTGTCATTAAAAGAAGTTTATCCCTGCGTAGCGGGACGATGTCTTTTCTCTTGTGCATACGATTAGCCTCTCGCACCTAGTGATGGCAATCGGGCGAAACGGGTACGGGTAGTGCTCGTGTAACATCCCAAATTTCAGAGCTTTAAAAATCTTTTAAATATTGGTAGCAAGAGAATTTCCCATTTGGATTATTTGAATATTAATTTAAAAAGCTTAAATTGGACTTTAAGGACAAATTGATTTAATGAGCTTAATCCCGACATCAACAATTGTCAAAACTATTTTATTTAGATTCTATGTGCTTGGTTATATTTTATAGAATTTTCTGGAATTTTTCCAAAGTCATTTGCTATTTTCTAATTGCTATTTGCATTTTCTGGATTTATTTAAAAGAAAAACCTATTTTAAATCCTTGAACGAAGATCGGGCGAAGCTCAAGACTATTCCACCGCTCAATCCCGGTAGTTGGATCAACATCGCCCGCCGCCGCTCGCGCTTCGCGCCTTGCCCGTTGGATTGTCGCCGCGTGGCTTCGCTTCGCTGATCTCGCTCGTTCGCCGCTCGCCGCTCTGCGCCGTTGGATCGCCATCGTGACGCTGCTCACTCGCGCCGCCATTGCCGCCGCCAGTGGGACCGCGACCGAAGTCGTTCTCCGCGTTGTCTTCTTCTCCGCTGGCCGCGCCGCGCCCGCCATTTTCGGACCTCGAGCTTCGTCCGACAATCGCAAGAACGCCTCGATTTTGTGCACGGACAACGCTTCCGAAGCCTTATCTCTCCCGCACTGCTCCGGTTATTTTAAACTTCCAAATCGGATTCAATCTCCAAGAATCGAGGATTTCAAAATCCACTGCTTGGACCCGATTTGGGATTTCCAACCGCGTTCCCGAGCCTATAAATACCCTCCTAGCACCGCTGGACCTCCGCAACCCTAAGCCGCCACTCGCCGCCTGATCGCCTAGCGCCGCCGCATTTCGAGTTTTAGGGTTTTCGCCGAGCTTCTTCTCCGGTGGATTTGCATGCCGCCGTCGCCTTGCTCCACCGACCGCACCATTGTGATCGACAAGTCTCAGCTACCTCGTGCACACCTCCTCGTCGCCGGAGCATCGCCGAGCGCCGTCCGACAAAACCCGAGCTCTCTCCGCCGCTTCCGCGCCACGGCCATCTCCGTCAACCCAGTGCTCAAACCAGTGCCCATGTGTGCGCATTAACCTCCTCTATACGTTGGTACCACTCACCGCGGCGAAGAGCGCGTCATTGCTGCCATTGGTTCCCGAAGCGCCTCTCGCTGGCCGTAGCAGCGTCGCCGCCATCGCAACCGCCGCGTCGCTTTTTGTGCTCGCGTGTCGCCTCGTGTCGCCAGGTGAGCGCAAAGACACGCCAAGACGTGGCTCATCCACCGGCTCAGATCCGTGGCTCGTGAGCTTAGTCCACCGTGAGTTGTACACGCGGCAAATGGGTCCCACTGCCGCTTTTAATTTAAATTTAATTCTTTTCCGAAATTTCTCGGTGACGCAAGCATTGCGCAATAATCCGATTTTCCTTTATAAAAATAATTCGGGAAATTCGAGAAAATCCAAATTAGGGTTTAATTGATTTTTAAATCTTTCAAAGCCCATATCTTTTGCATCCGAAGTCCAATTGAGCCCATTCAAATTTGTAAATTTATATAAAATTCAGATCTATTTAAATGGTGAATTTTATTTGATTTTTGGAGTTTGTTTTGCCTCTGTTATTTATTTGTTTTGTTTCTTTTGTCTCGTTTGCGAGTAGACGTCGATACTTCGGGAAATTTTGCAGAAGAAGGAGCACCTCAAGACCAAGACCAATATCTAGATCTATTCCAAGGCAAGTTATACCTTTGATCATTTTGAACCCAGTTTTCAAAATACTTTGTTTCAATGTATTGCATTCTATATCAAGTAATTATTTAAATGCTTTTGGGTATAGTTATTAATCCAAACTGTTATGCCACCTTGTCTATTGTATGCCATAATCTTTTGTCACCCTAGGTTGGTTAATTATTAGTTGGTATTATCGTAGCACCAACGTGGGTTGGTTAGATACGATTAGACTGCTTAGCCATGCCACGAGTCATCATTTCATGAGAGAGTTGCAATTATAAATTTGACTAAGTGATTATGGAACTGTGTGATGAATCTGTGTGTGCTGTGTGCTGTTACTTGTTGATGGCGTGTGTTGCACTTAACCAACAGGGTGGGAAAAGATTTAGACTAAGGCAAGTGGTGGATTCTGTGTGAATGGTGGAACTGGGTGATATAAACTTTGTGATTTGGGTTAAAACTGGAAGTCTTGCCTTGGTCAATTAAGGACTTAACTTTGTGCGCCATTGAACTGGGCCTTACTGTACGACCACATGCCTAGTATGGGCTGGGCCTGACTTAGTAAGTTATGGAGTCTTGACATTGACAACTCATGTTGTATTTAAGCTGTGTGATGGGCTGGAGGTGTGATATGTCACATCGCGGGACGGTTCGCTGCATCCCTGTCCAATGGTGTGTGTCGTTCCAAGGGCTGTGTGTACAAATTGACTGGCGATAAAGCACACCAGAGTGTCATTGTTTGAGATGAAGTCTCGAAAGGTTTTGTTGTGATCAACTCGATCCGGTTGGTTTCATCGTGTGGGTAAAGTGTACTGACCTCTGCAGAGTGTTTAAACCAATCTATTCGAATAGCCGCGTCCTCTGTTATGGACATGCTCTTGAATTTCACACGAGGGGTAGATTTTCATAAAAACAATTGGGAAGGGTCACCGTGTGAGATAACTTGTTCAAATTGTGTGAAAGAACTTGATTAGATTGTGTGTCCTTTGTGAAATCAATTGTTAACTTATTATTGTCTATTTGTTTTGAATTACGCTTTCAATCTATTATTTGTATTCAATTGCAAATGTTGCATTTCGCAAAATAACCACGAAGCCATTCCTTTGGAATAAGCCATCATGTATAAATGCATTCCGTGGTATGACTTGCGTAGTACGGTGTGTACTCACTCTTGCTAAACAAATCAATGTATGGAGGAGTCGTCATCGCTTTTGAAGAGGAATTCTACGAAGGTTGAGCGTTAGGGTCTTGATCCCGCCGATTGTTCGTGGTAAATTGATGGGAGCCACCGAGTTTATTTCGTTTCACGCAGATTATTTCTTTATTGTCACCTTGCATGGCTTAATAAATGTAAACTCGACCATAAGGTCCCAACAGCTTATTTGTTATTTAAAGTACTCGTTTATTCTTATATTCGTTGTATGGATGTGATATTTCATCAATGTTGACTTGTGTGCACTAGCGTGATCCTGGACTAGTGCAGAATACACAGAGGGTCCAGATTTGCATATTTGGGTCCCGACAGCTCGCCCATACCCATACCCGCGGCCCCAATTTCCCCCCACGGGCATGCCCGCGAAGGACAACGGGCGAAGAATCTCGCCCATACCCGTCGCTCATGGTACTACGCGCCATGGGCATGCCTGTTACTCGCGAACAATGCACCGCCGTCCGTGGGTACCCATCGCCCACGGGTACCCATCGCCCACGGGCATACTCATCAGTCATCATACACAAACAATGTATACATCAAGTTCATTTCAATTCACATTAATAATGCATCACACATTCAACAACTGATAAAATTCATCACAATTCACACATCAAGTTCAACAAATAAAAAAAATACAAACTGCGGTTCCACATCACACATAGTTCCTCACACATAAACAAATTAAGTTTGCAACAAGAGTAGAACATATGAAAATAGTTCAATCAGAGTAGACGATCGAGATTGAACAACAATCTTTAATCTCCTCTTCAATGTCTTCAAGGCATGTCCATAATCCCTCAACTCCTCCTTCACCTGAAAAGTAAACATTGCATTACATCACTTGTTTGCAATCACATAGAAAATTCAAAATATTTACATCGCTAGTTGCATTGCATACCTTTAAGGTCATTCCGAAGCCAGCTTTGTGAGCACATCAATGCCTCCAATATAGCTGGAGTGAGACGACTGCGATGTTCACTTAGCACTCTACCACTAGTGCTAAAAGCTGATTCAGAAGCTACTGTTGTTATTGGAATAGCCAAGATATCACGAGCAATCATCCGCAATGTAGGATAACGTGTCCCAGCCACCTTCCACCAACCCAGTATATCAAATTCCTCATTTGTGCAAGGAAGAGTTTCTTCTTCCAAATAGCGATCTAGCTCACTTTTGGTCTTTACTATACCGATACTTTTCTTACTAGCAGCTAGTGTTTTAAATATTGAAAGCACCTCATTAGCACCGGTTGCAACACTAGTACTAGAAGATGTAGCCATACCCTCTTCTCCACCATGCACTTGGTACTCATTCATCAACTCACACAAGCAATTATAACTCTTTGTAACATTCTCTTCAGAATTTTCTTCGCCAAAGAGGGCAATATAGCATGCATGTAACATTGTCATTTTTCACGTGGATCAAGAATAATTGCAATAGCCATCAAACCATGAATATCGCATCAAGATTTGTCAAACTTTTTATCATCTCAACAGACATAGCCTCAATTATTGGATCTCCACATCCTAACCATTTATTCATATACATTTTGACCTCACATATCTTTGGAAAGAATATGTTAGTTGTTACATATTTAGTTCCAGAAAACATTTCAGTGAGTTCATAGAAAAGGCTTAATTTTTCACAAACAGTTGAGGCAAAATTCCAATCAGCAGCTGTTGGTGCACAAATAAACTGCATATCAAGTTGCTTCAACCTCTCAAAGACTTTCTTATAGGGAATAGCAGTACTAAGCATAACATAGGTTGAATTCCATCTAGTTTTGCAATCAAGACCAATCTTTTTAGTTATTTCAACCTTAACAAACCGAGCTGCTTTCACAAATTTTTCGTACCTCTTTGGTGTAGCTGTCCAATAGGAAACACTATCACGTACTCTCTTAATGCTATGTTCCATGACACTCAATCCATCTTTCACAATTAAGTTAAGAATATGTGCACAACAACGCATATGTAGCATCTTTCCACCCAATAAAAGATTAGATGGACCAACCTTTGTCTCTATTGCTTCAATCAACTTATCATTTGTTGAGCAATTGTCCAAGGTCAAAGTAGATAGTTTACAATCAAGATTCCAATTCTGCAGATTTTTATATAGCGCTTCACAAATAACCTCTGTTGTATGTGGGCATGGCACATATATAACCTACATGGTTCAGCATAGCAAGAAGATTAGTATTTCAATATAGCAAGAAGATTAGTATTTCAATATAACAATCACCTCAAAATGCAGCTTCTAAGCTTCCAAGAGTCATCAACAAAATATCCTGTTACTGCCATGTAGCCTCTCTTTTGATTATCAGCTGTCCAAAGGTCAGTTGTAACAGCAACACGACAACTGCTTTTATCCAAGTAAGTGAGGGCTCTCTTCCTCTCTAAATCATAATGATCCAAGATATCCTTTCTAATAGTATTTCGAGTGACCATTTTAAATAAAGGTTGCAGTGCACTAACAAATTTACGAAACCCATAGTGATCAACAATTGACAGTGGGTACTCATGCAGAATAATCATGGAATAGAGAGCTTTCCTAGCAACTTCTTGATCAAATATATAGTTCTCTACAGTTACTTGCCCATGTTCAAAAGATCCATACCTCAAACTGGTTTGTACCTTCCCTTGCCTCTTCCGATAGATGCAAACCTTCAGATGCTCATGTAGATGTTTAGTACCATTCTTCGTTTCTGCCGAAAGGTACTTGCTACACCAAATGCACTTTGCCTTCCAAGCACCCATCACTTGTAGTCTTGTAAATTCATTCCAAACAGGTGAAGTGAGTTTCCTCTTTGTGCCACGAGAGTCTTCCTCTTGTGCATCTGCATCTTTGGCATGTTGTTCTTCAACTTGTGGTTCAGCTTCAGATCCTACTTGCTGATCACGGAGTATTGAGCCTTGAGAAGATTGCCCATGTTGGCTACTACTTCCCGGAGTCGCCATCTAAGAGTTGGAATTGGTGAAAATTGTGAGTTCATCAAGCTAGTGGCCATAACTCACTAAATGGAAAAAGAGGCAGTTAGTAGATCTATAAATTCTAATGCTAGCCAAGTAGCCATACTATTATAAGCACATGTCAACTGTTGAAGTAACAGACACAAGAATGCACTCATCCTATGGCATCCAGAGATCCAGAAACGTGCCAAATGAGCTGTACGATTGATAGCGCATAGTAACTAGGAAGCAACATAAGTTATGTCATATCTGGCAAGCTCAAGAAACTATGCTCCTATCATCTAATATGCCTCTGGTGATGTCATATCTGGCAATCCGAAACAGATCAATTTAAACCATTCTCTACTAGGGAGCTTCGATAATGATACAGTATTAATACCAAAAGAGATTAATGATACAGTATCAAATGCAATCTTCCAAAAGTTCCATTTTAGAATCTAGGATGTTTTGATTAAAACTAACAGCTCTTTTCAAAAAAGACTCATCAGGTGATGTCTTATCGCATAACATATGGAGAATTACTGAATTTATTACTATCGATGTGTAAATAGCAATTATTGTCATGCGCTTATTTTGTGTAATGTACCTAAAAAATCTTGCGGACTAGTGGTGCTATGGGATGTAATTATATGCATACATACTACATTGCCATAGTCTTTCTTAAGCTAGTATTTTCCATTGAAGTGTACAACTACAGACTCCAATGAAATGTCCACAATTAAGCAGCAAAAAAACGCATGCCAAAACAAACTCCAATGAAATGATCATGTTGTCCAACA
Organism: Hsuehochloa calcarea; assembly: GCA_036346395.1. NCBI lineage: Eukaryota > Viridiplantae > Streptophyta > Magnoliopsida > Poales > Poaceae > Hsuehochloa > Hsuehochloa calcarea. The sequence continues at coordinate 50,420,318 of CM070604.1, read as the reverse complement.
ACAATTTTGTAACATAATCAGAGGAAATGGGTAGAAAGTATGACTTGACAACAAAACGAAAATTCGTGCCGTGACCTAGATAGCAAGGATTTAAACATTTGTTGGGAAAATGAAATATCTTGAACCTTTACTAGCCGAGTTAATGAGTCCAACAAAAACATAGAAACACAAAAGAAAGAAAGAAGGAAATGTTGAAGTCCATGCCGAGATCACAAGAAAGCAATTGCACATATCGTTTCCTCCGTAACTTTCTTGAAGTTTCAAAAAAATCAATCAACTCGGATCCGCACATTAGTTTCGGCATTTCATGGGTGGCGATTTCCTTCTATCATCGCAATTATGATTGCCACAACATATGAATATGATAAAGTGCAAGAACAAAATCATAGAGAAAATGCCATTCACGTAATCACCACCATATCCGATCTGATGTGCAAGATCACAACCACGAGATCAAACCCGAGTTCTTGAGGGAGGAGGGCGGCGGGGGCGGCGGGAGGAGTGGAGGGCGACGGCCGAGAGGGCGATGGGAGGGCGACGGCCGGGAGGGGAACGGCCGGGAGGAGATCTGGAGGGGACGGCCGAGAGCGCGACGGCTAGGAGGGGGACGGCGAAGGGAGGCGCGGTGGCCGGTGGGCGATGGGAGGGCGACGACCGAGAGGGGAAGGACCGGGAGGAGGGGGACGGCCGGCCGGGAGATCTAGCCGCTGGCGGTGGAGGCAGTGGGGAGACCGGAGAGGCGGAGACGAGACTCGCGAGGGAGAAGAGACTCGCGAGTCGCGAGGGATACTGGAGGGCAGAGTATGGATCTGGAGTTCTGGACTCTGGAGGAGGGTGGCTAGGAGGGGAACGACCGTGAGGGGGACGACCGGCCGGGAGATCTGGTTGGGAGTGGGACTCGGGACTCGGGAGTTAGGGGGAGCCGGGGAGGCGGCTGGGAGCCTGGGAGGTGGGAGGTGGAAGTGGGAGCCTGGGAGTTAGGGTTTTGTATTTATATGGTGTGGATACTTATATGACGGGTAAACGGGCGAAACGGGTCCGGGTGGAGTTTACCCATGCCCGCGCCTTGCTTACTCGATGGGTAAGTTTTTTGCCCGTTTTATACCCGTGGGCAAAGAAAGACGCCCATACCCACCCATTAGGTATTCGCTCATGGTACATGGGTGTCGGGCACAATTGCCATCCCTACTCGCACCCCTCTCAAATTCCTCATTGAGTTGCACCAACATGTAGACCCAAGCTGATAAGGATAAGGTCTCGTCCCGTCATCCCCGTGACTCGCGAACGTATCCATGCCTCCACTTCTTTCGCAACTACACAAACCGTCGTCACTCTACTTCTTCACATGCACACACACCAAAATTCGTTGTCGTTCCACTCCTTCCTGTCTCGTGCCGTGACTCGCCACCAGCGCCCGTCCGACATTCGCTTCGTGCATCAGAGATCCCAATCCCCTTGGGCACTCAGTCTGCGGGTTGCAACGGCGGTGTGCACGAAGATGAGTGGATCCGACATCGTAGGAGGAGGCGGTGCGGGGAGGTAGCGCCGACGACAGGAGGAGGTACGGGGAGGGGAGGCGGCGTCGGGGACGGGAGAAGGCACTACGAGGAGAGGAGGATGTGGTACCTTGGAGGAGAAGCAGTTGCGCCAAGGAAGGGAGGGGAGGCAGCGATGACGCACAAGGAAGAGGCAGAGACGAAGGTGTTTTTCTCTTGGTGTGTTGTCATCTCCAGTTCACCGCACCGTGTCCTCTTCATCCTAATCCTCTCCTGCACCACTACCAACTCCTACTCTGCGACGGCTGAGCAAGCATCACCTCCTCCGCCTCACTTACCACCACGATGCCGCCACCACCTCCTCCCTCGGCCTCCCACCTCGCTACAATGTGTCTGACGAGGGCTGCAGAGGGTCAATGGTCGTGAGAACCGAGTCGCGGCCTGGGATTAGGGTGGAAGAAAGTGGTTATCGACGCATAACTCTCTTCCTTGTTAGCCAACAATGGCTGAAAAGTGGGCAGCACTTGGGAAGGAAAGTCAACATCAACTTCAACTTCTAAAGGTAAATAATTTATGAGTTTAAAATTTTAATTTTTGGGTAGTAGTAGGTGATACAATAGACGAAGTTAATATTTCTGTTTATACGTATGTGAATTTTTTTTGATATTTTTATACGATTTAAAATCTCGTCACTCTATTTTAAATTCCGTTGCAACCAATGACCACCGTACTGGTCATCGAAGAAGAGGAGGAGAAACACAACCATTAGCACTTTATCACACGCCAAACCGAAAAACATCACGAAATAACACCAAACCTCTAGCAAGGCGTAGACTACGGAATACAATAGTTCAGGCATGTAGCTCCGGCCATGCTTCACATATAAGATTATTGTAGAAAACTACAGATAGTAAAGTGGACATTTTTTTCCGAACGAAATTCATCGAAAACCCTCAAGTTCGAAATGGTGCCCAATATGGACCGGTGAGGATTAAGTTGGTCCTACTTCTGTGAACCCTTATGCTTTGGGCTTTGTCTGGCCTAAAACATCCTACTAGTTAGAATGGGCTCTATTTGCTCAACGATGGTGAGCCCTATGTTGTGGTATCCACATTGGCCTACCGGGATGCGTAATTGTTAGAATTGGCAAAAAAATAATATATGCAGTTACAGGGAAGACGCTAACCCCACACACTACCACACGCGCGCATACGTGAGTGCATATTCTTAGCACATACTTAAATAGACAGAGGTAAAGGATAAATTCGTGAACCTCACAAAATTCTTACTGAAGTGCAATCGCGTATGCGTAAAGGTGTGCATCGAATTTGAACTCTAATAGGTAGAGTCATACAACCACGTCATTACCACACCAAGAGGTGGTTCCTAGAATTGTCAATTATTTGGCTTTGTTTGATTCAAGCATGAACATGGAGATTTTGTAGAAATTTTAAAGAAAAAGGTAAGTTCATCCTCGCTGGATGTCGTATTTGTAATATCCAAAAAAAATCCTAATTTTATATAAATGTATTAAAATAAGTGAGGGGATAAATTTCAGCATGTTTATACGTGGTAAAATTAATTTGAGCATGTTTTTGAACTTTTTCATCAATGCAACTATTGCAATTATATGAAAACAACAACTTGGAAGACTTTTCGAGAAAAAATATATAACAGACAAAATCCTGCAAAATTTGCAAAATAAACCATACTGTGTCAGGAGCTTCCACAAAAAAGTCATAATTTTTGGAGCATATTTGACATGTTTTAAAATTTTGGCAAATCCTCAGCTTTTTTTGAAAATTTCAAACTCCATTTGAATTTCACGCACGCCCATTGGGTCGAATTTGCGTCGGCCCATTCCTTCGCACTCGCTCCAACCCATGCCAGCACCTCGCTTCTCTCTCTCTCTCGCTGACGGACCGGCCGCCTGTCAGGTGGCTTCTTCCACCTCACGCTTGCCTCCGCGAGCCAACGCGCTCGCCTACTCCGCCCGTGGATTTCAACGTCGTGCCCACCGTTTTTGAGCCTCAGATGCCCCTGTCGCCTCCACCTGCTCCTTGCCCATGCTAGCAACCCATTGACGCTCCCTTTTCCTACGCGAACGGAGACACCAGAGCTAGCCCGCGAGTTTCTTGCCGCGACTGCATGTTCTCGTCGTTAATCTCACGTACTACTCGCTATTACTTAAGCCTCCGGGCACATCACCATCTCTCTAGCCCGCCCCTCATTCCATCTCGCGCTTTCTTCGAGCTTCTAGTTCTCTGAATCGTCAAGAGCAGTGCATTGTTCTTGACGCCGGTGAGCAAGCCTCACAACAACGCCGCCTCTGCCACTAGAGTCGTGTAGTGCCGATGCACTGTCATCTTCCCCAACTCCGGCGTGTGCACCCGATCCAAGCCGTGCACCCTCATCGTTCTAGAAGGCCAACTCGCTGTGAATTCAAGCTTCGCCTTCTTCTTCCTCATCCTTGGTCATCGCCGCCATTTTCGACATTCCTCGAAGCACGACCCTCCATCGTCGTAGAGCGCCAGCACCGAGAGCCTCCTTTGCGCGACCGCTTCTCAACGTCGACCAGCTTCTCCGCCATCCACTAATGCCATCAAGTACCTTGGTGAGTTTCTAGTAGTCCCCTAGAGCCTTTGCGCGTGTTAGATTGGACGATTTGCTAGTGTAGCATAGAGTTCGTTGTGGCCGATCATGGCGCCACCACGGGAGTGTTGTCGTCGCCGCCGCCCTAGCGACCATTGGTCTTAGTGCTGTCATCTATAGCATCACAATGACTCCTCTAGCACTCATGCGCACCACCATTCACCGTGTCCTTGCCCCATGCGCAAAAGCCTTTGTAGACCCGAGGCACTCTGCCACTTCTCGCCAGCGTAGCATCGCCTTCGTCCACCTCTCCGGCCTCCACTACCACCAGGTAGGATCACTATCGAGCTGAGAAACCATTTTGCCCATCCCCCGAGCCTCTCCACACCTACCTCGCCGTAGGCGAACTCGCCATGGTGCTCATCTGTGTGCAAATCTGCTCTCCTCTCTCCCTCTCTTTCTGACCAGTGGGCCCCACATAGTTAAGAACTAATTAGTACTAAATGACAGTAGTTAAATTCACTAAGTCACTGACGTGTGGAACTGGCTGAAAAGTTAATCACAAATCTAATTTAAAAACATATTTAGCATATGAGTCGCTGACATATAGGACCACTCATTATTCTCGATTTTAAAACGTGTTTTAAAGCCAAGAGATTGACATGTGGACCCTAGGTGTCAGTAGGTTTAATCAAAAAATAGGTTTAATAAGTTAGTTAATATTTAAGGAGTCGATGACATGTGGGAAATCCGAAAAAAATGAGAAAAGTCATCTTCAGTTCAAAGGGAAATACGCTTACTCTGTTAGAAAGCATAAACCTCAGAGAAGGAACATGAAATATGTTTTATCTGTTAGAAAGTGTAAACCGTAGAGAATACGCTTTCGTTGTCACCCTCTTTATTATTTCAGGATTTTGCAAACCGATCAAATTTGAAATATTAATAACTTTTGCATATGCACTCCAAATTGAATGAATTTTCTTTACAAATTCATATATAATCATGCTTTTTTGAATATACAAAAATATTTGAATTTTATTGCAGCTGAAATTATTTTACTATTTATAATTTGCTCTCGACTCTTTTTGAATAGATGTTTACAATGCGAACGAAATTTTCGACGAACCTCCATCCTCATACTCAGAGATACCAGAGTAAGGAAAGCACATCCTTTGACCATGTTGATCTCATTATTTCAATTATTGTACTTCTTTTTGTAAAATATATTATGCATGCGTGTATGCTTGCTTAAAATTGCTATATCCGCGGGTAGCAGTAGTTATATTCCGATTGTATTCATGATCCTCCTTGAAATGTTGATGTCCTTAGTGTTATAGACCTTAGATTATGGTTTGGATAATAGCTTATATTATGGTTTGGATAATAGCTTATGTCAATTTTGGTATTTCGATTGCGAATATCGTATAAATGCTTAGCCGAGCTCTAGCTTCGCTAAAATCTGAATAAATGGTGAAATGGTGAGTATGAATTTGTGATATTTTGAAACATGGTCCATAGGGGTCACCTCTGTTATTTTGTATAAAAATAAAAATTAAAAACTTAGTTAGTGACGCAGGTGAGTTATATTATAATATGAGGAGTGTGAGAGGTGTATCTCACTAGTAGATAGGGGAGATCCTCGCCCGGATCAATTTAGGATCGAACGCCGGTGAATCATATTTAAGTCTAAGCGTACAATTACATGTGCCGGTATGGGACTATCTTAGCTAATTAAGTCATCGAAAACTAGCTTTGCATGTTGGTAGGCTATAGTAGTACGAGCATGACCGGATAGGCTTGCTTGAAGGGGATCCCTTCACCGAGGCGTTGAGATCAAAGCCTTCCAGTACAACGGTGAATGCCTCACTTTAACGGGGGGAACCGGATCGAAGTGAGGGTAGTCATTCGTCGAGCTAATGCAAGGCTAGGACTAGGTGATGTAAATGATTCGTTATGGACTATAGACTGCATACTATCATGTTATGTGCGGTGGTATCGACGGATACATGACAAACTCGAGAACTCATATACCGTGGGTCAAGTTATACACCTCTGCAAAGTATAAATATATTTAAATAGTTGTGTTCGCAGACATGAGCGTGCTTAGTGACGCCTCATCAAGTATAGTCTTGATTTTTTAAACAAAAACGGTTTGTTGGAAAATTTTGGGATGATTGGTTTGTGTGAGTGTTATGTCTATGGCTGAAAATATAATATTGATCACAGCCGATGAGGGTTGTGATTATTCCATTATTGAGTTACATACATGTTAGTTTGATATATGTTAACATTCTTTACAAATTCCATTGCAAACTAGTACACATTGTTATTGCAAATAAAACTTGCTTAATGCTGAAAATAACTTGTAGAGTAGAACTTCATTCTTGGATAGCCTTGCATATATAATTTTGTTGTGATACAGTATAAGTCTTGCTGAGTATAAAATATACTCAATCTTACTTAATTGTTGATCAAAGTGTACACTACAAAATGTACCGGATGGTACAGAAACGGATCTTGCCAAGGTCTTGTTCTTGTCGGTTGTCTGAGGGTTTGGATGGGGCTTACCGTTGGACTTTTGGTGTTATGTTTATTATACTTCCGCTGTTTAACTCGCCACTTCTGATATTTGTCTTTTAATTTGGTTGGTCGGACGTGTATTATACACTTGTGGCGTAATCGCTTAAGTTAAGTACCATATTTGTTTCATATTTTATGTATATTGTGTATGGATGTGTATGTTAATGTTGTGGATGTGTGTACTAGTCACTGATCATATGACTAGTACGATACACACACGAGGACTTCAAGTATTCCACACTCGAGGTCCGACTGTATTTCCTAAAAAGGTTTTGCGAGAATCCTTGGTTCCACATTGAGGCTTAATAACAATAGCATCTTCGATGCAACAGGTGCTTATAGAAGAGAGAGTGCACATCAGAGGGGTGCTTATTGCTGAGATGATATCATAAACTCACACGTGTGTATGCAAACAGCGGCTTTTATCTAAATATCGAGTCAGGTATTGATACTTTCTCTCTCCAATATGGCAAACTTACTACTTCAAACACCCTCAAAACTTGTAGCATTTCGATATGCTCTTGTAAGTTGGGTATATCAGGTCATCTAACCGGTTTGCTCCTTTAGACTTCACTGACTGGAAATGTGGGCCCACTAGCACCTTCTCACCTTCTCCATCTACGGCGTGCAAGCAAAATCAATCCATCAAAGTTGACTCCTATAGGACAGTTAGACCGAAGCTGTTAGCAGAGTTGGGTTCGTGTCCTTGTCTAACAAGTTGGCGAATGGTTGGTAAGACGTTTCCATCTGGAAGTTTATCTTGATGGAAACAAGGTCTAAGTGAGACTCTAAGCAATCCATTCTAGTAATAATGAACAAAAAAAAAAAAATCCCCAAATAAAACAGTGAGATCTCTGTTCCCAATCTACCATGCAATCTAGGTCAAGGAATTCTTATCAAATCTCACTATTAAAGTAAATGGCACTGTAACTGTTAAGTGACAGCAATTCAGCATCCAGCTTCTTGAACAGGCCGGGTAATTTGTAGAGTGACTTAACTATATTACATAGCACATAGTCACTCACCCTTCCTACCACTACCTGTGGTGGCAATGTATATTTATTCTTTGTAACATGTACACGTGAAAATATACACAATATTATCAACGCAATAAGAATTAGGCACAGAACAAATCCCTTTCATGAATCTTTTTTTTTTTGCAAGAGTAATTTCATGAATCAATGAATCATGGCAGGGCATTTTCCTTCCTTCATGAAACCTGCACATTGGCATTGAGGATCTGTGGGATGGACCTGATCTGCAGGGCGGGGCTGATGGATAGCAGGCTGACGAAGCTCTCCGGCGACACCCTCATCCCACCGACGTTGATGCACTTGAGCTTCCTGCACTTGTTGACGAGCGCGACGAGGCCGGCCTCCGTCACATGGCGGCAGCTCCACAGGATGATGCTCTGAGGAAGAAAGTCCACTGAGCAATGAAACATGTGTATTTTTCTGTATCTGTACTTTTTTCCTTGAATTAATCTAAACGTGTAGATGACTAACACATTGCAAATGTTCTACGTTTCTGACTATGTTCATGACGACACTGCATTAGAAAGCTTGGCCTTGTGTGACAGTGATGGCATATATAGTTCTTGTGGAGTCTTTATCTAGTTTGTGGATTTGTGCAGGACAGTAAAATTTGTGCCGCAGGTGTATGCAGTAAAGAGCAGCTGTTTTGTTGGTTTTGGATTTAAGAATGTCCAGTTATTAGGACTTGTATTTACAATCTCACACACTGGAAGTGTTCAGTAGCCTAGAATTTAGTAGGTCCATCTTGGAGTCACATCTGTAGTAAATATAGCTTCTTTTCTGAAGGAGGTAAACTCATGTTCTATTGAAACAAAAATTGCTTCATAGCAGGACCATGCATATTTCTCAAACCATACTATTACCCTACAACATCCCGAAATTAGAAATAGCTGCAGCTGACATTACTATGAATAGAGATGTTAAGCTCTTTCCTCTTTGGTTGGCTTTGCTGTACTTTACTGAAACTACAAAAATAGGATGTCCATTTTCTCCTCCAAGAATTAAGATATTCAGTATCTGATTTATCGAGACTGGAATCTTCTCAAACACATGACTTTCCAATGAAGTGCTCACTTAGAAATCAACATAGCTGCTAGAACAATTCCAATCAACTTCCCATGCTATTACACTGAAAGCTAACTGAACTCCACAAAGCCCTAAAATACCTTAATACCTTATTATTCTCTTGAACTAAACTGCAAACTAGACAAGTATGAAACAAGTCGCTCAGATGTTAAAACATCCAAGCCTGCATTCATGAACCTATCTTCATCAAAGAGGTTGAACTTAAGAAAAGAGAAAAGAATGCCACAATGCAAACATCATATTTTAGAAATACAGTAGCATTGTAGATTGGACTGTACTTAGAGACTTAGACCCTTTTCATGTTATTTTGTCAGGTTTAGTTTGTTACATGAGAGCTGTTCCAAAATGGAGCACTAAAGTTTACAAAAGAGAAACATACCTTCAATTGTGTACAACTGTTTGCAACTGCATACAGTGATTCGTCTGTGATAAATGTTCCACCAATATTCAGATGCTGCAAAGAATGAGCTCTTGAAACCTGCAGGGAAGTTTGACAAAAGAACATTTGTTGATGCCCTTGGTAGTGTAGATTAAATTGTCAAGTTTTTCGCAGATAAGCAAGTGGATTCATGAAAAGTTAAAATATGGTTTGGCCTAAAATGTGCTCAGAATGAAAATTACTGCAATTCTTAGACCTGAATAATGAATTGTTCCAACAATCATAGTGCACTTCCTAGACCTCCATAATGAATTATTATGAAAGCAGCAGCTAAATAATACATAGCGACGTCCTGCAACTTTACAATTCCCTATCCAAATCCTTCTTTTATACTATGATAGCAATAGCAAGTAGGCCATTAATTGACATGCCATCAAGTTTGCACAAGAAACATTGAGACAGTTGTATCGAAAAATGATGATAAAACATAGCATGATCAACTAAGTTACTCTTAACACTAAACACCACAAATTGTGCTTTTGTTCTCCATATGTACAAGAAAGGTAACTATTGACTTCAATTTGATAAGAGACAAGACAACGTTTAATTTCTTTTGCACTTGACTAATTAGAAACCATTATCCTTACCAGATGAACGACGCCCTTGTCAGTGATCCCAGCCAATCCCCACAGCGATACGGACGTCAGATTCCCGAGGCACTCCGCGGAAGAAATCTTGAGCAAACCTTCGTCGGTGATCTGGCAGCCCCAGCAGCTTCGTGAACTCCAATAACGGGTAAACAAAGTTAGAAAAGATTGGAAATTTAGCAGCAAGAATCTTGCACCCGATTGATCAAGGCTGCAAGACAACCGATCGAAGGACTGATCGTCGGAGACTCACATGTCGAGGTCGCGGAGGTTGACGGCGGCGCGGACGAGGCGCGCGGCGGAGTCGTCGCCGGTGCGCTGCCCCGCGAAGGTCAGCCGCCGGCGCCCCGCCAGCGACCGCTCCACCGCCCGGCGCCACCGCCGGCTCACTCCCCCCGCCCTGATGACGACCAAAGCAAAGCAAGGCGCACAGAGTCACGCAGCGACATACATACACATCGATCATCCTAGCAGAACAGAAGCGACCATGCAAATTAAGGCGGCGCGTTCTTTGCACATACATGGCCAGGTCGTGGAAGGAGGCGAGGAGGGAGAGGACGTGCGCGAGGAGGTCGGCGGGCAGCCGCTCGACGTGCGGCTCCTCCTCCCCCGCCACCACCGCGCCGTCGCGCCGTTCGTCCCCTCCCTCTCCCTGCTGCTTCTCCATCTCTAGCTTGCTTCTCTCGCCCTCCTCTCGCTCGTCGTGCGGAGAAATTCTTATACTAGCATCGTCACGACTAGCGTGAAGGTGAAGCTGGTGCGTGCGCGACGTGACGTGCCAGTGGACGCAAGCGGCCGCGCTTCGCTTGGAGTTTTGCTGCGCGCGCGGTTGGAGTTGGGACTTGCGGCTAGTGGCGGACCAAGATTTTCGAGACGAGTGTTTATTAACAAAACATTATTTAATATAAAATATATAATTTGACAGCATCTCAAATAATTTTAAAAAATTTATGTAATTTGGAATTTAGGTTTGAGACTTGGGAATTGGGAATTAGGAATTAGGGACCAGGGATGCATTTATGATGTCAATGTGCGCCTGCCTTGCCCCTCTCAGCGCTCGCGCCGCCCGCACGCTTCCTTGCTCCTACCTCTTGCTTTGCTCATCTCACCATAAAGTGAGGCTATAATTATTTAGGTTTTAACTATGCAAAATTACTATTTTTTTTTATTTTTGCATAAAACTTGGTTTGAACCAAAAAAAATTTAAAACCACTTATTCATCTCACTTTAGTCGGCCTAGTTAGCCTCCTTGAACAAAATATTGTTTAATAGAAAATATATAATTTGGTCGTACTATAGACAACATCTCAAATAATTTAGAGAAATTATTAAAAAAATTTATGTAATCTGGAATTTGAGATTTGAGACTTGGGAATTAGGGATTGTGGATGTACTTATGTTGTTGTCGACATGCGTAACCTGCTTTGCCCCTCTCAGCACTTGGGTTGCCCGTTTGCTATCTTGCTCCTACCTCCCGTCTTGCTCATCTCACCACCAAGTGAGATTAGAATTATTTGGACTTCGACTGTGCAAAATTATTTTTTAAAATTTTTTTATAAAAAAACTCAATTTGGAACTAAAAAAAACCTCAAAAAATAAATAAAAAATAAACCGATGATTCACCCCTCCTTAGTTGGTCTAGCCAACCCCCTTAATATTACTATCGGGCCATAGTACTTGAGACGAATAGAGGTGGGAGACGTGTGGGAGTGGGCCAAAATATATTGGTAGTATAAATATAAAGTATTTAGTATAATTTTCAGTATATACACTTAATATATCTACTAAACACATAGTATTTCAACCCCCCAAAAAAAAAAGTTCAACCGAACATCCATGAACTAGGCCAGACCACCCTGCGTGCGGCCGGGCGGATCCTGTGGACACCGTCGCGCCATGGAGACGCCCACCCCGCCACGTTTTAAAGGGCCGGGGCTCGTAACTGCACGTACATGTGAGTGAACTTGTACCAGCGTGATACTTCTTGGGTCCTTGAACTCAACAACTATACATCCATGTACCGCACCTCGGTGGAAAAATCCTTGAGCTAACGGATCAATTCGTCCCTGACCTTTTGCAATTTCAAGCGTGTGCAAGCGGGCGCACTCAGTATGTTTCTAAAATTGTATAAGTGAGTTGATGTGAGTATAAACACCACATAATTAAGAAGTAGATTTTGGTTTGTTCTATATTGTTGTTTGACCTTTGTGATCTCCACGTGAAATCGACGGAGGTTTGACGTATTTTGGATTGTGACATACTTTTTCAAACATGCCTGAACAGATTTTATTAGCTTTACATTGATCATATTTAGCAACAACGTTGCGCCCTATTATTATTATGTTTTTTTGTGATAAAAGGAAAACCCGACTTTTATAGGAAACAAGTAACATGGTTCTTACAGGAAAAACGAGTGTCATCTTGCTGTGATCACCAGCTTACAAAGTACGTTGCGCCCTATCATTACTGCTTCACTATTGCTAATTTAAGCTTGGTTTGGACCTGTTTGTTTTGACCCATTTATGCCAAGTTGGGGACCTAGTACTACATTTGGAGCAAAGCAAAAACGGAATCATATGGGAAAATTTTTCTATAACTCAGAGTACTACAGCTTGAAAGAAGAAGAAAAATACTACTTATCAAGCATTAATGCTGAAATGGCTTGGTTTATAGGACATTTGGAGGAAACCTAACATAGGGTTGGACCCCATGTGGATTTTCCTTTGTGCCTATCTCTTTTTCAAATCATGAGTTTTTCTTGCGACGAATCCAAACAGCACAAGGGCGAGCGGGTTAGCGGAGAGGCTTAGGGATAAGAGAGTTTGCGCTACTGCTGCTGCTGCTGCTGTTGCCGTGTCACTCAATCAAAATGTCTTCATGTAACTGTTACGTGAAGTCGATGTGACTCAGATTCTGCTTCTTGTACAGTAGTCAAATTCTACACAGTAATCTTATGAATAAAACGAGGTTAAATCTAGTATGATCTGCACAGTTTAGACGTAATTGTTGCTCATAAATACGACAAGGAGATGAAGTGGTATACTAGCTAGTATTTAGTGAAGGAATTTAGGAACAGAATTTCGTCAATGATACCGTCGTGACCATCCTTGTATTATTGATCACAACAGTGGTGACGACAGGACATGCCCTAACCATATATGATTAGGATGTGAACACATGGATACGCTAGGGATGATCAACTATTCTCATCTTTTTTCTTTCTTTTTCTTTTTTTTTGCTAGGAATACTCTCATCTCAATCTCATGCACTTTTCAACAAAAATATATGGCAACTTAAGATAGTTGAATCCAACTTTTATCCATATCCATGCCCGGCCACTGAAATCTATGTTATTATCCATCCTGTCTGCCAATTTGAAGATGGGCATCCATGTCAAAGTCCAACATAGATTATTTTTCTAGAGAGAGAAGGTCCAACATAGACTTAAGTTTTTCTCTTCTTCTTCTTTTTTTTTTTTGAGAGATACGACTTCTTCTAGAGAGAGAAGAAGCCCAACATAGGCTTAAGTTTTTCTCTATCATATTTGGCAAAATTGGCTACAGGATATACAATTCCATGCATTGGCTATTAGACACCCAAATTTTGTGTCTTTGCCAAAAGATGATGTAATTTTATGGCACTTTGATGTAGGGCACTATATCCATTAAAATAATGTATTTGGCTAATTAGGAAAGAGAAATTATAGAGAAAAAAAGACTTATTTTCCCTTCTCCTCCTCCTCCTTCCTGCGATGCAGCAGAATGTAACATCCCAATTTTCTGAGCTTTAAAAACCTTTTGAATAACTGCTAGTTGGAAAAATTCACCATTTGAACTTTTCTTGAATTTTAATTAAAGCTTACTATGGACTTTTAATATCAAAATGATTTAAGGTGATAAATCCCAACACCAACAATTGTCAAAACTATTTTATTTGGACTCCATATGCTTGGATATAATTTATAGATTTTTCTGAGTTTATTTGCTATTTTCTAATTGCTATTTGGATTTTTAGTATTTATTAAAAAAATATATTTTAATTTCCCAGAACAATAGCGGGCGGAAACCCAACTACTATTCCAGTCCGGCCCAACCCCCGTGACTGCTTTCTCTCCGCATGTGACGGTCCAACTCCCGCGACGTCGTTCGCTCGCCTCATTGTTGGAGGACCCACTGTCGATCTCCGTCGCCCCGCGTCGCGTCGCTGTGCCTCACCGACAAGTGGGCCCACCACAACGTCTCCTTCCTCACGTCTTTCTTCCCCGCGCACCCGCGTCCGGCCGCCATTGCCAGAGCTCGAGCCCCGTCCGACAAAAGAGAATTCGTTCCGATTTCTTTGCGCCGACCCCACCAAATCGTACCTCTATCTATCCCGCACCCGTTTTAGTTGGAATCAAACCTTGATTCGACCTCTATCCCCTAGAATCCGGGAATCCCCGATCGTGCCCAATTCAGACTCCAATTGGGGATCCCTTATCCCGTGCCGCCCCGGCCCTATAAAATGGACCCCTGGGATCGCAAGCACGCCCTCATCCCGAACCCCAACTCAATTCCACCCGAGGTCGTTTCGAGCCGCCGCTATTCGAGCTTTAGGGTTTTGGAGCCGCAACCCTAAAAACTCGAATTCCTCCACTGTCGTTGCCGCCTCGTCGACGTTGAGGTCGCCGCCGGATCCGCCGTCACAAGAGCCTCCTCCAGCGCCTATTCGCGTCGCCAGAGCATCACCCGAGGCCCCATCCGACAATAGCCACGCCACCACCTCCGCTCCGAGCTCGCCGCCGGCCGCTACCGTGATCCCAGCGTTGGTAAGGATGTCATCGGGTTCTCAATAACGCCAGCTACCCGCCGGTACTACTCACCGTCGGTGAGCGACCGCCGTTCATCGGAACCCTTGGTTTTCGAGTGCCACCGCCGTCAGGCTGACGTGGACGTCCACGTGTGCAGCCATGTCACTGTCAGTGCCGACGTGTTGCGTGCGTGGCTGCTTCGTTAGCGCGTGCGTGGTACAGTCCACCGCTTCCAGATTCCCATGGCTTGGTAGACTTGGTCCACCGTAAGCCCAGGGCTGACGTCATGCTGACGTTGTAATCCGATTTTTTAGTTGAAAAATAATTCAGAAAATCCAAAAAAAATCCAATTTAGTGCATTTTCTGGAATTTTAAACTTCCAAAACCCATATCTTTTGCATCCGAACTCCGATTGAGCTCATTCAAATTTCTAAATTTATATAAATTCAAGATCTATTTATTTATGATTTTTATTTAATTTTTAGAGTTTGTTTTTCCTTTGTTATTTATTTATTTATTTGAGAGTAGACGTTAATTCTCCGGGGACTTTTGAAAAAGAAGGAGTGCCTCAATATCAAGATCAGTATCTAGACCTATTCGAAGGCAAGTTATACATTTGATCATGTTGAACCCAGTTTTCAAAACTACTTTGTTTCAATGTACTGCATTCTATTTCAAGTATTTACTTAAATGCTTTTGGGTTTAGTTATTAATCCAAATTATTATATCCACCTTGTCTATTATTATGCCATGATCTTTTATCACCCTAGGTTGGTTCATTATTAGTTGGTATTACCGCAACACCAACGTGGGTTGGTTAGATACGAGTAGATTACTTAGCCATGCTACGAGTCATTATTTCATGTGAGTTGCAAATATGAACTTGACTAAGTGATTATGGAACTGTGTGATAAAACTGTGTGCTATTACTCGTTGATGGCATGTGCTGCACTTAACCAATAGGGTGGAAAAAGATTTAGACTGAGGCAAGTGGTGGATACTGTGTGATATGGTGGAGCTGTGTGTTGAGAATGATAATCTGTGTGACTTAGTTAGAAATTGAAAGTCTTGCCTTGGTTAATTAAGGACTTAACTTTGTGCGCCATTGAACTGAGCCTTACTGTACAGCGACATGTCTGGTATGAGACGTGCCTAACTTAGTAGGTTATGGAATATTACCATTGACAACTCAGGTTGTAGGTTAGCTATGTGATGGGTAGAGGTGTGGACTTCAAGATAGGTCACATCGCGGGACGGTTCGCCGCATCCCTGTCCAACGGTGTGTGTCGTACCAAACGCTGTGTGTATCGGTTGAACGACAGTAAAACACATCAGGAGTGTCAATGTTTGAGATGAAGTTTCTGAAAGATTTTGTTATGGTTAGTACTAGTTACATTGACTGTATCGTGTGGGTAAAGTGTACAATCTCTGCAGAGTGTTTAAATCAATCTATTCGAATAGTGACGTCTGCGGTCATGGACATGCTCGGGGATTTCACACGAGAGGTAGATTTTCATAAAACATTTGGGAAGGGAACTGTGTGATCTAAGTCATATGGCTATGTGAATAACTTGTTTAGACTGTGTGTCTTTGTGAAATCAGATGATAAATTATTATTGTTTATTTGTTTTGAATTATGCTTTCAATTTATTATTTGTATTCAATTGCAAATGTTGCATTTCTGCAAAATAACCACAGAAGTCATTCCTTTGGAATAAGCAAACATCTATAAATTGCATTCTGTGGTATGACTTGCGAGTACGGTCGTGTACTCATACTTGCTTCAAAAAATCAACAGAAGTAGAGGAGTCTTCACCTGCATTTGAGGAGGAGTTCTACGAAGGTGTCGATCATTAGGGTCTTAATCCCAGTCAGTTGCCATTGGTGAATTGATGGGATTCCGCTGGAGTTTACTTTTGTTCCGCTGCTATTTATTTCTTTATTGTCAGCCCTTCGTGGCTTAATAAATGTAAACTCGACGATAAGGTCAAAACCATTATTTGTTATTCAAATTAGTCGTTTATTCTATTAATTGTCTTGTGTGGATCGATATTCATCTATGTTGATACTGTGTGCACTAGCGTGATCCTGGACTAGTGCAGAATACACAAATGGTACATAATTGCATTTTTGGGTCCTGACACAGGACAACGGCACGAATGGAAGCAAGGTGCATTCCCAGATATGGGAAACCCATTTTTGCGGTATGAGGTGACGAGTGGACGGCGGTGGCCAAAATGGGTGGGGGCAAGGACGGTGGCCACGTGGAAGAAGAAGGCGTGGAGAGACAGACATCAGAGGATGGGGAGAAAGGAAGGGAGAGGAGGATGGGCGGCGCAGGTAGTGGAGCTCACCCGCAGGTGACTATAGCGATGGTGGCATGAGTAGAGGAAGTGGCAGCAGCGGTGGTTGTGCATCTTCTTCTTGTTATCATTGACGACGTGGACCGTGATAGTGCGCGCCTCAAGGCCATGCTCGATGGCGAAGCTGTGCGCGATGCCAGCAGAGAATAAGGGCACGGAGGACGGTGAAGAGGTTGGTGGAGCTAGCTTTGGTGACGGTCACGGAAAAGCAATGCATAGAGGCAAACATCAGAGGATAGGGAGAAAGGAAGGAGGACGGGTGGCGCAGGTAGAAGAGCTTGCCCGCAAGCGACTGTAGCGGTGGTAGCATCAGCAGAGGAAGTGGTGAAGTTGGTTGTGCATCTTCTTCTTCGTTAGCCTCGACGGCGAATCCCCCCGACAACCGCTACTTCACATACTTGCGTAGCGCCACCCCCGATAGCTCATCCTCCCTCACCTCCTCCTCCACAGCCACCACCGCCTCGGCGGGCGCATCCACCTCGACCAGGTAGGTGGCGGAGGAGAGGGAGTGGGTGGGGCTTGGAGGTGGAGGGGAGGGAGAGGTGGGAAAAGCGGTGGTGAGGAAGGAGACAGAGAGCGCCATGCTTTGCTTTGGTGGCTGGTTGCTGGGGTGCATGCATGGGGGGTAAGCTTTCGCTGCAAAAAGGAGTAGTTTGTGGAGTTAGCGTTGGTGGTGGCGGCCGTGGGAGAAGATAATGTTGGGGAGGAAGGAGAGGAGGAGGAAGATAAATATGACATGTGGACCTACCGACTGGGCCAAGTGACCTGAAGGGCAAAACCAACACAGTTCACCAACATTCTCTCCTCATTTGACCGAGAACAATACAATAATAGCCTCAAAGTCCTACAACAAAGAACCACAAAATTATAGTGTCTTTTGACAACAAAATTTAGATGTCCAACAACCAATGACACAAAATTGTAATGTCATGTAGTCAATTTTGCCTTTATATTTTGAGAGGAAGTATAAACCGGAGATACTTTTAGTAGAGGTATATATTTTTTGGAGGAAGTATGGAATATTATTTTTTATAAGAGAGAAATGGACCTAGATAATCATTACTATTTTTGGGGGGAGAATATCTAATTTGGTCCTCAAAGTTTCCCCTCAGACTCACTTTCGTCCCTAAACTTTGAAAAGGTCAAATAGGTCCTCGAACTTCTCCTTTCAGGCAAAAAGAGACCTCAGTCCACATAGTATGCCACATGTACATACTAAATGGTATCCTAATGCATAGATGATTGTTAGCCAATAGGAAAAGACATTTTTGCCCTCCATCCATTCTACTGCTATACTCCCCTTCTTTTAGTTGTACCGATCCATTCCTCCCCTTTCTTTCGTTTGGATGGAGACTGAGCCCTAACAGCGATGTTGTGGCGATGAGGCGCGGTGAGCAGTGAGGTATTATCGTCTTTCTAACATCCATGTATTAGTATCCTACTTCATGGGCCAGGGGCATTATTGTATTTACACTCACCTCCATGCAAAAAGATGCCACTTAGCATGTATACGTGGTATGGGATGGCACGTGGACCAAGGTCCCTTTTTGGCCTAAAAAGAAAAGTTTGAGGGTCTGTTTGACGTTTTTCAAAGTTAAGGATGAAAGTAAGCCTGGATGGAAACTTTTAGGACCAAATTAGCTATTCTCCCTGTTTTTTTTTTTTTGACAAAGATCCTACGTAATTAGACACCAAATGGATGTATTGTAGTACATTTACTCTCTTTTTTAAAGTGGACAATACTCAATTTAGGCCCAACTGAAACCCCAACGTACCAGTGGAAAATTCCTTGGGATAACGTGAGGCAGTATTTGGACACACGTGGAAGGGGGAAATTACCGAGTCAATCCACGGGGATCCATGGGGGTGGAAATAATCGTGTCGCCAGGCGTAGAAATTTTTCTCATCTTCATCAGACGCAGACTCCGACTACGACGTCGTCTACGAAGGAAAAGAGCAAAGGAATCGATTGAGATGGGAGGGCGGATGGGAAGGGACGCATGTGGAGCTGGTGTCCTCGCCGGCGCCATTGATGGAGGTGGCAGCCGCAGTCTCTATCGAGGCGAAGGCCCAGCTACCGGCGTTCCAGCAGGCGGAGATGGATGTTGCCGCACCGGCGCCGGCGCCCGAGGGATAGAGTGCCCTCAAATATTCCCCAAGCATCCAAACAAAGCCTCTGCCTCTTGGATATATAACGGGCTCTTCTGGGCTACAGTAGGCCCACCAAGCCCAATTCCTTCCCCCTCTCCAGCCCATTAATAAGCTAACAATTAACACCTCCCTTCCATTGCAGTCCCGGTGCAGGTAAAAATGCTCCAACACCGGGTGCAGGCAGCGGGCGCCCCACTCCCCTTGGACCAGTTCCACCATCTCCTCCGTAGACCCAACCCCACCTCCTGCGAGATGGCCAGCGATCACCTGGCGTCTCGTGGGGGCGCCCTGACTTCGCCGCCTCGTACCCCTACCTCGGCCCTTCCTCCCTCGTCGCCACCCGGCTAGGGGCCTAGCCCTAGAGCTCGGCGGCTTGCTGCGAACTAGGGTAAGTAAGAGGCGTCATGATTTGTTTAGTGCAACTTAGTGTGTGCTGCTTCGTGAGTGCTCGTGATGGGTGATGCCCAATTTGGGATTTCGCCCATTTTTTCGAGTTAAAAATGGGCTCCTTTTTTTAGTGGAATCGTTAGTGTTGTTGGGTTGGTGTTAGCGTAATGAACGAATTAGCACCTTGGAGTGAGGAATTATGCTGCTTTTCTTTCTGAAAATTTCAGTTCATATAGGATTACAATTCTGATTAGGAATGGACCGTTTTTACAATTCTGAAAACTTCAGTTCATATAGGATTACAATTCTGATTAGGAATTATGCTGCTTTTCTTTCTGAAAATTTCAGTTCATATCTCATCACTGCTTTTACTCGTTTTGTTTGAACCATCACCTCTTTTTTTTTCTGCTAGGAACTCTAATTCACTTGGTAGAAATCATCCGCTGGAGCCTTAGATTGACCATTATTGCATTTGACATCTTAAATAGAATAGGGAATTTTATTGTAATATCCTTCTGCAGGTTTCTTCCTTCTTATTGGTCTAATTGTTTTCTTTTAATATATGCATTTTTAGGAGAAACAGTCCTTTTTTTTTTTGCTTGGAAGCAGTTGAATGGAACTACTTCTATGCTGTTTATGCAAATACTGATGGAACTACTTGAGTAGAAATGGGTAACAGACAAGATCCTCAAGAAGAAAGGCTTCAAAGGAAGGAAAATGGTGAAGAAGCAGACAAGGGGGAAGATTATGGAAATGCTTTGAATGGAAGCTTCTTGGTTGTGTTGTCCATGCTTTGAGTCATAACGGTTTTCGGTTGAAGTTAAATTTTGCTTAAAATTCAACGAAATTGAAATTGAAAAATTTGTAAAGCGGCGGGATTTCTTGGTTGTGTTGTATTTCTATCCATGGTCCATAGTGAGGAAGAGGCATACAAACTGTATTGTGACTATGGGCATCGAATTGGTTTTAGTGTCCGGAAGGGCAAACAGTCTTACTTCATTGGTACCAAGAATATTCGGACAAAAGATTACTACTGCTCAAAGGAAGGACTTAAATATGATGAGCCTGTTACAGAAGCAAACTTTAATCGACCGGACACAAGAACTAATTGCAAAGCAATGATCCGCTTTAGGGTTGATTAGAAAGGACAATGGACGGTCATACGCTTTGTTCCCATTCATAATCACCGGTTGGCTAAACCTGGGGAAAGGCACATGTTGAGATCAGCAAAATCACTTGTTGGAAAATCAGGTGTTATAGATCTGCTGCTCACATCAAATAAATGGTTTCTCTGATATGACTGAAGGTGGTATTGATGAGCCTCCAGGGTATACTATAAGGGATTGCTACAATCATGTGAACATGCAGGGTATAACAATGATTGAAGCAGGAGACTGCCAAAGTCTTATAAGCTATTTCAAGCGTAGAACCAACGAGGAAGGCATGTTTTATTGGGACGTCCAAGTTGATCAAGAAAGCCGCATGACTAACTTTTTCTTCAGGGATGGTAAAAGTAGAAATGATTATGACTGCTTTGGAGATGCTGTTATATTTGACACAACCTACCGCACAAATAAATATAGCCTGATGTGTGCCCCTTTTGTTGGAGTTAACAACCATTGGCAGAATGTTCTTTTTGGCTCTGCGTTCTTGTTAGATGAGTCCACAGCTTCCTATGTTTGGCTATTTAAATCATTCTTGAAGTCGATGGGTGGCCGATCACCAAAATCAATTTTCACTGATCAAGATGAGGCTATTATGCAGGCAACCGAGCAGGTGTTTCCTAACACTCAGCATTGCTTTTCCTACTGGCATGTTCTGAAGAATGCACAGTCTCATTTAGGCAAAGTAAATACTTCTCAAGCATTTCAAAATATGTTTATGAAGTGCATGCAAGGATCTGACTCAGAAATGGAACTTGAGGAATCTTGGGCTGCTATGCTTCATGAATGCAAACTTCAGGATAATAACTGGCTTACTGACCTTTATAGGTTCCATCATAGATGGTGCTCAGCGTTTAACAAAGATACTTTTGATGGTGGGATCAATTCATCTCAGTGGGGGGAGGTATCAAACAATATCCTCACTGAAATTTCTGATGAATCTACTTCTCTTACACGATTTGCCCTCTTGCTAGAAAAGGTTGTCAAGGCTCTGTGTAAAAATGAATCCGAGGAGGACTTTCGCTGTAGCCAAACTGCTCCAGTTCGTGCAATTAAGCATAGTACAGTTCTGAAGCAGGCTGCGGAGTCCTATACACACAGGATCTACAAATTATTTGAGGCAGAATTTCTGGATGGATGTGGAGCAACTTCATGCCATGAAAGTTCTTGTGGTGGAAACTTATTGAGGTTTGAAATAACGATGCAGGGAGGGGTTCAAAAGTGTGGACTGTTCTTCTTGATACCTCTACGATGGAAATCTCTTGTGGTTGTAGAAAATTTGAAAGGATGGGTCTTCTTTGTTCCCATTCTCTAAAAGCCTTCAGCCTGCAGAATGTGGACACAATTCCTGAAAAGTACATTTTGAAACGCTGGACAAAAGATGCCAGGAGAAGCATGTATAAGCTTAGTCAAGAAGATTCAACACAACAGGAATGTACCGAGGCTGAACTTGTGTATCGCAATCGGGCAATGCAGTACGCATATAACCTTATAATGAAGAGCCAGGAACTTGAAGAATCAAGAAAAATATTATGGGACTCCCTTGAAACAGGAGAGAAGGCACTGGAAGTATTCTTCGAAATGAGAAGTTTGCGCATTCAAGCTGCAAAAGATGCCAGTAAAAGGGAGAAAAAGAAGAAGAAAACATCTAAAGGACCAAGCTCCAGTAAGTAGCAACTTTAAGTTCATTCATGCTTACAAAACACCATTGTGTTAAAAATTATACTCTGTCGTGCAGAAAAAGCAAAACAAACCCTGGCATCGTCCTCAGCTGCTCCCGAGCTACTAAATAATGAGCATCAGTTTCAATCTGCACAAGATGCACAGGGTAATGCAACAATTGGAAGACCATTTTACTATCAGATACACAGAAATACGTACTGGGAGTTTTTCTTTCCTTCTGGCATTTAACCGATCTTATACCAGCATGCTTCATGTTTGCAGGGTTTTCCAACTACACCTATGCAACCAAACCAGATCTACATGCATCCAAATTTGCACACGATGCCTCTTTGTGCACCACAGGTATTCTGGTTAGCAGATAGGCCTGAACAAAATTTCTTTCATCCGTTGTTCAAGTTGCACATCATTAATATTGTGTGGCAAATGGAAACAAGTAAAGCAAAAAAATTTGAACAATGTTGCTAAACAGAAGTACAAAAACCCTGTTGACTAAACTGTGCAATCCTTTACCCCAGCTATCATTCTATTTGTATTTTCTGCTATTAGACTCGGTAACAATTATATTTATACCATCTCTTGACTTACTCGAATAGTTCCAAGAAGATAATGAATTCCTAACCCATGCAAAACATATATGAACTCAGTAGACGTGTTTAGGATTTCACTAGCATGATGGAAATACGGGCAATAAAAATGTTCTGGACTTCTTGTGCTCTGAACTTATTTGCCATTTATTTACTTATGGCCAACAGGATTTCTCAGCATATCCCACAATGCGCCCCAATTCAAATTTTGGTGGTGCAAAGAACATCTAAAGGGCACTAAGGTATACAATTTCCTAGTAATTTTTGTTTTCCACGCAACCATATGAAACTACCTTGATTAGCATATTGCTTTTGCTGCCCCTGTTGGCAAGAGGGTGCTACTTTGTGCAGAACTAGGATGGTAGGACCAGACATGCATCTCCCTTGCTTTTTTCTCTAATTTGTTGAGCATCATAACTGGATACGAGTTTATGCTAAGTTTTGTAACTCCTAACTTGCAGAATCTGCTAGATGTCTTTGGAAAATCATTACGTGAATTTTGTCAACCATTACGGAGGCCTCATGGTGCTTTGCATGCTGGTTCCTGACTTGCTGCTCTTGAGGAAAGTAGCTATTCGGGCTTCTGCTGTTTCTGCTATATTGAAGAGATTCTGGGATTATGTATCCCATTGTTGTGCTATCTCTACTGCATAGCTTGTCATTAATCTAAATTATGCCATTGTAGTCATGTAAGTTGTAACTACGAGAGTAACCATTAGAATCCAGCTGCAAACTATCGATGTAGGGAGGAGGGGCGTGTTCCCTTTGGCTGAAAAGTTGTTTTTTTAGCTCAAGCATAATCAGGTGGCACCCTGCTCACCTCTTGACCTGTGGTGTAATTGTCAAGAGCGGAGTACATCATTTCTTGCCTGAGTTGAGCATCAGAAATGGAAGCATTCAGCCTGCTGACCCAACATCCAGTTCCGGTGAACTCATCAAAGTCCATCCGTCCAAACTGACATGTTGGGTCTAATTTAGAGTACCCGTGTATGTAATCTTACCCTGACTGAGATGACAACTCAGGCTGATCCTATAAACATGGCGGTGCTATATTTGATTGGCGCATGCATGTTGGATTTGAAGTAACCAGCGTTGGGTTCAGTCCAGGGGGGAAAACCGACTGTTACCAGCCGGTAACCGCCGATTACTGTTACCGAAAAAACCTGTGGAAACATCTAGGGAAAGGGAAAAAGCAGAATGAATTTTTTTTATTTAAATTTAAATTTATGACGGTATAATGCATTTCCTAAGTTGATTTAGATCTTTTTTTAATGCTAGCTTACCAATTGTATGAGCTAAATATGTTTGAATTATTGTACAACCATTCTATGTTCCTTTTCAACTTGTGTTTTCCCGTGTCGTAGCCTTCTTTTCCATGCGCGATATGTGAATTGTCTAGATCATTTGCTCACTCTCCGTCAAATACTATCCTAAATCAGTGTCGTAAAAAACGGTCGGAACGGCCGATTAATCGTTCATTTAATCGGAGTTGTCAGGCAAAACATCACGTATATAAGAATCGAAGTAGAGTTAACGTTTGTGAACATCAAGTCGGCCGTATTATCCGATTAGTCAGTCGTTTCGTATAGTCGCCCCGCATAATCCGCATAAACAGACGATTAATCAGCCGTTCCGACCGTTTTTTACAATAAGAAATTAGCAAAACGTACAAAAAAGTTGTCGCACATAGTATCTCCAGTCGTACACTACTAGCAATTGATGAAAGTGAGAGTGACAAGGAGTTTGTTGCCTCTAAAGAGGATTTCCTTGCTTCTGATGAGTTTGATGAGTAGTCATGTTGTGCTTGACAATGATTAGTAAATGATTCTCTCGTGATCATAGGACATTTTGTGTATTTAAATTTAAAACTTAATTCTTTTGGTCGTCGTCTCGCCAGTGTGTTAAGTTAGTCTATGTGACAATGTATGTTTTTAATCTATTATATAAATTCGTTGCAAGTCACAATTTGATGTAGAACTATAATAGCCCTCCGATCAATCTTGTTATCTTTTGAGTTAGTAATGAAATTATCATGTACAATTAAAGGGTGGTACAAGTTTATTTGATAATATTAATAATATAATGTGTTCAAATATATCCGAAATAAGCATTATTATCAAATATATAATAACACTAAATTATCCACATAATTCCAATTAATAATCCGTATTCTGATTAATCGCTTGGCGGTACGTCCGAGAACCGTATTTCATTTTTTACAACACTGATCCTGATAACGGAGAGCTAGATTTAGGACAGATTTTCAGGATGAGTGTCCTACTCGAACACATAGGTTTGCTACTGTTGTACATTCTGGGGTTTGTGTTTTTGCCTGCTAATTCAACAGATGCCACTGATTCGCCGTGTGGTAACAGAAAATACCACGAGAATATCGAAAATAAAGAAATGTTAAAAAGGAACACATACGACGGACTGAAGGCAGGCAGGGTTAAAAGGGAACACATACGACGGACCGAAGGCAGGCACAGCTGCGCCAGGTTAAACATATTGGTTCAGAAAACATTGACGAGTTGTGATACAACAGGGGTTAAAATCAGGGGCCAAGGAATGCCAAGTTTACTTCAGGTGCTAATGACTGAGAGTTTTGGTCCCTCGGCAAAAGTGATACCTTTGATGCTTTAGTGGGCAAGCTTCTTTGCGCGCCCACTGGAAGGTTGTGCGTCGTCTTTCGCTCCAGAAGCCTCGGGCTTCCGAGCCCACGCCGGGGCTCGGTCAAGCTCGTAGCGGTAATCATAAAACAGCTCCTCGCCTGCGCTAATCCGCTCTTTGGCAAATATGCCTACCCTATGATCACCTGCTACCATGATAACCTTGGCATAGCAATTTGGATCAGGGGAATGGTTGGCAAACTTAAGCTTGTCACCCATTCTGTAGGCATCAAGAACAAACTGCATTCAAAAGAGTAGCGTAAGCACATGCTGAACAAAGTGAGTAACTCAGCTCATGCAAAGGCACGAGACCGGGCTGGTCAAATCTAGTGATTAATCCTACGTGTAACTGGTATTTTTGCACACCTACCTCATTATTCAAGTTGAAAAGGAATGACGAATTCTCACGATCGTATATCTTTCCACGCTTGTCTGCTTCCTTATGGGAGATAAGCTCCCCAGTGTACTCTCCAAGATATTCATGCTTGCCAACACTATTCTGAAGATTGAGGAAAAGACAAATAAGAAGGGATAAATGAGAGGGGTGGAGGATCAAAGGAGCTATTTTACCTTGAGGAATGCTCCCCAGCCAGAAACATCAGATTTCCCAAGTAAGACCTGAAAAGAAGTCGTGACTAAGTCAACAGCATTGATGGAACATTTTGTTTGAAATAGAACAAGTAAACTCTAATGGAAAATGAAGCAATACCCCCAGCTTCACAATGCAAGTCTATTTTATTGGGATGCTTTATCTCACAATATAAGTCCACTGATAAAATCAAAAGGGGTTTCGCGTGCATTTTTTCCTGCTTTACATTTCATAATCTCTTCCAATTAATGGGAAGATTGTTGTCTCCATATCTATTAATCCCAATTTTACAAGGGATAGAACAGTCTAACTTCATGTTTCCTTGATTTTAGAATAATCTCCCCACTTAATGTGATGCTCTGTATGGTTTTAGCTCTGAAAAAGCGCCCCGTGTGTTAGAATAGGAGTTAGAATAAGGACTATTTTGTATTTTCTTATTTGTCTTTTGTATTGTCTTATCTGTATATGGCATACACCTCTTGTACTCTTATATATATTGTCCATTAGGGCTCTTCAATATACACACAATATTCATAACATGGTATCAGAGCAAAGGTTCGGGTTTGCTACCTCCGCCGTCGCCGCCTCCGCTCGTCCTCCGCCACCGCCGCCCTCGGGAGGAGCTATCTCCACTCCGGGGTGGCCTGCTCGACGGCACCTCGCCGCGGGTCTCACACGGCCGGCGCTACAGCCTATCTCGACTCACTCTGCCCCAATAGCCACGATGCCTGGTCGCCTCATCGCCGCGGTCTTCGTCGCGCTTCCGCCCGAGCTCGCCATCGCCGGGCTCGCTCGCGATCGCGACCTATGCACGTGTCTTCTTTGTTAGTGGAGATTGAATCGGCTGCTAGTTTTGTTAGTATCTACTAGCTATCCTTTGTGTCGTTTTTCTTTCGTTGCGTCCATTCAAGTTCGTACCACTTTATCTTTTAGTTCGTCTAAGTCATGCGAGCCCACAAATTTATTGTCAGTCATAAAAGCATAGAAATTCTTTTTGCATGACAACAGTCGTCGCTCTTTTCTTCGACTGCTGCAGATCGTCATTATGATGTCGCCGCTCTCTCTTAGCCGCCGCCCCGAGTATTTAAGACCATGGCGCTTCTTGTGCACTGCGCCTCTGTTGTGCTTCTTGTGCACTACGCCGCCGCCATCTTGGGCTTTGATATGCGTCACCATGTTTCCACCTATTCCTATTCGGCTTGATTTGACAACTCTCTCTATTCATGTCGATTTCATCATCTTCTTCGTCGTGTTGCCGCGGTCGACTTTTTCAGCCCACGCACCTTGTACTTTATGGGCTGTTACACGACCCCGGATGTGAGATCTTTTGATATTCGACATATTTTCCAAGAGCTGCATGCTACGACAACATTATCAAGACTCGGACTTCGGATTTTCCATATTTTAGTGTCAACCTTTTCCAAATGTAATGCTATTGTATACGCCTTGTATTTGAGGGGGGTTAGAATAGGGACTCTTTTGTATTTTCTTATCTGTCTTTTATATTGCCTTATTTGTATATAGCATACACCTCTTGTACTCCTGTATATATTGCTCATTATGGCTCTTCAATATACACACAATATTCATAACACAGTGTACATCCAGTTTTCTTATTGAGTTTAACACAGTTATTGTTTTGATATCCTAATTGGCCGAGAATTCGCTGGGGCCAGCAGTTAATCCATGAGTACCAACCGAGGAAACAATTGACCTCAGAGTCTCCTCACAAAGAACTTATAGTTATGTTTCTGTTTTCCTTTGGTAAACAACAGAAGGGCCAAAGAAATCAAGTACTGACTATTCGATTCAATGAAATTATAACCAGCATGGCAATAACATGTGATAAATTAAAGCATAATATATTTACCCTTTGTTGTTGTTTAAGAAGCAGTTTCATGTTCCGGCATTCATAATTATCACCTCTTTGGTTGGGGACTCCCAATGTACCATCACCACACCTGTAGGTTAGAAAATATAAGTGTGGAAAGGAACGGTTCAATGTACTGATGATTTATTCTAGAAAATTTATGGACGAGAGTGTTTAAAGTTTGAAGAACAAAGCAAACCACTTCCACAAGGTTCTAATGGAGTACCTTTTTAAGCATGCATGAAGTAAAAAGGACCATAATTGGATTTTGGCATTGGTCAGATATACAATAATTATTTGGTTTCTACATAAGTACAATATAGTGCCCAAATTTTCCCTTTTAATTGTTTATCAATGCATAACAAATTCAAATTAAACTTCAGAAGATTCCATATCATTGGTACAAGCTTTCATAATACAACTTCAGGTAAACACTCATGTACAAATCAGGTATTGTTCAGATGAGTTTAGATAAAGTATACCATTTTGTCAGATTTGAGTCCAGAGTTGAATAAAGTGAATAGTCAATGGGGAAACCAAATCTATTTTCAGCCCCTTTGAATAATGCACTTGCACACATTAGCATTCAATCAAGTATGTCAGCACAAGGTACGGTACTACGGTAAGATCATGTCCAATTGCAATGCTTGATGACTGTGGGGTGTAACCATGGATCAAATTTACTTGCGAAGAAACACGCCTCAAGTCTATGATCTTGTCATATCACTCATCGTGGTTCACTTTGCAATCCTCATTTTTCTATACCTAATGTTTCTTTTGTACCTCGATTGTCCATGAATCTTCTTTCGGTTGGTCAAGTTACCGACCAAAATTGTTTTGTTGGATTTGATGACTCATCTTGTTTTATTCAGGACCGTCGAAGCGGGAAAGTGATTGGGACTGGCCATCGCCGTAAAGGTGTTCCTAGCCTCTACATCCTAGACACCTTGCGTCTTCCTTCTTCCATTGAGTCTCCAACTTGTGTGTCATCATTTCGCCGTCTTCCGCCTCTTCCTTCGCTCGGTGGCATCATCGTCTTGGTCATCTTTGTAGGTCCGGTTGTCCACATTAATAAATAAAGGTTGTTTAGGTCATACACCTATTGAGTCTAGTTTTCATTGTAAGGGTTGCAAACTTGGAAAACAAATACAACTACCATATTCATCTAGTGTTTCTCATTCAGCTAGACCTTTTGATCTTATCCATTCAGATGTATGGGGTCCTGCACCTTTTGCTACAAAGGGTGGTCACAAGTATTATGTTATTTTTATTGATGATCATTCTCGATATACATGGATTTATTTCATGAAATATCGATCTCAATTGTGTTCCATTTACCGTCTTTTGTTCGCATGGTTCACACACAATTTTCTACTCCTATTAGAGTTTTTCGCTCGACTCGGTGGTAGTATTTATCCGATGTTTTTCGCCGCTTTTATCCTCTCGAGGCACGCTTGCTCGACTTTCTTGTCTGGCGCTCATGCTCAAAATGGTGTTCTTGAACATAAACATCGCCATCTTATAGAGGCG
This sequence comes from Hsuehochloa calcarea, assembly GCA_036346395.1. Lineage (NCBI taxonomy): Eukaryota > Viridiplantae > Streptophyta > Magnoliopsida > Poales > Poaceae > Hsuehochloa > Hsuehochloa calcarea. Next base: position 50,390,729 of record CM070604.1, on the reverse strand, counting down.
CTCGTACACTTTTGATTTCATCTTTTGTTCCTTCTCATTTTTGGGGTGAAGTTTGTTTCTCCGCTGTCTATCTCATCAATAGACAACCCTCTTCCAAACTGTCGCAAAAGTCCCGTGAAGTCCTTTTGGTACCTCTCCCGGCTATGATCATCTCCGAGTTTTTGGATGTACTTGCTATGTTTTGCTTGCACCTCGTGAGCGAACTAAGTTGATTGCATAACTGTTGAGTGTGTTTTTTGGGTCTGATCCTCGAGCATAAAGGATATCGGTGTTATGACTCTTCCTCTCGTCGCATACGTATCTCTCGTGATGTGACCTTTGTTGAGGACCGTCCTTTCTTTTATAATCCCTCTACTCAGCCCTCATATTCTCCCACAGAACCCATATCGTTCTTGTGTCTTCCTCCTATTTCACCCAATAATGATGTCACTACACCTTCCACATATATTACACCCATTCCTGCTCCTTCTATTTCCATCACGCCACCTTCACATGAAACTACACCTTCTGCACCATCTCCTTTTCATTCTAAACCACCTATCACACGTGTTTTTCATCGTCGTCCCAAAAACCCCACAGCGCCTCCATCTAGCTCTACCACCACGGCCAGTCCTGATACGACCGCTGTTGATGCTCCTAATGATATTGTTGCTGATGAGTTACAGGTTGGTCCAAGATATAATCTACGAGACCGTACTACTATTGGTCAGGCTGACAAGTATGGTTTTCCTCGTGTGAATGCCGTTGTTGATGAGCCATCCACTTACCAGGAAGCTTCTAATATTCCGGAATGGCAGCTTGCTATGTCTGAGGAGCTTGCTGCCCTTGATCGTACAGGCACTTGGGATCTTGTTCCATTACCGTCACATGCAGTACCTATTACATCTAAATGGGTTTTCAAAATTAAGACCAAGTCTGATGGTTCTGTTGAGAGATATAAAGCTCGCCTTGTTGCTAGAGGCTTTCAGCAAACTCATGGTCGCGATTATGATGAGACCTTTGCACCAGTTGCTCATATGACTACTGTTCGTACTCTTATTGCAGTGGCTGCTACTTCTTCTTGGACTATCTCTCAAATGGATGTTAAAAATGCTTTTCTTCATGGAGATTTGCATGAAGAAGTTTATATGCAACCACCCCCAGGTGTTGATGCTCCTCCTGGTCATGTTTGTCGTCTTCGTCGTGCTCTATATGGTCTTAAACAAGCTCCTCGTGCTTGGTTTGAGCGCTTTGTATCTGTGATACAGGCTGCTGGGTTTTCGCCTAGTGATCATGACCCTGCTCTATTTATTCATATCTCTCCACGTGGACGTACTTTGCTTCTTCTGTATGTTGATGATATGTTGATTACGGGAGATGATGTGGAACACATTTCTCATGTGAAGAAGCAACTTGGTGAGCAATTTGGATGTCCGATTTGGGTCCTCTCGTTATTTCTTAGGAATTGAGGTGTTGCATTCGAAAAAGGCTACTATCTCTCTCACCCAAATACATACAAGACCTTCTTGCTCGTTACGGCATTACGGATAGTCGAACAATTGCGACACCTATGGATCTTCATTTACAACTTCGCCTACCGATAGTACACCTCTTGAGGATCCTTCTCGATATCGGCATATTGTGGGTACCTTGTTTATCTCATTGTTACTAGACTCGATATTGCTCATGCGATTCATATTCGAGTCGGTTTGTGAGTGCTCCTACATCCATTCATTTTGGCCATTTGCTTCGTGTACTACGGTACTTAGGGGACATCCTCTCGGTGTTTGTTCTATGCTCGTGAGAGTCCGCTTGACTTTATGCTTACTCGGATTCCACTGGCGAGTTTTCAAGCAGATCGTCGTTCTATCACGAGTTATTGCATTCTTCTTGGTTCTTCTCCTCTTGCATGGAAGTCTAAGAAGCGGTAGGTACATATCTCGTTCTAGTACAGAGGCGGAACTTGAGCACTTGCCACTACCACTTCGAGATTGTATGGCTTCGATGGTTGTTAGCGATTTTGGTATTTCTTGTGATTCTCCTACACCTTCTATGTGACAATCTGGAGCCATACAGATTGCCAATGATCCTGTGAAACATGAACTTACAAAGCATATTGGCATTGATGCTTTCTTTACTCGGTCTCATTGTCATCGAAAACAATTGCTCTTCAAGATGTGCCCTCGAGGCTGCGGTGGCGATTTTTCACTAAAGCACAAACTCGAGAGCAACATCGGCCACTTGCTCAAACTCAATGCTTGAACCTCCGCTTCCACCTTGAGTTTGAAGGGGGTGTTAAGTATATTAAGGCCCATATACTATAGGGCCCATGTGGCCCATGTAGTCTTCTATATATTGATGACTCCAGATTGTGTTTTGTACTCAAATCTTAGGTAAGTCACATACCTGGGGTCGGTCCGTAACGGAAAACCCGGCGGTTTTTCCGGTTTAGCAAATTCAAATTCTAGTTTTCAAATTTTGACTGGTTTTAAACAAATTCAAACGAATTTCATCCGGTTTTTTCGGTAAATCCGTAAATCGGCTGTTTACCATATCGCCACCACCGTAGAACCGGCCGTAACGAGATTTCTATCCTTGGGTGTAACTGATGACTAAACTATTGATTATGATTATCTTAAACTTTTTTTAAGAACATATGATTATCTTAAACTCAAGTGCAATTTGCAATGCATAATGACTGTGGGGTGTAACTGATGACTAAACTATTGGTTATGATTATCTTAAACTTTTTTTAAGAACATATGATTATCTTAAACTCAATCCCCTTGTTTAGATTTTAAGCTGTAGAACTCAGTATCTTGCGATGCTACAATATAAACAAGCAAGATTCCTCTTGCACTTCTAGGAATATATCCAACACGGCAACATCCATCAAACGTCATCATGAATAGATGGCATAGCTCACACTCGTACTTACAACCTGCAGTTTTACTTCGACTGCACATGATTCCAAATGCACTACCTAGTCTCCAAACCTCATATGGTAAAATATAAGCAATGTGCCAAATTTTCGAGGTACAAGTGGTAATTTACTAAATTGTTAGCTTTTAAGGTACAGGTGGGATTGGGGAAGTGCAAAGAATGAAACGCACAGGTATCATGGGTGCAATTTTCTTTAAATAACACATAATTGTGAATTAACTAGCAAATCCTTCAAGGATTCAAATACATACCCTACCCAGCAGTTTCTGCACACATCAGGATCACACTCCCTGTCAGCAGCAAAGCATGGACATTGGCGGCTGCGACACTGACTCTTTGCACAATGACAACCTCGAAAACGATTCTTGCACATTTTAGGACACCTGGAATACAGAAGGCATAAGCTTTGACACAAGTAACATGAGCAATCACTAAATTATGACAGCCGGATGAGGGTAACAGATTATTTGCAAGCTAATGTCTGTGTGTGCATGTGTTTGTAAAGTTTATTCCAGTCAATACTAAAAAATTCTCAAAGTAATAACCAACAAAATATCCATCACCAAAAAGAAGCTATCCTTTTTGATTCTCTAAAGAGAGTTGTTCACCATTGGTGTCCCATTTGTACTACACAGCTTTGCAATATCTTTTTTGAATTCAGTAACTTGGGTGTTTTCTGTAAAGAATAAAAGGATGGTAGTGGTACAGCACCTCAACGCTATAAAACATTGAATTTACTAAACAATGTAATAGCATATGAAACCAGAGTACATCTATAAATATACCGTAGTTTTTTCATAAGCAATGCTATTATCCAGGATAACCATTCTCAGCTTTCACTGTCTGCAATAAGACTAACCAAGCAAAGTCTAAACAAAGGATGAATATCTAGCAGAGTGGGGAAAGTATATCTGGCACCAGCAAAAGTAGGTTCAAGCATAAAAGAGATTGACGCATAGTCAATAACTAAAATAAATCCATAGCAAACATACAAAAAAATATACTTCCCATGCATAGAAACATATGCATAATAATTCAAGTTGTTGCAAAGAAAAGCAACTAACTCACCCACAGTATTTCTCACAACATGTTCCATTTGTGAGACATGAGCACTGCTTCCCACATGCAGATTGACAACCACAAGGATTGTACTGCCGACAAGGCTGATCCTTCCTTTCTGTAATCCTTTTCCGTATAAAATGGTATCCTGCGGATTTCCAGGTGTACTTCAAACGACGGACTCTTCCTCGCCTTCTAACGTATCTTGCTCTCGTACGCAACTCATTACCCTGGGAAGTCAACATCGAAAATACTAAAATAAGATACCACTTGGAGCAAAATACTAATAAATGAGTGCTAGGGTGAAACATACCTTTATATATCCTTTAACAAGAGAATCAACACCGCTGAGGGCTCCAGATGCACTACTGTTTTCGATATAATTCATATATTGAAAAGCATCTCTGCATGTTTTCATTCCACCAAGAAGGTTCCGAGCAATTAAACAGCTGCATGAAAGAAATCATAGGTTCAGTATAACTATTGAAATTAGGGAAAGCAAGGTAAACTTACGATTATAATTGCAATAAAGAAGATCCCCAATATGCTTATAACACATCCCAAGGCGAAGGGGGGTTATGAGTTTAAAGGAAAAATCCTTCTACATGGAACACCATGCTGAAATGCAACTATGTGCTAAATGATGCAGAAATATACCCATTCCACATTCAGATATTCAATTAATGATCCTTCATCAATATATCTTCGTGTTTGAGAGAAGAGAAGTTGAGTCTATAAAGGGGGATGTCTGAAAATTTCAGTAACATAAATACATAATATAATATAGTTTTGGCATGTCTAACGATGATGCACCTACTTTTGGTTGAAAATCGGCAATTTGTTGCAACATGTCAAGTGCCATGATGCATTAGATATATAAAATTGTTTTCATGTATTACAATACTTTTGTACAATAGTTGTGGTGTCCTATTAAAATATTGCACGCTAAATATGATATTGTAGTGTTGTACTGTAATGTTTTTTGCAACTACAGTAATTTTACAAGTAGTGCAACTTTTTTTTAACTGTTTCGGTACAGCATGTGACTGCAAGATAACAAAAAATCAGACATCCAACTTTTAGCAATTCTCTTTTTTCAAAGGTATTGAGTTAGAGAACTTAAAAATTTATCAAACAATAAATATCTAATTTTCCATTTTCTCTCCTCTCCTTTTTAAAGATTTAAGTCCCCGCTTCTTCGTACATAGACTTGAAATCCACTTAAATTCTTCTCTAGTTGCTCAATAAATGTGCATTACAGAAATGTAGCATCCTAAGAAAAAGTTGAGTATAAAATTACACACATCAACTTTACTATGTTCAGAAACATGCGTACAGGTTATGCAAAGCTACACAGGGTATTCCACCTGACTAGTTGTATAATATTCAGCATTAAGCAACACATTAAGATTAAGCATAAGGGCATGTTTGGATTTGGGGGGGGATTCAAATCATTAGGGTTTAATTCAAATTTGAACTCAATCCCAAAGAAATCCCCTCATCAAAACATCCCCAAGAAGGTACTGAAATCATCTAGGTTGCCGGATACCCCAATACGGATACGATGATACCGCGATACGTCATTTTCTATATAAAAAAACGATTCATGTGTGTGTGTGTGTTTATAATAAACAAAAAAGTACAGAAATTAATGAATTGCAATCATCTAGCGTTCAGCCTACTAGTGCAAAAAATAAAAAAGACGTAAGTTGTGGTGCGCAAATACTAGATCCTCAGCACGTCCAGGGTTTGGCCTACAACAATGCAATTGCAATCGAATTCCATGAGGTTGGTAAAAAATAAGAAATTAAGAAAAGAAGGTAAGTATAGAACGTATATCTCATTGAATTGTGGATCAAACTATAGGTACAACAGTTTCTTTCATCGCAAGAAGATGATGTTGGTTGCCCAAGTAATTTTAATGCCAATTGCTTTGGGTCTGATGGGCTCTATCCTCAAATGAGTTAAAGGAATTAAATCCACTCCCAAACAAAGAGAAATCAGACAATTGTTGTTTGCTGAATAGATCGACCGAATGTTTCTGAGTCGAATAAGGGGTGTTAGGGTAGAGAGGTATCGGGGAAATATCATAGAAGTATCCAAGAAGTACCGGAATTTTTTTTTTTTAAAAAAGGAAAATTACCGATACTTGCAAGATACGTTACCGGCCGTATCCATATCCGATACAGTATCCGATATTGGTACACCGATTTTGGGAAGTATCCGCGTAACATAGGAAATCATTGATATAAAGTTGGTTAAATTAGGAGAAGGGACAAACCTGTTCCTTCCAAAAATCTCTAAACCTTTCACTAAAAGCCCTTGCTCAATCACCTTCCAAGATCTACCATTATCTTTTTGCTTGCCTATATTCTCATCAACAAACTCCTCTTTCCTTGAACTACCATAACCATCTGTTGCTGAATTTTCGTTATTTGTTTCCTCCATCGAATCATTCAGAGCTTCCGCAAAAGCAGAGTTATCCTCCATTTGAGGTGCACCCTTCTTTCTAGAACTTCTTGTGCTTGGAGCATTGTATTGTGAGGATGCAACTGAATCTTTATTTCCGTTCCGTGTATCAGATCTAAGCTTCATATCCCGTGGCCAAGGGAATCCACTTACAATAGAATTAGAATCCGATGGCGCCATTTCTCTTTGTCCTTTTTTCACACTCATAAGAATTCGCTCAGCAATTCTTTTATTAGTACTTTTTTTTATTCCGCCTTTTGGGCCAATTTTAACTTTTGAGGGGCAAGGAGAGTGTTGCGGAGATTTACTGCTTATTGGGTGTACTTCTGACTCACTGCTTTCTGAGGCAACCCGTGCAGTTGAAGAGCTTTCACTTTGTTGAGATTTGGTTTTCCTTCCACTAGAACCATGCTTTTTCTTATTTGAGCCTACCTGGTTCCTTGGATTGTCCGATGAGTGAGTTGGCTCCTCAACATCAAGAAGCATGTCAGTATCAATTGCAGTAACAGCAGCTGGTTTAGAGGCCTGGCAAAATATGGTGTACAAAACAAATATCAGCGCTAAGTCATGTGCTTATGTTTCAGAAGTTTCAATCACCACACAACACAAGCTGCTTTTCAGAAATCATACGCCATAAAATACAAACCAGTTTATAACAATGAATACCACATGGTATACCATCATCCATGCTGCTCCAAGGTGGTTGCTTTTCTGTCTGTACAAAGAAGACACAAATTAGAACACGCAATTTGGGAAATAATTCTTCAACTTGAAAACTTACAGGAAATACTAAATCTTGAGAACACCCATGTACTTTGCAATCAAAAACCTGCCAAATTCAAAATGAGCAGAATGTTCATCAGTAAACCAGAGGTATTAAAAAAGCAGATGACAGTTGACGGATGAACATACTAAACATCGTCGACAAAAGAGATTGTCAAAGGAATCCAATGCTGCGTCCAAATCTTTATCACAGTACACATCTTCTACTTTGACATTAACTTCAGCCACTTTGTTAAAAGAATCCTCAGTTTTCTCCCCATGCAGAATCTCATATCTGGCCTGTAAAATAGGCCGATGTGTCTTAGTTTTCAAAAGATAAAAAAAAGATGAATTGGAAAAGGAAAAGCCAAAATTTGCCAAATGCTCATGTGAGATTAAATGAATGTCATATGAACATAAAACCAACCTTTATATCATCAGCAGCCCTCTCAAGACATCGAGCTAGCGTTTCCAGCACTGCATCAGACATGCCACATTCTTGAATGGTCATCCTAACATAGTAGCAGAGGAACACAATTCATTAGATAAAATCATCCATCAAGTGGGAAAAGAGCACACAGCAGAAGCCAAAATCTAAATTCATCCACAAACTACTCAGATTAAAGCTGGAAGACGTAAATTCCGTAATTTAGCTGCTTGAACAATATGCTATGAAATATGAACAAACCTTGCAGCAAAAATCAAAGTAAAATTTCAAAATAGGAGATCACCTTCTACAACTTAACATCAATCTAGACATAGCAAGCTTATAAACCATATGCGAGGTATGATAGAAAAATATTTATAAAAATAACATAATCCTTAATAAGATCATGATTCATGACAGATAATTCAAGGATAAACTCGATTTTGATGTATAGTCTGACTCTATCGGCCTTGCTTTTGGTGGAGTTTTTTCTGTCTGTATCTTTATTCCTTGTGAAACTTTTTTCCGCAATTGGAAATATTTGTGTAGTGCACATATGCGTACACAAGGATAAAAAAAACCGCCAATTACCGGCCGGTAACCGGAAATCCCGCTGGTGACCGGTAGGAAAAAAACCGGAAATCCCGTCGGTTGCAGCAGCTAGCCAGCCCTCTTGCTTTTTCCGGTCTACTTTTGCAGCAGCGGCACTACATTGCTTTTGCAGCAGCAGCAGCTAGCCAGCCCTCTTGCTTTTTCCGGTCTATTTTTGCAGCAGCAGCGGCACTACATTGCTTTTGCAGCAGCAACTAGTAGCCTAGTACACTACATTGCATGCCTTGCAGCTAGTACACTACTTTTGCAGCAGCAGCAGGCAGCAAGGAGGTGAGGTAGGGAAGTGGTTCCGGTTTTTCCGGTTTTGGGCGGTAACCGGTCCGGTTACCGGTTTTTAAAATCGTCAATTCAAATTTCAGTTACGGTTTTTTCCGGCTTTTTCGGTAACCGGCCTATTACTGTTACCGGCCGCCGAGCGGTTTTTCAACCGGTTCCGGGATTTCGATCCTTGTGCGTACATATGTGCATTGTATGGTACATGTGTTGGTAAACTTTTTCTTGTAGTGCAAATCATGATGGATGATCTGCATCTAAAGAGCAGATCTATTCTATTTAGTCAGATGGAGGTAATCTCACATTCTCACCCACAGGGCAAATTGGTGAATGTATCTGTCAGGAGATGGGCGCCGGGAGCAGAGGCGGAAGGGAAGAATCAATTCAGGAGGATGAGGATTGCGTCGGGACGCCGTGGTGGGCAGCGAACAGGGAGGAAAGACGGCATAGATGAACAGTACATGATGAATAGTCACAATAAACAGTATGCACGGACAGGGGATGGCGCATAGGGGATTGGGTAACTCCCAATCCTTTGCTGGTTTTTCTATTACTGCATATGCTCCTTATAAAGGAGTACAATCTGAAATAGAAGATTAATCCTTCCCTGGACTAGAACTCTAACTCTTATCTGAAATAGAAGATTAATCCTTCTCTGGACTAGGACTCTAACTCTTACTCTTCCTAATACAAACTTCCCTAATTGCAACCTTCCTAATTGCAACTGTCTAAAGCGATACATTGCACTCTTATGCGGCCTCTAGGGCAGGCTGCTCCTGCGCCTTGTGGCGCCAGCCGTAGACGCGGTCCCACATGACAATATCTCTTCAGGCAAGATGTTCCAAACAAGCAGCCAAGAATTCTGGCAAGATGTTCCAAACAAGCTTTGAGAAAGGATACCAAACACCAACTCACCAAGTCAAGTAATCTTGCTCACCCTAGCAAAAGAACCAAATAACCTTGCTAGGCACAGCCTTACCCAGCTAGGCTAGTTTGCCCATATAAGCAAGGCAACAATGAGCAAGGGAACAAAACTTGCCCATAATCTTCATCATCTGGCTGTTTAAGTAAAACAAGCTTACTGTCTAGAGGCTCATGCTAGCCACATCCTATCGTCCAATATAGAAAAATATTTATAAAAATGTCATAATCCTTAATCTGATCATGACAGATAATTCAAGGATCAGCATAATACCATAATGATATAATCTTCATCATCTGGCTGTTTAAGTAAAATAAGTTTATGTCTTGAGGTTCATGCTAGCCTAATCATATTATCCAATCCAATCAAACTTTTTGAAGAAATAACACTTAAACAACAGTAACAGCAACCTTGAGTAAACAAAGAAGAAAACGAAGCCTCGCTATAGTATTAGCTATGAAAGTTCTCTACTACATTAAAAGGAAATGAAGCTATGCATAACATAATATTTACTTTACGAGTCCTGATGTATTACATTCTGAAACAAAATTATGACAACCTTTTACTCTAAAGTGTGTGCAGTAGTGTTTCTTCTAGAAACTATGGATTGTAAAATCATCAAATCCCAAATTAGTGCAAAACTTAAGCATAAGGTACTGGACACATAAAGACAAAAATAAAATATCAAACTAAATAATAAAATCATCAGCACCCGTAAACTCTTTTTCTCCTTCATCCTCCACAACACCATCTTCACTACTGATGCAAATTAAAAGTTCTAAGCTATTTATAATTATACCTAGGAAGTTCTCCACTATACAAAGAGGGTGAACCTACATACTACACATACCCTAATATTTACTTAGCTATCATGCTTATATATCGACTAAACATCTCAAGCTTCTTTACCGAATAATAATATTTTCAACTCTGTAAACTCTTCCCATTTTTTCTTTATCCTCCACAACACCGTCTTCATTATTGCTGCAAATTAAAACTGCTAGTCTATTTATACCTATGATTCTCCACTACAAACATATGTACACTATTATATTTACTTAAGTGTGGTAAAAATGACCGCGAAGGTTGATTAACCGGCCAATCAATCGTTGGCAACGGGTAAACCGCATTACAAAATAGATGTCATCCTCGAAGGCATGCAGTCTAATTTTTAAAACTTTCGCCGCTAGAATTCATAAAAAAGTATTTAAATTTGTCACATGGATATGATATTAACAGATTTGTCATCAAAAGTACTTCCAAATCATTATGTTTTACATTTTTACTACTATATAATTAGAAACAATTATGGTCAAAGATGTATATTGGAGATTGTACGGATGTCCAAAACAACATCTATTTTTGAACACCACTATGTACCTTATAGATGAAGCATAAACTAAAGGATACAAATTAGGACTCAGGAAATATTCATGGACATACTACATGTAATGTTATATGCAATTTATGCACATGTGAAATTTCAAAATCAAATTTGTTCGTACCGTAGAATACCAGCAGTGCATTGCTTCTCAATTTTGATATTGTGTGATACGAACTAATTTGGCCTTGAAATTTAGCACGTGCACACAATTTCCGCAAGTAGGGTGTCAGCCCCCATAAAACCATCAAATTAGATGTCTTATGGATTATCATATTTTATGGAGTGTACGTATCATGACCTTGATATGTAAATTATTTTAAATATACATGAATAATTTCCCTTTAGTAAATTCTAATTACTCACTTGGTGGTGCCCTACCGTCCTACAAGCACGTACCTTTTTCATTGCGCTGAGTTCTTAACCACCTGCTGTGGTAGTTGTTGGGGTACGGATCCGAGGACCGAGGGTAGAGCACTCGCCCTTGAACGATTGGTGATGCCACCACCAAAGCTCTAAGGCTTAGTTGAAGAGGAGGGAGAGAGACTAAGAACTTTGTTTATTCATTGCTTGATTGATAATTGATAACCCGACTTGACGCCTAAGAAATAATCTATAAGGAAACATATCAATCCAATCTAATATTTTCAACTATTAAAAATAACCTTCCTAATAGATAAGATCATATCCCTAATAATAACTTGATAGATAAGGAATCCCAAATTAACTTACGTAACCATCTATTCTTTATCCTAGGAAACACATCAATCGTGTATGGAAAATAATGGTGCTACAGTACCAACGGGTACTGTTTATGTGCTGCTATAGTGCATGATACTATTCACACATCGCTGCAGTACGGTATTGTTCACGCGGCTGCTGCAGTGCACCGCGCTTTGCTTCATAACATTACACCCCTCACGGCGAGGCAGCTCGTCCTCGAGCTAGGGTGGTGGTCGCGGTTAAGGTCCTTAGTGGCCCCATGTTGACAAGAGTATCTGTTACCGGTGTCGGCTCGCTTGAGAGCAAATCAACGACACTCCGACATATGGCGCCCAAGGAAGAAGTGCCTTACCATGTCGTAGCGTTGAGGAAGACGTCGGCGGCATGGGCAACCGACATGGGGGAGTAGTTACGCCCTTACTATCATGGAGCGTAACGATGGCGGGAAGGACACGACAGCGGCGTTGTCCCCTCAGTCGTTGCGCTCTGTATTGCAACGCAGCATCAACCGATCATCTGGATCGCCGCTGGACAGCAACATCCTTCCTCCAACGGCGCCGCACAAGGGATGCAACCAAGGGCAATGATGCCCACTGTGGTGGTGTTGGTGGCGCTGTTGTGGAAGGTGATGGTAGCGTCGTCATCGCAATGGCACGCAACGCCTCCTCCTGCTCCTTCAACTTGACCATCAATGCCCATGTTTCTCGGAGGATGACCATCATGTTGTCATTTGAAGCCATTACCTTTTCGTTGTCAGCCTTCAACATGGCGAAAGGAAATAGTTCGGCACTGAAAGCCATAGTGGGTGGCTCTGATACCAAATGTTGTGGTCGTTGGTTGGGTACAGGTCTGAGAACCGAGGGTAGAGCACTCGCCCTTAAACGATTGGTCATGCCATCGCCAAGGCTCTAAGGCTTAGTTGAAGAGGAGGGAGACATACAAAGAATTTTGTTTCTTCATTGCTTGATTGATAATGGATAACCCGACTTGACGCCTAAGAAATAATCTATAAGGAAACCTATCAATCCAATCTAATCTTTCCAACTATTAAAAATAATCTTCATAATAGATAAGATCGTATCACTAATAATAACTTGATAGATAAGGAATCCCAAATTAACCTACCTAACCAGCTATTCTTTGTTACGAATAGCAACTTGTATTCTAGATGGCCAATGGGCTAGTATATATAGACAAGTACAGGAGGTAAATATGCAAATAACCCCTCATAACAATGGGGAATAACACAACTATACATATATCTCTAACCCCCCCCCTCAAACTCATGGTGGATCAACAACACTGAGTTTGGAGAGGTAGAAGCCGTGTTGTGCTCGAGTCTAGGCCTTCGTGAAGAAATCCGTTATCTGAAACTCGGAAGGCACCTACTAAAGAGTAATCACCTGATCATGCACACAAGACCTCATGAAGGAAGCATCAACACCAATATGCTTGGTGAGCTCATGCTTCACAGGGTCACGGGCAATACTAATAGCACCTGTACTGTCTGACAAGAAAGGAGTTGGTGTAGTAACAGAAACACCAAAATCCTCAAGTAACCACCATATCCAGGTAATCTCGGCTGTCAAGAGAGCCATAGCTCGTAACTCAACCTCTGCACTCGAACGGGATACTACAGTCTGTTTCTTCGTCTTCCAAGCAATGAGAGAACTACCAAGAAAAACACAGTAAGCAGAGATAGACTGGCGATCGGATGGATCGCTGGCCCAAGTAGCATCCGAATAAGCCTGAAGCTATAACGAGCTGGAGTGTGAAAAGAAGAGACGACGAGAGATAGTCCCACGAAGGTATCGCAGAACTCGAAGAAGGTGGCTGTAGTGGACCTGAGTGGGAGCAGAGACGAACTGACTCAGAATGTGGACTGGATAAGTGATATCCGAACGAGTAACAGCAAGGTAAACAAGACTCCCAACAAGATGACGATAGCGAGTCGGATCAGAAAGAGGCTCGCCATGAGAGGGCCGGAGATGAACGTTGAGCTCCATGGGAGTCTCAACAGTACGCTGATCAGTAAGAGAGGCGCGATCAAGAAGATCCTGAATATACTTCTCTTGGGACATAAAGAAACCATCTGGAGTGGAAGTAACCTCAATCCCAAGGAAGTAACGAAGAGGGCCTAGATCCGACATAAGGAACTGCTCACTCAAACGAGCCTTGACAAAGGCAATGTACTCATAATCATCTCCGGTGATGATCATATCATCAACATATAGAAAAAGAAGAGTCCTACCACGAGACGAAGTGTGGACAAAAAGAGCAGGATCATGATCACTAGCTGAGAAGCCAGCAGCAGTGACCACAGAGGAGAAGTGCTCAAACCAAACACGAGGGGCTTGTTTAAGGCCATAGAGAGAGCGACGAAGACAACAGACCATGCCCTCGGGAACAGAATACCCAGGTGGCGAATGAATGTAGACCTCACGCAACTCGTTATTAAGAAAGGCATTCTTGACATCAAGCTGAGAAACGGACCAATAGCGAACAGACACCACCGAAAGAAGAGTGCGGACAGTGGTCATGTGGGCCACAGGAGCAAAAGTCTCGTCATAGTCACTGTTAGAGATATATGTATAGTTGTGTTATTCCCTATTGTTATGAGGGGTTATTTGCATATTCACCTCATGTACTTGTCTATATATACTGGCCCATTGGCCCCCTGAGAATACAAGTTGCTATTCCTAACATTGTATCAGATCCCATTAGGGTTACCTCCGGACGCGCAACTCATCCTCCTCCGTGCCCTAGTCGCCACCGCCGCCGCTAGGCCGTCACTGCCGCGGTCGACTCCAGGCCGCCGTTGTTGCCGTCGTCGGTCGGCTTCCTCCCTAGACCGCCGCTCGAGTCGACCGCGACGCCGCCGCAAATCACCAAATCATCGACCGCCGCCTTGCGCTTCGTGTCCGTCACCTTGGCTTGGCTCCGTCCGATCGGTTCTTCTCTGCCGCCGCCACCAAGCTTCAAGCGACGCAGATCCGGTACGCGCCGCTCGGGTCCGTCACCTTGGCTTGGCTCCGTCCGATCGGCTCTTCTTTGTCGCCGCCGCCAAGCTTTAGGCGACGCAGATCCGATGCCAGTGCCGCCGCCGTAGGGGGAGAACCGCCGCCGACTCGGAGGAGAGCGTAGAGATCCACCGCCGGGGAGGGAGATTGAGCGTACCGCTTTCTTGGGGAACAACCGCCGACTTCTTCGAGAGCAAGTCGCCAGAGGAAGCGGTAGAGAGATCCACCGCCGTCGGGGGAGGAAGATCCGGAGCTGCCGCCAACCGCCGCAATTTCTTCGGTCGGCTTCCTCTGCCGAGAGGAGCAGTCGTGCGGGTGTTTGGTCGAAACCGCTTCGGCCGAACGGCCCTCTTAAGCCGACGATTCGGCTGAAGGCCGAAGGGTTTGGGCCGAACGCCCTTTAAGACGGTTGGTTGGTGAAAAAATGTCATTCTAATAGTGCGCCGCATACGCCGCTGTTAGACTTTGTTGCCTTTGTCGCCGCTACCGTCATCAGCCGCCTACCAATGGGCACCGTTTCCCTCCCTCGCTGCCCGGTGATCTTTGATGGTGTTAATTACACCAACTTCGTGTCTCACATGCGCATCCAGTCTCTGGGGCGTCCTCTCTGGCCATGTCACCTGTCCGCCTTGCCCTACTCCGACGGAGCCTACACCTGTTGCGCTGCCTTCGACAGCCGATAAGGCTGCTATTGAGGCTGCTGGCCTTACTGATGATAAGACTGCCTCTGCCTATCAAGAGGTTCTGGATTCCTACACGGATCGATTGACCGTTTACACTCAGTGGTACGACGACAACGCTCGGGCTGCTGCTGTCTTCATCGCCAGTGTCCAGCCTCAGTTCTCTTCTGAGGTTGTGGGACTCCCTACGGCTTTCCAGATGCGGACTCACCTTCGTCACCGCTACGAGCCCTCTGGTGATGCTCTCTACCTGTCCGTGGTCCGCCAGGAGCACTTCTTCAGCAGGGTGATGCTACTGTTGATGCCTTCTACGCTCGAGTTACATTGTCAGCGTCGGTGGACTCTCTTCGCGACCTTCTGGCCGTCGCTCTGCTTGTTCGTCTTGGTGGTGTACATGCCGACTGGAGTTTCAGCGTGTCTACGAGTTCCTTACTCGTCTTCATCCTGAGTTCGAGAAGAGGCGTGCTCAACTTCTTGCACACCGCCCTCGTGTCACTCTTCTAGAGGCTCTTACCGAGATACATGCAGAGGAGACTCGCCTGAGTGGTGCTGCTCTGATGTCAGTCCCCTCCGTGCTCACCGCTCGTCCACCGGCTACACCGATCGCTTCCACGCTTCAAGACATCGCCTCGCCCGGCCGGCCGCCACAGTGGTAGTGGCCGCCCTCCATCTGGCGGTGGCCGTCCTCGCTGCTCCTACTGCGACAAGGTCAGCCATATTGAGTCCCAGTGCTATAAGAAGCAGCGGCATCTTTCACGCCGTTCTTCTCCTAGCACTAGCACCGGTGCTTCTACATCGACGTCTACATCGACTCCTTCAGCATTTTCTCTCACTGAGCAGGAGATAGCCAGACTTTGACGCATGCTTGCCGCCTGTGTTCTCCTCAACGGGTTTTGCGTGTTACGCTCGACTCTTCTGCAATGAGAAACCACCTCTACACAGTCAGGTACCTCTGATGGTGAGCCTCTTTCTGATCCGACTCGCTATCGTCATCTTGTTGGGAGTCTTGTCTACCTTGCTATTACTCGTCCGGATATCACTTATCCAGTCCACATTCTGAGTCAGTTCGTCTCTGCTCCCATTTAGGTCCACTACAGCCATCTTCTTCGAGTTTTGCGATACCTTCGTGGGACTATCTCTCGTCGTCTCTTCTTTCCACACTCCAACTCGTTCTGACTTCAGCTTATTTCGATGCTACTTGGGCGACAATCCATCGATCGCGGTCTATCTACGCTTCTTGTGTTTTCTTGGTGATTCTCGATTGCCTAGAAGGCGAAGAAAGCATCGCAGATATCCCGCTCGAGCGCAGAGGTGAGTTAGAGCTATGGCTCTCTTGGCAGCAGAGATTACACGGATACGGTGGTTACTTGAGGATTTTGGTTTCGTCACTACACCAAGATTACGACACGGACAAAGCACGGTATGTTGACACGTGAAGCATGAGGCATATTGGTGTTGATGCTTCCTTCATAAGGTCTTGTGTGCACGATCGTAATTGCTCATCAAGCTTGGATAGCGGATTTCTTTACAAAAACCGACTCGAGCACAACACGTGCTACCTCTCAAAACTCAGTGTTGTTGATCCACCATGAGTTTGATGGGGGTGTTAGAGATATATGTATAGTTGTGTTATTCCCCATTGTTATGAGGGGTTATTTGTATATTCACCTCCTGTACTTGTCTATATATACTGGCCCATTGGCCCCCTGAGAATACAAGTTGCTATTCCTAACAGTCACGACCATGCTCCTGCTGGAAGGCACGAGCAAATATAGCGCTCAAGAGAGCCATCAAAGCGAGTCTTAATCTTATAGACCCGCTTACACGTGATGGGACGAGAGTGAGAAGGAAAAGGAACAAGATCCCAAGTAACAGTACGCTCGAGAGCATCAATCTCTTCGGCCATGGCATGCTGCCACTCAGGGTGAGTAACAGCATCCCGGTAGGAGACAGGCTCATGGTTAGCTACAACAGCAAAACCAAAACGGGCAGCGGGCCGAATCGACTGACAATCACGAAGACCGTAGCGAGGAGATGATGACCCATCAGGGGAAGATAGAGCATCAGGAGAAGATGAAACATCAGGGGAAGATGGCTCATCTGGAAGAACCTCAATACGAGGTCAACGAGTGTAAAAGAGAGTGGGAGGAGCCTGAGGAGCCACAGAGAGGCGTCATGAGGTATATGTGGAGAATCAGTGAGAAGGGTGGACGAGGGCAAGACAGAGATGGGTGTATCTGGAAAAGTCGAAAAGGACAGGGACTCCACAGAGGAAAACGAAGGAGAGGCAGGACGTGGGTAGAAGGGACGAGACTCGTCGAAAGTCACATCCCGAGAAATCCGCATCCGTCGACCAACAGGGTCTCAGCATCGATAGCCCTTGTGCTTGCACTGTATCCCAGAAAAACACCCTCAACAAACTGAGCAGTCAGTTTGGTGCGTTCTCGACGTGCGAGAAGAACGTAGCAAACACAGCCAAACAGACGAATGGCAGAATAGTCTGGAAGAAGACCACATAGACGCTCAACAGGAATCTCATCCTAAAGAGCAGAAGAGGGGTTAATGTTGACGAGATAGGTGGTAGTGGAAACGGCCTCGGCCCAAAAGTGAGGTGGAATAGAGGCGGCAATCATCAGGGTACGAGCCGTCTCAAGGAGGTGACGATGCTTGCGCTCAGCGACACCATTCTGAGCATGAGCACCAGGACAAGAGAACTGAGCGAGGGTGCCCGCTCAACAAGGAAGTTGCGCAGGTAAAAAGAGAGGTACTCGCCAGCAGAGTTCAGCACGAAAGACACGAATAGGAGTGGAAAACTGTGTGCGAACCATAGTGGCAAATTGTTTATAGATAGACAAGGCCTCACTATGAGAAGACATAAAATATATCCAAGTGTGGCGAGAGAAGTCATCTATAAAAATAATATAATATCGATGGCCCTCTTTCGAAAGGAAGGGAGCCGGACCCCAAACATCTGAATGAACAAGATCAAATGGACGCTAAGACACTGACTCGCTATGAGAATAGGGAAGCTGAATCTGTTTCCCTAACTTACAGCCCTGACAATCTAAAGACACATCTCCTGGGGCAGACCCCAGAAGACCACGATGAACTAAAGATGACAGACGAGATCCACACAGATGACCAAGACGGTGATGCCACTGCTAGAAAGAGCTAGTAGATGGAGTGGCAGAAGCGGAGAGACTGGCGGCGACGGTGGCAGCGGAAGGAAGGTGAAGCCAATCAAGCTCTCAGAGACGCTGTGAGTCAAGACGCCGATGGCCAGAACCAACCAGAGCCCCCGTGTGGCGGTCCTGAACACAACAAGAGTCAGAGTCAAGAATGACCCAACAACCAAGGTCAGTAATCTGCCCAGCAAAAAGAAGTTGCATGGTTAGGTGAGGAACATGAGCAACAGAAGGAATAATGAAAGAATAAGTTGCTAAGAGGTCCTCGACCATAGACAGGAAGAGAGGTACCATCAGCAGTAAGAACACTGGCAGGGGAATCAAGAGGTATAATGAAAGACAGAGTGGAAGAATCAGAAATTATGTGAAAGGATGCTCTAGAATCAAGAATCCATGGGGAAGTACCTGACTGTGTAGGAGGTGGTTTCTCATTGCCCGAAGAGTCAGTAGTAGAACCTACAGAACCTGTCGATGAAGAACCTAAAGCGACAAGCAGGCGTCGAAGTCTGGCTATCTCCTGCTCAGTGAGAGAAACTGTTGAAGGAGTCGATGCAGACGTCGATGTAGAAGCATCGGTGCCAGTGCTAGGAGAAGAACGGCGTGAAAGATGCCGCTGCTTCTTATAGCATTGGGACTCAATGTGGCCGATCTTGTCGCGGTAGGAGCAGCGAGGACGGCCACCGCCAGATGGAGGGCGGCCACCACCACCTGTGGCAGCCGCTGGAGGAGGCAGTGTACTGAAGCGTGGAGCAGTCGGTATAGCAGGTGGACGAGCGGCGAGCACGGAGGAGAGTGGCATCATACCAGCACCACTCAGACGAGTCTCCTCTACACGTATCTCGGTAAGAGCCTCTAAAAGAGTGACACGAGGGTGGCGTGCAAGAAGCTGGGCACGCCTCTGCTCGAACTCAGGACGAAGGCGAGTAAGGAACTCGTGAGACACGCTAAAACTCGAGTTAGCGCAGCGATACCAGCAAAGACGAGCAGAGCGACAACCAAGAAGGCGAAGAGAGTCCAACCGACGCCGACGGTAGAACTCGGCGTAGAAGGCGTCAACAGTAGCATCACCCTGCTGAAGAAAGTGCTCCTGGCGAACCACTGACAGGTAGAGGGCATCTCCAGAGGGTTCGTAGCAGTGACGAAGGTGAGTCCTCATCCGACACGGTAGAAGGAGTCCCACAACCTCGACGCGAACCGAGGTGGACATCGGCGATGAAGACAAAGAAGGCCGGCGCCGTCGTCGCACTCATCGAGTGTAGATGGTCAATCGATCCATGTAGGAATCCAGAGCCTCTTGGTAGGCAAAGGCAGCCTTCTCATCGATAAAGTCGCAGCCTCGGCATAGATCTTGTCGGTTGTCGAAGCGACCAACAGACGTAAACTCGTCGGAGGAGTAGGGCAAGGCGGGCAGGTGACATCGCCAAAGAGAACGCCCCAAAGACGAAGACCACGCATGTGGATGCGCATGAGACACGAAGTCGGTGTAATTAACACCATCGAAGATCACCGGCAATGAGGAGGAAAGCGGTACCCATTGGTGGGGCGGCTGCGGACGGCGCGGCGACCAAGGCAACGAAGTCTAACGACGGCGTTATGCGGTCGCGGCGGTTAGAACGACATTTTGTATCGTCGCACCCGGCTCGGACTTTCGTTTAAATGGGCCTACCGATCGGCTGGCGTTGCCGACGCGCGACACGCACTTCGCCGTGGCGGCGACGAAGCGACGAGGCGAGGCGGCGGCGGCGACGAGTCGGCGACAGACCAAGCGGCGGCCACAGGCGTCGACCGAGGCGCTAACAGCGAGACCGAGCGGTACGCCCCGGCGACGGCGGTTGTTCCCTCGTCTGTGGCGCCACCGAAAGAAGAGGAGGCGGCCAGATCTGGTGGCGGCGGCGCTTCTCGGCGGACGGCGGCCGCTTCCTCGTCTGTGGCGCCACCGAAGAAGAGGAGGCTACGGATCTCGCGGCGGCGATCGTGGTTCTGGCGGTGGCGGTGGATCCGATGGGATCCGACGTGGTAGCCCGGATCCGGCGGATCCGAGGCCGGGAGACAGCGCCACGAAGGCCGCAAGACGGGAGGAGGCCGACTGTCGCTCTTGTTCAAGGAGACAGCGGCGGCCACGGAGGAGGCGCATAGGAGGAGGCCGGCATTGCTCACCGAGGAGGCACACAATGGGCATCAGGGAAGCCATGCGCCACGGCTAGAGAGGAAGGACGAGTTGCGTGTCCGGGAGAGGTAACCCTAATAGGCTCTGATACCATGTTAGGAATAGTAACTTGTATTCTTAGAGGATCAATGGGCCAGTATATATAGACAAGTACAGGAGGTAAATATGCAAATAACCCCTTATAACAATGGGGAATAACACAACTATACATATATCTCTAACATTCTTTATCCCATGAAACCCATCAATCATGCATGGAAAATAATGTGCTACAGTACCAACAGGACTATTCACGTGCTACTACTGTATGCAGTACTATTCACACAGCGCTGCAGTACCATGGTACTGTTCATGCATCTATTGCAATGCGCCGCGCCTTTCTCCATAACACCATCTTTCTTGTATTGCTTATGTATCCTGGTTTATTGTGTTTTGAAAAGGAAAATGTGATTGAACTTTTACTTTAAAGAAAAGTGCAATAGCATTTCTTCAGGAAACTATGATGGTAAAATTAGCACATCCATGAAGCACAAATCAGTGCAGAAATTAAGCATAAGGTAATGTACATTAAGGCAAAAGAAAACAAATGAAACCAATTATACCAAGCATCTTTACCGAATAATACAATCCTCAGAATTTTTGAACTCCTTTTTCTCCTCTTCATCCTCAACAGCTTCATCTTCACTATCGCTGCAAATTAAAGCTTCACCACAATTTGCATCATAGTAAATCCTTCGCCTACCAAGTACAGATTGGTCTTCATTCATCCTCTGGTTCCTGCATAAAACCCCGAGAAACCTTACATCTCACGGAACCTTTTGAGACCTTACTCTTACACATTGGAAAAGCATTGGACTGTCATCTTCTGCGTGCATGTTTGCATTTGTTTTTTTAGAAAAATAAAGCTTTTTTGTAGGTAATAAACTGCAAAAATCCATATCAGCAAAACTTCAATGGATAGTATGCTTTCAATCTGATCATTTGGTGTTGCTGCTGCCCTCTCCCTCCCTCCCTCCCTCCCTCCCTCAACAGCACAGCAGCTGCGGTGGCAGCAAGAGCGTCGAGCAGCAAACAGCGGATTTTGGGGATATTTTTCTGTGATCAATATCTAATGGAGATATGCAGGAGTTTTGGGGATGTTAAGAAATGCCTATGATTATAAACAGACCTGTCCAAAAATATCCATGTTGTATAAGGTGGAAGCTTTGGCACTTCTGGTAGTTTAATCAGCTGAATGGCGTTCTTTGCACCTAGATTTCCACCAAAAATAACAATCGATGTGGCATACGAACTTTCTTCTTGAGAACTGCCGCCATCTTTCTCAGCAGGAGACACATCAAGACTATGCAAGGAACACAGTGCATCGTCTTGCCTTCTTGTGAGCAAATTCAAGACTAAATCAGTACCATTTGACGTATTACTTTGCCTGATTTTAGACAAATTGTAATTGTTCTGTGTAAAGATGCTGAGCTTAATCCTGTTCTCCTCTATCCTATTCTGGAAAAATATTATAACAATAAGAAATAGTTAACGACAGGAATATGTGGTAAAAATACTGAAAGAGCGGAATGTGTAACTTCGAAGCACCTTAATGTAAGTAAAACGATCTGCTGTAACTTTCTTCTTCAACGAGTCAATAACACATAAAACATATCGGGAGGTATTGCTTCCTTCTTCAGCTGACATAGTCTGATTACTGTGAGTAACCTAAGCAAGCATGTATAGTAACTTTGTCAAAACACACGTTGTAAAAAACTCACAAAGTAGTTATATGATTGAAGGGTATAAAACTCAAAGCCAAAAACAAGAGCCCAACTATTATTTTTTTCTCAACACTTACAGCTCTAGCAATCTGGATAAGAACATGCACTACACAAGAGTATATGATCATTATGTAAAGGTAGTAAAAAAAAACTCTACACTGTTTATCACAGAGTAAACTGGAACAGAAGACAAGGTAATCAAAAGTAAAAACAAATGCATTACAAAATAAAAAACAAAATTCAAGGTACACGTGTCTATTAAATCTCTGAGTTGTTATGTAGTGTGTCAATGTTATTCATTAGAAGAGCAAAATTTAGGCCCATACTTCTTTTGGGGCCCAGCATGATTTTCACTTCAGATCAAAGGGTCTATTCAATGAATAGCAGCATAAGATCCATTGAGTTCTCTTCGCACTCCTTTGTGAAAGAGTAGAATGAGAAAGCTAATGAATCTTAAACCCATTGATAAAAAGAAAAAAAAAGAGGATAAATAAAATACTATAGTTAGTGAATAAAAGAGGGTTTGGGGATAGAGGGACTTGAACCCTCACAACTTATAAAGTCGACGGATTTTCCTTTTACTAGAAATTTCATTGTTGTCAGTATTGACATGTAGAATGGGACTCTCTCTTTATCCTCGTCCGATTAATCCACTTTTTAAAAGATCTCAAAAACTATGAATTGAAGGATTTGATTACTCAATATTCGATTGGAATGGGTTCACAATAATATATTCGATTGGAATGGGTTCACAATAATTCTTAAAAAATTCAGAATTTTCTAGCTTCATAGTAGTAAGCTATTATTTCGCATAAAACCAGCTCTGGTCCAGATTCCATTCATCTTACAAAACCATAAATTTTAGAATGTGCAACATTGTTTGCACGAGATCTTCTGCAAGCATCACTTTCTTTTAGTTTGGCATTCTTACATAATCAAACTATGCAAATTATGACATTGATTCTTAAAATCTTTTAAATGAAAAGGGCATAAATTGAAAAGAAAATGCCCCGCATATATAAAAAAACATGCAAATTTGCAATAAGTAAGTAGTCATAACCAAGAGACCGCATGTTTTTCTTCTGTTTCTTAAGTAAAATTTTAGACATAATGACATGAAATGGCATCATGATTACTGATTATAAGCATATAATGTCAATATACCATAGCAAACCGATAATTTACTATATAAGAAACAGGGAGAGTATTTTTTATATATTTTAGTGTCCATTCTTGTGTGGGTTGCGGTACTTTCCCCAATGGTTGTAATCCAGAACTCCCTTCCATGCGAAAAATGCAATAGGTTCGGCAAAATATAAGCAATACTGAACATAGCATAACTAAATTCTTAGTTCACGAAACTGCAAGGATGTAACCATGATGCCACATTCCCTTAATACAAGAAAAAATACAATATAACGGACGAAAAGCGAACTCAAACAGCAACACTTTAGCTCAAGAAAGCGTACTATGCAATATCAGTCCAACAGAACGAAATAACCTAGCCATTCCCCTATCTCGTGCTGAAATCATCCGGAACAAAACTGAATCGTCTCAAAAACACCGAGGACGAGCGCACCCGCCGCCGCCGTAAACACTACAACCTCCCCGGTCAGAGAGCGCAAACGCAACAGCACAAACCAAGCAACCAACTCAAAGCTCCACCTCAAAATCCAACACCCTCACCAGCAAGGCCCCCGCGAACATCACGAGATCCCCACCCCCGACCCCCAGAATCCACCGATCGGCGCCCCAAAGACCCCAAATTCCCACCCGCATTGCCCCCTAGACCCACGCAGGCCACCAACCGGCCCGCGCCCCCACGAGCACACGAGACCGCCGCAGGAGGGAGGAACAGACCTGGGCGGCGCCGGCGGAGGGCTGGGAGCGGCTAGCTGACGCGGAGGCGGAGGCCGGCGCGGACGACGCCGCTGCCTCCATGGCGAGCGGGCGAAACCCTAGCCCCCGCGCGCGCTCCCCCGAGTCGGGCACGGAGTTGTTTCGCTAGGGAAAAGAAATGGGGAGGGATTTGGTGGGGGAGGAGGCGAGGTGAAGCGGAGGGGAGGGTAAGAGGGGTTTTGAAATGGGCGGCCGTGACACTGGTTTATACTTTATACTGGTGGTCAACCCTGTAGCGGCAGCCGCCGTGGTGGGGACGAGGGCGCAGGTGTGCGACCGGGTTTGGGTAGTTTTGTAGTCCGTGCCAGGTGGAGCCTCGTTTGGTGGGGCCGTATGGCAGTTGTGGTATAGGGAATTGAGTAAAAGTTATAGTAACAGGATGCCGCGGGGTAGGTCGGGTAAGAAACGGTGTGAGCCCCTGGCTGCGTGCGGCTGGTGGGGTGTATACTGTAGGCTTTGTTTGGTTTGTTACAAGGCGAATCAAACCAAAATTTTCTAATGTTAAAAAAAATAGCTATAGTTTGTTTGCTATTAATATTTGATAATGTTAAAAAAAAATTGGTAATGCTAACAAAATTTTGATAATGCAAACGAAATCTAATATCACACATAGGCAATCCAAGAGAGAATCGTTTATCAAAATTTTGGTAATGCCAAATTTTGATCTGGTCGCAATTCAAACAACGTTCATTTTGCAAAATTTTGATTTCACTGAAGTTTTGGTTATACCAAATTTTGGCTTTTTATTAGGGTTATGAGCCAAACAACCCCGTAAAATGTGAACTTTTATCATTTTCTACCAAAACAAAAGTGTTTGGCCTTTTCTTTTTTCAAGGGATTTTATTTACATCTTCCGCGAAGCCAAACTTTTCTTTCAAATACATATTACACTACAAAATAGATTTGAACACAATTCCCATATGTCCAGATTTAGGTTACGTTACACTTGCATTTTCACACGTTGTACAAAGTTGTTTTGATAGGCATGACAGCCTATTCCAGGCTGGAATCGACTAGGCTTGGATAACTCAAGAGCAAATGTGTTTTAAATGCTATTGAGTTACGGGGTATCTTGTCAATAGAATACTACAGTTAATTCCTTTTATTATGGACTGTGTTATGTGAACACAAATTCGAGATGGCCAGGTTTAGATTACATCACACTTGGCATTTTCACATGTTGTACAAAAGTTGCTTTTCTTGGTGTGATAGCCTATTCTAGGCTGGAATTGACCAAGCTTGGAGCCTAGGATAACTCTAGAGCAAATGTGATTTAAATACTCTTGAGATATCATGTCGATTAAATACTAAAGTTACTTCATTTTATTATGGATCGCATTCATAAAGTCATACAAGGTCAAGGCCTCAGATTAAGGGGTGTCTCTCTTGATGCCAAGGCTCGTCGATGCTCAGGTGTGGAGTGGTAGAACCAACCCAAAGAAAAGCGAATCAACGTGAGGACCTTGTGTTCTTAGACTTGTTTCACACAACTCTTGCAACCTTCGAAGCTTCATGTTGAAGAACGATGGTAAATATCACGCTACATACCAATGGCATTGTTTCTTCAACTTTTTTTTCCATAATAGCTGATGGAGTTTGTGACCTTCTTGACTTCATTGAAAGTTACTCCAGCTATCATCAAGATGGAGGTTCATCGGATGCAATAAAGGCATCTCCAATAATGTTGTCTTTAATTTTGCTATATCAACTCCACGTCACTGAAAGACAGATTTAGAGACAACACCTCCAATAAGTTGTCTCTAGCAAGTTGCTTCTAACATTCATGCCAAACTTATAATACTCTCACGCCTTCACCCCTCTCTCGCATGCACACTGGTTGCTTTGTCTTGGTTCGTGTGTAGATATAGTTGTCTGAGGAAAGGACGACTTCCCTTCTCTCTCTCTTCCATCTAGAATTTTGTTGATATGGAAGGGCTAACCGATGTCTGACATTATACTATTGGAAATGCCCTAAGGGACACATGGATAAATTGCTTTGACGACGGTGACACGTGTTTTCAGGCTCTCTTGGCGGAATGACATATCATTGTAATTTTTCATAAAGCTAAGGGCAAAGTTGTACTTCATTGGGATATTGTACTCTATTTTGTTTAACCAAAACCAGGGGTGCTTCGGTGCTTCCTTCGGTGACCATTTTATCTTTAGAAAACACAAGACCAAATTATGTGTGAAACGGAGCGCATCATTTAATATGAATTTTTTTATAAAGTGTTTTTTTAGATTACAATGAAGACACACGCTCCACTCACACCATACACACGAACCCGTGTGTCCTACTAAACACACGCTAGGTCTAAAGTGGAGGTTGCTAGATAAATCCATTACCTCACGAAGCGCATGTACGCGCTTTCACACTGAATGCACACACGTGTGTGAGGTGACACGCACCACGTATGGTCCAGGGATTTAACCCGGGCGAGCGGCACGCACACCTAGCGATGCTAACCATCCGAGCAAAGTTCGGTCCTCGCCTTAGTGTGAAATCTGGTTATTTTATCTCAACACAATTTTGAAATATTGATTGTCAAAGCTTTTAGGTCATAAATTAAGAACGGCATTATTATCATCATCGTCATTATACATGGGATTATTTCCTAAACATGGAACATACATACAATCATACCAAACCGCAGATGTTGTAACATAAACACTAAAAGGTTAAGATTAGTTCTCACATTACCTCACAACTAGATATGAATCCCAAAGATTCAATCTAGCCATCGTGGCATAAGGGTTGTTAATTAGGCAATACTTGGCATTTTAGGTCTGAAAAATAAATCAATCTGGACATTGGTATAGTGTTGGCTTGGCCATACCATTTAAGACCTATTTGGAACACAAAACAAATATGATCAATTCTTCCAGTCTCAATTACAGTTTCCAAACAGGCCCTTACATTGACAACACGAACCACACCCCAAATCTACTCACAATAACTTTTGCTTCAAGAGGAGAGATTTTATTAAGTAGCCATGAGTAGAACAATAATTACAAAGTATCACCTCAATGAATCAATGGGTTGCACTAGGCTAACAACGTTATGATACTCCGGCAAACCGAGTGAACTCAACACCAATTAAAGAACAACAAAAAGGGGTGATGGATCCCTGAGATTGACCCTAGCTCTAGTACACCAAAACAACCACAAATCAATTTCCACAACAAATAGGCAATAACCTTAGATCCATTTATTCACCAACAATATGATTTCTAATTTACCTCTCATTCTCTGCCTCTCCAAAAAAAGAACTCGCGATAAAGTCCCCTCCTACCGAACCAACAGCAGCCCCTCTTCCCTCCTCGTCGGCGTTTTAGTCAGCATTGAGTGGGCAAGGGTCCCATCGAGTTGTAAATAGTATCCTTAGGTCCTTCTTTTCCTCCTTTCCTCCGACGGTTTCTCTCGAGTTTCCCCATTGTCGTCCGACGATGATCTCGAGAGTCGTCCCACCGGCAGCTGTGGTCGTGTGATGGAGGTCGATCGTTGATCAAAGTCACGGCTGTACCTAGGTTGCACTTGCTCCGTACTTCTAGATCTAGTCCTCCATATTCAAGGCGCCTCAACTACAGAAATCGTCGCGCACCTCCTCCCTAGCCTGCTCACGACCGTCGCGCCCATCCTCGCTAGCCCGCTCGCGCCCTCCTCGTCGGCCTGTTCTCACCCCAGATCCATTGTCTCTCCACCGCTTAGCTCATCGACATCGACTACATCATCGACAATGACGGCCATAAGCTCATCTCCAGCCTCATCCCTGACACCGGCACCATCCACGCCCACGGCCAGGAGACCTTCAAGATCCCCGTCTCCCTCGTCTATGACGCCGATGCTCCCGACTCTGCACTTCATGTCCGGATCTCCACCACCGTGGAGTCCCCGTCCAACCCGAATGTGCAAATTTAAAGTTGTTCAAGGGCGGCCAGGTCAAGCTCACCGACTGCAGGCAAGGTCAATTACTAATTTTGTTTGTACCAATCATGAGCCCTAAATTGTTTCATATTATTTATTTGTTCATCTACATGTTCCTCGAATCTTGATAGTGACGGGGTTAGTTCGAGTTGGTTTAGATGACTAGTTTGTAGAGGTTCCAACATCCCAACTGAATTTGATTTTATTCCTCCCAGCTCTGTTCTAGGCTTTCCAGTTCCAAGAAGCAGAGTTCTAGCTTAATTTTCTAAATGCATATAGAAATATGTTGCTTTGAATTTTTATGCCCCTCTGCCCCCGATCTCTACTGCATGTTTAATGAAGATTTTACTACAGATTCTAGTAGAAATAATGAAATAGTTTTACTAGCTGCTACTAGTGCCATCATTCCTATAATTTGATAGATGAAAAGGTTATACAATTATTTATGTTGCATCAGCCAAACATGCAAACTTTTGGCCATTTACTAAGAAAGTTAATTTGTTTAACAATTTAGGTTTCTAAGCATGTCTACACAAGTGTCAGAGGGCTTGGGTACAAATGATACCATTGATGAGTCCTTATCACAAACACCTAGAAGGAGGGCAAAGGTTTGGAAACATTTTGAGCATGAGTTGGTTATAGTCGAAGGTGGCCCAAAGGCAGTTTGTAAATATTGCAAATTGAAGCTGACATATACCAACAAAACTAGCACAAACAACCTTAGAAACCACATTGTTTAGTCTTGCCCAAAAATTGAGATTGATGGCGGGAATAGGTTCGTTGCAACTAGGAAAAAGCAACCATCAAAAGCTTCATTTATCTTTCATCCCCGAAGGACCCATGAGCTGATTACCAAGTTCAGCATTCATGCAGAGATTCCATTCCAAAAGTTAGAGGATCCCTACTTTAAGGAATGGATGGAGTCAATGCAACCATCCTTTAGAGTCTTTGGTCGTCTAACACTCTGTAATGATTTTGTTAGTTTCTATGAGCGAATGAAGGAAGAGTTGAGTAATGAATTTTAGAGCATTGATTCTCGTATTTTCCTAACCTCATATATGTGAACATCTGTTCAGAACTTAGGATACATGTGTGTGACGACCCATTATATTGATACTAATTTTCACCTCAAGAAAAAAGATAACAACATTCAAGAATGTGAAGTATCCTCACAATGGTCTTGCAATTGAGGAGGCTATCACCAAATCCCTAACAGATTGGGGCATAAAGGAAAAAATGTTTACTCTAACATTAGACAATGCGAGCAATAATAACTTGGCTTGTAAGTTTTTGATAGAAAATGGCAAAGATGACATGTTGTTTACTGGCCAACATTTTCATGTTAGATGTTCTGCCCATATATTGAATATGTTGGTTCAAGATGACATTAAACCAATTCATGTGGTATTAGAACTGATACGTGATCTGGTTAGGCATACAAATTCATCACCTACGAAGTCTGGACTAGATCTTGATGTTCTGAATCGTTGGAATTCGACATATGAAATGATTGCAGAAGCGTTGAGATAAAAAGTTATCCAAAATAGATATGCTGAGGAACAACTGGAACTTTCACCAACTAATGAAGAATGGGAAAACACTGAAACAATCACAACTTTTATTGGAGCTTTCAAAGAGGCAACAAAAGCATTTTCAGCAAATAGGGGAGCTACATCACACTTGTGTATTCGTCATGCTTTGAGATATAGGGATTGGCAGACTGAGGATGTGTTAGAGGTATTGGCCGATGCAGTGCAATCAAAGTTTGATAAGTATTGGAATGGTAAATACAACATTGCTCTTGTTATTGCCACCATCTTAAATCCAACCAAAAAGAAGAATTATTTGGAGTTCTTTTTCCAGAAGGTATGTGACAACGAGGATGACATTGACAAAAATGTCGAATCGACTAAAGATGGGATGAAAAAGTACTTTGAAAAATATGAACAACTTGTTAGGAGAAATGGTGAAGATCCGATGTCTCGTACTAGTGAAGCCAGGAGTGGTGTGGGTTCACTAGTTCTTGGGAAAAAAGAGTTGAAGAAGAATTTGTTCAATATATGTCCAAGAGGGGGATGAGGCAGCGTAAACCGAAGTTGGACCTCGATAGATATTTGGAAGAAGAATTTGATATGAGTGGTGACAATTTTGATATTTTGGGCTGGTCGAAGAAAAACGCCACAAAGTACCCTTACTTGTCAGCTATGGCTCGAGATTTCCTTGCAACACCTCTAAGCACAGTGTCCTCCAAATCTACATTTAGCTTTGGTGGTATAATACTTGGTGATACTAGAAGCTCATTATCACTTGAAACACTTGAAGCTCTAGTATGCGCGAAAGACTGGCGAATTAAAGTTCCACACACTGAAGGTATAATAAATATTCTTTTATAAATGCCCTAAAGATTAGGCCCATGGACTTTATCGGGAACCTTGCCAACAGGCTTATCCTTTGATGCTCTCTCTGCATTCACAACATTTACTTCAAGTAATTAGCAGCAAGTAGTGAAATTAGTCATGAACCAACATATATTCTGATGCCACTTTCTGTACCTTTGGTTCTTCCAGACATTTAGCAGATTGGCAAGGAAATACGGACATGGAGATCATAACTTAGGTTATACAATGCTCACTTTCTCCTAGTGAAGATTGAGTGTTTTGTGAAGACTCAAGAGTTATCATAATTTTCTAATGGTACTATTAGCATGAATGTTGGTGCCAATGTATGAGTTGTATTTGACTGATGGATGTAATCTCAGTGAGACTATTGGACTATATATTTTTCTAAACGAATGACACAATCCCAGTTTGTAATGAAGCTCCGGCTGCTAAAACTAATCACTTGCTTACCATTCAAACCTCCAAAAACATTACTTCTCCCCTGCATCAATTTCCTAACGCACAACCTACTACCAAAGTGACTAAATTAATCCCTAAGCTCCTGATTAGGCTACTTAATCACCACCCTACAAGGCTGCACCCCACTTGTAATAGTATATTCATCTTTCATTGCACAATTTGATGGCCTAAAATGGGTTGGAAACGGGTTGATAAATTGGGTTGAACCCATACAGGTGACATGATTTGGGTTGGGTTGGGCAGAAAGTGCACATGGGTTGGGTTGGTTTGGGTTCTAGAACTTAATTTGTGGTTTGGATTGGACCGGAAAGCTAGCTAATTCTTGCATGGGTTGGGTTGGGTTTGGGGATGGGTTTAAGCCCATTACCAGGCCTACCTCCGTCGACCACCTCATCCTCGACCCCACTGAGAAAGCCCCTCCTGGACCAGCCTACCCCTCCCCTCCCAGCGGCGGCGGCCTGGGCTTCTACCCAATGGCCACATCCACCGGCCTGCTTGCATACACCTTCGGCTCTGACGCCACCATAGCCATCCTGGCCTCCGGCTTCTAGGCCCTCAGCTTCCTCCTCCAGTAAAACCTCGATTGTTTTTAAACAAAGAAAGCAAGAACACGAGAGAATAATAATTTTATGCGGGGTTTTTTCGCAAAAATTCACCAACTTGGGCCTCGGGGCACGGCCCAGGAGGCCCAAGTAGGGGGGCGGCCAAGGGGACGCCACTCCCTCCAAAACCCTAGCCGCCACATACCCTTTCCCCTTGTGCGCCATCCCCTCCCCCATAGCAGCCACCCCTGCCACCTTTCCCTCCTACTTGCGCATTTCTTCCCGAGGCCATCACCCGGTCCAAAGACTCCTGGCGTGGTTTTCTCCATTGGTGTATCCTCGTCGGCTGTCTGTATGCGCCAATCAAGATCGATGTCTGACTCACTTACTCATCGGTTTCGATAGTTAAAGTCTGAATCCAAGGATAAAGTCTCCTAGAGAGTTGTGGGTCTTGTTCTCGGATTTCCATAGAGTCTGAGATCACCCAATTTGAGTTGCGGTTTGGGAGATACGTTAGATTCTTTCTGCTTGTCCGGATATTACGACGAGATTACAACCGTCGCCTAGGTTTTTGTGAAAAAATTTGTAAGCTTTAGATCGTAGAAATTAAGGATTAAAGATTACTAAATTTGGTTAACCCTACAGAAAGTTATAATTTTTAGAAGAGGACTGTCCATTCTGGGACAGTTTGCTGTTTATGGGAGTTGATGTTTTGGGCTACGTTTGGGAGTGTAGCTTGTCAGTAGTTGGTTCTAGCAATGTCTTGTCCCGAATTACTCTTTTACTAGAATTGTTAAAAAAGTTCAGGTGGTGGTGGGGTTCCGGGGGTAACACACTTTTCATGTCATCAAACTTCGTACGGTTGAGGCAAGTACACATAGTAATGAATGACTTGGTTTGCATCCTTCACAATATACATCATAGTTTACTCATGAGGATTTCTACTATGCTATTGATGTTGATTATCGTGCTCTCATGATGTATTGATATTGTGACGTTCAAATTGCATCATGTCATTCATTCTTAAACCTTGGACTACATGGTAGCCAAGAGTTATTTTTTTAGGTTCCCGTCATTTATTGGACGGGCATGGGTCTCCGCACTCGTGGAGTGTGGGCTTGAGGTCCCTGTGCCTGAGGGCACATGCTTGAGTATGCATCGACGGATGCACTACTCGGCATTACCGGTAATTGCAAAGAAGAGAGATGAAGTATTTTTGTCATATGCATTGCATTCAATCATAAGTGGATGATTTTTGGTTCCTTGCGAATGTTATTGTGAAGACTTGTTATCTTCATTGATTATTCTTGGTACACTATTTTATCCCTACTGTACTTTTCTGAGTCATGGACTCACACTTATTTGTTATTGTTCTTTTAGGTACCTCTTGCGCGATCAACATGCATAGGGATGGGCTAGTGAGTTGATTAGTCGCGCACTTCCATGAGCATACATGAAAGAATAAATTGGGCTATGTTTGCTTAATATTTGAGTAACCACTAGATTGTTTTATTGGATATGCATCATTGCTTTTGAAATTTTGTAATGGAGCTAATTACGGTATTTTCATTGAAATCGTTTATGCTTACGATGTGAGATGGATGTTTAAGCTCATTGTTAATAATATTGTTAATCGACACGATTCTTGGTTTGGTTAACTAGACAAAGGAGATGCTGACGAAATTTAATGTAACGACTTAAGTTTTAAAATTGTAATCCGAGGTTTTAACTACTTTCTTATTGTTTTAGTAACATCCCAAGCTCGTGCTGGGTTGGGGTGTTACACCTCCCCCCGCCTCTCATCCCTCGACCCCCGCAGCAGCATGGTCGTGTAGTGCTCGCCGACGGGCTTAGAAGTACCGGTCTTCATGCCGTCGAGGAGCTCGAGGACGATGCCAGTCGATAGCTTCGTCATGCTGTTGGTGATTCTCTCTGGTGGAGAAAAGAGGGGAATTTAATGTAATTCTATTGATTGAAGATAGGAGAGAGAATATCAAGCTACTGCGTTCTTGGTCTTGTCGTTCTTGTTGTGAAATTAAACAGCGATATTCGATCAAATCGTCCGTGTGAGG
The DNA here is from genome assembly GCA_036346395.1 of Hsuehochloa calcarea. Taxonomy (NCBI): domain Eukaryota; kingdom Viridiplantae; phylum Streptophyta; class Magnoliopsida; order Poales; family Poaceae; genus Hsuehochloa; species Hsuehochloa calcarea. The sequence goes on along the minus strand of CM070604.1, from coordinate 50,357,068 downwards.
CAGCTATAGCCTACAGCTGCTACCCCAATCCGCTCGCTGGGGAGGAAGACGCTAGTGGTGCCACTGCATGCTCCCTCAACTCTCCCCTCTTTCCATCTGAGGGCATCTCCGATGACCACACCATAGCGTCGGTTAGCTCTACCACATCACCCTAAAACTGAGCCGAATAAGAGAGAACGAGGAGAGAGACAAGAGGTCAGAGTTTTCCCATGTGACCGTTGTGCACAGGAACCAAGACGCAAAGCGACGAGCAACGGGCTATTGGAGCTGTGCCATCCACTCCCACACGGTTTTGTGGGGCCCACGCGATGGCGCAAGTTGGACGAAATGAAGATGACAAGTTGACGATGACAACTACCGACGTAGTGAGAAGGTGCCAGTGGTGGAAAGGGAGGCGACCAAGCACGACAGAGATAGCCAAATCCTGACCGAACATATGGAATCCATGTTGTGGCCACTGAATCCGGCCAAATCTGTTTGGATCCCACCGTTGCTCCACCGGATCCGCTCGCAATGAGATGAGGGATGGCGTCGGCGTGGTCGGCGAGGGAGGACGTGGCTGAGATGCTTGGTGGTGGGGAAGGCACGAGAGGAGGTTGGCGAGGGGGGAGAAGATGTAGTGCTTCAATCTGGCCATGGCATCGAGGGTGGAAGAAGTGGGGGCGACGGTGAGGGTTGGGGAGAGCAGCGATGCTCGGTGGTAGGAGAGGTGCGGGAGGATGCGGCGGCGCTCGGTGGAGGGAGGCGTGGAAGGAGGGCGACAGAGGGGAGGTCAACGAGGGAGGGAGAGGTCGCGGAGCTCTAATTCACCATGTGTGGCGGCAAACGAAGGGTTGGCAGTGAGGATGGATGAGGAGAGTGGCGGTGGTGATTTTTAAGGAGCGGGAGATAGGTGGAAGAAGGAATTTAATAAATATTGAGACTAACACCTTGGTCTGGCGGTTGAAAAGTTATAACATACAATTGTGTTTATTATGTGGGCCAGCGGTAAGAGACAAACTGTTGGAGTAGCCATCTCTGGTAGTGTTGGTTGATGACATGGACAAGTTTAGAGATGATATAATAGACAAACTATTGTACATGCCTTTAGAAGAACACATGGAATAATTTAGGGAAGGGTGACAAAGTAAGGCCCACGAGGAAGAAAATTGCAGTAGCTGGGGCAAAATTGTCTCTACACGTCTCTTGACATGTCTTGATCGGCGGAATTTGGTTGACAGTGGCATGAAGGTGTAAAGATTTTAAAAAATACAATGGCATGTGATAGGAGAGTGCGTTTTGTGGTGGCATATCAGGGATCAGAAAACTTTGCAGTGGCGTATAAAAATTTCCCCTATCTTTTTCTGCACACCTTATTAATCCGAGCTATAGATATCAACCCAACAACCCACAAAACATGTCGGCCGCTATAGTTATTTGAGTCCACAAAATCATAAGATTTACATGTATATAATATACCGACCCTATGTCAATAGGGGGCACCTATGCTACATGCAACTGGAAACTACAAAAAAAACCCAATCACTTTTTTGAGCCATTAGATCACCATCCAATGGCTTCTGTTTTTTCTGTTAAGCTCTGTGTTTATTCAGTTGTTGGGCTTTTGTTGTCTAGGCTGAAAGTGATGCTTCATGGGTATAACTTATTCTCCACCGACCTATTAAGGGCCTGCTTTCTTATGGACTGCAATTTAAAGGCCTTCTTGCTTGTTGCTTCTGGCTATATTGCACATTATGATAGATTACACAATTTCGTATGAGAACACAAAATACGACATTAAGTTGTGCTATTTTGTATGGGTTATATTGCACATTATAATATCTCTTGCTAGTTGCTTGAAGCAAAAAAGATGAAACTCATTTAACAGATTCTAATGACTTCACTTGCACATAATCTAATAGATCCACAATACCGTATGAGAACACAAAATATACACTCAATATGATATGGGACAGTAAACACAATACATGATTTTTTATTTTAAAAAACTTTATGAGCAGTCTTGCCTATTAACATTTTTATGGAGACAAATTCAATGAATTGAGCTCATTTAGATGGATATACAAATATTGAAGGGCTTCTTCAAACTTAAAAAACTTGTAGTTCAAAACAGTATAGCAAAAGTCGTCATTGCATATTTTAAGCGGTAGATATTTTTCATATTTCTAACAATGCCATATTTATAAGTCACTGGTAGGGAGCTCTCAACTAACAAATGTTTTGTGGGTTATACATGATCTTCTGGGATCGAAACTCAATTTACATGATCTACCTTACACCTGGTTAATGTAGTCCTAGCATGAACTTCTTATGTGAACTATTTAACAAACATATCCAGCACCTCCATGGACTTTTGGAGAACAAAAATAGAGACTCAAATAGTTTGTAGAATGATGATAATATTTATTCAACAAGATACAAATGAATTAATCAATCCTAATATTTGTAACAAATTACAAAAGAAGAAGAAGAAAAATCTAACCTAGACAAAAACAAGCCTAAACTAAGTGAACCCCTAAAAAAACAGATAAAATTGCATAAACCGGTAGGATGAAAGAAAAATTAAAATGGAGTGCATTGATTAGATAGACATATTGATTTTAGACATAATGATTAGATACACATATCAATTTCAGTCACGTATAGGTAAAATTAAAATTAAAATATTCATAACATTGGTGAACCATACAAAAAAGAAAAGAAAATATTCTAACCTAGATAAAATGATTTGAACATTGGTAAACCCCTATAAAAGCTTTGTGTTTACTTAGTTAAGCTTGACAAAATAGCAAACTGAATATCCAATGTTGAAACTGAACGTATTGCTCAAATGTACACATACTTAAAATAAAGAACAATTTATAAGAGCTCAAAATTGAAGTACAACTTTTCTAAAATTGCGTATTGAATAACACGGTAAGTCAAGCTTAAGTACAATACAATTTTCTATTGGGAAGTTATTTTGAAAGGAAAAAGGGAAAAACAAGGCATAACCATGATGGTTCCAATATAGAACTATAATACAGAAGATGTGAATATGGTTCCAATGATTGTGTTATACGCACATTGGGCTCACTAGGTCATTCTCGCCTCTATGGTTGTGCTGAGAGCAAGGCATATGACATTAATAAAAAAAATTCAGCAATGCCCCCACTTATCATACTTCCTTCCCCATCCCCATCACGAAAGAAAAGAAGAACATGGACAAAGAACCAAACCAAACAAAAATAAAGGAAGAAGAGATCACACGAATGCGAAGAATCACAAGGGGGATTGAGATAAAATGATAAGATGACATAAACAAGGAAAAGTTAATCGACGCGAAGAAAACTTCAAAGGTGCTAATTTTTTTAATCCAAGCAAAGAACTGACTTCCTTTCATCATGCTATTGTCAAGAAGATAGTAGAACAACTTAAATTAGTCACCTGATTTCCTTTACTACTAACACAAAATAATTCTCTTATACATGATCTACCTTGCATCTGGTAAATGCAGTAGAACAACTTAAATTAGTCAAGAAGATAGTTTGATACATGTTTTGTACTAGATAAAATTTAAAAAATTCTTTTGGTCCCACAACTAAGTATTGTAAAAAAACACTACACTGCATAGTATATAAGTGTGCTGATTAAAACTATTAATTTTGCACCTTAGTAATGCACAAGGATTGGAGGCTAAGCTAACAAACAACTACTAAAAAGAAACCTCATACTACAAGAAACAAGAATCTAACAACTTGAACAACAAAGAATCTAACAAAAAAAACTCAATAGCGAAATTATATTTTAAGCAATAAGATAATCATTAGTACCCACTTTGCCTTACATCCATTGCTTTCTCATTACTCCAGTAGCAACACCACCACCACCACCACTTCCCCTCTCCAAACATGAAACCACCAAACAAACTGGTCAAACCATGAAACTATTGAACAAGAAATGGATCAAAGAAAAGAATCAAACTCAAAATTAGATGTGTGCTATAACTCAAGAAAAGTATAGCCTTTTTCTTATGTCGGAAATTTAGGCTGAAAAATATCAATAGTTGGTATTTTAGGCTAAAGAATAAAAAATACTACAATAGCAGAAAACATATATATCTTAATTATTCAAACTAAAAATTAATGTACTACTACTCTTAGTGAAAGAATAGCAAACTGAGTATCAATGTTGAAACAGCACATATTGCTCAAAACACACATACTGAAAATAAAGAACAATTTATAATGATCGCAAAATTGCAATAAAGCTTTTCTAAAATTAAAAATTGAATAGCATTGTAAGTTAAGCTTAAGTACTATGCAATTTTCTATTGGGAAGTTATTTCCAAAGTATAAAGAAAAAACAAGGCATAACGATGATGGTTCCCATATAGAACTATATTACAAAACATGTGAATATGGTTCCAATGGTTGAAAATTCACACAAAATCACCCTTGATTTAATATTGTCCTGATAACCATATAAAGGCATACTACTCCTTGAAAGACTTGAGATGAAATTAAAAATCATTGTTGGCCTGTGTATTACCCGTGGACAAATAGAAAATATAGAGCAAAAGTGAATAGTAGACAACGAATCTCGATTCATCCATGTGCCACCACACTAGCACTGCACTTTGGATAGCAATAGAAGAGGATAGCGGGAGCTAATAAAAAAGAGAGGTCATAATCCAGACCAAACCAATTACAACAGGTGTAAACTAGACACACACTTTGGATAGCAACATGCATTTAAGAAGAGAGGGCAATAACAAAGCAAAGAGGCATTAGATAATAATGTGAACAAAAATATAGAGAGAAAAGGCATGCATACCATTTTCCTATACAAGTGAGAAATAAACTCAGCCTTAGTAATCCACTACAATTACAGTAACATAACTTTTGTATAACCAAGGGAAAAAATTCAGGCTTTGAGAACCCCAATAGTGACATAGACACTCGCATTAACTCATACTGATAAGAGAATAAGATAATACAAACACAGAAAAATAGATATAAAAATTCTATACTAGACAAAAAAAATTTACTCCTAATGAACCAATACCAAACACAGAAACAGATAAAATGTATTGAAATCACCTGGGTTGATATTATAGGCAAAAAATAATGAAATTCACTGAGTAGCAAATACTATATATAATATTACAAATAAAATATATCAAAATTGCTCCTGAATTAAGACTGCAAAATTCATGTAACTTAGTTTTAACTTGTTACCTTGCACATGAGTTCTCTTAATCTTGACGAAGCAATAAGACCACGTCTGGTAATTAAAACCACTAGAGCAAGTAAAGGCATGGGCTTTCCATATTAGGACAAAGAATTGCAGTAAAGCTTTTATGAAATTGCATGTTATATAGCACATAAATACTATGAAATTATTCATGTTGTAGGAATATCCAAAGAAAAAAGGGGTGTTTGATCCAAAAGATCATGGCATGCTACACAACATATATCAATATTAACCATGTGAAGGATTAGGTTTCAACGATAATAATGCAGATCAAAAGTGATACAACTGAAAACATGGAATATTGTGAGTGCATGATGACATGACCAAATTTATTCTAAAATAACATGGAGTAATCATAATGTAAGTTCAGTAAAATGACATAAAGTAAAATCAAAACCTTAAGAAACAAATATTATTCTAGGAAAGACAAAAAGCGCTAGACCCAGGTGAACCCTGGCATAAAACAAAAAACAAAACCTGAAGAAACAAAAAAAATCTATGAAGGATAGAAATCTAGACCTAAGTGAACCCTGACATAAAATAGATAACAAACCCTGAAGAGTTGAAAATATCTATGAAATAAAGAAAGGTTTAGACCCAGGTGATTCCTAACATAAAAAACAAACAAACTGGAAATAGATCAAAAATATAATTAAAATATACTAAGAGAATTCAAAACATAAGTGGGGTTCACCAAGAGATAAATAAGGTATTACTGTATCCTACACAAAAATAGTTTCTTCACTTGGTGAACCCCACCTAACAAAAAAATTTGGAGGACCTTTAGAAATAATTCAACCCTCAATAGATAACACATGGAGGGGGAAAACAAAAATTGCAGTCAAACTATTCTGAAATTGCATATTACTTAGCACCGTAATTACAGAATAAGTATTGTGTAATTTTGCATGTGGCTGATTTTTTTGATGGGGAACATAGAAGAATATGCAACAATATTGGAAAAGCAAACATTTTTTTTACACTAATGACTTATAGAAAGATATAAATTGATAAATATCAACATTGCAACAAAAATGTATATGATACTTTCACTAAATATAATAAAAAGCTTCAAATGTTTAATAAGAAACAAATTCAATAGGAAAGAAATTTCAGGATGACCTCAACAACTACTCAAATGGGCTAAAGCCTTCAATAGATATTATCTTTGAACTTACATTTTTTTACAAAAAAAAGACACCTATGGAGATGAAAATTGCAGTGAGGTTATTCTAAATTTGCATATCCGTGAACTTAAATTTACGATTTTAGCTAAAATTGAATGTAAATGTCATGAAGTGTGAAATCCAGTTGACCGAGGAGCAAGAACATGTGAGAATGATAAATAACAAATCAACAATAAAAGTAAAAACACAAAATGAACAAGTAAAACTTGTAGATGGAACAGTTGTACACCAAGGAGAAAAAAGAAAGATAAGTAGCTACAGGCTAAAAAACCCGAAAATGCAAACTATTAGAAAGTAGACTACATGTAATTATTAAAGTTACAGTAAGCTAGGAAAGAATGTTTTACCATGTTTGAAAGTCAATTTCTATCCAAAAATACCAGATTCCCATAGAAATATGAAAATTATAGGAAAGTTATTTTAAAATTACACATTTTTAGATACTGCAATTTTAACTAAATTAGTACATTTTTTATGAATAACAAAATATCTACATGATCTAGCAGCAAGAACAAGGTTAATGGTTTTGACATTAGGACAGTGATTTTAAATAATTCAAGGTACCTACCCTCTAAAAAAATCAGTTAGCATGTTTGCAGTCAATAGTAGACTGTACGATTTGATCAAAAGCCAAATTATTTTGGGTGTCTGTAACAACATGCATGTATCATAACTGAACAAAACAAATCTATCGGCTTTGACATTAGGATGTTGATTCTAAAAACAACACGATAACAAATGACAACGACATCAGATAGAGTACATGGCACGTCGAAAACTGAAGAACAGAGCAAGCAAAAAACAAGCTGAAGAAACATAGATATCGGATAGAGTACGTACCTACAAAGACATCGGCATGCTTTGGTGCATTCTGCGGTTGGTGAGTCCCCCCTCGTGCTAGTAGAAGGTGTTGGTGCTCGTTGGGTGGCTTTTGTAGTAGGAAGCACTAAAAATTTGACCTAATGCTACCTCATAGACTTAACAAGGCAAGTTAATAACAAAAATAATGCAAGCTCTATAATAGTTAACATTAGTAAATAAAAACACCACACAAGCTAATAGATAGATAAAGCAATATGCAGACTGAAACATGAAGAAAATAATAAGAACAACTTGCATAGGTGGATCTCACATGAATAGATGGAGACAGTCAAAACGAGCCATAGAATATAGTGATTAGTTTTTTTTTTTTTTTGCAAAAGTCATAATAGAAAGAAAAAAGGAGAAACTCTTCAAAACTGAAGAAATATGGTTGATCATCAAATATCATGCATTAATTGTAGCTACATTAGGAGACAATTATCTCTACCTTATACATAAAGTCTTATATATAAAACACTTTTTTATGTAGGAGGAGGAGGAGAAGCCACAAAGGATGAATAAGCTAAGCAAACATGATATAAAAAAATGTTGTCATCCAACACGCTGAACCATATTTTTTAGGAACACAACCATGATCTAACACTCTCAAGCAATAATAACATATATAAGATGATAAAAATATGACATAGCTCTTCCATCATAATCTACTCCACATTCATTTCATTCGCTCAGAACTAAAGCATACCACGCTTATTCATCATACTAACAGGTAGGAGCAATTTTCCTACAATTTTAATAACATGGATCTATCAACACCATTCAATTAATCCTACTTGTTGTCATGAACTAACCGATCTAAGTGGCTAAAAGAATAAAAACTTGAACATCTATACTATATGTTGTCCAAGTTGAGATACACATAATTATTTCTAAATTACACAAATCGAATATATTATTTAGATGACTGACAATTGCAGTGTTAGAAATAGTCAAAAGCTTAACTTTAAAATATAGAGAAAACAAATATTAGGCTTAGTGTACCCTTACAGATACAGAAACATAGATATTATTCTAAGCTAGACAAGACGTATTGGGATTGGTGAACCCCTACAAAATCAGAAACAAGACAATATTTTCTAAAGACAAAAGCAAACAAACAACCAGTTATGTTTTGACTTACACAAAATGATAAAACTACGTAAAAATTGCACACCTAATGTTAGAAAATTGCACATCGGTCAACACTACAATAATAATATAATTGTCATGCAATTATAACACATCCTAACACAGTTGTAAATCAAACGCGGATGTGCATCTTTTCAGCCGAAATGGAGTGTGCTGACCAAGTGTTCACATATATAGATACAGAGAACCAAGTATGCAAGCCTATAGTGCTAGTGTGTGCGCTGATCAAGTGGAAGCAGACATCCAGTGAAACGACGGCAATGTGGGAGTGGGACTATAGTAGACTATATATCGATAATATACAACAAGATGATTTGGAATCGATCTGTAAATGCATGTAGACCTTGCAGTGCCTGCTCATGGAATGAAATCAACGAATCAGGTACAAGCTTACTACAACAAATGATTCAGAGGCAAACAAATCGATGGTTTAGTGAGGCATAACCGCATGATTTCCGAACCCAATTAAACCCAGAAAATCAACTACAAATATCTAACCAACCATAAACAAGCATAATTTTAGATCGGGATCACACAAAAACACATAATCGAGCTGGGGCGAATACCTCCATGGCCGACCGCGGGGAGAGCGTCGGGGAGGACGACGGTGGGGCGAATACCTCGATGGCCGACCGCCGGCCGCCGCATCTCTAGTAACTGTCTCCGAGCACCACCGGTTGAGTTGCCGCACCTCCCGCCATCCCTCACCACCACTGCATGGTCGGTAGTCACCGAGCTCAGATCCAGCCGAATTCAAGTGGAACCGGCTTAGGGGTGAGAATGAATCTAAGCGTCGGGGAGGACGGCCCTAGGGAGAGAGTCGGAGAGGATGGCGATAGGGAGAGCGTCAGGGAGGATGGTGATGGGGAGAGCTGGGTTGAATGGGGAATTGACAATTTGGTAGAGAACGAAAAAGATGCGAGAGTGAGTTAACGGGCTGGGTCCGAACGAGCCCAACACCCACTCTAGGCACACGAATATAGCATATCAGACAGATACCGAATCGCTTGCTAGTTCAGCAAAAACCAGTAGCCCGCGCGTCAGCAAAAGCGATGTCAATAACATCTTAGGCCCTGCTCAGAACACACAGATGTCTACAGTGGTCACAGTTGTCCTAGAAAAAAGCATTAATGCTACGAGGATCATCGACAGAACGTTGCAACCTTGCTGCTGGGACACAGAATGAAACAGACGCAAATATACCTCTGGAAATGAAAAGGAGAAAAAGAGGTTATCCCGTCTTCTCCAAACTCGAAGAAATCCATCGTCCGTCCTCGATCTTCCCTCTTCAGCTCTTCACTCACTCCCCTCCCCTCCTAAGTCCTATCCATCAACCCCACCGAAGTCCGACCTGCCCACACTCGCCATGCCGCCTCCGCTCTCCTTCCTCCACCTCCCATCCAGCCCACCTCCCCTCCTCCACCGCGCCCGCCATCTCCACCACCGCCTCTCCCTCCGCACGGATCCCCCAGAGCGACACGCCGCGGCGGCGGCAGAGAACCCGTACGCCGCGCCCCTTCCCGCGGACGTCGAGATGGTCCGCGGAAGGGACGGCGTGTGGACGGCCGGGTCCCCGACGGTGGTGGTGCTGTGGGACCTCGACAACAAGCCTCCGCGCGGGCCGCCCTTCCCGGCGGCCACCTCCCTCCGCGAGGCGGCCTCCCTCCTCGGCCGCGTCGTCTCCGTCTCCGCCTTCGCGAACCGCCACGCGTTCTCCCACCTCCCCGCCTGGGTCGCTGCCGAGCGCCGGGACCGCCGCGCCCTCGACCGCGCCGAGCGCGCGGGCGTCGCCGCCCCGCCCGTCCCGTACTCGTGCGCCGTCTGCGGCCGCCGCTTCCCCACCCGCCCCGACCTCGCCCGCCACTTCCGCCAGCTCCACCAGCGCGAGCGCAACAAGAAGCTTGCCCGCCTCCGCTCCCTCAAGGGCAAGAAGCGGCAGAAATTCCGCGAGCGGTTCATCTCCAGCAACACCAAGTACGACGAGGCTGCGCGCGAGCTCCTCACACCCAAGGTCGGGTACGGGCTCGCCTCCGAGCTCCGACGCGCTGGCGTCCACGTCCGCACCGTCTCCAACAAGCCGCAGGCAGCCGACCACGCGCTCAAGCGCCAGGTGAAGCATTCTGTTGCCTGCGGCGTCGACTGGGTAATGCTCGTCTCCGATGACTCCGACTTCACCGATACAGTACACAAGGCACGCGCTGCGGACTTGAGGACGGTCGTGGTTGGGGATGGGTGCCGCGCGCTCGGTAATGTAGCTGACATTTGGTTGCCATGGGACCGCGTGGAGAATGGAGAGGTTGATGAGGAGATGCTGCGGAGTGGGATGCGGCCAGAATTCGGCGATGAAGAGGAAGATGAGCAAGATGAAGAGTTCGTAGTGGATTGGGATACGAGTGAATTGGATGATGTTGTTGATGACATTGTTGCAACGAGGACCAAGTTGTTTGGTGCTACAACAATGTCTGCATTTGCTGATGAGGACATTGTCGATGGTGTATTGGGGCTTGGGTTGAACAGAGACGACATGTTTTGGAGTAGCGACGATGAGGATGAGGATGGTTATTTGTAAGGTTCTCATGGATTGGCAGGTAAACAATTGGATATATACGCATTTCTTTTGTTTTCCATACATATGCCATGGTCAGTTGTTCATGTAGCAAACAATTGTAGAATTAGTAAAAGGGTGGTGAAAGTTGCATGCAGTTTACTTCAGCCTTCAGTTACTGCCTGCAGTGTGTGTCGCAGTCCTGCAGATATGTTTGGCAATTGAACTGAACCAGTTTTCCTTCTTATTTTTTGAGACTCAAACTGGCTTCTTTGTTAATTTAATTATTGTTAGGAATAGCAACTTATATTCTCAGGAGCCAATGGACCAGTATATATAGACAAGTACAATATGCAAATAACCCCTTATAACAACAGGAATAACACAACTATACATATATCTCTAACACCCCCCTCAAACTCATGGTGGATCAACAACAATGAGTTTGGAGAGGTAGACGTCGTGTTGTGCTCGAGTCTGGGACTTCGTGAAGAAATCCGCTATTTGAAGCTCGGAAGGCACATACTGAAGAGCAATCACCTGATCATGCACACAAGATCTCATGAAAGAAACATCAACACCAATCTCTTGGTGAGCTCATGCTTCACATGGTCACGGGCAATACTGATAGCACCTGTACTGTCTGACAAGAGAGGAGTTGGTGTAGAAACAGAAACACCAAAATCCTCAAGTAACCACCGTATCCAAGTAATCTCTACTGTCAAGAGAGGCATAGCTCGTAACTCAGCCTCTGCACTCGAACGGGATACTGCAGTCTGTTTCTTCATCTTCCAGGCAATGAGAGAACCACCAAGAAAAACACAGTAAGCAGAGATAGACCGGCGATCAGAGGGATCGCTGGCCCAAGTAGCATCCGAATAAGCTTGAAGCTGTAACGAGCTGGAGTGTGGGAAGAAGAGACGGCGAGAGATAGTCCCACGAAGGTATCGCAGAACTCGAAGAAGGTGGCTGTAGTGGGCCTGAGTGGGAGCAGAGACGAAGTGACTCAGAATGTGGACTGGATAAGTGATATCCGGGCGAGTAACAGCAAGGTAGACAAGACTCCCAACAAGATGACGATAGCGAGTCGGATCAGAAAGAGGCTCGCCATCAGAGGGCCGGAGATGAACGTTGAGCTCCATGGGAGTCTCAACAGTACGCTGATCAGTGAGAGAAGCGCGATCAAGAAGATCCTGAATATACTTCTCTTGGGACATAAAGAAACCATCTAGAGTGGAAGTAATCTCAATACCAAGGAATAACGAAGAGGACCAAGATCTGACATAAGGAACTGCTCACTCAGACGAGCCTTAACAAAGGCAATGTACTCAGAATCATCTCCGATGATGATCATATCATCAATATATAGAATAAGAAGAGTTCTACCACGAGACGAAGTGTGGACAAAAAGAGCAGGATCATGATCACTAGCTGAAAAGCCAGCAGCAGTGACCACAGAGGAGAAGCGCTCAAACCAAGCACGGGGGACTTGTTTAAGGCCATAGAGAGAGCGACGAAGACGACAGACCATACCCTCAGGAACAGAATACCCAGGTGGCGGATGCATGTAGACCTCCTCACGCAACTCGCCATTAAGAAAGGCATTCTTGACATCAAGCTGAGAAACAGATCAATGTCGAACAGACGCCACCGAAAGAAGAGTGCGGACAGTGGTTATGTGGGCCACAGGAGCAAAAGTCTCGTCGTAGTCACGACCATGCTCCTGCTGGAAGCCACGAGCAACAAGACGCGCCTTATAGCGCTCAAAAGCCACGAGCAACAAGACGCGCCTTATAGCGCTCAAGAGAGCTATCAGAGCGAGTCTTAATCTTATAGAACCACTTACGCATGATGGGACGAGAGTGAGATGGAAAAGGAACAAGGTCCCAAATACCAGTACGCTCGAGAGCAGCAATCTCCTCGGCCATGGCATCTTCGCCACTCGGGGTGTAACAAAGATCCCGTAGGAGACAGGCTCATGGGTAGTCGCACCAAAGAAACCAACACAGCGGTGGCCGAATCGACTGACGATCGCGGAGACCGTAGCGAGGAGATGATGATCCATCAGGAGAAGATGAAACATCAGGGGAAGATGGCTCATCTGGAAGAGCCTCAATACGAGGTTGACGAGTGTAAAAGAGAGTGGGAGGAGCCTGAGGAGCCGCAGGCGACGAAGCAGGCGGCGACAAGCGGAGAGGCCTCAGGAGGTATATGTGGAGACTCGGTGGGATGGGTGGGCGAGGGCAAGCCAGAGATGGGTGTATTTGGAAAAGTCAAAAAAGACAGGGACTCCACAGAGGAAACCGAAGGAGAGGTAGGACGTGGGTAGAAGGGACGAGACTCGTCAAAAGTCACATCCCGAGAAATTCGCATCCGTCGATCAACAGGGTCCCAGCACCGAGAGCGCTTGTGCTCGGCACTGTATCCCAGAAAAACACACTCAACAGACTGAGCAGTCAATTTGGTGCGTTCTCGAGGTGAAAGGAGAACGTAGCAAACGCAGCCAAACAGACGAAGGGCAGAGTAGTCTGGAGAAAGATCACAGAGACGCTCAACCGGGATCTCACCCTGAAGAGCAGAAGAGGGCTGAATGTTGACGAGATAGGTGGCAGTGGAAACGGCCTCGACCCGAAAGTGAGGTTGAATAGAGGCGGCAATCATCAAGGTACGAGCTGTCTCAAGGAGGTGATGATGCTTACGCTCAGCGACACCATTCTGAGCATGAGCACCAGGACAAGAGAACTGAGCGAGGGTGCCATGCTTAGAAAGCTGCGTAGGTAACGAGAGAGGTACTCGCCAGTAGAGTCAGGACGAAAGACACGAATAGGAGTGGAAAACTGTGTGCGAACCATAGTAGCAAATTGTTTATAGATAGACAGGGCCTCAGTACGAGAAGACATAAAATATATCCAAGTGTGGCGAGAGAAATCATCTATAAAATGATATAATATCGATGGCCCTTTCGAAAGGAAGGAGCCGGGACCCAAACATCCGAATGAATAAGATCAAATGGTCACCGAGACACAGACTCACTATGAGGATAGGAAGTCAATCTGCTTCCCTAACTTACACCGACAATCTAAAGACACGCCTCGAGATGCACCCGAAGACCACGACGGACTAAAGATGACAAACGAGATCCACACAGATGACCAAGACGGTGATGCCACTGCTGGAAAGAGCTGGTAGACGAAGTGGCGAAGCTTTAAAGATCAAGCGTGTGACGGTGGCAGCGGAAGGAAGGTGAAGCCAGTCAAACTCCCAGAGACGCTAGTGATTATTGTTAGGAATAACAACTTATATTCTCAGGGGGCCAATGGGCCAGTATATATAGACAAGTACAATATGCAAATAACCCCTTATAACAATAGGGAATAACACAACTATACATATATCTCTAACAATTATTACACTAATTCATTATAACATTCTCCTGGATATCAGGAGAAACATATAACCAAGTAGTTAAGTCATTAATAACACTGCCGAATTTTGCCAACTTGGTGGTGTTATGAATATTGTGTGTATATTGAAGAGCCCCAATGGGCAATATATATAGGAGTACAAGAGGTGTATGTCATATACAGATAAGGCAATACAAAAGACAGATAAGAAAATACAAAAGAGTCCATATTCTAACTCTTATTCTAACACCTCCTCAAATGCAAGACGTATACAATAGCATTGCATTTAGAAAGGGTTGACACTAAAATATGGAAAATTCGAAGTTCGAGTCTTGATAATATCGTCGTAGCATGCAGCTCTTGGAAAATATGTCGAATATCAAAAGATATCCTCCCATCCGGGGTCGTGCAACAGCCCATAAAACACAAGGTGCAGGGGTTGAAAATGTCGACCGCGGCAACACGATGAATAAGATGATGAAACCGACATGAATAGATAGAGTTGTCAAATTAAGACGAATAGGAATAGGTGGAAGCATAGCGGCGCAAATCGAAGCCCAAGACGGCGGCGACGCAGTGCACAAGAAGTGCGGCGGCTTTAAAAGCTCGGGGCGGCGGTTAAGAGAGAGCGGCGACATCATAACGACGATCTACAGCAGCTCGAAGAAAAGAGCGGCGACTGCTATCATGCAAAAAGAATTACTATGCTTCTATTACTGACAATAAATTTGTGGATTTGCATAGCTTAGACAAACTAAAAGATAAAGTGGTACAAACTTGGATGGACGCAACGGAAGAAAAACGACACAAAGGATAGCTAGTAGATACTAGCAAAACTAGCAGCCAATTCAATCTCCACCAACAGCAGCACCCGTGCATAGGCCGCAGTGCAGATGAGCCCGAGGCGATGGTGAGCTCGGGCGGAAGCGCGACGAAGACCGCGGCGATGAGGCGACCAGGTGTCGCGGTTGTTGGAGCAGAGCGAGTCGAGGTAGTTTGTAGCGCTGGCCGTGCGAGACCCGCAGCGAGGCGCCGTCGAGCAGGCCACCCCCGGGAGTGGAGATAGCTCCTCCCGGGGGCGGCAGTGGCGGAGGACGAGCGGAGGCTAGGAGGCGGCGGAGGTAGAGAACCCTAACCTTAACTTTTGCTCTGATGCCATGTTATGAATATTGTGTGTATATTGAAGAGCTCCAATGGGCAATATATATAAGAGTACAAGAGATGTATGTCATATACAAATAAGGCAATACAAAAGAGAGATAAGGAAATACAAAAGAGTCCCTATTCTAACTCTTATTCTAACAGGTGGCACCTTCATTTGTTGCTCAGTGGGTTTAGTCAGGTGCCACGAGGGAAGACTCCATTCCACACATCAAATTATCAACACGACAAAACCACTGGCTTGTGTCCTTGTATTATTGTAATTGTCGCAGCATAGTCTTAGTCCAGAACTAACTTTTCGTACCCAAGTTCGATTTCTTTCCGTCAGCGCCATTCTGCACGCAAGTAGCTCTAGAGTTTCAGGATCTCTGGTTTCTTCAAAGAATTCAGCTGTTGCCACTTTAAATTCCCCTGTTTGGTCTCAGAAGATTGCTTGCCTACCTTCTCAGTAACGAGAACACCATCACCCAGCCTTCTTCAGGTGGCTTCCATCTCTCTGGCACAAACTTAACCCCTTGCTAATGCGCTGAGTTGAAGATCATAGCTTCAGCTGCCCTTTTTAGTAATTTCATCTTCTCACCTCGGTAAGCAGCATTGTGCACGCTCCATATTCAATATATCCCCTCCACTATGATCATCATGTCAGCATCATTCATTCTCTACATTTCTCTCAGCAGTTGTTCTCGAATCAATATCATCTGCCAGACCTTTTAATTTTCGGCAGTTGATGCCCTTGATTTCTTCAAAGATGTTGCCAAACCTCTACAGTATAAGCACATTTCCAGAAAGCATGTTCAGTTGTTGCATGCTGACCAAAGTAGGGGCACCAAACTCCTCTTTTGATGTTTCTGCATGGCAATTAATTTCCCTCCACTAAACCTTTTTGAATTTTGAACCACTTTTCTTTATTTTAGTACAGCAAATGCCCTTATTGATTTTTGGAACACATGCTTATCATTGATTGGAGCAGTGTTGTAATGGAAGATAGGTCGATAATAGTTGCTTCATTTGTGGGCTATGTGCAATTGCTAACTTGATGCGTAAATTTTGCAGCACACCGAACTTAGGAGCCTGTGCAATGGTCACGGGCCGTACAAATTCTTCAATGCATTTGTCTTGAAGAAGTTTCCAATACCACTTGAGAAACAGTAGGTTCTTCAATGCATTTGTCTTCAAGAAGTTTCCAATACCACTTGAGAAACAGTAGGTTCTTCAATGCATTTATCTTCAAGAAGTTTCATATATCATTTGAGAAATGAGAAACAGTAGGGCAAGGGCCAAAACAATAATGTTCTAGCTGTAATTTTCTGAAACCCCAAAAGTTAGTTGATAGAATTGTACTATCTTATCTTCTCAAGTCTTAGCCTGTTTGGATTAGGAGTATTTGTCTGGGATTTAGTTTAAATTTGAACTAAACCCCAACCAAATAGGCAAATACCCCTCATTTAGCAACGGATTCCCTACCAATTATTTTCCCTACTGTAAGTACTCCAGTAATGAACCAGGTGTAGTGTATCCTACGTTCTGTGGTGGTACCAATTGTTGTAAAAGAGGAAAAAAATCTGTTAGGCCATAAAGTCCCACTAAGAGTATTCATTCATCTGCTGCATCCTTCGCTTTTCAGGACCTGTGATTCTCAAAAGATGGCCAGATTAAAATCTGAAGGAGAAGGGTCATTTGTTCTGACATTCAGCACGCAATCTGTGGATAACAATACCCTGTTAGGGCGGTAGCTGAAACTGGAAGCAGCTCATGGTTGGAGAAGGTTTATCCGCTGACATGCATATCTTGACGATTAATCTGTAACTCTGAATCCAGGAATCCCTATGCTATCCCCACTGGGACGCAGCCCAGCTCGCGGGAGATCGCTCCAGTTTCTCACGCGGCCCGCGCCGCCACCTCCACTCGTGGGCTGCAGCGGCAGCACAGCTTAGTCCAGTAACTAATCCCATTCCCTCCTCAAGAGGCCCGCACCGCAGCACACCTCTGCCGACGGTCGGTGGTCGTTGATCGGTGGGGGTTAAGGATAGATCGAAGTGGGCCATTTTTTTCAACCGCAAAACGAAACGAACACCGTTGTAGTCTTGTAGCGCTAGATCTTTACGTAATCCAAGCTCTGCACGAACCTGTCGCACGAATGATTTACCCAGTAAAATCACGTAAAAAAGGGGGGATTATTTCACGTTTTAACATATAGGCCTCCATTTGCGTCGCGACCTTCTTCGCTACAGATGAACTCAACGCCTAGTCGACCGTGCGGCGGCCGCCACCGACTGACTGATCGATGCGACAGCGGCAATGGGCAACTGCGACAACGAACAACTGGTGAATGCGGTAAAGCCAACCGAGTGGTCGTGACGACGGGAGGGCTCTCATGTGGCAAGCTCAAAAATTATAATTTTTTGTGTAGCATCCCAATACAGTGTTCTTAGTTGTGTAGTTTTTAACTAATTTTATACATTTTGAATTGTTCTCTAAATTTCATTTAAGTATACTGTTTGTAGGTATTTGAAAATATATAAAATTATATTAAAAAATTATGAATATTTTTTGTGAACTCTCCTTACATAGTGTAATTGATTATGTAATTTTTTAGAATTTATATATCCTTAAATTGTTTCTAAAATTCTGAATTTAGGTTTCCGATACCATGTACTTGATTGTGTAAACCCTTAATTGTTGAGATATTTTTAAAATATATAAAATTCTAAAAATATTACAAAATCAATTACACTGTGTGAGGAGTGTTCACAAAAAAAATCATATTTTTTGGACCTCATTTTATATATTTACAAATTTCTACAATATTATACTTAAATGAATTTTCAAGAACAATCGGGATGGATAAAATTATGAAAAACTTACACAAGCAAGAACATTATGTTGGGAAGCTACACAAAATTTTTATAATTTTTAATCTTATTTGATATATTTAAAAATTCCTAAGGAACTGGCGATAGAAACCTAGCCCCACTGTTCAGAGTCTCTGTCGCCAGATAAATTGGTGACATGAACATATTTTTGTAAATTTTTTAGGCGAATACCTAGTTTTGTAAAAAAATTGTAAGAAATTCATAAAAATGAGGTACACTCATTTTTCTATAAAACCCAAAATTCTGGGTTTATAGAAGATGAATTTTAGTTAACGACGAGTTGGGTATTGTATCCAAACAACATTTTATGGAAAATCGGTCTAATGAAAATTGATTTTCACAAAATGGGAGATTCAAACAACCGATACACTTTGAGTACATCCAGATGGATTGATTGCTAACTAGTCTTTGCACTTTGCTTCCGCTTTTGAATACTTAGTCAAAATGCCCATCAGTACATAAGTAGCATTTGCTAGAATTTTTTTTTGCTAATATAGCACATTTTCGATGGGTATTGGCAGTATTGACCAAGGCGAGTCGTGTTTGTAAATTTGACACCGATGTCGCACGACCGCCGTGCAGAGCCGTGTCCCCGCTCGCCACACAGCCCGTTGCAGCACGGACACCATGCGGCAACGCCTCCCGCACCGCTACGTGCCTTCTGCAGCTCCCTGTTGCCCAGCCCATCGCCACACACTGCCACCTCACCGTTGCCGCACAACCGCCGTGCGGCAACGGCCGGCGGCCCGCCACGTGTTAGGGAGGGTTTAGTTCACGTGTTAGGGTTTAGTTAGGTTAGTGATTAGGGTTTCGCAGCGGATTGTACGAATTTTTAAACATAGCAAATGAGTTCGAAAAATTATAAAATTTTATGTGGAGCCTCTCGGCACAGTGTACTTGTATTTTTAAATTTGCCATAATTTTATTCGTTCAGAATGTTTCTCGCTATTTCGTGTCAATGTACTTGCCTACTTATCTTCTATTAAACAGTGACAATGCATAGCTTTCTGGTGACGTACTTGTATGTAAACAAGGTGGAGAAAATATTACATTACGACACCAAAAATACATGATACAATATGGCTCACTCATCTGAGCCACTACTCTCTGCCTGTTGTGGCTGCATCTGTGTGCGTGGCCTTGTTTTACGCCGAGCATGACTCGTGGAATACGTCCACCAGTTCGGTGAGCGCGTGTCGGTTCGGAAGGGGTACGGAGACCTTTGAGGCAGAGGTGGACCATTAGGCTGACTCTAGAGCAGAGTCTGGTAGGCGTACAGATCATCGTGATGAGGCATGCCAACCTGGGGGACACATCTGAAAAATTCATCCATGACGAAGTCTATAAAATCACTCTGGTGGTACAATGCCTGTAGCTCCAGTTGTGCGGATGAGCTCTGGCCTTGGACGTATGGGGTTCCCGCGTACCCGGACAAGCTCTACCCTTGAACGTACGGTAGGACAACGAACCCGGAGGAGCTCTGCCCTGCATACGCTCCAAACCCTGGCTACCATTGTCCGTACCCTGGCGTAGTGTACTGCTCCTTGGCAAAATCTGGTTGGCATGTATCGTCGTCATCAGTCGACGTGAACTGGCCATCAGCCCCACGACCGTTACCCCCACGACCAACTGAAGGCTGCAAGACGGAACAATGTTAGTACAAAT
Organism: Hsuehochloa calcarea; assembly: GCA_036346395.1. Classification (NCBI taxonomy): domain Eukaryota; kingdom Viridiplantae; phylum Streptophyta; class Magnoliopsida; order Poales; family Poaceae; genus Hsuehochloa; species Hsuehochloa calcarea. The sequence continues at coordinate 50,336,988 of CM070604.1, read as the reverse complement.
AAACACTCTGGACAAAAACTGAGAGTCTCGTACCTCCCGGATGTACAGTGCAGATGACCGAGGGAGAGAGCCAGTTTGTGTACCAGGTGCAGATGACAAAAGTGATTCATCCCGACGGACCTGCGGTGAGAGAACGACATGATGTTAATGGAACGTAAGACATAACCAATAAAACGATCGTAGCTCAAGCTCTTTATTATCTTCTTCATCTCCGCCGAGATGTGCTTAATTTTTTTATCCCTCCGGGGTTCTATCTGGGCTACGGATGGCGGCCTCCAATGCGTGATGGACGCGTTGCGCCCGCTCCAACTATAGTGACATACGTAACACGTTCACTAATGAAGAGGAAGAATATCGTCAACGAAACAACCAGAGGTTGTAAGTGTCTTACGGCGTCGTCACGCCGAGAAGCGTTGTGACGATCGAACGAGCGGCGGAGGCTCTACTGGTGCGTCTCCTGTCACTGGCTCCGCTCGCTCCGGTGGAAGAATTGTGAGACTTGCGTGTGTCCGTAGCACATACCACTCCATGTAAGCATCGTACGTCAAAGGGTCATACGGACGCGGGGCACGCAAGACGTCCACGTGTGCCCTCTCCGTCCAGGCCATAGTCCACTCGTGCAGGACTGAGCGCCAGTCAGGAGTATGCCCACCCTGCCTCGATCTCCTGCATTTCTGGAAGAATTGATGTTATAAAGGGAGCACGTAAGAACTGTAAATATTACTCGGATTAAGTTTGACTCATAGGTGTACGGCTCGCGGCAGGGCCTTGCCGTCCAGGGGGAATGACCTGGTGTGCGCCAATCTATCGTATTACGTGCCGTAGCGGGTAAGGCTCCACCATATGTGCGAAAACCAAGTAGCAGTCTGTCATCCACAGTACTATGCCTCGGATGCATTGCGCGGACAGTTTGTGCGGCGCTACCGTGCACACGAACTGTGGATACCATGGATTCCATATGATGTCACTTTTATGCAATGACTCGAACTCCTTGTGGTACAACGAGTAGCACCTCGTCGGCCTTGCGTTGGCCCAGCGCAGACGGCCAGCAGTCCACCGTAAGCCTATGGTGGGCCTATCTATCTGGTCATGCGGAACAGGGTATGGGTGCACCACTATCTTGATGGACGGTCGCCCAACAGAGAAATGCTCCCAAATCCACAGCTGCAAGAGCACGTAGCAGATGACCAGGCTGCGGGTAGCAGCGGTGCCGCATCGCGAAGCGTCACACAACCCCCGGTATGTGGCTCAAAGAACGGCTGGTCCCCAGCTATACTGAGGCATCACCCCAGCCTCCGCGTCAACCAACGACTCGGCGAGGTGGATGTAGCTGGGGTAGCAAAAATCGCCCTATGTGGTTGGAAACATGACCCAACCAAAGAGTTGGAGAAGGTAAGTAACGAAGTGCGTCCTAACGACCTCGTCAGGTGCACCCAGTGGGCACTAACTGAACTGCCTCAGTCAAGTCCAGGGTACACCACGTATACGCTCTGGGAGAGGTTGGCCGAACCGCTGCTCTAGCTCGACCTTCCAGTCCTCACCTAGAGGTCCCGGAATAAGCGGGTTACCCCGGATCGGGAGACCGGTCAAGAGCGAGTCGTCCTGCAGGGTGACTGTCATCTCACCTTACCGAAAGTGGAATGTGTGTGTCTCGGACCTCCACCTGTAAACAAGTGCCGACAACAGTCTGGCGTCTAAGGTGATCCAACGTTCAACATACACCAGCCTCACAAAGGGCAATAAAGCCCGTGTCCCGGGGATAGGGACGTAGCGATCGTCCAGCTCCCAGTAGTTGTTCCCCGCCGGAAGCACTAGGGGCGGAGGGCAATCGGTGTCACCGACGATCCACAGCTTGCACCAGTGGTCCTCATCGTAGAAGTGTTCGAGAAGCTCCGGCAGAGACATGGCTTGCAACACATGGAATAGAAGGAATATTAGTGAGAAGGTGGCTAATGAACATAAAAGATTGTAAATTAAACATGTAATAGAGGGAATATTAGTGAGAAGGTGGTTTTTTTTTAATTGCAGAGTAGTTTTCATGAGGTGATAAGCTACATAATAAGCTAGCTTAATTAGATTATACTTCTCTGCTCTTCGGTGAATGCAGTTCTTATTTTTTCCACTTTAAGACCTGTCGGTGTATTAGAACCGATCTTACGTAAAGATTATTTGATTCGGGGGGTCTCCTAAGGATGAGATGACGCAGAGTGGATTGACACGGGATGTTTATACAGGTTCAGGCCTTCTCCGGAGAGAATAATAACCCTAATCCTGTGTGTTTGGTATTCTTGATGATCCAGTAAAGGACTAAGACTATTACAGAGAATAGAGCTTGTGTTTCTACTTGATCAGCTCTTATTTGCTGTCGTTCTTGTCCGCCTCCCCCTATCTCTCTGATTGATGCCCTTATATAGTCGTGAAGAAGTAGCCGTTTCGTCCTACGGAAGATGCGCCTAATTAATGTAAGTAACGCGATGATGGTAGTAATTACCGCGCCTTGACTTCTTCACGCGTCGTCGCAATTATCTTCCGAGATAATGGGGTATTTACACACCATTAATACGGAATAATAGTGCGTGTAGACCGTTCGGATTCCTTAATCAATTGGACCTACCCGTCTGTAGGTTTGATTATAAGGTGGTCGTAGTTTTCCTGGTCGTAGAAGGACTTACGATCAGGTAGCAGTCGTAGAATAACTTACGACTATGCAGTGGTCGTAGAAGGACTTACGACCATGATGTAGTCGTAGAAGAACTTACGACTATGGGGGTGATTGTAGAAGAACTTACAATCAAAGGTTAGGCCTCTCCTTTGTTGGACCGAAAAGGCGACTAGAGGGGGTGAATAGAGCACGCTCACTTTTTCACAAAATATGAATTCAACACAATTTCACTCCAATAGCTATGATGAAGCTATGAAGATCAATATATCAAGATCAAATGGAAGACTAGTATTGAATCCAATTAAACCCTAAGCAATGCGACAAAATCAAGAAGAATCAAATCTTAACAGAGGTCGGTCGGTCGACCCCATTATTATCTGGTGGTCGGACCGGCACCAAAATCGGTCCGACCTCCGGTGTGGGGCGGTCCGACCGCAGCTCGTAAGCAGTAAAAGCGACCCGATGACGAAGTTGCAATTAGGTCTAACTTTTGATTCTCAACTCCAAACTTCACGAAACTTTGCACACACCTTCTCTATGATATTAAGGACCTATTCCAATCAACAATTATGATAATTCTTGGACGAACAAATATCTTTCACGATCTGATTGAAGAAGGGTGCAAAACCGCAAAAGTGAAAACTAGATCCAATCGCTTGCTCGTGGGTGATTGATGATCAAATTGATCCTAGATGGGTTCCCACACATCACAACAAGCTAATCCACGTGAAATAATCAATCAAAACTCGTGGATCAAAGAAAGCCCTAAAATCACGAAATTGAAAGCAAGAACGAAAAGAGACTTATCTCAAGCAAACCTTGCATTGATTAAGAACGTGATCGTCATTTGGATTACACCCACGCCATCATGGATCAGTGGTCAATCCAAGATCACGAAATTCTCCTCAAACCATAAAGAGCCCTAGCCTCCACCTCAACTCCCCTAAGCCAATTAGGGTTTTGCAACAAAAGAGGCGAGAGAGAGAGAGGTGCAGCCACCATCTCCTCCTATTTATAGTGGAGGCCTAAAACTCTTAGGGTTTGACTTAATTGGGCTCCCGTTAAGGCCCACTAACAAACGGGTCACACACGCACGCTTCGCGAAGCCCCGTCTTTAACTTTTGACCTAAACCGCTTCACCATGTGTCATGGATTCGCCAATAGGTCACCCTTGTCCATCTTGTGTCACGCTTGAGTCGTTGACCTCACCCGGCATCGTCGATCGTTCTGGACCTCAACTCTTCAAGTCTAGTCCCGATTTTCCTCGCCGTTGACCGTCGTTGACCACCAAGCTACCGCACAACCACGCATAAGAAAACACGATTCGGGAACAAGTTCTTCACAACTTGACCCATGTTAGTCAAAACATGCATCATGCAAATCATATGCCATGAAACCAATGACTTTGACCTAACAAAACAACATCGCCACGGTTGGCCGACGTTCAAGTAGTTCTGGTCCGACCGCTCGGGTGGCCGGTCGGACCGCCCCATGGCGGTCGGACCGCTCCCTGTGAGCCGGTCGGACCGCCCCTTGGGACTTAGCCGAAATTCAAGCCCTGAAATTCCGAAACCTTCTGGAAAATACAAACGAATAGAACTTCTTACTGGAGACTCCAAAAATTATGAGACCAAGTGCATTGGGATCCCCTCACTTGCCTACAACACCTATTTTTGGCCCGACTTATTTTGACCACTTTGGTCATCGCCGTCCGCCCCCACATGGCCGGTCCGACCGATTTGGACCGATCGGACCGCAGTGCAAAGACCGGTCGGACCGCCTCGTCGAGAATACACGTAGCTTTGTCGAAAACGCGTGAAACGACAAACCGTAAACGCCATTGCCAATTGTCACATCATCCTAAGATCTGGAGCATATCCCCATGAAATCCACAATCTCCCCCTTGATGAACACATTGGCAATTATCCAGAAAATGTAAGTAAGAGATTTGAAAATGAGTTTACTCGCAGTTTTCGCACAAAGGCACAACTTGGTCCATAAGCAAGAAAAAGCAATGAACAAGACCAAGCTGGCATCAGAATAGTATAGACATGTGAGACAAGGCAAAAGAAAGCATAAAAACTTTGATTTCCAGAAAAGGGTCAAAATTCTCACATGAGGTCCATATGAAAGAACATCACTATGATCATCAAATTTCAAATTTTCAGTTTCTCCCCTTTGTATAAACTTCTCCCCCAATCTTCTCATTAACACATCTTCTCCAAATAAGAGTAGCAAAGAAATATTACACATCATCTCCCAAAGAAATATCTTTTCATTTAACACATCTTCTCCCCCTTTGACAATGGATTCATCAAGGAATCACGCCTTCCTCTCATCCAGGGATAACAAATAGAGAATAAAGAAAGAGGCAGAAACAAAAGAAGCATAAAGAGGAATATGCATGAAGTGCAATGGAGTGGCTTCAATTTTTGTATTTATCAATTTTTGATTACAAGAAGCTTTGGAGATTACCCAAAAGAACAAGCTAGTATCTCGAATATTGCACAAACAAAGATATCAAGCCGACAACATTAGCAAGATCATGGTAAGACATATATATCAAAGCTAAGCACAAAGGCTCAAAAGTAACGAGAGATTTGATCAATTTAAGCAACGCTTCAAATTCAAACAAGTTCATCAACAGAGATCCTAAAATGAAATTGGCCATGTCAAACTGTCAAAGTGAGATCAAAAATCTAACAAAGACCACATTAAGAGTCAATCAAGTCCCGTATTGAATCATTTTGCTCAATATTTTGTAAACGCCCATTTGTCAATATTTTCTCATTTGCATTGAATATTGAAGTTGACTTATGATCTAACTTAGTGACAAGATCCTGGACTAGAGCCATCCACAAACTCATCCTAAGCTTGACCAAAAGTTTGATTAAAGGTATATCTTAGTAAAGAAGATCCCGGACTAGGAGCCATCCACAAACTCTTTCTAAGCTTCTACCGGGGCGACTAATCTTGAGGTTCATGTCATTTCTGACAAGTAGTCCCCATGAGATCGTCTGGTTCATCAAACTATCTCCAAGTTCATGTCATTTGACAAGCAGTCTCGTAAGAATAGTTTGGCACAATTTAAGCATAAGACAATCTTGATTTTCATTTTTCACAAGAGCATTTTTAGAATCTCAAGAACACAAAAGCTCAAGTAATGGTCAATTTTAGATCAAAGAGCTAACAAAGCAATCCTGACAGGGCCAATGTCACAAGAGGAGCACTACTTACGCAACTCGCTAAAACATCCACAAATTGCAATTTCTTAGTTTGAGTTGTTTTAATAAGTTCTAGCTCATATAGCAAAGACTTAGCTACACATGTAAAAGCATGATAATTCTAGCAAGTCAAAGAACTAGACATGACATTGAGCAAGAATTGAAATACAAAAGCTCCAAAGGGTAATAGGCAAAGCTTCATCAATTTTAAAAGATAAGCAGTAAATCTTATATTACAATGCATCTTTTTGGATTTTTCATACCACTTGTTGTAACCACTTGTTGTATTTTTCATATGAATGCAATATGATACAATGAGATGCAATAAAAAGCCTAAAAACCTAAAAAGTTCAAAAAGATCACTAAGTTCAGAAAAAGAACAATAAAAGATCAAAAGAACAAGGAAAGATCAGAAAAGATCAAACTCCCCCTCAAACTAACCCATAAGGATAAATAACTCCTAACTCTCTTCTCAAGGTGGCAAACCTAGTTGGGTCTAAAGATTTGGTGATGATAAAAACAAGAGACAAGATAAGTGACTAATGGGTGACAAGCGCCTGAGGTACTCTTCCTATCTAGCCGACAGCCCGCACAATTAGGATAAGAAAAACCCCCGAATGGACAAAGATAAAGAACAGGAATATCAAATGCCATACAAAGAGAGTAGAGTGTAAGTACGAATAAGAGCTTAACTACTGGCGATGGGAAGTTCTCGGAGATGCTTGAGACCCGTCGATCCGCGTGAAGGAGGTGAACCATCTTGAGTCTCCGGCAATATGATGTGAACAGTCGAAGTCGACAAAGCACGTGCCCTTCCTCTTTCCGCGGCAATCCTGAAAAATCAAGGCACAGAAGAACGATGTGTCTCGATACTGGGGTTAGTTAAACAAGACTTGGGAACCCAGTACTGAGACACACGTCTGCGAGTAGTATGCAAAGCAGAAGTGTTATCCTTGACTTCATCTAAAATTCGTTATGAGCAATGTTTAAGTTAACATGGGAATTAAAGCGTCGGCGGTCGGCCGGCGTTGTCTTGGTCAATCGGGCCGGTGACCAAATCGGTCGGGCCGGTGACCACCGTGATCGGGCCGTGACTCAAGAACATGAGAATTAGGATATGTAGAAGCATGATGATTAGCATGTGAGAAAAATCCTAATCCGAGTTTATTCCTTTCGGTGTTACCATGTCTCATAAAAGCTCTAGGTTGCTGAATGAAATTCTATCAAGATTTTTCCTATCATTTTTCAACCTACGCCAACAGAGAATTCAATTAAATGCCCACCTTTCTTGCAATAAGTGCAATGGTACTTGGTACCACTAGAAGAAGCACCATTCGAATTAATACAAGGTTGGGCAAAACCTGCAGATTTAAAAGATGTTTTTGCGAGTTGGGTTTTGAATTCAATTAAACCTTTTCCAAGACTTGAATGACTTTTGGGTTTGAATTGTCTTGAAAAGAATTGAATCCTAAACCTTGCTTCTTATAAGGAGTTTTAGACTTGTCAAGAATCATGTTTAATTGTTTCTTACCTTTAGAAAATTTCTCTAATGTATCATGAAGGTAAGCATTTTCTTTTCTCAAGTTAACACAAGCATCACAAGTTTTATCCATTGATTTCTCCTTATACAAAGCAATTTCAAGCTTAAGAGCGGAACATGAAGCACAAGTAGTATTTTCAATATTGTCCTTAAGCTTAGCATATTTGACTCTAGTAGCTTCTAAGATATCTTTGATTTCACGTTCTTTTTCTAAGCATGAAGTGCAAGGGCTAGAATCAATCACATCAGAAGCAATCAACTTGCTAGACTCTAAGCATTTTTCACAAGGAGCAGATTTAATTTCAATTAGCTCGGTTCTAGCATTTTCAAGTTGTTGTAAAGCAATATTATGAGCAGATTGTAAATTGGTAATTTCTGAATGCATAGCATGACAAGATAAACATTCATCAGGTTCAAGAGTCTTAACATTTGCAAGTTCTAGTTTCAGTTTACCAATTTTTGACTCTAGTTTCTTATTTTTAGTCATGACAAATTCTAGCGCTTCATCTTGACTAAGCACTTGCTCAACTATAGAATTATATTTAGCGTAAAGCTCATCATAAGAAAAAGATACCTCATCATTATCAATGTCGTCTTGTCGACCATGAAGCACATGCCAAGAAAGTCCTTGGCCTTCCCTTTCTTTTCCTCTTCGCTCCGAGTCCACAACACTAATGGATTGCTCTCCAAAAGCGGCAAGGACCGGTGGCGGCCTTTATGAGCTTGACAAAGATCATACTCGAGTTGTTATCATGAGGCTTCTTCCAAGTCGTCTTCTCCTCCCTGTGCTTACCCTTACCTTTTAGCTTGGGGCAATTGGCGGATGTGGTAAAGCTCTCCACACTCATAGCAAGTAACAGGACCACCTCTCTTTTATTTCTCACATTGTTGTAAGCAGTGTGAATTTTTAGCTAAAAGGGCTAACTCTGTCTCGGGAATATTTTCAAGCTCCTCCTCGAAATCGCAGATAAGCAAGCAAATGAAAATCCGAAGAAGATTCAAAAGAGTCATCAAAAGCCTTTTGTGAGGATCTGCTACCAAAGCTAAATTATCTTTCTTGGGATGATCAACTCTTTTAATTTCATGAGTCTTGAGTTTACTATAAAGCAATTCTAAAGTAAGACTCGAAAGATCAACATTCTCTTCTATAGCAAGTAGCCTTCATCTCCCACTCCTTGGTGTTGATTGCACCAAGAGGTGGGTGGCATTTTCAGATTGAGAATATTCAATATCAACGACTTTCATTTGATTAATCACTTTATTAAAGCATTGAAAATGTCATCGATGCTCTCTCCAGACGCATCTCAAATTTGTTATAATCACGCTTATAGATTGTTTGGCGACTTTCTTAATTTGGGACGAACCCTCATGATATGTTTCGAGAGTGCTCCAAATCTCGTGCGCGATCATAAAATTGCAAATCCTATCATATTCTTGTCTACCAAGCGCACCATATAAAAGATTCTTGGCCTTGTTGTTGTTAGCCAAAAGAACCACAGAAGCAGGAGTTTCAACCTCGGGAATAATGAGCGGGGATTGAACAACGTCCCATATAGCTTGTCCTCGCTCTCAAGGAATACTCGCATACGATTCTTCCAATAGGCATAGTCTTGTCCATTGAACATATGCGGTTTTGTAGTGAATCTATCCATCGCCAAAGTTCGGTGACCGGTTAAGATCAAGAGTGAACTAACCAGGGCTCGATACCACTTGTTGGACCGAAAAGGCGACTAGAGGGGGTGAATAGGACACGCTCACTTTTTCACAAAATATGAATTCAACACAATTTCACTCCAATAGCTATGATGAAGCTATGAAGATCAATATATCGATCAAATGGAAGACTAGTATTGAATCCAATTAAACCCCTAAGCAATGCGACAAAAATCGCAAGAATCAAATCTTAACGGTGGCCGGTCGGCCATTTATTATACTGGTGGTCGGACCGGCACCAAAATCGGTCGACCTACGGTGTGCGGTCCGTCCGGCAGCGAGCTCGAACAGTAAAAACAGCCCGATGACGAAGTTGCAATTAGGTCTAACTTTTGATTCTCAACTCCAAACTTCACGAAACTTTGCACACACCTTCTCTATGATATTAAGGACCTATTCCAATCAACAATTATGATAATTCTTGGACGAACAAATATCTTTCACGATCTGATTGAAGAAGGGTGCAAAGCAGGGCAAAAGTGAAAACTAGATCCAATCGCTTGCTCGTGGGTGATTGATGATCAAATTGATCCTAGATGGGTTCCCACACATCACACAAGCTAATCCACGTGAAATAATCAATCAAAACTCGTGGATCAAAGAAAGCCCTAAAATCACGAAATTGAAAGCAAGAACGAAAAGAGACTTATCTCAAGCAAACCTTGCATTGATTAAGAACGTGATCGTCGCTGGATTACACCCACGCCATCATGGATCAGTGGTCAATCCAAGATCACGAAATTCTCCTCAAACCATAAAGAGCCCTAGCCTCCACCTCAACTCCCCTAAGCCAATTAGGGTTTTGCAACAAAAGAGGCGAGAGAGAGGTGCGACCACCATCTCCTCCTATTTATAGTGGAGGCCTAAAACTCTTAGGGTTTGACTTAATTGGGCTCCGTTAAGGCCCACTAACAAGCGGGTCACACACGCACGCTTCGCGAAGCCCGTCTTTAACTTTTGACCTAAACCGCTTCACCATGTGTCATGGATTCGCGATAGGTCACCCTTGTCCATCTTGTGTCACGCTTGAGTCGTTGACCTCACCCGCATCGTCGATCGCTCGGACCTCAACTCTTCAAGTCTAGTCCCGATTTTCCTCGCCGTTGACCGTCGTTGACCACCAAGCTACCTGCACAACCACAGACAAGAAAACACGAATTCGGGAACAAGTTCTTCACAACTTGACCCATGTTAGTCAAAACATGCATCATGCAAATCATATGCCATGAAACCAATGACTTTGACCTAACAAAACAACATCGCCACGAAGTTGGCCGACGTTCAAGTAGTTCTGGGTCGACCGCTCGGGTGAGCCGGTCGGACCGCCATGGCGGTCGGACCGCTCCTCGTGAGCGGTCCGACCGCCCTATGGGACTTAGCCGAAATTCAAGCCACGAAATTCAAACCTTACGGAAAATACAAACGAATAGAACTTCTTACTGGAGACTCCAAAAATTATGAGACCAAGTGCATTGGGATCCCCTCACTTGCCTACAACACCTATTTTTGGCCCGACTTATTTTGACCACTTTGGTCATCGCCGGTCCGACCAGCCCACATGGCCGGTCCGACCGATTTGGGACCGATCGGACCGCCAGTGCAAAGACCGGTCGGACCGCCCCATCGAGAATACCGTAGCTTTGTCGAAAGCGCGTGAAACGACAAACCGTAAGCGCCATTGCCAATTGTCACATCATCCTAAGATCTGGAGCATATCCCCATGAAATCCACACCCTTATAGAAATAAGGGTACTACGAGGGACTATGTGACATCATATTACCCATAATAAAATTACGGATAAAAGATAAAATGAGGATTATTAGATCCTCGTCATCTAGCCCCGACTTCAAGTGAAAGTAACTTACTTGGTGAAGGTTTCAGTAAATGGTCTTACGACCATGAAAATGTCGTGAGAACAATAGTCGAAGGAAGAACTCTTCGATATTTGAATGCTACTTTGACCAGAATTTGTTTGGTCAAGAAGGTTGCTTACAACTATCAAAAAGTCATAAGAACCCCTACAACCGTGTAGTAGTCGTAGTAGGCGATCGGAGAAAAACCCTTCCGATTGATACTTCCTTTGACCGTAAAGACTTGGTCGGAAAGTAATTTTACTTGGAGGTGATAAAACAAACATAACTTTCTCGAGCAGACCGTCAGGGAATTGCAAGCGATCTCTACAGATCTGTTGATGAGGCGGTTTCGAAGTGATCATAGCCGTGAAGATTGCTTACAACTAAAAGTCGTAAAAACCCTACGACCGTCTGCGGTGGTCGTAGCGGGAATCGGAGAAAAAGCCTTTCGATTGATACTTCCTTCGACCGAAATACTTGGTCAAGAATGTAATTTTGCTTGGGGTGACGATCGCACCTAATTTTTCTCGAGCGGACCATCCGGGAATTGCAACCGACTCTCTCGGACTTGTCCAGATGAAGCGGTTCCGGCGGCACGACCAACTCCCTGAGACCTATAGGCGAGACGGTTTCGGCGGCGGAGATCGTCTTGATTATAAAAACTTACCGGGAGGTAGACTTGGGTTTTACTTTTCCCCAAATCACTCCATTGTTCTTGAGTTCTTGCTTTCTCCGTCCTCGACTAGGTTTCATCTTCTCACGCCAACCCAATCAAAAACTTCTTGCTTACGGCGAAATGGCCAAGAGAGTTTCGAATGGGAGGAATCGGAGATGGATGCGCTAAGATCAAGATCTTGGTTGATGCCGGAAGATTCGAAAAGGCTCGGTGAAGTGGATTAGGCTATCGGCAAAGACTAGCCATCGGGGAAAATGGGCAAATCCCGTCTTCCAAGCGTATTGTGAGTGCGGCCTTGATTACCGCCCACCCCTTTCTTACTGTGAGTACTCGAACACTTTGGGGTGGAACCGGTGAACTTAGGTCCCAACTCCATTACCATGTTGAGTGTGTTCGTATATGCATGCGAGCGCGCACTGGGATTCCGGCGGATCTCGATTTGTTCCAATATTATTATGGGATGGCTCGACAAACCGGAATCGCCGGAAGCTGTGGTATGCGGTCTGAAGCTCCACGACTCGAAGTCGAAGGAGTACATTCAGAGCTTTACCCGGTCTTCGTGGCCGGGCTGGAGGAAGAGGTGGTTCTACTGGAAGGTCACCTCTGAAGACAGCCTTTCTTTCGTGGGGAAGGCTGCTGAAAAGAAATCTTCATGGGATTCAACCTCGAAGATATCGTAGGATTAGCCCTTATATTCAAGCCATTAAGGACTTGAAGGAAGAAGGGTGCCGGATGGCATGTGGTGAAGGATTTCATCACACGCCGAATCAGTCCTCTGAAGAAACGAGCATCTCCTATGTGGAGGTACTCGGGGAGAGGAGACCCCACCAGAGACTACGAGGAGGGTAAGCAATTGTCGACTTAGTTCTCCGTTTGGTTTTTCCCAACCTTGTCTAATATTTTTATCATTTACACGAGATCTTTCACAGTGAGGTTGACTCAGTCGACTCATCTCGTGAGAAGTCCCCGCCACTTCGAGGGGCGGTTCCTCAAGTCATTGCGGCTTTGTCCGCAGATGAAAGGATAGGCGCCTAAAGGTAATCAAAATCGATTCTTTCTTTAGGACTTTATAGTCGTAGAAGATACTTACGACTAATGGTGATCGTAGAATATCTTACGATCAATAAAAAGTCGAGAAGAACTTACGACTTAGTACTAGTCGTAGAAAAACTTACGACTAATTAGTGATTCTTCTTTTTCGCTTTGCTTTACGTAAAGTAGGCATGGAAAATCGTCGGAGACGACGAAGAAGTCGATTCGATGACTATTGGCGCCGGGTTGTCGAAAGACAAAGGCTCGGCTCCTCCCTCGAAGAGGCGTCGACTTGTAAAATCTGCGCCGAGCAAAGGGAGCAAGCTCGAGCTCGGTCTTTCGACGGACCTCTACAAGGCTGCTCGGCGATTTGTAATGGTATCTGGCCGAGGTCGCATTGCCGGCCGAGGAGGTTGAAGCGGTGAACCTCTTAAGCGCAAACCTCGCAAGGCTAAGGTACCCTTCTATTATGACACGGAATCTTTCGCAGTCGGTGCCACTCCTAGTTTTATTAAGCAACTGGAAAGGGAGAACTGGAAAGATTTTATGTCTTTTATGAAGGAGGATGCGGCATCAAGACAACCTGCGGTGAGGCGATCTTTATACGGAATGGTCGAGACCGATCTCGCCCATCCAGAGGATCGAGAAACAGAGCCACGATCCTCGTTTCAACTCTACGACCGCACGTGGTCGAATGGAGCTAATTGTTGAACCTCGACCAGACGTGGTCGTGGAGAAGAAGAGGTCCTCCGTTGGGAGGATTGCTCCAAAATTCCTGGTTAAGACCAGGGTGCAGAGGTGTGTGAAATGTACTAAAGTGTAAGAACGACATTTACCTTTTCTTTTCACAACTGATTTGCTTTTCTTTATTTCGGTCCAGACTCCTTGACCCAGGAATGCTTCACCGAGAAGTCCATTGCCATCCCTTCACCATCGGGAGGTAGCAATGGAGGTGGTCGAAGCATCACCCTTGGCCTGTGGCCGATGAAGTCGAGACTCCCAGTGACTCTCACACTGCTGAAATTGTAGCTACGACTCTTGAGGTAGCGGCCATTCTTGTTGAGGTGGTCGCACATTCGAGGTCGAGAAACAACAGAGGCGGTGTGGAAGCCTCTCTGGTCAAGGTGGTGAACGACTGCGCACCACTCTGGGAAGGAAAATGTAGGAGGCGTTCCTTCCCTACCCAAAGAGAAGTTCTGTAAATGAAGGAGAAAATTTCGACTCGTGGTGACTTCTTTAGTCTGCCTCCGTCGAGGGTCTTACGCTTACAAATCTCGTGACCGAGTCCCCATCCCAAAGATATTCCCAATATGGAGAATACTTTTGATAACGAGCGCCTTGAGAAGGTGTGGTGGGACAAAGTTGCGAGGATAGATAAGCTGCAGCACCCGGACTTTGTATATTCAACGTTTGCTAGGACGACTATGAATGTAAGTATCTTGAGAATACTTATATCGTGGCTTTTCTTCCTTTCTTCGCTTTCTTTTTGCGTAAAGCTCGGAGCAAATTGTCATTGTCGGTGAGTATCATCGACAACTTTTAGAGCTAAGACAGAGAAAGAACTACTCTGCAGAGAGGCGAGAGGTGGTAAGTCACTTATCATTCATAGTTGTTTTCGACTTAAATACTCGTATAATGCTTTACGAGAATAGTCATGGAAGAAACTCATGACAAAGTATTAGTCGTAAAAAGCTTACGACTACTTACGACTGATAGTGGTCGTAGAAAGACTTACAACCATTCGTAGTCGCAGAAAAACTTACGACTAGGTCGGTGGTTGTAGAAGTATTTATAACCATTCGGTGATTTTTATCTCCATCTACATCCTTTGTAGGTTAAACAAGTGATTCAAAGACCTTAGCCGACTCGCTCGACTATGAAAAAGAGGAGTCGAGGAGGCTAAGGAATGAAGTATTAACCCTCTCGGATAGACTTGAGAGGTTGTCTCGTGATCTAAGAAATTGCAGAAAAAATAAGCGATGAAGTCTTGAACTTAAGACTGCTTTTGAGTTTTAACCTTTACCTAACTCTCATTTCTTCTTGAGATAAAGAAAATGAGATGAGGAAACTCGGATGAAGTTGGAGACAAATCTTTGGTCATTCAGAGTTTTCCGCATTAGCAAGAATAAGGATCAAGAACTTGAGGTTACGAGAACTCAAGTAATGTAAGTAACTTTTTACCGTTGTCCTTTTTGAGTGTTTTCCTTTTTAATGTCAATTCCTTGTTCGTAAATTTGCCCAATTGAGAATCCTTGAGGTCAAATCCAAGCAAAGACCTTGATTCGCAATGAGTCCGTCGCATTGCTAAGATGAATGCAGAGGACATCGAGGCGTGGGAGCAAAAGCATCTTTCAAACCGTTGCTTTCCATCGCGAAGAGGTCAAGAAATTGGATTCTCAATTAGTAGGTAAGAAATGCTTTTACCTACAAATATCTTTGTGTTATGTTCCTCTAGAAGTATTTTTGTTTGACCCAGTATTATTCTTTTCGAGAACAAGTGGTCGAGAACAAAAGCTTCGCGAGGCTTCGACTTGTACCCAACAGAGATGGAGTCGATGAAGACTAGTCTTCAAGGCAACATCACTCTCTGAACAATGTGCTTAGTGAGCTACATTCGAGGAAAAACTCCTCGAGAAGATACTATAGTCTGCTCACACAAGTACTATTGGAGAACAAGTCGGAAAATTGCAAGAAATGGTGACCACTCTGAAGGCTAATCAAGTGAATCAATAAGGAGGCAATCGAAGTGCTTTGTAAGTTACGCTTTGCGAAACTTAAAGCTCAAGATCCCCGCCTTAATGTTAAACCAATCGAAGCCGACTTCGATCGTCCCGAATCGAGGCAAGTCGTGCGATTGTGGAAATGCGATCGATTGGCAAAAAGTGTATGAGGAAATGCGGCTAGGCTCTCCCTTTGAGTAATCTTGTAACTACTTTGTAAAGGCGGACAATTTTTGTTGATGAGTAATATATGATCCGCCTTATTTCACGAAAATCATCTTGTCGAGTAGTTAGTAACTCAAAAGATAATAAGCGAATGAAAGACGAATGAAGGACTAAGAATTGAAGTCAAATTAATAACTTTATCCTAGCCTCGACTATTTGTTTAGATTGTTTAGACAATCTAAATAAATAGTGTTTGAAACAGGTTTTACGAAAACAAAGAGAGGTTTATTTAACTTATAGCTTTTGTTACGGTTGTCAAGCCTTTGGTCGAAAGAGTAAAAGCGACTCGACACTAGGAAGTTCCTTCTAGTGGGCGGGACCACGCGTAAAGGAAAGGCTTCGACTAGGTGATGTTTTCATTTCGACTAGTTTAATCGAACCAAGAACGACAACTTGAGTTAAGCAGACGTCTTAGAGGACTTTAGTAATTCGTTCGTCCTTTTGGCGGATTTCGATAAGTCTTTTCTAGTAGCAAAAGTAGGAGACTGAGCGATACTAGGAAGTTTCCTTCTAGTGGGCAGGACCACATGCAGAGAGGAAAGACTTCGACTAGGTGTGTCTCTTCCTTCGACCAGTTAAAACAAATCGAGTACACCAAAGGTGGTCGAACAAATGTAAGAAAGTGCACTCTACTTAGAATATTTTTTGAATTGACTGAAAAAATAAACTAAGATTTGAAAAAGTTGGCTTTGAGAACATTTCATTTGGATAGAACACGAGCTCTTTGTATTGGCGAAGAAAAATGAGTAACGAGTCGATGCTAGGAAATTCCTTCTAGTGGCGTAACCACATGCGAGAGGAGAAGTTTCAACTAGATGATGTTACTCGCCGACCGGTGTAAAGAAAAAGCGAGTTTTTATTTTTGTATCATAGTCGAAATATTAAAAAGCTTTACTCAAAAATAAGGCAAGAGAGGTAGAAGGAACACGGACTTTTATTGCTCGAGAAATCGATCACACATAGAATTTGCGTGAATCGGTCGATGTTCCAAGAGTTTGAGAGAACTCGTCCATCTTCCATTGCTAGTCGATCGACCTCGGACGAGTTACTTCGACCATCGTAAGGACCTTCCCATTTGGGGAAAGTTTATTCGATTAGACTTGGATTGGCGAGCCTCAATACCAAGTCACCTACAAAGAAGGTGCGAGGTTGGACCTTACGATCATAGTATCTGCGCAGGCTTGTTGGTAGACCGCCGAGCAATTAAGGCTAGGTTTCTCCTCTCTTCGAGTAGGTTAATGTCATCTGCTCGAAGTTGTTCCTGGTCTGAGTTGTTGAAGGTTTCAACTCGTGTCGACCGCAATTTTAGCTCCGGAGGAAGCATGGCTTCGGCTCCGAACACTAGAAAAAATGGTGTTTCTCCTGTTGCTCGACTGGTGGTTGTACGAACTGCCCATAATATGGAAGGTAATTCTTGTACCCAAGCCCCGAGCGCTTAACAAGTCGGGTCGAAGACTCGAGTTTTAATTCCTCGCATTATTTGGCCGTTTGCACGTTCAACCGCCCCATTACTTTGGGGATGTGCAACAGAAGCATAGCATAACTTGGTACCCAACTCGTCGCAAAATTCCTGAAATTTTGCACTTGCGAATTGTTTACCATTGTCTGTAATTATCCGACTCGGTACTCCAAATCGACTAATTACGCTTCTCATCATGAACCTTTTTGCTGCTTCCGTTGTTATCCCAGTTACAGGTTCAGCTTCGATCCATTTTGTGAACGTGTCAATAGCCACAAAAAGGAATTCGAAACCTCCTGGAGCTTTGGGAAACGGTCCTAGGATATCAAGCCCCAGTCGCAAAAAGGCCAAGAAAGAGGTATTGTTTGTAATGCTTGAGTGGTTGGTGTATCATCTCACCATGAAATTGTACTGGACACACTTTTTAACCACCTCTTTAGCATTGTGCAGTGGTCAGAGGCCAATAAAAACCTTGTCGAAAGGCTTTACCAACTAATGTTCAGAGGAAGCATCGTCCACAGATGCCCTTGTGTATATCGTGAAGGAGTGTTATTCCTTCGTTTTGCGGAATGCATCGCATGAGTATCCCTTGGGTTCCTCGTTTATAGAGGACTCCTTCAACCAAAGTATACATTTTGGCTTTTCGGGATAATCGATCTGCCTCAAGATCATCTTCGTCTGGAACCCTTGCAAAGATACTCGTAGATGGGAGTCATCCGTATCCTCGTAATCTAATGAGGCCATCTCAAGAGGAGGTGTCTCGGTTCTTCGACTGAGACGGTTTTTTGGAGTTGCTCCAAGAAAACTCCTTTTGGTATTATGGATCGGGAAGAAGCCATCCGAGCAAGTTGGTTTTGAGAAATTATCCTTCGAGGATAAATTGTACCTCGAAACCTAAAAATGTTTTTCTAGCTTACGTACTTCGATAAGTACCGAGCCATTGTTGAGTTAGAGCACGGTATTCTTTCCCAATTTGATTCACGACTAGTTGAGAGTCTCCTCTCACGAGTAGTCGACGAATCGAGAGTGCTTCGCACTCGTATGCCGACTAGCAAACCTTCGTGATACGCCACATTGTTAGTGGCCCGAAAGTTTAATTGTATAGCATACTTTAAGGTTTCTCGGTAGGAGATACCAGACCACCCGACTTCGAGCCACTTAAAGTAAGTGACCCGTCAGTACATCATCCACCGGTCGTGGGAATCGATCTTGGGGATCTGAGCAGTTCAGATTTGTCCATTCGGCGACAAAGTCCGCCAAGATCACGGGATTTTATGGCCGTTCGGGACACGAAATGGAGGTCGAACTCCCAAGTTCGATTGACCATTTTGCCATGCGCCCCATTGTTTCCTTATTATGGAGGATTGCTCCCAAAGGAAACTCGGGCACGCACGACTATTTTGTGCGCCTGAAAATAATGCCGCAGTTTCCTCGAAGACATGAGGAGGGCATATAGAAGTTTTTGAACCTGAGGGTAACGCTCCTTAGGCCCGTGTAAAACTTCGCTGACGTAGTAAACCCGGTCGTTATGCGTTTTCACGTCTCTCGACCGATCGCGCTTTTCGCTTGCTGTGGCGTGGCAGCTAGGTAAATTAAGAGCGTCTCTTCTGGCTTTGGAGAAACCAGAACAGGAGCACTCGAAAGATACCTCTTGACATCCTCAAAGGCAATGTTTGCCTCGTTCGTCCACTCAAAACCTTCATGTCTCCTGAGAAGTTTAAAGAAAGGTAGTCCTTTTCTCCTAGTCGTGCGATGAAACGACTTAAAGCCGCCATGCACCCAAAGTGAGTTTGGACTTCCTTTTTGTGTTTGGAGGTCGATCGGAGGATGGCCTTTATTTTTCAGATTTGCTTGATTCCTCGTTCGGATACTAGGAATCCAAGCAATTTTCTGAAGAAATTCCAAACACACACTTCTCCGGATTAAGTTTTAAATGGTGCTTTACGAGGTTGTCGAATGTTTCTTGTAGGTCGCTGATATGATTAAGTCTCTTAATGCTTTTTACGACTAGGTCATCAACATAGGCTTCCAAATTCGGCCTAATTGAGATGAAAAGTCGATTGCATTAGCGTTGAAAAGAAGCACCGGCATTCTTTAGACCAAATGGCATTTTGATATAACAAAAGGTACCAAATGGAGTAATGAATGCGGTCTTCTCTTCATCGTTTAGACACATATTGATCCGTGATATCCGAATATGCATCTAAAAACTTAATATTTCACAACCCGCAGAGAATCAACCGGTGATCAATACGAGGTAAAGGAAATCATCTTTTGGACAAGCTTTATTAAGATCGATAAAGTCTACACATCGCCATTTGCCGTTTGACTTTTTGACCATTACAGGTTAGCCAACCACTGGGTGATTGACTTCTCTTATAAAGCCCGCCTTAAGTAGCTTATCCAATTCGATTTAATAGCATCTCGTCGATCGGGGCAAATCTCGTAATTTTTGTTTTACGGTACTTTATCGGTAGTAAAGCTAGCACGTGCTCGATCACCTCCTGGGGACTCGGGCATGTCGGATGCTTGCCACGCGAAGACATCTGCGTTAGCTCGGAGGAAGGTAATGAGGGCGTCTTCCTATTTGGGATCGGAAGTCTCCCAATGCGAGCAGTCTTGAGGGTTTCTGCGTCGGAGGAACCTCTTTGACTTGGTCGTTCGGCTTTGGTGCGACTTTAGGCTTCGACTTGCTAGTCGGTCGACTTTCATCTCGAGTTGGTATTTGACCAACCATCTCGAGGATCGACGGTCATGACTATCGCCATCTTTTGTCACATTGAATTGTGATCACTCCTTTGGGACCGCATCTTAAGACATTGATACCCATAATGAGTAGCCATTAAGAATTTTGCCAAAGTTGGTCGTCCGAGTATGGCGTTATATGCCGATGTCGAAATCGACCACATCAAAGGAGACTTTCTCGTCTGAAATTACTTGGTGAGCCAAATGTTAAAGGAAGAGAAACTTGGCCAATGGGTTTGGTGAAGACCCGATGCGATTCCATGAAAGGAATATCGATCGCCTTACCTTTGTCCCGGTACTTGCATCTCGTCGGGGCTTTAGTAAATAATATGTTTAAAGAACTACCACCATCAACTAACACTCGATTGACCCGACGGTTGTTGATGGTGGGTTCGACCACAATCGAAATCGACTGATCGACTCATAGTGATCGGGCAATCGTCCTTCTCAAAAGAGATGGTAACTTCCACCACTTCGTAATTTATTGACAAGAGGAGTATGTATGGAATTTACCTCTCGTCCGTGACTTTAAGTTGTCGTTTGGAGTCGTATCTCGATGATCCTCCATAGATATGCTCAACGGTATGGTGCGGATCTTGGAATGGCATCTCCTCATCATCGGCGACTTTTGGCCACTCGTATGTCCCTACCCTTTCGAGTAGGGAGCGGTGCTTTTGTTGTAGTAATCCTCGAGCTTTCTTTGGAAAACTTCAGCGATTCATGGAGGTCATGTCCTTCCTTTTATGAAAAGGACACCACCTTGGTTTGTCGTTCCTACGATCAGGGCGCTTACCTTTGCCTTGATCAGGGTTCGACTTGGTGGTTTGGGGCTCTCTATCTTTCACGGCCAAGACCTCCTTGAAACCACTAGTTTGTGGTTTTTGACTTTTTATTTTCTTCTTGGACTTTTTTGCTTTTTTGTCCTTACCAACCTCACCTGGCTCTCTAAGAGCGTGTGTTTCTCGATCGATAGTGTTATTCCACTCGACTGCCTCAGAAGCAGTTGCATATCGATCGGCCATCTCAAAGAGCTCGGCAACGGTGTTGGGAGGATTTAAAGCAATATCCTCTGTTATTCTTCTACTACGGACTCCTTGCTTAAAAGCCACGATCACGGAGGAGTCGAAATTTCGGAATTGAGTTACGAACCTGACTAAAGCGTTTGATGAATTGGCGCAAAGTCTCGTTGTTGTTCTGTTTGATCCGGTGCAAGTCGTCTTCCTTTCCAGGGCGGTTGTATGTGCCTTGGAAATTTGCCTGTAGAAGATCACAGAGGTGTTGCCAAGAGTAGATCGACTCGAGTGGTTGGTTTAATAACCACGATCGAGCGGATCCTTCGAGCACGATTGGAAGGTAATTTGCCATTCGTGCTCTCCTCCTCCTGCCTTTCGGACAATGTTGTATAGATCTGAAGAAACTCGATGGGATTTTGAGATCCATCAAATTTCTCCATGTTCACCGGTCGAAAATGAGGTGGCAAATAATCGCTTTCAAGGTCGGCGAAAATGCCCGCATCCGTAATTACTTCTTGACGCCTTCTTTGTAGGAAAGAAGGGTTAATGTCGCCAGTGATCGTATCGACGATACCGACAACAGGTGACTGCTACATTGTAGGTCTCGGTTCTTGAGGAATACTCCTCGTAATCCACCGTTGTGAATTTCTTTGCCGGAGTAGTGATTGATCACCTCCTCGGAGGGCTACTTGATCATTAGCCGATCGAAAAGTATTTCTTGAATAGGAGATCGATGTGACTTATGACCGTGTCGATTCCTACGTAGAAATATTCGATTGATCGTAGTGAAGAAGTCGCATTACTACGACTACCGAATGTTGTTGACGAGGTACTTCCAGTCTTGTCATCACAGTTCGAAGCCTTTGCGCAATCTCCTCAGCAAAGAGATCGTATCCTGGCGTTCGAGCAAGCTCTTGATTGGGATTCTCAAGCAAGTCGTTGATGTCGGAGTTCTTGTACCTCCCGTGGATCGATATTGAATGCGCCAGCGAGTTCTTACGGCTGCAATTTTCTTTCTTGGATGACCTCAAAATCCTCCCGTCCGATCTTTGAGGCCTTCTCGGTGGAGTGCGAGAATGTCGAGGATTTCTCTCGCGTTCATCAGTGTTGGTTCTCTCGTCACGGTGGTTCCCTTGCCATTACTACGAGGAGGCGCGGTCGTGATCTTCGGGAGGTTCTTATTTCGACCTCCATGAGGTTGACTCTGATTTGAGGGAAGGACGAAGACCTCCCGTTGATGATTCTCACTTGCGCTTGAGGCCTCCCCGCTTGAGGAGTGCTCGAGAGACACCATCTGGCGACTTGGAGTAATCCCCTCCAGGTAGGGGAACTCGGGTTATAAGCATCTCCGTCTGTAAATGAGATCTGCGGAGAGGCGGTCGTATTGTAGGAAAAGCATGCTTGATCCCACTATCTCGGAGTTACCCCAGAGATAGGATCACAAGATCTTGGTGGAGTCTGGAATGGTGGCTTCGGGACTTGTCTCACCAGTCGGACCGCCTTAAGGGAACTTGGACACTTAGAGGAAAAACTCTCATTGTGTCGTGAGTCCTCCTAGGTGCGGTTACAGTCGGATTGACCCTTGTCCTTGGAGGAATTGGCTCCTCTGTTGGGCGTATCGTTGTGGGGATAAGGATCCTCCTCAACTCCATTGATGGGATGGTTTCTGGAGAATAATCTCGGAGGGAACATCACCATCGGCGGATGCATCACTCGGCTCGTAGTCGAAACCGGCATCCATTTCGTGTCCCCACGGACGGCGCCAACTGTCGGTGTATTAGAACCGATCTTACGTAAAGATTATTTGATTCGGGGTCTCCTAAGGATGAGATGACGCAGAGTGGATTGACACGGATGTTTATACTGAGTTCGGGCCTTCTCCGGAGAGAATAATAACCCTAATCTGTGTGTTTGGTATTCTTGATGATCCAAAGAAAGGACTAAGACTATTACAGAGAATAGAGCTTGTGTTTCTACTTGATCAGCTCTTATTTGCTGTCGTTCTTGTCCGCCTCCCCCTATCTCTCTGATTGATGCCCTTATATAGTCGTGAAGAAGTAGCCGTTTAGTCCTACGGAAGATGCGCCTAATTAATGTAATGTAACGCATGATGGTAGTAATTACGGCGCCTTGACTTCTTCACGCCGTCCGCAATTATCTTCCGAGATAATGGGGTATTTACACACCATTAATACACGGAATAATAGTGCGTGTAGACCGTTCGATTCCTTAATCAATTGGACCTACCCGTCGTAGGTTTGATTATAAGGTGGTCGTAGTTTTCCGGTCGTAGAAGGACTTACGATCGTGTAGCGAAAATAGAATAACTTACGACTATGCAGTGGTCGTAGAAGGACTTACGACCATGATGTAGTCGTAGAAGAACTTACGACTATGGGGGTGATTGTAGAAGAACTTACAATCAAAGGTTAGGCCTCTCCCTTATAGAAATAAGGGGTACTTCTGGGGACTATGTGACATCATATTTACCCATAATAAGAATTACAGATAAAAGATAAAATGAGGATTATTAGATCCTCGTCAAGACCAAACTAACACTACAAATTAATGTACACTAATTTACTAACTAATTACTACTAATTATTTCATAACTAGTTAACATTGTACATTAAAAATTACAACCAAACTACCTGCGAACGATTGCTGTTAATAATACTGAAATATCTCCAAAAATATAATCGACACAGTAAGAGAGCAAGCGAGAGAGCGGCGACTACAAAATAAAATGAATGAGTGAAAGAGCGAGCGACTATGAAATGAAATCGCGCTCGCTCACTCTAATTTATAACCGCCGCGAGAGGGAATCCTTATCCCACGTGCTAATAAAGCCATGCATTTCGGGGGGAGACAAAGATTTGATGGATGACACAAGGAGGTGACGGGATATACAAGTGATTGATGCTTTCGGTGAAAAATAAATGCCGATAGAGGGAGGGCCTCATTCAGGGCAAACAACACATGACACATTTTTTGTTGATTTTTTTTTGTTCTCGCACAAACATGACAGTGGCACGAAATAGCGACAAAAATTCTGAATGAATATAATTATGACAAATTTACACAAGTAAGTACAATGTGTCGGGAGGCTCCACGTAAAATTTTATAATTTTTGAGCTCATTTGCTATATTTTAAAATTAGTACAAATTTATCACTAAACCCTAACTAAACCTAACCCTAAACCTAACTGCGACACGTGGTGGGCTCTCAGCAGTTGCCGCATTGCCATCGTATGGCAACGGCTAAGGTAGTGCGGGCGGGGAGAGGGGGCTGAGGTGGCGTGGGTGGGAGAGGGGGGCCACGTGGCGGCGTGGGGAGCGTTGCCGCACAGTGGCCGTGCGGCAACGGGCGAGTGGCGTTAGGGGAGAGGCTTCGCACGGTGGTCGTGCGACAACGGTACCATTTCCGCAAATACTCTCTGCGATTGTCATTTCTGCAAATATCAGGTGAAAAGTTGTTGTATGTGCCAAAAGCTCGCGTTTGCAACTTTTGTTGTACTACTATTAGAGTGTAATTCCTCAGCCCCTCCATAAGTCCATACACAATGTATATATGGAAATCATCGGTGCTAAAAATGAATTTGGTCTCCTAGCACCGGTGCTAGCCACTGTACACCACCGGTGCCAAAACCAGAAAGCTGGAACCGGTGCACCGATGCTAGCTCAAGAAAAAATAGAATGGGCCCACTAGTAAGTGAAATGGGGTGGGAGAAGAGTGTGGTATGACAAAAAGATGTGATATTTTATTTAGTTATAGATCCGTCATGGAGAGGGAAGGGGTGATAAACACTAGAGAGAAAATATGGCACCTCTATAACGTGGCAATGAAGTAAAGAATCTTGCACCTACTACATTGTACATGACCTAAATCATTTAGATTATACTACCTATCTTCTTTTTTACTTGTGTTTTGAACTTGTCTCCAATACGTATTTCTGTCATTATTTTTTCGTATTACATACAATAACATATAGGTATTTTTCAGAACAAATCTACCTGCATAATTTATACGTAACAAATCTAAATATTTAATGTATAGGTGTGGTCAATTTTTTACAAAATGAAATGCACACAATGAAAGCGATAAGTAAAAAAGAACATACGGAGTACGTGGTTAAAACATCTCCAATGTGTTGTTTTAGTCGGTTCAAAGGGGGAGAGAAGGTATTGAATCAAGTCAATACACTGAAGGGGTCGATTCCAACAAAAAATATATTCTTGGAACGGATTCTACATAGGAATCGATTTAAAGAATTAAACAACTCAGATGTGTCCATTTATGAAAGAGGGACATTGTGCGGTTGAAAGCAGATATTTTTTTATGATTTTTTAACGTAACGTGGATCAATACATTGAAGAAAACAAAATCGATTCCTTAAATACTTACCTAGTATCTCTTTGAATGAACCTCGGTTCAACGATGCTCTAACAAACACTAATTTAGGCCCTGTTTGGTACGGCTCTGCTCCAATTTTTACACTCCAACTCAAAATTTCACTCTTGGATCCACTCCTATGAGAAGTTGGAGTAGTACTGAGTGTTTGGTTAGAAAGTTAACTCCAACTCGGGAATGAGAAAGATCTTTGTTAAAAGACTATACTACCCTTGTTTTATTGGATGGGCGAGGGGGGTTTTATTGGATGGCATTTGGTGGGTAATTTTATCTTAATTTTAGGGTATTTTAGAATCGAGGATCGCTTCCATGCGAGGCAACTTTCTCGCAGCTCTGAAAAAATACACTACACCGCTTCCGCATTCTCAAACTCCAAATTCAATTTTTGTTGGAATGGACCGTTTAGCGTGGCTCCACCTACTCCAACTAAGAAGGCTGGAGTTGGGCCACCAAATGCGCCTTAAAGATAAGTTGGAGATGCAAACAGGAGTCGCCTGCAAGCAGAGCCACAAGATTAACCCATCCAGGAAACTCACACTCCACATCCAGCGAGCGCCGACCATTAATTATCCTGGGCACCCCCTCAGTTAGTACTAGAGTGCCTCACCCGTCACCCCAAAACCTAACGAGAAATAATCAACTCCCCGGCCGGCGATAAGCCCCGCACGTCGCTGTCACCGTGACACAAAACCGCACGCACCGACTTGAGCGCGCTAAAAATCCATCGCCTTCCCACTCCAAATTACCCTCTCACCAACTCGCCGCGCTAACCCCCACCGCACCACGCACTTAATCCCCTCTATTTATAGACCCCACCACTCAATAGGCCCATGGGGGAGAGAGACAGGGCAGCGCAGGAGTCGCAGCAGTAGAGAGGAGTTGGGGGGATGGAGCGGGACGCCACCTCGTTCTGCCCGCCGCTGGTCGCCGCCGCGCCGGCGCCGGCGCCGGCGAAGACGCCCGCGTGTGCCGGCGGGGCCGGGCGCGGGGGAGCTGGGAAGCAGTACCGCGGTGTGCGGATGCGGAAGTGGGGCAAGTGGGTGGCCGAGATCCGCGAGCCCAACAAGCGGTCGCGGATCTGGCTCGGGTCCTACTCCACCGCTGTCGCCGCCGCGCGGGCGTACGACACGGCGGTGTTCTACCTCCGCGGCCGCTCCGCGCGGCTCAACTTCCCCGACCAACTCGACGGCGCCGCTGCCGTGGGGGGGCCTGAGGACCACAAGGAGGGCGGCGCCGCCCTCACCGCCGCCGCCATCCGCAAGAAGGCGGCCGAGGTCGGCGCCCGCGTCGACGCGCAGCACTCCGGCGGCGGCGGCGGCGCCCCTCCGCCCCTGCCCCCGCGCCGCCGGGCCAAGAACCCCGACCTCAACCGCGAGCCCACCCCGGACACCTCCGACGAGTAAACCGTGCTGATTTTGGCTTCTTTCATCATCTAGCTCTTAGTCCATAGGCAGCCAGGCGGGTAGTAGTAGCAGTAAGCCAGCAAATAGGGCCAAACGGGTGGATAAGCACGGACGGACGGAAGGTGTTCGGTGAAATGCGGATGAGCTCGGAGATACCCAATAATGGAGCCGCGACGTCGCCGTCAATGCGGCAAGGGTTAGTAAGTAGGGGTCAAGAGTCGTGCGAGCTATTGGGCCGGAGGCGACGGCGACTGTAGGAGATACAGACGTGTGCGCGTGTGGGCATGTAGCTAAGCAAGATGGCTATGTCCTTCACATAAGAATGTAAAGAAAGATACCGGGCAAGCAAGATTAGGGGAAAAAAGCTTCAAAAATCTTTCGAAGCATCCCTCCTCCTCCTCCTTGTTTTGCGATCTTAATGTTTACTGCATGTTTATAATTTCGATTTTGGAATCAGCTGCTGGTGTAAAAGGATTTGGTTATGGTCTTAGAATCTTGCCGCCATGCTAGCCCGTGGCTGCTTTGTTTGGCTAAAGAAAGAAGCACCGACTCAATCAAGCAAGCAAGGAAGCTGCTCAGCATCTCGCGGCACGGCAATGCGCTACCGGTGGTGCGTCTCGGAACCGTCTCCCGTGTCGCCCTGTAAAGGATTAGAGTGGATGAGACCAGCCGAGGCTGTCAGGCTGAGGTGACGGCGTTTGTCGCCTGATGGCGACGGCGCACGTTGCGGTGCCGCGCGGGGATTGGCGACGAGGCCGGCAGGGTGGACTTCGCCTGCCGCCGTGGGAAGCGTACTTGTCGCTGGATCGTGACGGCGGTGTGATGGACTGGACTACTGCGAGTCTGCGACTGCCAGGTTGGCCGTGGAGATGGCGTGGACATTAGTACTGGGTTGTCATCTGCTAATGATGCGTGTGCCGGTAATTGATTACGCTGCTTGTGACGAGCCGACCTGGAAGATTCGTGGTTTTTTTTTTTTTGAGTGGGAAGAACAGGAGTCCGACGTCTGTTCCACCAGATGTCGATTGCACTGGCACTACATGCCGGTAATACTGTTACAGTCCGCGAGTAATGCAACATTTTAGTTGAAGGGAGATATGCTTTTCTATCACCGGCCACGGGGTATAGCAATAGTTTGTCGTACCGATGGTAATTCGGCAAACTGTGATTTTTTACGTGGGGAATTGAGTACTGGCCCATTTGTGTCTTGTTATTAACTACACCAGTGCTGCTCACCCCCGTCACAAAAAGAGCTATTACGTAATTATAGACTTTGACTATCAATATCATTTTAAATATCTATATTTGATACGTTAAAATAATATATGTAGGTTTGCCGCGGAATTAGCCTCACGTCTGGTATGGATAATAGAAAATGAAAGAAAACCCCTGCTAAGACCCAGGATTTCATGCCAAATGCTCGCGATCGCCGATCTTTTGCCGTCCTGGGTCTTGATCATGTTTTACTGTACCCAAATTGTCCAGCTCAAGAATCACATAGTGAAACCCCTGACGTTCTGCCAATCCGAAGCCCGTCCCTTGCTGCTAGAGCCTCAGCCGTTAGAGCATCAGGTATGTGCTCGTACCTTCGAGTCTCAACAACCAAAAAATGCCCAGAGTCGTCACGGCTAACGATTCCGGAACCACCCAGGTGAGTGTTCGCCACAAAGGAATCACCCAGGTGAATGCAAGCGAGGCTAAAAAAAAAAAAATTTCCCTGTCTGCCAGAACCGGCGTGCAAAGGAGCATTCAGTAGCAACATGGAATACTGATTCCTCTGAGTTCCTCAACACTCACAGTGGCCTTCATTTAACACATGCCGTCGACGATGCTCTTTCTTTGCTGGCAAAAAATTGTTAATCGCCCGCCACCAAAAATACTCACTTTCGGTGGAATCTTTAGTATCCACAGATGCTTGCACCGGTGACCTGAAGTAGGTGATGAAGAAAAGTAAGCTTCAGAGTTGTTTGTCGCAGATAACTGCTCGTCCTTCAGAACCCGGTATGCCGACCGAACAGAGTAAATTCCATTCCCTTTCATAAGCCCAGGCGAGAACGTCCTCTGAACACCTATTCCCCAACTTTATTTGCAGGATGGCATCAGCATCCAACTTAATAAAAGACGAATTAACGAGAGCTTCATTCCAACTCTTTACTATCCGGCAAAAGAAGGTCATTTACCTTGTTTACTGATGCATTTGAGAGCCGAACCAACGGCTTCATAGAGATCGCTGATGGAATCCAGTTATCCTCCCAAACACTCACTTATTCACCCGAGCCAACTCGTTTCATCAGTCCTCCTTTCCGTAGTACCTCTCTACCATTGCAGATTTTCCAGGTTGCCGGGATTCTTTTTTTCCCCGAGATGTCGTGAAATCCCCTTGGGGCAAGTACCTCCCCTTAATTACCGGGCTGCACAACGAGTCTCGATTCATCACAATACTCCACCTTGCCCAGTACATACAATGGTATATATATAACTGTTGTCTATAGTATCTTTTTATATCATGTATAGACATAACTAAAGATAGTGTTTATAATATCTTTTTACATGTTTCTATAGATATTTTTTATATGTACAAAGTGTCATATTTCTCATGTTACAGTCGACTACTACATAAAAGACAGCTCAATTATCTATACTCTTCATCTCTCCTCCACATCAGTGCATCTCTAATAGTTAGAGATAACATTGTCTCTAACATATGTCACATTATCTTTAAATACAACATCTCCAATATATAATCTATGTCACACTCTCCAACATTTATATTTTATAATTTTTCTCTGAAACGGACATACATATCAATTTTCTTTCACCTACCTCTTTCTACCTCCGTGTCGCTCACAGCTCACTCCCTCCCTGTTGCCATCACTCCCATCCTCTCCCCCACCACCGCCTATCTC
The DNA here is from genome assembly GCA_036346395.1 of Hsuehochloa calcarea. Taxonomy (NCBI): domain Eukaryota; kingdom Viridiplantae; phylum Streptophyta; class Magnoliopsida; order Poales; family Poaceae; genus Hsuehochloa; species Hsuehochloa calcarea. Next base: position 50,307,405 of record CM070604.1, on the reverse strand, counting down.
TCTTTCCCCTCTTCAATGCCATTTCTCTCCCTCCCCGTCGCCTTCAGGTGTCGCCCTCTCCACTACCATCGCATCTCTCTCTCTCCCTTCCCCAATGCCATTTCTCAGCCTCCCCGTCGCTCACTCTCTCCCTCCATGTCGCCCTCTCCCCCACCGATTCGGGCTACAACCCTCTACGAGCTCACTGCCGTCGACCCACCCAGATCTGGCTTACCGGCGTCTAGATCTTGCCAGATTTGGCTCGCCGACGACAGGATCCAGCTGGATCCTATCATATCCAAACTCCAGCGAGCCGGATCGAGCAATCCACCGCCGCCCTCGCGTTCGTCACCGTCGCCGAAGTTGTCGCGTTCATCACCGTTGCCGAAGATGTGGGAAGCGGATGGCTCCACCTCTAACAACACATGTTGTCGTCACATCGTGTCTTGTTTCGCATGCACCTAGAGATGCCCTCATCCGTGTCCTACCTACCAAGTTTATAGAGAGTTAACATCATACCATTGTACGTACTCTTACCGAGCATTACTTGGTTAAAAACTTCATGTCCCTGAAGCCCATTCCTCCATTCATCCATCCTTTTTTAACTAAGCAATGACGACCTCATATCTTCCCAATTACAAGTTGCCCTTAGGAAATTTGACAAGTTGAGAGAGTATAAGAAGTTTAATACGATTAGAGAATTCATCTCAACAGCAGGTTTTCTGCAATTAAAAAAGAAACAGCAGGTTGCCTCTTTGCTGATTTGAAAAGAAACTCGTCGGTCGGGACCGTTATTTGACTGGTAAAGGGGTGCCTACTACATACACTTGCATTTGTGAGCTATCAAAAGCAATACAACAAATCAAGGTGACGATATTCCGAAAACAACACGTGTATATTATTCGGAAAATCCACAGTTTATAATATCTTCACAGTACATAATTTATTTGTCATCGCCGTATTTGTTTACCTGGATCATGACAGTATCGTAGAATTGTCGGTGCTTGATTATTTGAACCATACCGAAGGCACGATCCAGTGCGGACTCACTTAAATGGTAGTGGGTCCCGAGCCACTTATTTAGGGTTAATTGCCCTATTGGATTTTTTAAGACACTGGACGAGCGTTCATGTGTTACAACGGTTTTTAAATAAACATAATATAAGTTTTTAACTTAGAAAACCAGTATCTATAAGGTAATTATCTTATAAATAAAAGTTTCATACATAATTTGTATCTAATCAACAAGTTACATATAATCTTATTACAAACCACAAGTACCGATAATTTAATTATCCACAAAAGATCACATCAACTCAAAAGGTGGAGACGAGAGGTGGTAGATGGCATACTCACCACCACCACCACCAAGTCATTCTTTTATAATACTAACCAGTACCTGTGTGTTGCAATGGTTTTCAAATAAACATAATAGAAAACCAATATCCATAAGGTAATTATACTACAAATGAAAGTTTCATATATAATTTGCATCTAATCAATAAGTCATATATAATCTTACCATAAACCACAAACACAGGTAATTGAATTATCCACGGACGATCCTTTAAGTAAGTTATGCATATATACATATCTATCCATAAAATATACTACCAACTAAAAAGGTGGACAAGGAAAGTGGTTAATGTCAGACTCACCACCACCAATATCAAGTACTTTTTTATAATAGTAAAGAAACATGATCCTGGGCCATCAACTCTGAATTAATATGAGAGATGCAGTACAACCACTAGGAGAATTACAAAAGGAACCCTGGGAAAATAACGTAACACTGGATTTGGAAATTCCACTGCCAATCACCTTGTCGACGATCGAGTCGTTGATTTTAGGAAATAAAACAGAAAAAAATGGTAAAGCGTTCTTGGGAGATAATGGGACCGCTTTTATTGCTATAAACTGGATCCTTTGCAGAGAGTGTCCTTGACAAGGCAGTGGACTAATCTTAATTACACTAAGCGTAATGCTTGCTATGCTATTGAATCAGACTTGAAACATGAATCTAATACGGATCACTATGCTTCAATCTCCTGCCCTCGTTCCTCCGTGCTCCATCCTTAAATAACCATTGAAGGGGTGACATTTACTCCTGAAAAATACGCCTATTAGAAATGTCATGACTGGTCGGAGCGAGGCAATGGTTGATGAAGCATCAACCATCCGACGGTTGATGCTTGTGAGATACTAAACCACACGGTAATTTGCTCCTAGTGTCTTAGGATTATGAAGCGTTGTGTAGTATGGAGCCAATATGACATGTGCTCCATTCATCAAACGGTAAGGGATATGTTTAGAGCTGAATCCAGATGTCATTTCTTTACTTGTACAGCAGTTATCTGGTCGGGGACTAGGTACAAAATCTCGTCCGACTAGAGTACCTATAAGTAACATCTGGGACTCTTTCGACCACAGAGATCGTTAGATTTAGGAGTTACAACTCCTACAACCACAGGGGTTGTTGACCTTAGGGTTTACGACACTTACGACTACAAGGGTCATTAGTATCGAGTTTACGACCATGAAGAAATATGATCTTTTAATTATGTATTTAAGTATTTAAAGTTATACATATAGAATTTATTCCTCGTCACACCTACTATTAAAAACTCTAAAAAAACACGTGTTCACATCATGTCAGAAATGTGCAGTTTTATCTGCTGCATTCAACAGTTAGAATCTAGTAATGAAAACATTCTAGCCAACTGTTGAACCGGCATGCCGAACCACAGTTTTAGTTCCACCAACTTCACGCCATGTCGGTTTATTTGTTGATTTTTCATGATTCAATCTCGTAATGTCTTGATTGAAAAGCCTTAAACATAACCGTGTTAACCAACTGCACTTTTTTTATTTAAGAAAACAAAACAAAACAAACCAAAACACTGTTACAAAGGAGACGGAGCATGATGAACTGTAGCATCGTCTGCTTGGAAGTAGAGAGTGGAGCCACAGCTGCATGGGAAAGCTCTTCAAAGGAGACGGGATATTCTTCACTGTTTTTTAAGAGACGGGATATTCTTCACTGTTTTGTAACTGCTTGAAGAGACCAGTTATGCAGGTAAAATCACGGATGCAAAAGCAGAGGGAGCAGCAGCCATCAGAGGGCAGCAACTTGAAACTGTTTATTCGGTTGAACCTCCTAAAATTAATCAAAGAGCTCCCAATCCACAGGTTGTACCTCACTGCTGAGAGTCAAATGACAAAAATGAAGTGCCCAGGAGTACTAGTACAGTAGGAGGTCATACTAAAAAGATGATGTGTGATTACTGATTACTGGTACTTGGTTGCTTGCTGTAAGAATTTTAGTCTTGTTTGGTACAGTTTTCACTCCCAGCTTCTCAATCGATTCTTGTGGATTCGTATCAAACACCCTGATTCTCAAAACCACTAGATTCTGCTTTTCGCGATGAGCTGTCTCAAAAATGAACTAACAATGAGAAGCAGCCTCCCAGCAGATTCTCGTGAGAATCCAACCTTTAGAAACGAAAATATCCTTTGATGTTAAAGGTTTTTACCCGCAAATATCACTGAGTTACACAAATACAATTGAAGTATTATACTCAGGGGTGACATGATCTATTTGTTTCTAATCCTCCCTTATATGGTTTTTGAAACCAACCTACTAGACAAACGGTTTCAATAAACAGCTCCAGATTATCAGAGAAGTGAATTCTCAAATAATCAAAAGCAAAATTTGAAAAATAAGAATATAAAGCAGTACCAAACAAAATCTTACTATGAAAAATGAGGAGCAGGCACTGTATGAAATCTGCTATTGTGAATGTCTCTGATATTCCTGTCGGGACAGCACGCCGTGCACCATCTGATCGGCGGTGCACGGCCCAGATCGAGCTAGAGTACACGCATGACTAGAGCCGCCCATGCACGGATGAACCTGTCCAATCTGACGTTATATGTGCTTGTCCGCTGGCCCAAAATCAACTGACGCGTGATCGGCGAACTCTAACGGTGAGATAGATATTTCAAGAGCTGGCGTGTGTCCTCATCACGATATAGAGATTTCTTCATTCTTGCGCGCTACAGATTGTCAGCACAATTTGGAGCCAATCTCTCGAATGGAACGACCTCTGACGTTTTCTGTCTCTTACAAAAGGACTACTTTCAAACACAGAACAATCGTACCTTATGTCTAATTAAAAAGGGGCAACACAGAACAATCTTACCTTATGTCTAATTAAAAAGGCGCAATTCGTTATATGGGCATACAATAACTTCAAATCTTCTTAATATGTTCACGAGTATCTTATTTATATATGAGTTCTGAACTCACGTATCAGTTTCACGATGAGTGTCATACTGTGAATCATATAATTATTCAGTGATATATTATGAATTTTTGTAATTAATAACTACTCGTAAGAAGATAAAAAAAATCAATATGTATACAGGATTAGTCGTCACGTATATATATATGAGCCATGCTTTGGAAAACCAGAAATAAAACCCAACAAAATTAATATGCTTAGACCTTGCCGGGTCACAGGCGGACGTACACACATGGTCACACACTGACACGAACGGCTAAAGACTCATATTCTGACACGAACAGCAAGGTATGAAAACAAGAGCTAGCTAGTGCTTTCGTCATGCTTTGAAACCGCTGAAACTACACGTATGGGGAGAATGACAAAACGATACGTTCACGTACAATTTATTCAGTGAGCTAGCCATACGCAGATGACGCCCAAAAGGACCAGCAGTAGGGTAGTCAGTTACGCCAGTATCTTGAGCCGTTTGACTGACTTTGCAAAGGCCCTGCAAGCAATTCAACATCGTTGTTACTCTCATACCAGTCGTATGAATTTGTTTTGCCTGTACACACACACACACACACACACACACACACACACAAGAATTTAGCTTACTCCCATGGCACGTCTCCAACTAGCATCCAATCTCCATCCCCATCCTCGTAGGTAACCGCGTATGGGTGACGACGACGGTGGTGGTCGTCCTGGTTCCGTTCCTCCCGTGCGTCTGCGTCAGATTGAGAAAAAAAATGTGAGTTGGTTGCAGCTTGGAATTAATGGAGAGTGATGTGTCTGGATTCTGGAGTAGATTTTGTGTCATCTGCCGTTTGGCCCATTTTATTTTAGGGTCGATTTTTGGTAATCTATGTAGATCAGATGACCGCCAGGAATCGGTTTTTTTTCCTGACAACTAACCCCTCGCGGTTCTTTCCTGACGATAGTCGTCAAGAAACATCCTTTTCTGACTGTTTTCCTACCTTTCCTGACGGTTCAGACCAATTCCGGCAGCGGATAAACTCAAGTAGGTGCATCCATATATTCATGGCTGTTTGGACATGCATGATGGCAAAGGACATGAAGAACTGCACGGTTTTTTGTAACACAAGATATGTACGTAGTTGGCACATTTCCACACCTTGGTTAGTGGAGGGGAACATGCGGCCAAGCGTGTCGAGGAGCTCCTCGTACGAGCAGTGGAGGGACAGGTCGACCTTCCTCCCGATGGCCACCCCCTCCATCTTCACCTTTACGTAGCCGCCGCCGTTCCGCCGGTGCGCGCACTTCACCGGCGGCCACCCCACCAGCTTCTTCCTCCTACATGCACGACGAAACTCAGCCCAATTAGTTAGTCCCACAAAGGAAGGCGTACTACTTGACAAGAGAAAAGGGTGCGCGCAGTACTCACTTGACGCTCATTTCCCAATCGCCGGCGCCGCCGCAGTCACCGCCTCCGCGGCCATCGCCGTCCTCGTTCACGAATAGGGGCAGCGTGGCCTTGACCCCGAACGCCTCCCCGAAGCCCCTCTTCCCGCAAGAGCCCGGCGCCGGCCGCGCGCTCGGCAGCGCAAGCCCGAGGTCCAGCTCCATCATCAACCAATCCTCCCCTCCCTCTCGTCTCCACGTGACGACTCACAACTGTATATCAGCGCGCGGCAAGCAAGCTAGCCAGCTAGGGTTAGAGACTGGAAACACGCAAAACCCGCAAGCATCAGGCCACGGTCGAGCGAGCAATGGCGAGATCCATCGATGCGCGCCGTATATATATATATATACACACACACACGCACGCGCGCATCTGGGTGTGGGGTGTGCGTGTGGGGATCGTCAGATCACGATCTGTGGTGGCGATCGACAGTGGAGGCGGATCTGGAGGAATAACAAACATAAACAAGCGGGGGACAGGGTGTCGGGGTTCGAGGGGACCCGGCCGCGGACGGGCTGTCTGCCTGCCGCCGCGCGGTGCGGCAGCCGCGGACTACGTCTCTTCGCCTCGCGCGCGTTACGTGCCGACACGGGCCCATCCGCTGCCGCGGCCGAGACGGTTTTGTGGGCGTAGGTGGGGGGTGTTCCTGCCGTTTCGCGAGGGGCAGGCTGCCTCGCTGCTAGTGGGGATGTGCGGTGGAGCGTGCACCGGCCGGTTGCTTTGTCGAGCTCGGATAGTGGCTTTGCGCACGCGCGCGGGGCCGATCGGTACTGAAGCTGCCTAGCTTGCTTGAAGTGGCTGACTGATTGATGGGTGATGATCCCCGGTCTCCATCGGTGCACGGATGATTCCGAGGTAGTAAAACTAGTCGCTCGTCGATTACGGTGGAATGGTTGACACGCTGATTTCTAGTATCATACTTGCGTCATATGATCATGTCATATCATACCAGGGGAAAACCTGACTACGGATCGAGCTGTGAAACAGGTGGGAGAGGTACTGTGGTAGTGAAGATTAAAGAAATTATATAGTATAAACTGCCGGACGTAGGGCTTTCAACTAGATGGGGTTCAGATGGTCGTCACTCCGGGACATTGGATGATCAGGCCTCTCTTGCTTCAGATCATAGAGCTTTGCCGATCCATGCAGGCAGGGATGGAGCCTTAAATTTTTTTTATGGAAATTGATAGGAGTCGTGCGTTCAATGCGGGGAGCGGATGGGACTCAACCGCTCACAACTCACAACACGAATGGGCTTCCCGGCTTCACGTCCACAACACCACGTGTCACAACCAACCCCACGCAATTCAACCAGACATACAAACATATCAGACGCTTCGAGAGTCCAAAGATCCACTCATCCATCCAACCAGCCATACAAACATACCATACACTTCCTGAGTCCAAAGAACCAATCATCCATCCAATCAGGCAGGCATTCAATTCCCATCAACCCTCCCTACATACACTGCCTCCAACCAGGAGCTACTTTTTAATGTCATTTATGTTAAGAAACCGGATCCAAGACCGGAGAGTCCTGACTTAGTTGGACTCCTCATTCACCCTGGAGGCTATAAATAGAGAGGTATCCCAGTATTTTAACACGATTTTGAGAAGCAATAAAGCGAAGCATAAAGTCCCCTCATATCTTTGTGTTAAATCTATTGTTGTGTTCTTGATTCATTCTTACGTTTCTGAATATTGTTTATGAGGTTATCGCTCGGACTGGACTCGCCAGCGATGGTTACTCAACACGTTATCAGCACGATCAACTCTCCTCGCATCGAAAGGTAGCCGTCGAAGAACGACACTCGTAGATTGAATCATTTTCTATATTGCTTTCAATTATGCAAATTTAACTTTCTAGATTGGTTTTTCTACGGTGCAAATCTATTCTAATCTACCGCGAGCCGACTTGAAGTCACCGACATAATGTCGATCGGTAGATTGCATGAAAGATCGGATGTCGATTGTACCGTAGATTGAAATTACACATTCGTTCTAATCTACCGCAAACCAACTCGAAGTTGCCGATCGGTAATTGCACGAACGAAAATTTGCATCGCATGAACAGTAAAATCACATGCACAGTAATCACATACGAACAGTAAACAAGAAAAAACGGCCGACGACGGTCAGGGCCGAGCCGACAACGCGCGCCAACCCGGCTAGAAGCGCGCCGCACCCGGGCGATGGCGCATCCTCACCTCCGCCTAGCAGCCGCCGCAACACATCACGAGAAAAAAGGAGGGTGGACGACACGAGCACGTCGCCGCCCAAAGACTGACTCGTTGCCGAGCACGGCCGGCTCAGACGCCTCCGGCGACCCGCAGAATCGCCCGAACGAGCGACCGGCGGCCACCAGAGAGGCGGCGCCGCCTCCACCACAACAGAACCGCCGCCTCCGGTCGCCTGGCCAACCCCACCGCCTCCGCCGCCTCGCAGACTGACCGCCCCGCTGAGCTCGTCGTCGCAGCGTAGAAGCTGCGATCTTGCCGGCAGAGCTCTACCGACCCCCGCCCATGCGCTTCCGGCGGCGGCTCCTTCATGGGAGCCACCGCTACCGGGGGCACAGGGGGTAGGGAAACCCTACCCTTGGCCCCCTTTTCTAGCGGCGGCCACCGGGCCGTGGAGGCCGGCCCAGTAACAGCCAGAAAAAAGGAAAAGAAAAATAAAATTCCACTTTTGCAAAAAAAAAGACCCTCAAAATTCTAAATATTACGAGATCCCTCTGGGAAAAAGGAAATTTTGTAGAAAACCCCTCGTAAATCCAAAATTTATGCGAAATTTTTTCTAAGAAGTGAAAATTTTGTATTTTAACCCTGGAAATTGCAAAATTCACCGAATTTTTCATATTCTAGCAGAAAAGGGCCTCGAGAATTCAATTTTTGCATTTGAAGCATATTTCACCTTGTTTTTTTCTATGCAAGCTATGTACTGTATTTACTTTTTTGATTATTTTGTGATTATTTTATATTGCTTTTAATCACTAAAAATAGCAGTAAATCATGAAAATGAATAGAAAAATACGGGATTATGAACCGGGATCTCAAAGAACATTATGATAATTTTACAACCATTTTATGCAGATTACCAGCGGTAATCTTATGAACACTTTGCATGAATATGAAGATGATTGGCATCACGAACTAGAAGTTCGAAGAACTGACTCAGCATGGCCAGAATTTGTACAAATCTTCAACTATGTGATAATATAATCACGGATGAGCAGAAAATTGAGAACACTCTCTTTACCTTTCACCAGAATGCGGTGAAATCCGCACGGAACTACTGTCAAGATGGCTACATGGAGTATGCCTAATTAATTGACATCACGAAAGTTGCGAAAGCTAAAGATGATGTTCTAATAAAGAACTACAGCCGCCTAGTAGTAATGTTGGCCGTGAAGCCAATGCTAGCAACTACAAAGCGAGGAAGCCTCTCACGAAGGAGAGGGGTAAGAAGGGTAAAGTCGTGAGTCGCAAGCACGTTATTGATGCTTTCCAGTTTAAGAAAAAGGGCAAAGAACAACATGAGGCACACCTCGCCATTGCAGGCACAGAGGATCCACAGCTATTAGTTGCACTAATGGATGTAGACAACCCAGTAGTAGCCCCTATCACTCCTCATTTGGACATCGTAGCAGCCGCAACCATAGTTACCTAAGAGGAGAGGATCGCCAGGTAGCAGATTCAAGAAGAAGTTACTACATACTTCGCTGATTCGATCTAGTGCACGTACTGCACTTAGATCTTTTCATAGTCACTTGCAGTTTATGATTGTGATGGAACATTGAATAATAGTTGTAAGCTCAAGGAGAGCAAAGCATTAAATTATTATGATGAGTCATGCAAGACTTATTCCCGTATTTATAATAGCAAGTTATGTTCTGATATTTGAAGTATTTTATTTATATGTTGCTTGTTTCTGCTACATATTAATAAAGTACATTATATTAGAACGAGAGTGGCACCCTATGGAGGAAGTGTGCTTAGCAGGTAGCGACACAATGAAACCACCATGAGAGAGATGGAATTTTTCAGTCAATCAGTAAGAATGCTTGTAGTCTTACAACAATCGCAGGCATCGATACTTGTATAATCGGCACAAGAAATGTCATAATTATACTCCCAATGGGCATAACTTTGGTCATTAAAGAAGCCTTGTCGTGACCAGAATCGACTAGAACTCTCAAGGATATTCGCGCTAACGGTTTCCACGTAGAGACTGAAGAAGAGCATGGTAAGAAATACATGCTCATTACAAAGCGTGAAGAAAGTAGAAAAATGGTATTAGAACGACTTCCTAAGTTTGAAACTGAGATATACTACACTAATATTAAGGTATCTGCAGCCTATACAACCCTGAAAACTGTATTTAGAAGCTTTGAACCTTTTATATCTCTCGCATGATAGATTATGCCGCCTAGGTCTTATGATCATGAGAAATATAATTAACAATTCACAGGGACATAATGTCAATATAATGAATTTCTCGAATCACGAAGATTTTGTGTGCCCCGCATATGCCACCGAGAAATTAATTACTAAAACTTCTGCTCTGAAAGAGAAGGATGCAGTCCCTGCATTCCTAGATCGTATCCAGGGAGACTTTTGCGGTCCTATACAGCCTCTGTCAGGGCCATTTAGATATTTTATGGTGGTCATCGATGCTTCCTCAAAACGGTCGCATATTTATTTATTGTCTACGAGAAACCATGCTTTTGCAAAGCTAATCTCGCATATAATTTCCCTGATCATCATATGAAGTCCACCAGAATGGACAACGGATAAATTACTTTGAAGGCATTTGATGATTATTGCATGACAATGAGAAATTAAAGTTGAGCATCCCCTACCGCATGTACACACCCAGAATGGACTAGCAGAATTGTTATTTATCAACTACATATTGGGGACACACAGTCCTGAACGCAGCAACTCTCATCAATCTTAGACCAACATATAACATCCATTCACCTATGCAACTAGCGCAAGGGTCAACACCGAAAATTTCTCATATTTGAAGATTTGATTGCAAGGTTTATGTACCTATACCATCACCATATCGAACTGCAATGGGCCCTCTCCAAAAGTCTGAGATATACGTTGGTTATGGGACAACATTCATAATAAGGTATTTGGACCCAATGACTGGAGATTTGTATGCAGTCCACTTCGCTGATAGCATATTTGATGATGATTGTTTTCCCGTCATTAGGGGGAGGAAATCAACCCCTTGATGAAAAATATCAGAAAATATAGAAGTCTAGAAGACAATTGAAGTCCAGAAGATAATTGAAATCCATGCACATGACCCGCGCACTAGTGAAGCATATAGACAAGTACATAAGATAATTAAAGTCTAGAAGACAATTGTAATCCAGAAGATAATTGATTTGCAAGCATTAGTAAATCATCTGCCTAACCACTTTAGTTGCATATGCCTGCATGGAATGCACCGGAGGGGGTTGAGATACCGATGAAAGTATCCCTAATCCCGTCCTAAGGCCTCTGAAAGGACGAGAACTCCGACCCTCAAATCCGAAGTAACCGGGGACGCCTTGTGAAAAAGGATAAGAAGGACTTGACATAGTCGATCACTAAAAGTTCCCTAGAACCAGAAGGAGAGCCAGTTGAGACCTAGCACTAGTATGGAACCTCCAGGAAAGGTATACCAGAATTGAACATCCCTCTCATCTCTCTTTCAAACACTCGCACCACAGGCCACAACGCAAAGACAACCAGCAGCGACGAGGAGAGGGGTGGCGTGGTCGCACATGCTCATGGGCGCGCGCCGTCGTCGGGCTGGTCTGCGCCCGCCATGGCGACGGGCTCCACCACCTGCTTGCTGGGCCTGGGCCGCGCCGCCGCCGCAGAGGCCACTTCCTTCTGAGCGCCTCTCTGCTGGCGGCAACTCTCACGGCCAAGTCCGCTGCTTCCTTTTTTTGTTTGACTGACAATTTTGTAGATCCTAAATGTTACATCTGAGAATGTTGCGACTGTTGAAATTTTTTGTTGTGTCCGATGAAATTTTTTGTTGCGGTCGGTAATTTTTTTGTTGCAGCGCGTGTTGTTGCAAGTTGCATCCTTTTTCTGATGTGGCACCCTCTTTTTTGATATGTTGCATCAAGTGAAATTTTTTTTTGCATCATCTTTTTTGATATGTTGCATCAAGTGAAAAATTTGTTACATACTTATATTATATATGTTCTTAATTTTGTTGCGTGTGATGATTGCAAGATGAGCTTTTAACGCATCCTTTTCCAGATGTTTGTTCCTCTTTTTTGAAATGTACATACTAATTTTTGATATGTTGTACACGGTCTACATTGTTGTTGCGTATAGCACATAGCAATGTTGGCGCTCGGGCGTACGGTGCTGGCGCTCAGGCTGTACGTCCGAATGCTAGTTGCACCCAATTTTTATCCATGGGGCATACGGGAAAACTAAATATCAAGGGGTGATAAGTATAAATATTTTGCTATTTGACATGAGCAAACTAAGAACTATATAAAGAACTTCATCAACCATGGCTCCGCTAGTCCCCCATGTCTCCGTCTCTGCATGCAGGTGCAGTTCATCTACATCAGCAGACAAAACTGATCACTTGGTAAGCATGCTTCAAAATCTACTTTCAGTGACACTGAGTGAAAATGTTGTGTTCTCCGCAATAGCTGCCCGGTTTTGGAAGCCTTTTGTAACCATGACTTTGACATGGACGATTGTAACACCATGTGTTTGCAATGAGTTCAGCCCTTCAGGGGCTACTAAATTCTCAATTCTTGTACTACTAAGGGCATGTACAACAATTTGTCTTTAAAGACTCCAACTCATTTATAGACAACCTTAAAGACAATATCTCTAACAATTCATCTATAAAATTATTTATTTTCACCACAACTTCTCTCTTTACCAACTCACTATTTACTATTATTTGCGTGCCTAGCTTGTCTCTTATATAAGAGATGACACATTCCCTCTCTCTTCACATCCTCTCTCCTTCAATTAGGATTTTGAGTGATATGGTAGCTAAGAAGCGACTAAGGTGATCACTATTGGGGATGCCTTAAATGGAGTGTTTGATTAGAGAATGCAGGTCAATGTGTACATAGTAGCTAAGCAGGTACGGATCACCAAGTGTGAGTGTATAGATTTACCTTGATCAACCAAGTTTGCATGCATGCTCAAGGCACATTAGGTGCCACTAAGATTGGCACCACAGACAGGAGAAAACCCGAGATGGGGCCTTGGGGGCATGTGGGTGTGGGTGTTTCTAGTGGCCGTTATGACGGGGAATCTTATGGGCTCCTCCTCCTTGGGCCCCCTGCTCGCCACCAAGTCAAGGGCAAACCACCAACCACTCCATGCTCCTCCTACTGAATGCTTCGCCCACTCCGCTCAAGCGTAAAACTAGTTCCTTGCCCACTGCGTCGATCTCCGCATGGGCGCCGTCCTTCCCCACGCCTCGGTGCGGTCCCTGCCGATTTTATTCTAACACAGTTACCGCTGAGGGTGTTTTGGTTTGTGTGCGGCCACATTATAAACCTCGATACCAATTTATTTTTGAATATTTAGTTTGGACATATGAAAATAAATATGTAGATTTGTCTAAAATATGTTTTATAATAATATAATATTGTTAGTGCTTACAAATAGTATTACAATAGAAATGAGTTGTCAAAATTATGTTTTGATTCCGTATTGATATCAAAAAACAACTTTACGTGACTGGATTCTTGTGAGGCCTCGTGCAGTGCTATGATTTGTGAGTGATTAGTCAAGTCGGAGTTATTGAGTTCTTCTGCATGCTAAGTGAGAGTTTTGTCCATGGTTTCCTAACCATCTTTCACGTGCGTACAGTTTGGACACGTATGTATAGTATTGTTTCCCCATTTTCAAATGAAGAAAGTCATTCTAATACCATTTTTTAAATCACGCTTTGTAATGAGCGGTATTCCTTACCATGCTCTTCTTCGATCTCTACGTGAAAACCGTTAGCGAATATCCTTGAGAGTTCTAGTCGATTATGGGCACAACAAGGCTTCTTTAATGACCAAAGTTGTGTCCGTCGGAGTATAATTGTGGCCCTTCACGAGCCTATTATACATGTATCATTTGCTGCGATTGTCGTAAGGCTATGAGTATTCTTCTTGATCGTTGAAAAATCCATCTCTCTCAAGGTGGTATTCATTGTGCCGCCACACCGCTAAGCACACTTCCTCCATAGGCGCTACATGCGATCTAATATAATGTACTTTATTAATATATAGCGAGAAATCCAAACAACACATAAAATAAAAATACTTGGATATTAGAACATAACTTGCTATCATAAATACGGAAATATAAGTCTTGCAGGACTCATCATAAGAATTTAATGCTTTGCTCTTCTAGAGCCTACAACCATTATTCAAAGTTTCATCATAATCACAAAATGCAAGTGGCTGTAAAAGGATCTAAGTGCAATGCGTGCACTAGATCGAATCAAGTATATTGAAACTTCGCCTTAATCGCTACATGGCGATCTTCTCCTCTTGGGCAATTACTAGTGTGGTGGCTGCTATGTCCAAAGGAGGCATGATGGGAGCTGCTACTAGGCTGTCCACATCCATAAGTGCAACTAATGGGTGTGGATCTTCCGTGCTTGCAATGGTGAGGTGTGCCTCATGCTCTCCTTTGCCCCTTTTCTTAGACTGTAAAAACACCAATTACGTGCGACTCACGACTTTACCCTTCTTGCCCCTCTCCTTCGTGAGAGGCTTCATTACCTTGTAGCTACTAGTATTGGCTTCATGGCCAACATTGCTACTAGGTGGCTGTGAGATGTAGTTCTTCCTTAGAACATCATCTTGTGCTTTCGCAATTTTCACGGTGTCAATTAATGCGACATACTTCTTGTAGCCATTTTGACAATAATTGCGTGCGGATTGCACCGCATTCGGGTGAAGGTAGAGAGGGTCTTGTCAATCTTCTGCTCATCCGTGATTACCTTATCACAGAGTTGAAGACTGTACAAATTCTGGCCATGCTGGGCCAACTCTTTCGAACTTCTGGTTCGTGATGCCAGTCATTTTTCATATTCATGCAAAAAGTTCATAGGGTTACTGCTGGTAATTTACATAAAATGGTTGCAAAATTCTCATAATGCTCTTCGAACTCCCAGTTCGTGTTTCCGTATTCTTCCATGCATTTTCATGATTTACTGCTATTTTCATTGATTAAAAGCAATATTAATAATCACAAATAATCAAAAACAGTAAATACAGTAAATAAATTGCATAGAAATAATAATAACAAGGTAAAATATGCTTCAAATGCAAAAACCGATTCAAAATTTGAATTCCCGAGGCCCTTTTCTGTTGGAATATGAATTTTTGGCGAATTCTACAATTTTTAGGGGCTAAAACGCAAAAAATTCAGTTCTGAGAAATGTTGACGTAATTTCTGGAAAAGCCGAGGGGTTTTTTTTTTTACAAAGTTTCCTTTTTTTCTTTTTCTTTCCGTAACGCTTGGGGTCGGCCTACATGGTACGCCTCCTACCATGCCACCACGCCTTAAAGGTGTTGGGGTAGGGTTTCCCCCGTTCACTCCCGGCGGCGCTCCTCCACGGAGCCGCCAGCGGCAGTGCCGGCGCGCCAGGCCGGAGCCAGTGGCGGCTCAAGGCCGGAGGGAGGCGGATTCTTCGATTCAAGCAGCGGCCAGGCGGAGGTCGGCGGTGGAGGCGGCGCTCATGCGGAGGCCGGCGTGGAGGCGGCAGTGAGGCAGGCGCGGCGGCGGCGAGGAGGCGGCGGTTCAAGTGGGTGGCCGGTCCGCGCGGTGGCGGCTCGGCGCCGTCCGTCTGATGGCGGCTCGGGCGCCGGTCCGTCTGGCGGTGATGGAAGCGTAGTGCCGCCGACGGCGGCTACGAGTGCCGTCCGAGGCGGCCGCTACGAAGAGGCTTCCGGCGCTCGACGGCGGCTTCAAGCCGGGCGTGTGCGGGTGGCGCCGGCCGATCCGGCCCCCTTTTTTTCTTGTGATGTTTTCTTGGGAGGTGGTCATGGCGTGCGGCGGTGGCTCGAGCCGTCGGTGGTGCGCGGCCGGCGGGCGGGCCGGCGGTGCCTCTACGAGGAGGCGGCGACTTCGACGGCGACTTCAAGCCGGCCGGCGGCGGCGCTTCTCTGTGCCCTCCTTCTTTCTTCGAGTGGCCGGCATGGCCGCGCTTCAAGGCCGGCTGTGGTCCGCTGCGCGGTGGGTGGGTGGGCAGATTCGAGTCGCACCCGTGCGTTTCAAGTCCGGCTCTCCCCTTCTCCTTGTTTTTTTGTGTGTGTGGAGAACGCGATTGGTGGTCGCGGTGGTCGCTAGCCGGGAGGCGGCGACAAGTCGACGGCGCTCAGTGGTCATGGCATCGGCCGCCGGTCGCCATGGGTTAAGTGCGCCGCGGGGGCCTTTGGCGTCGATGGCGGTGGCGGTGCCGTCGCGGTAGCGCCGTCTTTGGCGGCGGTGTGCCCGTGCGGCTTCAAGCCGGTGGCACTCCAGGGCCCTTGGTTACTGTTCATATACATTTACTATGCATATACGATTACTATTCATACATAATCACTGTTCATGCGAGCAATTACCGATTGACGACTTGAGTCGGTTCGCGGTGAATTTGCAATTTCAATCTACGGTACAATCGACATCCGATCTTTCATGCAATCTACCGATCGACATTGTGTCGGCGACTTCATGTCAGCTCGCGGTAGATTAGAACAGATTTGCAATCAGTAGAAAAACAATCTAGAAAGCAAATTTGCGAATTGAAAGCAATCTAGAAAATACGATTCAATCTCTGTCGCGTTAGGAGAGTCGATCGGATAAGACAGTACCTCGTATACAATGATCGTAATCGTAAGAACGATGAAGAACACAAGAACACAACAATAGAATGAACGGTTTTCGGTCCGCTTTACTGAGCGAAACCTCTATTTAACCGTTCGTGAAAAGTCAATTGGGCGTTACAGTATTGTTTCCTGGCGTTAAGAGGAGACAGGTTTACGGTTTACACTGAGCGAACCGTTCGTGAAAAGTCAATTGGGAGTTACGTTTCCACTAGAAAAGGTGAAAGGTGCCGTCCCAATTAGTGTCAGTTTCCGTGTACTAACCCCGGTGGACAGGCACGACACCAGCGAAGCACGATGGCTCATGAAGTCGTGGTTTAGGCACTAGATTACTTGCCTTGACGGACGATCAGCATCAGCATCAGCATCAGCATCAAAGCTTTCTTAAGCAAAGGAGCACACGCCAACGACGCCCTTTCTCAGAAAAAAAAACCTAGCTAGCCTGCCTGTTGCATCAATTCAGAAACATGCAAGTAATCTATCCATATACTTTAGAATATCATGCAGACCAAAGCTTAGTTTTTCTCCCCTTTTACCTGTAACAAATTGACCGATTTGGGCAAGCCCTGAACCGAGTCTGGTCCATTGAACGTAACTATGCGTGCAATTAATCGAGTGATTCAGAGCTGAGACCCACCGAACACACGCAAGTACGACGAATATCTTGCAGAGACCCCGCCTCCCTGTCCGGACAAGAAGAAACCACGCACGGCCTCTCTGAAACCACGTGTCCTTCCAAGCTGAAAACGCGTGCCTTAGTAGTACAGTGTCTGTACCGTCAAGACTCGGGTCGACACCCATTGCAATTTGAAAACACAAATCATCCGACGTCAAGCGACAATGGCGTCTGGGTGAAAACGGATGTATATCTGGAAAAAATCCACTTAGGGTATTTTTTGTTGTTGTCTTAATTCGCATTCAGAAAATCTCATAAAATATAGGGTAGGATAAGGGGAAAACAATATCCAATCTGTATCTGTATTTTATAGAATATTCGATAAACATCAATATTTTTTAATATTCTCTATGGTTTTCTAGTCATTAACTACTATATAATATGAATTTACATTTGATTATGTTTATATTGTTAAGTATGATAAATAATTCTCTAATAGGTAGTATAATTTAACACTTTCGTTGGTAAAGTTATATATTTTCTTTATGTGTACGCTACCCGTCCAGATATCATTGACCGATTTGAATCCGTCAACATCCACCCGTGCTTGTATCATGAAAAATATGTATTCGTATTTGTATTTGTTTTCGACTCGAATTCGGAGTAAAAATATATGACTATGATACGGGAAGAGTAATATCCACCCGTATTCGACTCATTTTCACTCTAAATAGTACGGTCGTATTATCAAGAAAAAGTGAGATTAACTGTACACTGTAGCAACTGTATTAAACACTGTAGCAGTTCTGCGGCGACGTGCTTCTCTGCCGTTGCTGCCGGGCAATGACAGGATGCGACTCCTTGCAATTCACAACTAGCCTCCGTGCACTGCACTGAATCTTGAGTGCAAAGAATCGCCAAGAGTGCGTGACAAGTGACGACACGCCCGTGCTCCGTCCGGCAATTGTTTAAGCGAGCACGGCCGTTCGTTGCAGAGCACGAGATATTCGTTCCGTCCATGTACAGAGCATAGGCACAGCTCGCTCCAGGCTCGTGCCCTTGCATAAAATTTAGTGTCATTTTTTAAAAAAACCACTTCTAATGGTTAGCACCAGTGCCCTGGAACTTTTGCTACTTTCACTACCTCGTTTTTGTTGCGTGGAGTCAATCATTATAAATTTTCCCAGCAAAATCTTTTTAAATATTATATTAGGCATACAAAAATGATAGTAGATTCGTTTTGAAAAGTATTTTTTTATAATATTATAATTTTTACTATATTTTATAGATATGTTATAATAAAAATGAGAGATCAAAATTATATTCTGTAGACCGTATCGATATCTAACAACATAAACTATGGTATTATTATCGATGCATGCATGATCTTGGACGAGAAGGTTAGCTAGGAGATGAGGGAAGGAGCCAACATTCTGGCGAGTTCTGGCGGACGTTAGCTAGGAGATGTGGGAAGGACCCAACATTCTGACGAGCTCTACTGCCGGTCGGCGACCGGGAACCACCATTAGGAGGCACCATGGAGAGAGGGGAGAGATAGAGATAGACAGGGGCGTACCTAACATTCTGGAGAGCCGGCCTAGAGAGAGAGAGAGGCGGCGCCGAAAGGAGAAGCGGCTAGAGGCGGCGGCGCTAGGAGGGAGCCAAGCCAAAGGAGCATGGCGCCGTGGGGAACCAGAGAAGAAGAAGACAAGAAGTAGAGAGGGAGCCGTGAGAGGAAGAATGAGATTGGAGAAGGAAAGAAAGGCCTGGGTGTATTCGTGAGTGGTAGTGAGGAGAGAGAGATTGGGTTGTAACTTGTAAATGAGTGGTTAAGGAATTTTCAGTCGTATGGTATTGGAGAAAGTGAGGGTAAAAAGGGAAAAAGTGAGGAAAGGAAAAGAAAATCAAAGGAAATTTTAAAATAAAATTTTTAGAAAAATAAATATAGGTAGAGAGAATGCATACGCACCATACCTGTTATTTTTGAATAAATCGCAAAAGGTATAAATTCTTGAAACATTGTCTTAAGGTTTAACAGCAGACCAACTGGTATAAAAAAATAAAAGTGGGGGAAAATAAGGTAAAATAAATCTAATAAAATCTCCACTGCGTGAGTTAAATAATTTAACGCATTACCTGTGAGTTTCGGATGAATCACCAGAAAAGTAGAATTTTAAACCCCATACAGGTAAATAACAGTAAATAGACCGATCTAAAATAAAAATAAGAAAAGATGTAAGATAGCAATCTGAGACTTATTAAAATAAATAAATCATAGGTAGAACCCAATAAATTAGACAAATAATCTGTTGTCTTGGGCTTCGTAGAGATGTTCTAGGTCTCTAGGAATGTTTATATATTTGAAAGGATTCATTTTATTAGTTCATCGAGCACTTGTTCGTAGAAAAAATGTTTAGTGGAAAAAAGCAATTAAAATGAGTTTAGTTGAAAAAAGCAATTAAAATGAGCTAACTTGAACCTATTATTAGTTCATTGAGCGACGCAATGCGTCAAGCCATCGAGCGAGGACCGAGCGACGAGATCATAGCGATGCGTGACAAGACGGCGTCCGGCGAGAAAGCAACTCCGTCATACCTAAAATGTAATTCTGGGTCCACCGCTGCCCGTGTGTAACTGCTAGCAATTCCGTCGTGGGTAGTTGCGATAGTAGCCACTAATACTCCTACGTGGCAATATGAACTGACATGGAAATGGACAGGGGTATCGTGTTACGTCAACGCCGTAAGACCTTAATCGCTCGGTAAATTATGTCCACATAGGAAAATCTTTAGATCTTCGCCTACTTGTGGAAACTAATCGAGAACGTACATGGTACGTCCGTAAACCCGTGTTCCGTTGGTCTGAACGATTATGAACGAAAGAAAGCACTTCGATAACGAGGGGAGATAGCAGCAGGAGGCGCTTAATTGTCCGGCGCCGGCCGGTCGTTACACGCATTAATGGATCCGGAATAAAATTGACTGCAGTCATCATTTGTATCGTTATATGTGTTTTAAGTCATCAGTTTAAAGTAGCATGATGCATAACTATATATTTATAAATTTTGATAAAATAAAATAATATTGAATCTAATGTCATGCGCACGCTAGCAAACCGGTGGGAAACCAAACGCGCGATATCCGTTTAAGTAGCATGATGCATAACTATGTATTTATAAATTTTGATAAAATAAAATAATATTGATTCTAATCCCGACCGCGCGCGCACGGCGCGGATGCGAGCCACGCGTGCACGCTAGCAAACCGAGGTGGGATGTAGGTTAGCTCGGCCGATGGCTTCCAAAACGGGCCGATATCGGGTTTAAGTAGCATGATGCATAACTATGTATTTATAAATTTTGATAAAAAAAAATATTGAATCTAATCCCGACCTCACGCGGCGCGGATGCGAGCCACGCGTGCACGCTAGCAAACCGAGGCGGGATGTAGGTTAGCTCGGCCGATGGCTTCCAAAACGAACCGCTTGCTGCCGAGCGTTGGACGGGCGTGCGGTGCAGATGGGCGTTGTGCTCGTGCCGGGCGTCTCTGGTCCGGCTGATGCATTGCCCACCGAGCAATGGGCGCCATGGATATGTGCTGGTGCCGCCAAATCCGATTGTTGCTTGGTTGTGTACTTCATAGCACGCAAAATTCTCCATCTTTTGTCACCTAAAAAAAATCCATATTTTTAAAAGAACAAAGGAAAAATAAAAAAGAAGCAACATTTGGAGATGCGGGGTATCGATCCCCGTACCTCTCGCATGCTAAGCGAGCGCTCTACCATCTGAGCTACATCCCCGATGCCATTAAACCAGCGCTACAGAAGTAGTGTTTGAACTAATAATCGTACTAAACGGCGAGGCAATTGGGAGTTTGGGACGTTGGGTAGCCGGAGCACAGAGTGACGCGGCGCTGGGCAGGAGACATAGCGGAGCACGCATAGGAGTGCAAGTGGCGCGGTCCGGCCCATTTATTCGCTGGCCCGCCCACATAAAATGTAAATGTATGTGCGGGCCGCTGCTTCTGTGGGGCGGTTCGAAGTGGGCACGCCTGGTTGAACTGCTAGGCCGCCCGGCGGCCCTCGCCTCGCCTCCGTCCCTCGCTGCACGCAGAGGTTTGGTCCCGGGCAAGGCTGATCACGCCGCCGCATGCGGCAGCGCCGACCGAACGGGCGTGCGGCACCCACGGCGTTGCCCGCGCCGGCATGGTCTCAAGCTGGCGTCTCGTTGAATCTGCATGGGCTCGCAAAGGACCATAGGGCTGCTCGTCTCGTCTCGATCTTCGTTCCGGCTCATCGGGCTCCTGGGACGTTGGGCTATGTACAGCCGGGTAGGTCTCCCCTATCTTCGATTCGGAAAGCCCGTCCTTCAGGGCATGCTTAACTTTCAGAAAATGCCAATCGTGCGTGAATTTAGGATCTGCTTGGCATAACTTACAGGAAATGCCAATTGCGTGTGAATTTATGGCCTGTTTGGTATGATTCAACACTAAGTTTTGTAGTTCTAATTCCAACTTCACTTTTGGATCCACTCTTATGAGAAGTTAAAGTGCTTTGAGGATGTGTTTGTTTAGAAAATTGGCTCTAACTCTAAAAATAAGAAGGATATTTGTAAGAAGACCGCACTACCTCTGCTTTATGATTTGTAATCTTTTTTCGAATTGCTTAACTTATAATAGTTTAATAAGTTGATTTCAGTCATATTGTGCTTTTATTTATATTTTTTGTCATGTTGATTCATGTTGTGTCATCCTTTTCGCCCACGGTCAGATCTCAAATTTGAAATTTAGAATTTTCTGTATTCACAATACTATGCTCCGGATCAGTAGCTAGTACCCACAATCATACCCCAAATTTGAAATTTGGAATATCAATCATATATCACGAATATATAAAGATATTGCATAATAATAAACAAAGAGTAAATATACCTTATGACGTTTTTCTTTCAGAATGGCCGATCAAGCCAAATACCTTTAAAGAATCAGCAATGGAAGCGGAATTGAGATACAATACGTGGAACCCACACGATACACCCACATGCAATCGACTAGATCCCACGACCTAGTTCTTGGCCTTCTTAATCTCCCGTCTTGACGAATGCTCATAAGTGCTCACATAACCTTCATCTTTTATACTTACTAACTAAAAGAATATATAAAGCAAGCACGGGTACATAACCGTACTCGCGAGCCAATACACATAATGCAATTATTATATATGCAAGGCTAATCAAAGGGATGTTCATAGTTCTTTTATTTTGCACAAAGCTGAGTTTGAATTAGAATAGTTAGTAAGCAATTCCTAAGATTTAGCATTTTAGCTAAAACAAGTTTTGATAAACTGAGTTTTATTGTAAAGTACTAGTGGAAGTTCCAACCTCCTATACCATTAAGTGGCTCCATCCACCCAATGCTCATATTCTTTTCGCGGGCCACATCCTGTAATTCTCACTGGTTCTCAATTAGGCCATCTCAAATCTCTTTGGTTCTAACCTGTCTTTCCATTCTACTCATAAATTATTTTATAAAAATGAAATCTAGTTCAAGCAAGTTCTTGACACCACCCATGACCATGGGCACAGCTATCCAGATAGTTTTCAGACTCTGCAGAGTTCACATATTTTACCCAAAAAAGACAATCAACTTAAAATGTCCCTGACACACTTTCATAGTTGTGCGACTAAGTTGATCATCACAAGGCCTTTACGATGTCCCACCTGAAAGTATCTAAGCCCCCATAGTTGGTTTTGGTAATTAATGACAATATTATGTTAAAGGATTAACATGTGTGTTAAGATGTGTTTAAGGTTAAATTCTGATGATTGTTTGGTGATAAGGCCATTGGCAAGGCTATTGTGGTGAAAGATCGACATGGATTAAGATAAAAGGTATTATATAGCCTAAGAAACCTTTTTTAGTTCTTACCGATCTCGATGTTTGGAGAAAAGATCATATTTATAGGATAGACGCCGTACTATAAAGAGGGATCATGGCTAGTAGCTTGAGAGACTATTTTTGTGCCTTTATGATCAACTAGGATTCATGCATTGTCTTGATTTGAGCTTCTGGAAAATTGTTTTGAAATTCGGTATGACCGCTATTGACAAGCGGTACTACTGCAAGTCGGTAGTACCGATATTATATGGCAGTATGTATTTTCTAGAGAACGTGTTTTTGAGTGGTTTGCTACTCTCTGAAAATCAAAACGACCGCACTTCGACTGCGGTACTACCGCAGGTCGGTAGTACCGAAAAATATATGGCGCTTCGTATATTACAAAGAGCGTGTTTTTGAGAGTTTTGATCTCCCTTGAGTAGGTATGACCGCATTCCCTTAAGCGGTACTACCAGAGTGCGGTAGTACCTATGTTTACATGGCGGTACGAGTTTTTCAGAGAAGGTGTTTTTGTGAAATCTTGAGCTCTAGAAAACAGTAGCTCCGTTCTAGCCGAGCGGTACGACCGCGATGTGGTAGTACCGATTTCTAGTTGGCGGTAGTACTGCAACTTTTTGTGTAATAGCTAGTTCAGAGCATTAAATACTACTGTTCCGACCGTTGAGTCGAAATACGGTAGTACCTGGTTTCAACAGCGGTACTACCGCAAATCCTGATTTTTTCAGGAATATGGTCGTAACGGCTAGTTTTGTAGTTATAGCCTATAAATACACCACCACCTGCACCAAGTCGAGAACCTTTGGCCATATTGAATACTCTTGAGGCTTTGGTGCTCTCTCTTCTACTCATTTGCATTCAATTCACTCTTTGAGATAGTTGAGAGCTAGTTAAGTGCATTGCCTCATTAGTTGATCTTTTAGCACTTGATAGTCTTCAAGCAAGCACTGTGATTCATTACTCTTGGTGCTTGCCGACACCTAGACGGCTTGGAGAAGTTGTGCAGAAATCACTTCAAGAAAGCTTGTGAAGTGACCCAGAAAGAGTTTGTGATTTGTGTTGTGCTCATCAACTCTGGAGCGGAGGAAGATCAACTCCAGTGATCGAGGTTGAGGCTTAATTCGCTCAAGCTTTCTGAACATGGACTAGTGAAGACCGGCAAGTCCTCGATACCACGGGAAACATCTTTATCTCCATTGTGATTAAATTTCTTATCTTTTCTCTTTCGTATTTACAATTCTAGCATTTTACTTATGTAGAATTGCTTAGCTAGAATTATATCTAGTTTTGTCAAGTTCATAATTGTGTTAAAATTGTTAATTAGTGAACGAATTTTAAAAACCTCCAATTCACCACCTCTAGTCGGTTATCCTTGATCCTGCACCCCCTCAACGCAACCCCACACCGCTAAGTATCATCACCTTGGGCCTCGCACCTAGGAGATCTCCAATTTGCACCGTGCAGTTTCAGTGCCTTCATTACCCTCTACCCAGCCACACACCCACCAATGGTGAAGTTGAGATGAGGTGAACAAATTAGTTAGCAAGGTCGTACCCATTATATATTTATGGTTGCACTGTTTTTACACGAGAGGTTGCGCGGTACTTCTCTATACCCACTCTGTCGTGCTCTTACCAGCACCCGTCACACTTTCTAGCCACCTAAGTCGAAATTTATTTTTGGTTTCCTTTTGTTTTGAAATAATTTTCTAGTCAACATATGTAACATCCCAATTTTCTGAACTCTAAAAATCTTTTGAATAGTTACTAGTTGGAAAATTCACCATTTGAATTTTTATTGATTTTCTTTAAAGCTTAAAATGGACTTTTAGTATCAAAATGATTTAATGTGATTAATCCCAACATCAACAATTGCCAAAACTATTTTATTTGGATTCTATGTGCTTAGATATATTTTCTAAAATTTTCTGGAATTTTTCCAAGTTCATTTGCTATTTTCTAATTGCTATTTAGATTTTCTGTATTTTCTAAAATAGAAATCTATTTAAAATCCTCAGAACAGTAGCAGGCCGAGACCCAATCCTATTCCAATTTCAGCCCAACACTATGCGGTTCGACTACTTGCGCGCGCTCGCTCTCTCGATAGGTGGTCCCCACTGTCGATCTCTCCTCTCGCCCGAAGGCTCCGCGATCTGCCGACATGTGGCCTCGATCAACAGTCGAACGCGCTCCTGCGCTCGCGTCTCCCCGTGTCGCTGCCAAGTGGGCCCCGCCACAGGGTCGTCGTCTCCGACTCGGTTTCTTCTCCGCGTGAGGCCGCGCCGCATCCGCCATTACCGCTCCTCGAGCTCAAACCGACAAAACAGATTCTCCAACTAAAATCTCCTGGATTTTGCTACCAAATCTTATCTCCGATTCTCCTGCACCTGTATCTAGTAGCAATCGGGGCAAAAATAGACTCTATCCCGTAATTCAAACGAAATCGAGAAAATCCCGATTTGGGGATTCCCTAATCCTGCACGCCTCGGCCCTATATAAGGCACCCCCGAGCTCGCGCTTGTCTCTGCGCCCCAAAACCCCTAGCCGCCGCATCCCGGTCACTCTAGCGCCGCCGCAATTCAAGCTTTAGGTTTTTGTCGCCACCGTCGGTTTTTCTTAGATTGCGCTGCCACCGTAGCTGCCTCGTCGCCGTCGAGCACGCCACTGGGTCCGCCGTCACCAGAGCAACCTCGTGCGCTCCTCCCCGCCGCCGAAGCATCACCAGAATCGCCGTCTAACAATAGCCGCACCGCTTCCTCCATTCCGAGATCACCGCTGGTCGCTACCGTCAACCTCAATGGCCAGTGAGTGCACCCCTGGGACCGCATTAGCATTGGCTACAACCTGGTACCCTCCACCGCCGGCGAGTCACGCCGTTCGCCGATGACCATCGGGTCCCGAGCGCCGCTCCTCGCCGTCGTCCACGTCCGCCGCCACCTCAGCGCCAACATCAGCATCTGAGCCAGCATGTTGCCTGCGTGGCTGCTTTGTCAGCGCGTCGTGGCCGGTTCACCGCACCCCAGAGCCAGTCGCTCGGTGAACTCAGTCCACCGTGAGTCATCTCACTAACATGTGGGTCCCACATGTCAGATTTTTTTATTCTTTTTGAAAATTTGTCGCCGACGTCAGCGATTGCGCAATAATATGATTTTTCTTTAGAAAAATAATTCAGAAATATCAGAAATGTCAATTTAGGGCATTTTCTTGAATTTCAATCTTCCAAAAGCCATATCTTCTTCATCCGAACTCCGATTGAGCCCATCTAAATTTCTAAATTTATATAAATTCGAGATATATTTATTTATGATTTTTATTAAATTTTTGGAGTTTTTTTGTCTATTATTAATTTATTTTATTTATTTATTTCGTTTACGCGTAGACGTTAATTTCCCAGGAACTTTGGAAGGAGTGCCTCAAGACCATGATCAGTACCTAGACCTATTCCAAGGCAAGTTATACTTTTGATCATATCGAACCCAGTTTTTAAAATACTTTGTTTCAATGTATTGCATTCTATTTCAAGTATTTATTTAAATACTTTTGGCTTTAGTTATTAATCCAAATTATTATGTCCACCTTGTCTATTGTATGCCATGATCTTAGCCATGCTACAAATCATCATTTCATGTGAGTTGTAATTATAAACTGGACTAAGTGATTATGGAACTGTGTGATGAAACTGTGTGTGTTGTGTGCTATTACTCGTTGATGGCATATGTTGCACTTAATCAACAGGGTGAGAAAAGATTTAGATTGAGGCAAGTGGTGGATTCTGTGTGATATGGTGGAGCTGTGTGCTGGGAATGATAAACTATGTGACTTAGTTAGAAATTGGAAGTCTTGCCTTGGTCAATTAAGGACTTAACTTTGTGCGTTATTGAACAACTTTGTGCATTATTGAACCGAGACTTATTGTAC
Source organism: Hsuehochloa calcarea (assembly GCA_036346395.1). NCBI lineage: Eukaryota > Viridiplantae > Streptophyta > Magnoliopsida > Poales > Poaceae > Hsuehochloa > Hsuehochloa calcarea. The sequence goes on along the minus strand of CM070604.1, from coordinate 50,280,429 downwards.
AACCACATGTCTGGTATGGGACGAGCCTAACTTAGTAGGTTATGGAGTCTTGCCATTGACAACTCAGGTTGTAGGTTAAGCTGTGTGATGGGCTGAAGGTGTGTTTATCACATCGCGGGGCGGTTCGTCGCATCCCTGTCCAACGGTGTGTGTTGTACCCAAACGCTGTGTGTATCGATTGGACTACAGTAAAGCACATCGTGAGTGTCAATGTTGAGATGAAGTTTCTTAAAGATTTTGTTATGGTCAGTGGTAGCTACACTGATTGTATCTTGTGGGTAAAGTTTACAACCTCTGCAGAGTGTTAATTAATCTATTCGAATAACCGCGTCCGCGGTTATGGACATGCTCATAAATTTCACACGAGGGGTAGATTTTATAAAACAATTGGGAAGGGAGCTGTGTGATCACAGTCATATGGCTGTGTGAATAACCTGTTTGGACTGTATGTCTTTGTGAAATCAAATGATAAATTAATATTGTCTTATTTGTTTTGAATTATGCTTTGAATCTATTATTTGTATTCAATTGTAAATGTTGTATTTATGCAAAAGAACCACAGAAGCCATTCCTTTGGAATAAGCCATCATCTATAAATTGCATTCTGTGGTATGACTTGCGAGTACGGTTGTGTACTCATACTTGCTATAACCAATCAACAGAAGTGGAGGAGTCGTCGTCTGCTTTTAAAAGGAGTTCTACAAAGGTGACGATCGTTAGGGTCTTGATCCCAGTCAGTTGCCTGTGGTGAATTGATGGAATTCCGCTAAAGTTTATTTCTATTCTGCTGCTGCTATTCTATTTATTGTCAACCCTGCGTGGCTTAATAAATGTAAACTCGTCCATATGGTCAAAACTATTATTTGCTAATCAAATTAGTCGTTTATTCTATTAATCGTCTTGTGTGGATCGATATCATCTATGTTGATATTGTGTGCACTAGCGTGATCCTAGACTAGTACAGAATACACAGAGGGTCCATAATTGTATTTTTGGGTCCCGACAACATACCAGCCAGACTTCAATCCCGTATGTCCAAATCCAATTTCAAGTTTTAAATGATGCTGGGGCAAATCATTGCCCACATGTCAATGTATATAAATAAGGCTAAGCATGACACTTAGATACAGACTCATCAACTAGTATGTATACCTTAAGTTATAGGGTGACAAAGGATAGTGTCCAAGTTAGAAGATGGAAAGATTATACTCAATTATCATTAAAGTATTAACTATGAGCTAGACCAACATAGTTGCATAAATCATAGCAATGTAATTTTATAATTTAAAATAATATAATTGCATTTCAAAAGTAGGTGCAACATGATCAAAGTGTTGACCCGCCTTGCTCAATGTTCTGATAGTTGACTTGCCTAAGGTTTTGATAACCTCGGTCCTGTTCTTGCTCAATGTTATGATAATCTTGATCTCGACCTTGTTCTCATTGGGACTGTTGTTCCTGTCATGGCTTCAGAGTCTAACTACGCAATGTACGATTGAACCCGAGAATATCTGAAAGTATTCAAATGAATTCCAATACATCCAAAGATATTCAAACAAACAGAAACACTTCAAATGAAAGCAAACATAGCTAATAGTATCTTGGAAGAATGAAACAATCCTAATGACGCTAAACCCACGTAGTGGAGTTGATGAAGGAAATACCTCAGATGAAGTATAACCAAAGGAAGTTGATGAAGGAAATACTTCAGACAGAATGAAGTATATCTAGCGATATTTGGAATAAAGAAAGTACTTCAAACCAAAGTAGATAAACCCAAGCTCTATTCGTTTGGTAGTGGTAGGGTTTTGGGTTGATAGCTAGACTCAAGGTTAGGTAACCGTTTGACCCAGAGTGGGGGTGAGAGGGATCAGGCTCTTGGGAAGTCCGCTGATGCAAGGAGTTAGGACTTCAACGGGAGGGAGAGAATATTAATAAGAATATCCCTCACCGGTTACCTAGATGAGAGTGATCACCTTGCTAGGTAGGACTCTTTTGATCCACCTTCGGATCACGAACTATCCTTCTATCGGAAATGGATAGTGAAGGGTGTTGGCTAGTGCCTAGACGATGTTCATATCTCGTGGATGATGAACTATGAACCCTTTCATAGGTATATGCATCTCCGGATGTGGATTACTGGAAGGAGCAGTCCGTAGCGAGATGGATTCCATCATAGCTAACGGAACGTGGGAGGTCACATGCCTCCCATCTGGATACAAACCAGTGGGTTGCAAATGGATCTTTAAAAGAAAGCGAAGATCTGATAGTACTATAGAAAAGTACAAGGCTTGTTTAGTTCCTGAGGATTTCACGCAAAAGAGGGTGAAGGCTACTTTGACACATACTCTCCTGTGGCTCGTTTACCCATAATTCAGGTGCTTTAGTACTTGTTGCTGCATACAAACTTCAAGTACATCAAATGGATGTAAAGACCACTTTCCTAAATGGAGAGTTGGATGAGGAGATTTATATGCAGCAACCCGATGGATTTGTATGGTCTGAAGCAAGCTCCCAAGCAGTGGTATAAGAAATTTGATATTATTATGATATCGGTCGGATTTTATGTAAACGAAGCCGATAAATGTGGATACTATAGGTTTAGTTGGGGCGAAGGTGTTATTCTTTGTCTATACGTGGATGACATACTGTTATTTGGGACCAACCTGGATGCAATCAATAAAACCAAGTTTTTCCTCTCCCAGAACTTTGATATGAAAAACCTAGATGAAGCTGATGTTATCTTAAGCATCAAGCTGTTAAAGGGTGAGAATAAAATTACTCTTTCACAATCCCATAATGTGGACAAGGTCCTAACCAGATTTGGGTTCATGGACTGTAAGTCGGTAGCCACACACTATGAACCAAATATTAAGCTACATAAAAACACTAGATATGGAAAAGACCAGCTTAAATATTCTCAAATAATTGGGTCATTAATGTATCTGACTAGTGCAACGAGGCCTGACATCTCATATGATGTAAGCAGATTGAGTCGTTATATGGCCAATCCAAGATATGATCATTGGATAGCATTAAAGAGGGTATTTAGGTACCTGAAGGGGGCCACAAATTTGGGAATACATTATCTGGCCATCCTACAGTCTTGGAAGGATTCAGTGATTCTAACTGGATTAGTGACTTGGATGATATGAATGCTACGAGTGGCTATAGTTTCACCCTAGCAAGTGGTGCAGTTTCGAGAAAGTCATCTAAACATACTATCCTTACACGGTCCACCATGGAGGCTAAGTTAGTAGCAATTGACTCAACGACTGTAGAGGCAGAATGGATTAGAGAACTCCTTTATGATCTACCGGTGTTGGAAAAGTCAATTCCAACTATATTAACCTACTACGATAACCAAACCGTTTTGGTTAAGGCGAAGAGTAGGAAGGACAATATGAAGTCCTCAAAATATATAAAGAGATGACTTTAGTCGGTAAGGAATGCAAGAGAGACGGGTGTTATTATTGTTGAATACATCCAGTCTGAAAGGAACTTGGTAGATCCTTTCACCAAAGGAATGGCGTGAAAGGCCATCTTTGCAACGTCAAAAGGAATGGGTCTCATACCCTTGTAAAGGTCCACGTTAGTTGTAACCTATCTTAGTAGATCAGAGATCCCGTGAACTAGGCTCTAGGACAACAAACTATGTGGTATTAGAGAGTGCATCTAAGGATCTCATTAGCTGCAGTGCTCCTTCTATATGGGAGGTTGAGCAATAGCTCTTAATGAATTTGATACCTATATAGCATTGGGAATCGTTCTACAGGATTCCCTAGAGAATTTACCTACGTGAGTATGATCGTTAGGTCACGATCAAAGGAAGATAAGGATATACTTTTTTAAGTACTCATGAGCTAGATACGGGGACATGACCGTAACGTTCCAACTTGAGAGGGAAAAGGGCAAGCCGCTTAGTACAGAATGTAACTTGGGCGAAAACTCTCACACCAAGGCATTAGATCAAGGTGAAGTCCTCTTTTGTCTGTGCAGAGTCGTTGTCCTTGATACTAGGCTTTGGGTTCAAATCCGCAAGATACCCATCGTCAACCAATTGTATATTAAACAAGATTTTGAGCATCTTTTATCAAATTGATAAATTGGTGGGGATTGTTGTATTTTTAGGACCATTTGGTAATTTCCCAATTAGAGAAAAAGAAAAAAAAATAGAAGGTGGGACCCACCTTTCATTGAGAAAGAGGGGAAGATAAGGTTGGAGGCTTGGTCTCCAACCCTACCACAGAGGCATGCGGCATGGGGGGCTCTCCTCTCGCGAGTGGCGGTGGCGTAGGCTGCTAGAGCGGCCTAGGTGTTTTCTGCACCGACTGTTGGCAGCGGCAGCGCAGCCTTCCCCTCCTCCTCCTCTTCTTAAGGTGATTCCCTTCTTCTTCTTCTTTCTTTACCCTGGTACACAGTGAGCTTTCCCCCTTTTGGTTCTTCCTCTCTTCCTATTTGGTTTCGGTTTTGGGTGGTTGGAGCTGCTGCGCCACCGTGGTTGGTCATGACACCGTCGACAATGAGGCCCAGCTCCTCCTCCTTGTGCACCCTGTTCGTTTCTTGAGCCATCTCCCTGTTGAGGTTGCGGTAAGGAAATTAGGGTGTTGCGCTTTGAGGATTGGACCCAGTCGGCTCTTGCTTGATTTAGGAGTGAAGACTTCGGATTAGTGGTGATTACTTATTCCTTGGGTGCATTCGGCCGGTGTATCGGTGATTGGTTCTTGTGCGACATTCTCATGTACCTCAACTTCACATTTTGGTGTGTTCCGAACTGTGAATTGACATTGTATATCCGATGACCTCGTTCGTTCTTCGCGGCACAGCGGGGCGATTGGTTTTCTGAGTCAGCACCTTCGGCGTGCCTTGCCTGGTTACTTCTCGGTTGCTTTGAGTGCCATCTGTACTGTGAGTTTGCTCCTTTTGTTTTGCATTACTTTGCTTAGTGTGATGTGCTAGTAGAAACTTCAAATTGTGTTGTCTTGGTTAATCTAGCATTGGGAGACTTTGCTTAGTAATGTTGTGGGATCGTTCATGCTCGATGAAGATTCTGTCATATGTGAAATTGGATTGACAACGTCAATTATAAATCATACCTGAGCTATTTGTTTGTGTACTGCTATTGATTCATCTCTAGTGTTTCGGCTCTGTTACTCTCAGTGGTTCGGCTGCTTATGTGACTGACTGAACCTGGTCATTTTGTGCACTGTGATTTGCTTGATCTTTTTGCTGGTCGAAAGGTTTAAGTGTTGTTACTGTGATCTCATTTTTGCACAGTGAGATAATTGTTCCTATGTTGGCCGAAAGTATTAATTGATGTTTGTTACTTATGAGATAATTCAATACTTGACATATTAGTAAGACATTCATTTGGGCTCAAAGACTGATTTATTATTATTATATCTAATTAATGAAGAGTACAGACAAAAGTAGCAAGGAGACCAATATTTGATCTTAAACCGTCCGACATCTGAGACCAAATATAAACAACTAAATCCGAGTATTATGCTGATTTTGTATGTTTTTAACTTCTATCTTTGGAGAAAGCTCTATCTTTGGAGCATATTATCATATTCAATTGACATGAATATATTACACGTTTAAATGTTTTTTATATGCTGCTAGAAATATACTTTAATTATTATAATTAATACTGAAATTATTTTTAAATATCTACTAAACCTGTTAATTTTACATCACGCTACCGCGCAGCGTACCCGGGGGAGAAGAGAGAAAAGTAAGCCATCACCGAAAGCGCAGCTGCGACTGCGAGGCTGTTCTCCGCTGTTACGTCTCGTCTCTCTCTTTCCACCCGTCTTCCTCTGCTCCTCTAGTCCAACAAGTCCTCTCCCCCACCCCCACCACCCCACCATTCCTTCCTCCGGTCCTCCCCCTCTCAACAGCTCCTCCGCTCTCCATTCCCACCGGAAGGGAGGCCACGGGCGCGCGGGCTCCGATGCACCCCAAGCTCTCGCGGGTCGCCCACAGGCTCCTCTGCTGCGGCAGGGCCGCCTCCGGGGAGGATTTGTAAGTGGCACGCTTTCCTGGCCGCCTGGCCGCGTTACTTCTCCCCCCTTTTGCGTTATTGGGCTTGCTGGGTCGGTGCGGGTGCGCGGAATTCGGCGCGTGAGGTGAGCCGCGAGATTGGTGTACGCGTTTGGCGTTCGCTCTTAGCCAGGGTGGGAATTTCGCGTGCCCGCTTGCTTGGTTCTTGGGTTGTTCTGATTATATGATACAGGATGCCATCTAGAACGCCCCGGGTCAAGTGATTTTGTTGGATGCTGACAGGATGGTGCCAAAAGGCGGCTGCTTGGTGTTCAATCTGATGGGAAAGAAGATGCATCTTGGTTCGGTTTGCGAACCGGTTTGTAGAAGCGATGGCGTTAGCAGCGAAATTAGTGGTGGTTTGTGTGCTATAATTTACAATTTTGGGTGACAATCTCCTGTTGGGAAAGGTCTAAATATGTCATGTTAGTTTGGTATTGGAGGATGCATCTGTCTCTTCTAAGCTCTTTTGTCTCTTTGTGCTGTTAATCTTTTCACAAATGGTGTCACAGACTGAAGGGAACTGTATAATGTTCACATCTAGACATAGAATGAAATGGCGTGTTGGTTTGGTTTTGATGCATCATCTTAACATGCGTGGTTGAGTTTCTATGCTTGGATTAGGCGAAATTGTTTTAGGAGCAGAAGTGAATGGGTATCAATCGAAGGGGAAAGAACTTGAACGTCTATTTTTCTATACTTGGAAAGTTCATTGGTGGTAGCTCATCATGGCTTTGGTTTTGTCAGGACCGATGAGGGGAGCGGATCGCTGAGGTGGGTATTCTCGTTGAGGGAGCTTCGCTCGGCGACAAATAGCTTCAACTACGATAACAAGATCGGAGAAGGGCCGCTAGGGAGTGTCTATTGGGGACAAGTTTGGGATGGTTCTCAGGTCTCTGATATTCTTCACATCCCGATCCATTTTATCTATTTCCCATGTTGAGAATTAAAATTTCAACTATCGCTTTAGGTTTCTTGCTTTCTAGTTGGGCCAGTTATCATTATTTTGCAGCGTTGAGCAAATTCCATTGCTAGTTGTCTCACTAAACAACCAAGCAACTACCGGTTATAATTTTTTATGTTGTTCTAGAACATTGATCTTTGATTGCATAAGAATTGGGTAGGTAGGATATCTTGTCATAGGCAGGTCAACTTAGACTAAAGTTTGAAGATGAACTGGCTACAGGTTTGCAAATCTGCATCTTGTAAGTACAAAATATATATTTCCACGCATGCCTTGTCATGGCTGCAACTATGTGACGTCTTTTTTTTAAAAAAAGGCTAAAAGTGCAACCTACCTATTAGCATATATTACATGGTACCTTATTGTCATCCCTTTATTGTTGGTCCCACTTTACAGCAAAGCTTATTAATTAACTGACTTTTGCTGATCCTTTTGGATGTAGATTGCTGTTAAGAAGTTGAAAATTGCAAAAAACGGGACAGAAATGGAATTTGCTTCAGATGTCGAGAGTTTGGGAAGAGTAAGACACAAAAACGTTCTGAGTTTACGTGGGTACTGTGCTGATGGACCTGAACGCATTCTGGTGTATGACTATATGCCAAACTCCAGTCTTTATGCGCATCTCCATGGAACACATTCTGCAGAGTGCCTTCTTGACTGGCGGAGGAGAACATTTATTGCCATCGGTGCTGCTCGGGCTATCGCGTTAGTAACATCCTCGTTATCTTTGTTAGCATAGTATAGATAACTCATATTTTTCCTTTCGATAAGCAGTACGACAGACGAAACTCATATGCGCTTCCTCACAGGTATCTTCACCACCATGCGACACCTCAGATAATCCATGGGAGCATCAAGGCCACCAATGTGCTACTAGATTCAGATTTCCAGGCACACGTTGGTGACTTTGGTCTTATAAAGCTGATTCCAGATGGAACGGACCATGACAAGATAATCAGTGAAAACCAGCGAGGCTATCTTGCTCCTGAGTATATTATGTTTGGCAAACCTACAGCAGGTTGTGATGTCTATAGCTTTGGCATAATACTGTTGGAGCTTACTAGTGGGAACAAGCCAATAGAAAAATCAGGCTATGTCAAAATGTATGGGATTCAAAACTGGGTGCTCCCATTGGCAAAGGAGGGTAGATACGATGAAATTGCAGACTCAAAACTCAATGACAAGTATTCCGAATCTGAATTAAAAAGAATGGTTCTGATTGGGCTAGCATGCGCACAAAGAGAACCTGAAAAGAGACCGACAATGCTTGAAGTTGTGTCCTTGTTGAAAGGTGAATCGAAAGAGATGCTTTTGAGGCTTGAAAATGATGAGTTGTTCAGGCCAGACTCGATGGTGAGTTCCCACGGAATGTCAACTCCAGAGGGGAGCTCAGACTCTGTGCCTAAGAACGATCAGGAGTTGGTTGGGGCATGACGGTTTGGTACCTTAGGCAGTTGTAGAATGTATTTTGTGGGATTGGTGCTTGATCTGCTTGGTTTGACATGAATGAAATGTACAGGCATTGTGTTGTTTATGAAGCTCCCCCTCTCTTTTTGAGAGGGGTGAGAGATAGAGAAATGAGATGGCTGTTATACATGGTGCTTTTTGTGTGCACTGGATAGAGGATTCATGTAGGTGTGTCTGATCATGTTGTCCACATTAATTTCTTGTAGAATAATTCCGCTTTTGGTTGCATATATCTGAATGCATGTATCTAGATGATTGAATTGTGTTTGTAATTATCTATTGTGTCTTGTGTCCAAACTTCCCTAAGACAGTTTAACATGCTCTAGCAACTTGCCGGCCGTAGAAGAGGAAGGCCAGCATCATGTCATGTTGCTCTTGCAGCCATTGTTAAGCGAGAACCCCACTGGGGAGGGGGTGAAAATGGTTGGGGAAAGAAAAGGAGACAGCAGCCGTAACAGCATTTTGGAACGAAATACGCAGCACTCTTACGCACCGTGTTTTCGCTTTATATTGGAATTTCAAACGACAACGCAAGCGTTCGTGCGTTCGTTGAGAAGCTTCCCTTCTGTTCAACCATGAGGACCCGGCCAATAAGACGAGCCAATATTCTTTTCTTGCCTGAAAGAATGGAGAACTCGGAAGTTTGGAGATGCAGTCACCTAGTCCCACACCCAAAACTACTCCACTACGACCATTTTTGCCTTAAGATTTGCGCAATTTAGTTTTTCAAGGAGCACATATCTACGGCTCAAACTAAATACAGACATCACTCATTGCACAGTGCAAAGAACATAACTTTCCCCTCCGGTTCGTAAAAACAAATTATTTTGAAATGTACAGTCAAACTTTAACCATCGATGCCTTTTTAAATAATTAGAATAGATACATAAAATCATAAGATTAGATACATAAAAATTATATTCGTAGATTCATCTCGAAAAATACTTTCATAATATTGTAATTTTATTAAGCTTTACAAACATATTACAATAATAGTTTGTGGTTAAAGTTGTATTTTGGAGACAATATTGATGTCGAAAATGACTTATTTTTGTGAAGGGAAATCTACAAACTACTGTAGGAAATCTTCATTGTTATCAAGGCGTGCACTTGTACGTTGCAGACTAGCTATGCAAACAAATATGGGGGCGGGTCCTTGAGCCTACGAGAAGGTGTCCTCCCTGTGGGCACTGATCCCTGCTAAACACACGGTGGAAGATGAACACACGGCAAGAACACGAAAAGTTTTGCGAGACCGCAACTGCTTGGTCTCTTTTCGCTTTTGTTCTCTGTTATTCACTCCACACTGAAACAACACAACTACAGGGATATATAAAGCACACATGCAAGTCTGGCTAACAGGCCACTACTCACGCCACATTCACGCATGTACTAACAATTAACCCAAGAAACGCACACACTAACAATTAACTCAAGTAACCCCAAGTAATTCACACACTAACAATTAACTCAAGTAACCCCAAGTAACTCACACACTAACAATTAACCCAACTAACGCATGCACCCACTAACTCACATACTAACTCTTGATTATTCCTAACAATCTCCCCCTAATCAAGTTAGCTTCACAGCAGTGTCGGTTCATCGTCGGCATCCGCCTCCATGAGATGTGTCTGTTCCTCTTTCTTGCTGACCATGCCGCCGGTGACACAACTTGCCGACGCCTTTTTCGTCTACCTCAGCTCCAATTGTTTTTCGCCGGTAACACAACTAGACGGCGACGAAGAATCTCACTAGAGCTTACACATATCAGAACTTGGACACCCCTACAAGAACTCATGCACACACACATGCATCATGCACGGACTCACCTACATGCATGACCATGACACAAATATACGCACGTGTGTAACACACCTCCCACGTGCACAAATAAATAAATGACACATGCAACACTCCTACTATGCCATATACGCATACATAGGACATGGCTATGAAAACAGGCTCAGCGCCTCCACGTCCACGCGTGCACCTTGCGTGTCGCCTCAACAAGTGCTATGCGGACACCGCTTCCGCTTCGCCCACATCGTCGTTGTCGCACTCCACATGCACCAGGGCGATGAGGTTGCCGAACGTCTCGTACAGCTGCATCACGGAGGCCTCGCAGACCTTGATGCACTTGTACTCCTTCTGCACCCGGTTCACCTCCTTCTTCGACACATGTACCTTGACCGACGCCCTCGACGACGCAGTGTCGGAAATGCCGCCTCCGCTCTTGCATATCACCTAAGCCGCCGTGCTCCGCCGCTCGCCCCGAGAGCCGCCATCGCCGACCGAAGTCGTGTGTTGCCCGTGTGCCTCTCCGTGGCTACCATGCCACCTTGCTTTATTGGTCAGGCCCATCGGCCATTGGCGCCACCGGGTGAGCACTCTTCTCACATTAAATCTCGCTCTGATACCAATTGTAGGCACTGATCCCTACTAAACACACGATGGAAGATGAACACACGGCAAGAACACGAAAAGTTTTGCGAGACCGCAACTGCTTGGTCTCTTTTCGCTTTTGTTCTCTATTATTCACTCCACACTGAAACAACACAACTACAGGGATATATAAAGCACACATGCAAGTCTAGCTAACAGGCCACTACTCACGCTACATTCACGCATGTACTAACAATTAACCCAAGAAACGCACACACTAACAATTAACTCAAGTAACCCCAAGTAACTCACACACTAACAATTAACCCAACTAACGCATGCACCCACTAACTCACATACTAACTCTTGATTATTCCTAACACTCCCTATCCCCCTCGGC